>OY728139.1:53424608-54700440 GCA_963277665.1 Viscum album
GAATTTTTTTATTAGGAAATGATACATTGTTTATTTGAATCCATACCAAAATTAGAATATACAGTTTTCATAGGATTTAAAAAATTGGATAGGTAACACCAATTTTTATTGCCCACTATGAGACCATCTGGTGGAGGATCTCCCTTTATGGGAGATTCCCAAGTAGGAGGTTCCTGAAAAATCACAGAAGAAGTCACATCTACCTTAGAATTTTGATGGATTACCATTTTAAATACCTCCAAATCCACAAAACTTTTTTCCACTAATGATTCATTGATATATTATCCTATTCCTGCTCAATTTTCTGGTCAGCTAGTTCTTGGGTAGCATCCTCATCAACAAAACCCTCCACCAATTCCTTAGTAGGTTCTCTATCTATTTTGAAATCAGCTGAATATTTATTTAAAGTATGATCTAAAGTATAAGATGAGACTCCCCTATATTTTTCATCCATATACTTATTCTACCCCACAACTATTCCAGCCCACAACTTCTTGGATGCGAAAGAAACCTGTTCCACATTACTCACAGAGGGTTGATCACTGTCAGATAATTTACATGAATTCAAGTCATTAAGATGAATTAGTGTTTTTTTAAATTTAGAGGTATTCCCCCTATCCATACCAACCCATATATCTACTATGTGAGAATCAATATACTTACAATTAGCATTCATTGATTCCAAAAAAGTAGTTATGTCATTCTTTCATACTACATTGCCTTTACCCATTATATCATTTGCAACATGTCCATAATTCCTCTCCTTCCAAGACTTTCTATTGTAGTGATTCACCTCATAGCCATGAGATGAAAAGAAAAAATAGACCGTAGATCTTCTGAAGATTACATGTTCATGTCCAATTGTTCTACATTGTGAACAAAACGTCGGCACCTCCTTATATTCATCAGTAAACATGAGCTCATCAAGATCGGTGGAGAGAGAAATTTATCTACCATGTTAGAACCTAAGTCGACCTCAACCATGAAATGTGTACAATGTCCAAAGTGAACCAACTCAGTCCCCTTATCTAATTTTACGGGATCTCTAATTACAAGAGAAATATTATATAGGATCCTTGGGTGCCACAATATCCATCTTAGTCCATAAATTTTAACCCACAATTGAGAACATGAATTACATACCTCTATTTTATTGAAGTCCCTATTCCATTCTTAGAAGTGCAGGATGTCGAGATTGTCCCAAAACCCTATACATGAAGCTTTAAACTCCTTGGGAAAGAGGATATGAAATAATACTCTTCCTAGTGAAACACCTCTCCAGGTGTGAAAACACGAAACAGTTGACAACTAGGTGAAAAAATCATCTATCATCAATGGATTAGATCCCCTAGGAAAATGATATATTTCTATAATCCAGTGATTACCTAATTGTAGATACTCTAAGGACACCTCATGATCAGCTTTAACATGTACACTATTTCCCTTTCGATGAATCACTCCAGCAACAGACCACATGAATATGGAGAAGGAATTGGCATTCATAACATCCGAAGGAAGACCCTTTGGTTTGTAATAACCCTGGGTGACCTTGTAATCCTTAACTCCAAACTCGCCATATCTATATGAATCAAAACTCCTTTGATTTAGGGAGGTTCTGACAACCAAAGGGCACAATGGATTTCCCTTCGTAGGGAACCCTAGAAATCTCTATTCTCAAAAATGAGAAACACACACATATAAATCTCTATACTTTATTATTAATTATTATTTATTAGTAATAACTAGTAAATTAATTTATATTGATATAATAATAAATAATTAAAAATTATTAATTTCATAATTTAATCATTATTATTAATATTTAGAAACTAAATTATAATTTTAATATTTATTAGGAATTGGAAAATAAACATTATTGATATTTATTAATAAATTGATAATTAATTGGTCATTAATTTTTTAATTAGTAACTACTATTTTTAATAAGTAATTAAATATTTTTTAATTACTATTAAATTAATAATTAATAATTATATTTTTATTTTCAATAATGAAAATAATAATTGTAAATATTTTTTAGTAAGTATTATTAAATAGTAATTAATACTTATTATAAAATAATTTTATTAAATTCTAAATCATATTACTATGTTTTTTAGTTATTATTATTAATGAATTATTTTTTTAAATTATCAATATTTAATTAAATAATTATTGGTAATTAATATTAATTACTAAATTATATTATTAATATAATATTAGGTACTATTTAAAAAAATTAATTTCTTATAACAATTAATTGATAATAAATATTTAAAATTATTATTTAGTTACTAATTAATAACTATCATTATTATACATTATATGTTTTTTATTTTTTATTTCTACATTATAAAGATTATTTTTAATTAATTATCTATTATTAAATTTCTAATTACTTAAAACCAATTATTTATTATTAACTACTAATAAATTAATAAGTTGTTTGATAATACTATCCAATACTAATTAATAGTATCATTTAATTGATAAAAAATGATCAATAATAATATATCATTAATTCTACGTATGAAAAGGAGCACCTGAATCCCAAATTGAAAATACAGATTTACTTCTAGGGAGAATCCTCTTATAAAAGGAAGCCCTGAGTCCGGGTTGATGTTAGAATTTCGAACTTCTTTAATAGAATTAATGCTGGATAATAAATAGAAGATAAATTTTTCAATTTTTAGTTATATATATATATATATATATATTTAAACAAACCAAAAATAAATAAATAAAATCATTTAAATATACCCAAATGTATATTTCAAATAAGATTTTTTCATTTGAAAAAATCCAGCCAAAGCGTTGTGGCCTTTTTTAAAATTAGTTTGATAAAGATGGCAAGTACCTGACCACCTTTTCCCCATATGAAAAAACCCTAAAGCCGAAAAATCCCTACCACCTTTGGGACATTGTAATACTTTTTTCTGAATTAGACTCACTAATAAAAGATAATATTTAGAAAGAACATAAAAAAATCCTCATAACTACCATAGGAAGTCACCAATTTGACAGTTGTGAGAACTCTTCCTTTTTTCTTGATATATATATCTCATACTTATAAAAAATAATTCATTATTCCAAATTCTCAAGGAATCCTAACCATAGTCCAATGAATTAAATTCACTCTCTTCATGGTAAGAACTATATAGGCATAAAAAATAATACACCATCCTCCATTATGGTGGTTCCTTTAAGATGTAAGAATTTTAATTCATATAATCATCGTTGATCTCCATTATAGTCTCCTATGAAATATTTTTCTTCACCCTTGTATCAAAAAATTGATCCCAATCTCCCCCACTAGTGATAATGGTGGATCATAGCATGAATCCAGATGACATAATATAAAGAGAAACCCTATCACATGTAAGGAAATATATGAATAAAGAGACATAATTTAATTAATTATAAATATTGAAGACATATTCATTATCCCATATTAAAAAAATACCATATTTAGGCGCTAATTTATCAATCTGAATATAGAAGAAACTAACCGTATGAGCACCATCGATCATGCCCTATACTAGTCCTCATTCCCAGTAACTATAGGTTCTCGAATTCCCCTTGATTACTCATTGAATGCCTAGTTCCGACTCATGCGAGTATTTTATTTTAACTATCATACTATATTGTCTATCTAGGTGCCATTTTTTAGTTCACTAATCATTTATGTTGGCTGGTTCAAGTTATTATATTTGTAGGTTGGGTTGGGACCCTTTTTGTAACAAATTTATTCATAATTTCCTTTGTGAAATCTATAATAAAATTACTTCAATGGATACGATTCCCTACTTTTTTCGATTTTTCCCATCAATTATTACAACTCATCTATTCCATTTGATCATTAAAAACAAAATTAAATTAGAATTTTTTTATTTATTTAAAATAATTAATGAACTAAATATTAAAAATATGTATAAGAAATGTAGATATGAAACCCCCAATAGTTTAACTTTTCCTTTTTCGTCAAACATGAAATCTTAAAATATTCAAAAAGAAATTCCATCCCATGATTATTAAAGAAACATGATTAATATAATCCAATGATTATTAATAGAAGAATAGTCATTCAATCATCACATAATGATTATTTTTCAATATCCCGATTTCTAATGAAAAAATTCTAAAAATATTTTGACTTTTACCATTTTGAAATGAAAAATATTCACCTCACCACCATTTATATATCCCAATTCATCATTATTATGCAGAATAATTTTTATTTATCTCACCATTTAAGTATTTTCACTCATACCTCAATGTAAAATATTTAATAGAGTTATGTTCACTCGTAATGTATATGAATATTGTCTATATGATTTTAAATTATCTCAAATAACTTCCTTATAAATAAATACATAAAAATTAATCATGATTAATTCACATTTGGATAAAATTACTATATTTCTTAGTGTTTTTAGGTATTTTATGTGAAGATAATTAATAAAAATTTATCTAATGTCTAAAAAAAATTCCTGATAATCCCTAAATAACTCAAACAAAAAAATCTCCTTCAATGAAATGAAATCATCTAATAGTCCCCAGCCTAATGCAAGGATCACAAAGAGTACATATAAGTATAATGAATGAATTAATTCTGTTGTTTTCTCTTTCTATATTTTTCATTTAACATTTTTTCAATAATAATTTTGTTTTTATTTTCATTTTTTTCTCATAGGGTTTAAAATAGAATGAATTAAATTTTGATAATGAATTATTCCCTATTTCCCATTAAAACATCTCAAATATTTCATTAATGCAACACATACCATCCACTATGAAAACCCTCTACTCCATAATTAATACATTGAATATCATGAATAATACATAGAATATGGTATGAAGTATATAATAGTCATATAATGAGGCTAATCTTATCTTCGTAATTTATGGATTCAATTTGAATAAAAATGGTTACAATGTAATGGTGGGTCCCATTGATAAAATTTGATAAATAGAATAAATACCTTAATCATTTTTATTTAATTTTTTACATTAATGGTTTTGAAAAGATGAATTGAATTTTCTAGTAGTCTATATATCTAGAGTCTCTCAAGTAAGGGGTATATGAAAAATTTAGTAAGGAACCCTCTTTGGAATGGGAGAAAATAAATTTGGATTACCACTAATGGAAAACATAATTACAATATACCATTCCAGAAAAATAATAGATATAAAAATCATGTCAAATATTAATTGAATTTCATTCACACAAGTCAACAACATCTATTACATCAGGATTCATCAAATACTTTTCCTAATACATAACTCTACTTATCCATCCCAAATTTTACACATTTAATATAATTGAATTTTTTTAACACATGTAAATATAGGATTATTAAGTTAGTGAGTTTTGTATTCTAGAATAGAAATAATGTAATGAAATTCAAGCGTAAAATGATATTTCCTTAATAATTCCCATAAAAATAAAAAGGATATATGGGAGTAAAATAAAGTAATGAATTTATGTAATACTCCCCTATCCACATGAAGATTTCCTCTTATTATCCTATTTTTTATCTTGTTAGTGATTCTGTCTCCATTAATATAGACCAAAAATGTAAAAATTAATTTGAGTACAAGGTCCATGAAATATATCTCAAAAATATTAAGTGGAATTTAAAGTACATTGAAAACTAAATATATAAGGTGAATTCTTAAAATTAAGTCCTCTGATCATATAATTATATAAAAAAAACTAGTTTACTACCAGAAAGAAATTTATTTAAAGTATTTGATGTAGAATTTACCTCTTCATAAACTAATGTGAGTGTGGAATGTAACTTCCCATAGAATATTAGTACAATTATTTCACAAATAAATCTGTTTTATATTATATTATATAGTATTATATACATGAAACACATAAAAAAACTAACATTACATTTTCTAGAAACTAAACCCATGAATAGTCCACAAATTAAAATGAGAAAAAATATAATATAATAAAATTTGAATGGGAATATTTTGATCCTTCCAACATGCTAGAATAACTGTCTACAGAAACAACATTGTGGAAAAGAAACAAAATATTAGTAAACAAATCACCATCTTTGAAAATGAAAATATAGAACATTGGGAATAATTTTAGTTAACATTTAATGAAGGATAAAAGTGTTATTTAGTGGAGTAAATATGATAATTAGAATAGAAAATTGACCATTGGAATAGTAACATAATTTTTGGGAATAGTAACTTGACCATTTGGAATAGTAAGTATACATTTTGAATAGTAATGTTTCCCCAAAAATTTAAAATCAAATAGAAATAATATTTATAATTCTTAATTTAAGAAAATATAACTATTATACTACCACAAAATCAATATAAATATTAAAAACTCAAATAAATTATAAGCACCATTTTTAGTAAACATTATTTTAATATATTTCCTAAAACTCATAATTTTTATATTAAAAATTAAAATAAACTAAAATAAAACATTATTTTCACAAAATAAATGTAATTTTTTGAATTATGACTCCAAAAGTTTACAAGGGTGATTTTTTTGGGTAATTTTATGAAATAATTTATTTTTATGATAACAATTAAACATTGTTTTTCAAATACTGCATGTTTTATAACATAATAATGATTCAATAATGAATTAATAAATATTTAATTATCTAGTTTAGACAAAAATATATTTATTAGGGAAAATTTATCATTTTATAACATTTAACAAAAATTTTAAACCTAAAATGTATTTTCCATTGTTTATAGTAAAAAGTGTTCCCTTAAAGTGATAAAATTTTCTTTCTTCATCTTTCATTTTTAATGAACTAATTAATTCCATTAATAAATGATATTAAATTCCAAAATACATTTAATTTTATTTATTTTATGATTAATCATTCCAAATTACTATATATTACATGGTTTACTAATAATATTGTATTTCATTCAATATTGTATCCTACGAATATCCTCATCCTAAAGTATAAATAACCACTTTCCCTCAACTTGTAAAACTAACCATCCCCCCTACCAAATAAAAATTCCATCTTAGTAACATATATGAACACTGTTATAAAAAATAGTTATGTATTGGAGTAATCCAACTCCAAGAATCAAATGGTTTTAGTTCTATACAACAGAAGCAACCCTGTGGAAAGAGTAAGTTTTTATCAACTCTTCTCAACTTTCCTTCTCTCTTAACATTTACCAATAAAATTCTAGAAAAAATGTTACATGATTAATTAATAATCGTGTTTAAATAATATTTATGATGTTAAAGTAAAATAAAAAAATATATTTTGAAAGTATTAATATTTCATACTTCTCATTCCGATTCTTTGGACAATGTCCTCTCCATGGTCTGTTAACCACCTACGAGGAAATTGTATGTTAGTTTATTATCACCACCCTTATGGTAGATTATAATAAATTATTTATAAAATCCAAATGTATAAATATATTTAATTGTATGATTTTTGATTTAATATTAAATATTTAAAAAATAAATTAATCATGATCATTAAATTGATTAAAGAAGGGAAGTTTTCAGGAAAATGGCTTGTCGAAATTTTTATCCTTTAACAATGAAAATTAAGAAATATAATCCAATGATTAAAACTGATAAATATTGGAAACAATTATCATAATTAACTTATATATATATATTTTAAAAATATGAGCCTATTGTTAAGGATTTATAAAAGTTTTGAAATAAAGTAGGATTTAAGGAAACGGGATTATCCAGTTATTATTTTCTATTAATGAACTTCCTTGTAATAAGACTTTAAAATGGTGAATTACTTTATTTCCATATAATTTTATTCATCCCTTCAATATAAAAATCAGTTTTATTAATGAGAGACATATGTTCCCCCTCATTATGCCCTTTCTTAAATCAACACTACATACCACCAAGCTGGGGAATTCCTTTCTTGAATATCTCTCTTTAAAATAAGAAATTAATATTTTGTTAATACCAAAACCCCATTCATACCGATGGGTATTTACCTAGAAAAAAATTTATTTTATTTATTTTAGGATTTAAATGTATGTAACTCATATTCTATTTTTTGGGTCAAAAATTATGTAATGTTCCAGTATTTATGGACTTATATACTCAATTTTTTTATATAAAACGAATTATTTATTCTCCTTGAGTTATTGATGAAATGATTTATTATATATCAGGTCGATCACATGAATTAATATAAATAAAATGTGTCACCTATTAGTTCCTTAATGCATTGAGTAAATTATTTATCTATAGAGATGATATTATTTATGATACCTTAGTAATTAGTATATATAACAGTTTGGTGGTAAAACATGGTGACACGATTACAAATGTCTCAATTTTATTTTTTAGGAAAATTTCTATCTCATTTATTATGTAGTTATGATTATTATTTCATTTTATGTCATATTTATCATCCATGATGGTCATTATTGTTACTTTTCCATTGTATATCCCCTTACCAGGCTTTACCCTCAACCCATTATTTTGAGGTTTTTCTATTGAACATGAGATGTAGTAAACGTTACATTGGATGAACATATAGAGAAGCCTTTAAATTGAATTAGAATAACAATTATGATTTTTCATTTATCACTATCATAATTTCCAAGATTCCAATACTTGAAATATCATTTAAACATTAAAATTATTTATTATATATTAAATTATTAATATAATAAGAAGACAAGATTCCATAATTGGTATCAAAGGTATTTTTAGGTAGTTAAGGAAATTTGGATTAGAAAAATTTAGTAATAACCCAAGGAATACACCCAAATAGTGGAAAACTACCTGGATTTTTCTTAAAGTATTAATATAATGGTTCCCAAGAATAGCAATTTGTCTCAAGATACTACAAGTGGATGATTCCCTCACACAGTTGTACCTAGGGATAACAGCCTTGAAAAGGGTGCATTTGGATTTGAATCGTTATTCACTTACAGCATGACAATGGGCCTTACTTCCCACCTAGTTTGACACTCTCAATGTATTTCTTCTAAATAACATGATTTTTATGAAATATTTTGAAGGATATATAATTTTTTTGTTATTAATGAATATTAAAAGAATAAAATCATTAATAATTTTGTTTTTTGACTGAAAATCCCTTAAGAATTACATGCTCCATCAACATAGCAGATTTCTCACCAAGGATTTCATCTTTTTAAAAAATTATGGGAAATAGGAGGAATCAAATAAGTTATGATTGAAAAATAAAATTCACTGATATACATTCTAATGTGATGGAATATGAATTATAAAACCTCATAGGGTTGACGAATCAACTATATAGGGTTATGAATAATAAAAAAAATAATTTCAAGTGGCCAGATTCACCATTAAGGGAATAACATAAAGTTAAATCCTTCATGAATTAATAACCACCTTCCATTTATGGAACTACAAATCCATTAATTTAAAAACATTTGAGTACCTATATAGAAAATATATTTTCTATACTGCCTTGTTTAGAGAGAGCTAATTTCCCACTGGCAGTATTCTTCTTAGAAGGATAAGCTGATCAATTATCGATACTAAATAAGAACATGAAGCCATGAGAGGAGAATAATCTTATGATTCCCTAATAGTTCAATATAATCCTTTTCAAAAAATATTTTCCCCATTTAATAGAAAAAATGGAGAAATAATTCTTATATATGAAGAATAATAAAAATAAATTAGTAGAATGAAATTAAATTAAATTTCTAATACATTATTGATACACCTATATATTGTCCATGGATCTTAAGGAAAAGTTTGATAGGTTATTTGGCGTATTGAGACCCCATTTTCATAAGAATATTGCAAATAGAAACTATAAAATCTATGGGGAGATAGTTTAGTGTAATTTTAAGGTTGAAATGGGGTTTTAAGAGCTTGGTCACATATGTAAAATTAAAAAGAAGAGGTAAATGGAACCAAAATTAGGGAATCAATTTGATCATGGAATAGAAGGAATGAAACTGCAACTACCATCATGCAACATTTTTTTGAAGAAACATTCATGGAATATTTTTTGGGATTGTAAAGTGGTACTTCTGTTGAAGTTATGTCTATAGATATTGAAACTATCATGGAGTGGTAAAACCATAATAGTTAAATGAAAACCACATAGGCAATATGGTTCGAACACAATTTCGATTTTAATGATTAATGTGTGGAATGATTAGGAAATTTCAAAAAAAAATTCCCAAATTAGAATATAATGGAGGGAAACCCAAATCAACCTCAACATAGGCCAACCAAGTAAGGTAACACATTTTTAATCATAATGGAATAAATAAAAGCTACAAATTATGTTGTGGAAAGTAGAGTATTTACACTTTCAAAGATAAAAAGTAATTTATTTTAATCTTATTCTAAAAATTCCTTTATTTAATCCATGTTTAAAGTTAATGTAGAATAAAACATTGAACTAATATAATTAGAGTTATCATTTAAAATTCATGGAAGAATTATCCAACATTCAATGGTGTATATAAACTCTAGTATCAACTTTGGTGAGAAGAGTCTCATTTGAAATATAGTTATCATTCACATGGTGGAAATTTAAACAATACTAGTTATGTACTATCTCTCATATTATAATGATAAGACCAAGTGAATAAGAATGGAAATATTAGTGATCATGAATGGAAAACCTAGAGTTTTTTCAATTGAGAGATATCTTATCTTAAAAACTATCAAGAATAACCTAATATATCCTTTTTTATGGAGATAACTGGTGAATAAAAAGATGAGTGTGAATGTATAAAGATAGAAAATATCCCCATTTTCCAATAATGTGTTAATTTATTTTCGTTTATAGTTACTTAGACCTCCCCTAAAAAGAGAGATAGATATATCCATTGAACTCATGCCAAAGTCCATGAAATTATCTAATACCCCATATATGATGGAATATTTAGATTTTGACACTCATAAATGTGTTCCATGAACTTTGATTTAAAATTATTGATGAAATCCTCATATAAAAAACAATGTTTGTGTCTTAGTAGAAATATTTCAGTATGCCGAAAGGAGAAGATTGAATCTCCATGTTCTGTAATGTTTACTACACACTGACAGATGGATATTATTTCAAAATATTTTACAATACTATGTTAAAGGGGGTGATAACGTCACCTATGATAGTAGGACTTGTATTGTGAATGAGTAGTGGTGTTTTATGTGTTGAAATCCAAAATTTCTTTGACAAAGCTCGAATATTTTGTTTTTTAACTCTCCATTAGTCGTGGGTGCCAGTGTTGGTAGTGAAGGGACCAGCATGAAGGGCCAGGATGGCAGCCCCAAAAGTGATCTCTAGAAGGGATACAGGGTCATTGACACCATGGTATTGAATAGTGTGTTCATCCATGTGGTCTTGTGTGTACCCAAATTATGTACCAAGAAGCTGGCGTAGGCCCTTACCATGTAGCCTAGAAGGCACACCTACCCCTGTGTGTGGCACATGCAGAAATCACTTTTTCTCTTGACTCATGTTCTCCAGAGGTTTTTTCCAACCATTCTCATGAAACATGAGAAAAATACCTATGCTAGGTACATATTCAGATGAACTCACCAGCGTTCCCTATTTTCCTATAAATAGGGCCAAAGGGACCCTAATTTATAGGACTGGAAAACTAGAAGAATCCAGAGTGATCTGTTTGTGTTGCCCCTATAACGACACACAATTTTATCAATTAAATTTTCCCCTTATATAATTATATTATATAGTATAAATCACTAAAAAGTCACATAGATAAAAAATAAAAACTTTATAAATGAATAATGAATGAACTAAGAGGTATTTATATCAATTATATAACCTAAACAATTGAATAGTAATATAAACATTGGGATAGTAATGTGACCATTAAGAATAGTATCTCGACAAATAGAACTATAACATCAAATATGAATATATAAATAAATTTTAGAATCTTAAAAATTAAATACCACATATTTATATCTGGGTATAAGTAATTTTGTTTTTAAAATAAAAAATTATGTAATGATATTTTTGGGAAACAAAAATATTTAATTACAATTTTATAATTGATATATTGAGTTAAAAAAATTATTTTCCTAAAATAGATACATCAATTAATATTTTGTTTTTTATGACTATAATATAATTTAAGAGACCTTCATTAAATCATCAAGGAATTATAAAATCTGTTATAATTTTAAATTCATTATTTTTTGAATAAATTATTATTTTAAAAAACAAATTTCATATTTATAATATTATTTTAATAAATGGAGTCCATTTTCTAATTCTACATGTCAAAAATGGTTAGGTTGAAATTTTAAGGCCTAGTCCAACCCACAATCATTATATTGTCTCTTTGGGATTAACTCACACGATTTTTCATTCAATAGGCACTAGACCACAGGCATCCCCGAAGAGAAGGCCTCAATATGGGAGAGGTATCTACACACCATATAAATTTTTGATTCATGCTCCACCTCCTTCTATGTGGGACTCACATAATCCACCCCCAAGAAGGACCCAACGTCCTCTCTAGAAAACAAAATATATATAGAATCCAATACCATTTGTCATACCCACTCTAGGACAAAATTATGATATTCTCTTCTTTGGGCCTAGCCTGCAAAATTTTTATTTCCCTAACCTCTGGACCTCATACATTCCATACGAAAAGTCCTCATAATGGGAATGGAATCAACACCACTTTATAAAGGGGTTATTCATTCTCTTCTTCCATCGATATGGGGTTTCCACAATCCTCCACCATAAAAGGGCCTAGATTCATCACTGGACCATAAAATGGACAATAAATCTGATAACACTTAGTAAAAACCCAACCTGACCTCCTCTAAGACGGTGGCCAGATGGATGGGTCACAAGACCTCAAGTGCTTCTCTCCATATTCAAGAGGCTTCTGAATAGAAGTGAGGGCCTTAGGTGTGTTCGTGGGGAGACTATTCCCTCATTGATTGGAGTATCACAATAGTATAATTGAATATAAATAATAGAAAAAAATTAAAAAAATTTATAAACTATAGATAGTATCAAGAGAGAAATAGGTATTAAATATAACATATAGTCAATGCCAATTTATTACAATGAATGTAAATTCACGTGCTATTACATAATCTAAAATAAAAAACATATTGTAGGAAATGATATAATGTGATACAATGAACAGAAAAGACTTTAAGCCCTATGGATGATATATGAGAGCATCCCAAGCTCCAACTCAGTCTTGTGCTCTTCACTCCAAGGTATAAGAAAACATAATAAGAAACTGACCTAGGTCCTATAAATAACAATGTCTACTCAGGTACCCCCGTGTAATGGCTGACTGCGTAAGGTGTGAGATATAAATCTCAATTGGTTAGAACCCATAGTGTCTAGCCTTATCAGAGAGTGTAATATAAGTAGATAGTTTAAAGGTATATAGATTAAATAAATAGAATTTAATAAATAAAAAACCACTCCTCCAAGTTCCTAAGGGACACCAAGTAGCTCTACCTGCTTCAGACCCCTACCTAATATCTATGTTTGTGGGTTGATTTTCCTATATCCGGATGGATCACCCAAGTAGGTGGAATATTCTCCTACGAAAGACAAATCTCTCAAAAAATTAAATTAAAAATATAGCCTCTACCCTCAATCTAAGAATAATATCTCCCAAATTAATTACTAGAACATATCATTTATGCATTGTTTGACTATTCATATAGCCCTATGACATCAGCCATAATCATATACTTTTCTCTTTGGTATTTAGTACTAGTGAACCAAGCCCTCAGCTAGTACGAAAACATGCACCAAACCCTCAAACATAATGTGGCTATGAATCTTTCCCACATATATCTAATATAATCAAATACATTACCCTCATAAATTTAGTACCAGTGAACCTATCCCTTAAGTGGTACAAAATCATGAACAAATCTCTCATGCATCGATTCCTTCGATATGATATAAGCTCATATCTCTGTAAGAAAAAATCACAAGAATGAAATCAAATATATCATTATGCAGAAGTCAAATATAAGGTATGAGGTATTTAGCTTGTGCATATGCTCAGAGCTACTAGATATAAATAATAAAAATATACACCATGTATTAACATGCATCAATTCACATGATAGTAATGACAATTAGTACCCCAATCTACCAATCTTTGGAAAACATAAAAGGCAATTCAAACTAATTAAAGGATTACACAATATTCACTATATATATATAATTAATTTGAGGAAACAAAACTATCTTGAAAAATGGAATTTCAATTTCTTCATTTAATTTAAACTAATCAATCCAGAAATACCATTTTATAAATCTCCATGATCACTTAGGAGGTGACACTGAGAAAAAAGAAAATTACATATATGTTTGATTCCATTTAAGAGTTAGGCCAAGCACCTTCCTTGGTTAATTTAAAATTTATCAAAGAATTATAACATATATAAATAGATTCAGGTGGAAATGACCTATCAGGCATGTCACTATACATTTCACATATTTCAATCCATCATTCATATTTCCCTGCTTATCAATATATACTTTTTATTCTAAATAGGCATTCCTACTCAATTCATATCATTAATAAGGGAAAGAACCTATCATTCCATACATAAAAAAACTATCACAAAGGCATATGTGAACCTCAAACCATAACTAATCACAATATAAAATTTATCAATAATTTTTGGTTTGAAGGAAGAACACCGATGATGGATGAGTTTTATTATAATTGCATGATTTTTTTATGAAAAAAAATCATTTATCATGTCCAATAATTTCTTTCAACGATCACAATTAAATTAAATGAGAATTTATTCTAAAAAATACACAGATCTAATTAAATGAAATTAATTGATGCATTACTAAATTTAAGGGGAAAAGAAAAAGGGACCTAACCTTATGTATTTAACCAAGACAACAGTTAACACTTGTTAGATTTGGCGGCAACCGCTCAAAACCACCCCTCACCCACACACTCATTTTTATATACATAAACATTACTCTAAAACTTGTTTTTCCATCACCATGATGGAATAAATATGAGGAATAAATATATATATATATATATATATTCATACCTATGTATGTGTGTGAGTGAATTCATAGAAATTTGAAATTCACTACAACAATTAAAAAAACCATAAACAAAACACAGTGGCAAGGTTCAATGCACCGTAATGAAAAATACCTAGAACCCATAAACTCCGTAATAATATAAATAAACTAGGCATAAAAAGAAGAAGATATAAACCATTACCTTTGATAGTGACAGATAGATGAAATTACACGGTAGAACCCAACACACTACCGATAAATTATTATTGAGTCAAAAACACATAAACACCCTAATAAAAGAGGTTTGAAACAAAACAAAGGATAAATAATCTCACCTTGTATGTTGGTGACAACTCATAATATTTCGAAATGGAAATAACAAATAAAAAATATTAGAAACTCATAAATAAATAAAGAACCAAAATTAAATTGAGTGACAATAAATAATGATGGAAACCTTACCCGAAATTGATGATGGGAGGTCTGAGGTGATCCAAACTGCTTCGCCTTTGACAGAAGTTATCATAATATGAATAAGGGGTCTCTGAGGGAGATATCACACTCCCTAATACTAAAAAAACAATAAGAATCCATTAAAGCCTAACCTTGGGTTTCGACCGAACTAAAATTCGGCAACGGAGACCCAAAATTGGCTAGCCATGGAAGGAGGTGAGGGAATAAGGTCTTACCTAGAAGGATTGAAGGGAAATTTGTTTGAAATATGGGTGAATACTAGTGAATTAGAGGAGTATGTGAGGAGAGGGGCATGAACCATGGGGTTAAATAAAAGGGGATCTCAATTCACATGGTAGGAGATGGGGAGGGGGTGTCGCGCAACTCATAGGGGATCCCAAGGGAGAGGGTTGGTCACATAATGCAGGAGACGGAGGAAGGGGTCTCACCCTAGAGGAGAGGAGGAAGGGGATTGTGACACATAAGGGGTTCATCGTGGGTGTTGTTGCACACTAGGTATAGGGAGAAGGAGGGGAGAGACCCCTTGTGGATCTCTGAAAGAAAATAACTAATTTATAATAATAATAATAATAATATTATTATTATTATTATTATTAGTATTATTGTCATTAAAATATTTCATTATTATTTTTCATTTTTTTAATTTAATTTAATTTAAAAAATTGTAATATTAAATTTTTGTTTACTCAATTTAACTTATTTAAAAAAGAACATCATTGGGTTCTGACTCTTAGAAGAAATGTTCTAATACTCGGTTTTAAAATGGCCCATCCAGTAAATGAAAAAAAATCAAATTCCCTTTGAGTTTTTCTTCCGGTTCAAAACATGGGATATTACAAATTATTATCTCAATCCCACGTTGAAGGAGGAAAATCACAAAGCACCTTTTTATAATTTGGTGTGGTTTCATCTCCCATCTTGAGGACCTTTCCTGGGGGATGCCTTAGGGCTAGAGCTTAGGGAAAGTAAAACTATGTCGGCTAGGCCCAAGGAGGAAAATATCATGATCGTGTGATAGACTTTTCCATTTGAAATGGTATCAGAGCTAGTGTCAATTCAATGTGGTAGTGAGGACACTGGTCCCTTCTAATGGGGATGATTATGACAACCCTACATCAAAGTAGGAGAAGCACAAAGCACCCTTTTATAAGGTGGTGTGGATACGTCTCACATCATAAGGCCTTTTACTGGAGGATGTATGAGGGACATAGACCAAGGAAATAAAAACCATACAAGATAGGCCCAATGTGGAAAATTTTGTGATAGTGGGATGGACTGAGACATCACATGAATTTTTTGTATTTTTTATAAAAAATTGATTTTTGGTGAATAATGAAATAGAGTAATTTGGAGTATAATCTAAATACATTAATTATTGAGTAAAGGATGATTTATGGGTAATGTAAGAAAAATTAGATAAAATTCACATTTAGTAGTTACAATAATTATTCTATATAATCCACTTTATTGATAGTGTTGATAAAAAATAATAAACAAATGAATAAAAGAATAAAAAACACTCCTCCCCTCCTATTAAAAATACCACCACTCCCCACACCTTCTCCTCACGTCTCTAAATCATTTAATATACATATATTCTACCCAATTCCTCTCTAAAACCTATTCCCATCATCTTTGTATTTATATTCTTCTGAAACTAACATTCCCAAGTCCTTTAATGAGGTTCTCAAGGAGAAAAGGTTTCAGAGGTAAATATTTTTCATTTTCTTTTAATTTTATTTCAATTTCTTTTCTTTTCTTATCATATCCTCACATAGATATCCCAAAGTCGAATCATAACTTAGTAATATCTTATATTATGGAATTATTTTATTTAAGTGGTATATCCACCATCAATGCTCTCCTCTTTTTTACTTTTGTGCTAAAAATGAATATATTGGCCATCATGTGTTGCTTTATCACATTCAAGAATGATGAGTTTTAAATTTCCCTTACCTACTTCAATATTGGTCTTAAAACCATTATAATGGTTGAAAAATATATTAGATGTATTTTATAACCTATTTTATGTTTTGTAACTAGCATATATACATAATATTTAATAATATAACAAAAGTAGTTCATGATGATCGAAAAACTATAAAAATAATCTAAATGATTATCATTAATATTTTATCCAATGAATCAGCCTCATATCTATGAAAAAATAATATATAATACCATTTAATCTTCTAAAATTTCATTAATAACATATATTTTCAATTTTTGAAAACTATTCCCATTTTACATGATCTTCCTTACATGTATACAAGTAAACTGATCTTGAAAACCAAGCAAACAAATGCTCCCAGAATGATGAAATTGAATCTCATATCTCACCAAAAATGAAATAAATGAAAATTATATAATTAATATAAATGAAATATATATAAAATTTATTTCTGTATTAGTCATTCTATGGATCTAATTTTATTATCTGGGAAATTAAGTTCACTTGAAGAACACTGTCATACATATGGTAAGAGATTCTATCTGAGCCTCCATTTTTCCATCAGGTTATTATTTCTCTCTTTTAATAGAATTTAATTCTAAATTATTATAATGTACTCCACCTATGTTCTATATCTATGTTCCAAACATATGTAGATAATAAAAATTATTATTTATTTAATGGGGAAATACGTGTTTGATAATGTTCAATTCTTAATCCCTCCTGAATAGTAATCCAGATTAAGTGGAAGTTCCTAGTTTCCTACCCAATTTCTATTACACTATATAATTTTTTTAAGAAAACAATATTTTCATAAAAAAAATATTTTTACCATGATAACTATATAACGTAATTTCTGGTTTTAAATAAACTATTAGGCCTTTTTCATTTAATGTAATCATTTATATTTTCCCTTAACCAACAGTAACGTGTCTGATTTCTAAAGTTTCATAAATATTATTTTTACAATGTTTCAGTTCAATTTGATATCACTTATCTTGTTTTATTCCAAATTTCCATTATGAATGCCCATTTAGGATTTAAATTCTTTCTTTTATGGAGTCCATTATGATACACCCATTTTTATTCCTTATAACATTAATATGATACTCATTTGTTTCCATGGGTAACCCTTATGTTTATTCCATATGTATTATTATTGAAGCGTCAAACATATGCATGAACATGTTACGATGGATTAACCAATATAGAGATCTAATTCACTAGGTAATGGTTGGTCTCATGAGACATCATTTTGGGATAGGGATTAAACTCGATTACTTTATGGGACTCGATCCTCCATGTGAAATGGTCTTGGTGGATAGGTTTTAATTATGATACTCCATGTGAATTGTTATTGGATACTTTCCCTTACTCCGTTTTATGTCATGTTGTATATTATTTCCACATTTACATGATTTCATGATAACATGATCCATGTTCTACATGTTATGTTTCCTTAAGTTTATTCATGTACCATGTGTTTTTATGTCATATTATTGTGCCTTATAACCCTTGTTCTATGATTTATTCATATGCTTATTACATTACAAGTATTTTTATCTCATACCATGTTCATGTATTCCCCAAGTTATCTTATGAAAACATAAGGGATAAATGAATGTTAGAATCTCATTATAAAGATTAAATAATTTTTTTTTAAATTTGGTTTCATGTTTTTTAATTATGTACCTAATATTTAAAAGGTAGTAGACTATACGATATTTTTCTTATAATTGATGGTTAGTTATACCTAAAATCATGTAATAATATTTTTAAAATGATAAGGTTGTTATAGTTGGTATCAAATAACAACCTAGTTATTTTTGGATATTGGGACTAAAAAAATTACTAAGAACCCTTTGCTAAATTTTCTCACCTTAGATAACATAGCTTGAAACTTAGGGAATCACAAGTTGGGATATACTTTTCATTTACATGTTTATAATATTATTTTCAATGTTTCCTTTTTTATATTATTATTAGTTATGTATTCAAGGCCCCCATAATATTACATTCTTTTTCGTACTTAACAGTGGGAAATATGAGAACCCATTCCAACCATCAATGTGATAGGTAATTTGATTGTTTCCCTAATAATATGTTAAAACTGATGAAACCTAGAGTAAAAAATATTTTGTTTATGAAAATCCAGTTATCATAGATTAAAATTAATAACTAGAACATAGAATTGTTTCTGAACACATAAAAGAATATACGGATGGATTTGCATATAATCTCAGGTAATAAATATGATAAGGAAAAGAAGAATCAATTATATATATGTCAAATATTTCGGAGAAATAATCCAATGATCAGTCACAAGGGGATAGGGAGATGCATAAAATGTTAAAAATAAGGTCATAAAGAAGAAATTTTCTAAATGAAAATTAAGATTAATTCTAAAATATGTAGGGAAATGAAATTTAAACTATAGAATCATATTCAGTTATATGATTTAGAGGTGTAGATACTTTTCATTATCCATGGCAATGCTCTATTCAAAGGGCCAATAAGAATAATGAGCACAAAAAAATAGCAAAGACCAAGGGAATGAGGAATCCCCTTTGTTGAGATGGATCATGATGATTGAAGTATAATTAACCTCTACACTGGATCTATGTTGTATTTCCATTCATCCAATATTATAATATCTTTTATATTTTTCAAATGTCTCAAGTCACCACCCTAAATGAATTTATTTACTTGTGGGAAAATCATCTTTGACTATTATCTCATATTTTATTTTTATGTAAATTTACTTTTTTAAAATCATAATTTAATTTCATTAGTGGATTGTAATCATATATTGGGCATGGATTGATTGTATTTATACAAATAAAACGTCAACTGTCACGAAGAGAGATCACTCTGCACATCCCAAAGCATCCTCTAATTCAATACAAGAGAAAAGAAGATGATTAATCTCCCTTAGAAACATCATATTAATTTCGGATATTATTTCCACGTGAGAAATAATATCTAGCTAAAATTATTGATAAAAAGGAGATAATCATTCTTGAAGACATTCCCATTGTGAGGGACTACACTGATGTGTTCCCTAATGATTTTTCTAACCTTCCTCCTAACCAAGATGTTGAGTGCTCAATTGACCATTTACCTAGTTATCTTCCTATATTAAATAAACCTAATAAAAATGACACCATTGAGTTGGTGTACCACAAGAAGCATTTACAAGGGAATGTGGATGGGGATTATATATATTTGAGTGCTTCACCGTGATGTGAACCATTCATCATTATCAGTAAGAAGGGTGGATCAATTTTCCTATGTATTGATTATCATGTGATAAATTAAACCATGATAAAGAAAAATGATTCCCATCCATGTATATATGACATGTTCAATTAACTACATGGGTCCAAGTATTTATCTAAGGTGAACTATTGGTTGGGATGTCACTAATTTAATGTAAAGAAGGATGATATTTTAAATTATTCCTTTAAAATGAGGTTTGGACACTATTATTTCATAGTGATTCCTTCTACACTCACTAATTATCCAAAACTTTTCATCCACTTAATGATTAGGGTCTTTATATAATACCTCAAAAAAATTGTGGTTGCCCTTGTTTATGATATTTTTATATACTCTAAAATCATGGAGGTACAAGAGGACCATTTTAATATTATGATAAAAACATTGCATATAGGTACACTCAATGAAATATAAATTAATTGTTAGTTATGGATGGATGAAGTATCATTCGTGGGGAATGTTTTATCCAGAAAAGGAATATCTATGGACCCTTCAGTGATAAACGAAATCAAAGAGTGGCCTAGAGAAATATCTATAATACATATCCACAGATTCCATGGTCTAGTAGGTTAATAATGATGATTTGTGAATAATACCTCACAATTTACAAACCCACTAACCAAGATAAATCAAGAGGTATTAATGTTTATCTATACCTCTTATTGTGAAGGCATCTTCAAAGGGTCGAAAAAGAGGCATATCACTGCACCATTACTCACGCTTCTGATAGATTAGGAACTCTTTTTTTGTGTATTGTGATTCTTGAAAGATGTTATTAGGATGTGTAATGATTCAAAAATGATAAAAATCTATTCTATTCCTCAAGGAAAATGAAAATTCATGGGAAAGACTATCCAATGGATGATCTAGAGTTGGCGTCTCTGCTATTTTCATTGAAAATAATGTATAATTATCTATATGGGGAGAATTATGAGATAAATAATGATTATAAGAGCCTCAAAAATAAATTCACAATAACTTATATTAATATATGTTATCAAATATGGTCATAAATCATTAAGGATTATGGCTTCTCAATGCACTATTATCCTAGTAAAAGAATATGCTGGAAGACGCACTATGTAGAAATGATCTCGTATCTCTATCAATGATTATATTTGAGAAAGATCCAATATTTTTATACTTAAAAATAAAAAATAGGGTAATTGGTAAGGAAGAAACATCAATAATTATTTGTCAAATGATTTCTCAACCGTCCATTATAGAGAAAATAATGGATTCTCAAAGAAATGATGTGGAAATTTAAAATTTTTTGGAAGCTATTAGAAATGGGAAATCATTTAAGTTAAAAATTTAGGAAAAAGTATTGATAAAATTTGTGTGAGGATTATTTGTACCATCCAAACATAGGATAAAGAAATATCTGCTGAATTTTTCACATAGCTCAGACTTCTTTATTTATCTTTGGAGAATAAAGATGAATCATGTTATCAGAGAGAAATATTGTTGAGAAATTATGAATAAAGAGATTGCAGAATATACATCAATGATCATAGTATGATAACAAGTAATATATGAAGGGAAAAAGTCTAAGGGGATGATGCATCAATTACCCATAACAACATGGAAATGGGAAAAATCACCATGAAAATTTTCATGGGACTTCCAAAGAAATCCATAGGAAACAACTTTATATAGGTTATTGTGGATCATATTAAAAATAAAATTTACTTTATCATAATTTGAGAGGACTTCTCAATCGAAAAAATTTCATAGATACACAACAATGATGTGTTTAGGATGTATGGAGTACCTCTATCGATTGTATGCGATCAAGATCTAAGATTCACCTCTATGTTCTAGGAATGTCTTCAAAATTCTCTAAACACTGAGATGATCATTATTATGGAATATCATCTTCCAATAGATTTCCAATATGAGTAGAAAATTCAGACATTGGAATAAGCCTTTATATATTTTTCTATGGACTTCAAGTTAGTATGGGACCAACATCTACCTCTGGTCGAGTTCTCTTACAACAACAATTTCCACTATAGAATCCAAATGGATCCATATAAATCCATTTTTGGAAAAATATACAGAACCCTGACTTGATGGGCTAATGGTGGTGACCGATAGCTTCTAGTACTTGAAATTATTGAAGAAGTTATAGGAGAGGAGAAAACCATTCTGCAGTATATCTGATCTACCAAAAGATGATATAAGAGAATTATAGACAATCGTCAATAAGACCGGGAGTTAATGGTTAGATAGATGGTATTACTATATATATCTACATGGTAGAGGGTCATTATATTAGGGAAGAAATGAAATTTGAGTCCTAGGTACATCAGTCCCTTCTAGATTATTGATTGTGTCAGATCTAAGGCCTATCAACTATCACTTCCACCAACCATGTCTCAAGTACATGATGTATTCCACATATCCCTCTTGAGTAAGTACATACCTGATCAATCAAATGTACTAAATACAAAGGTTTTTCTATTGGGAAATGATCTCCATCTATCTCTCTCTCTCTCTCGAGGAGCAGAAAGTGAGAATCATGGACTATAGAGATAATGTTCTATGCAACAAGACTACTCACCTGGTAAAAGTACAATGGTGGAACCATAAATAAAAATAAACAATAATAGAATGAGAGTAAGTGATTAAGGAGAAGTAACCTCATCTGTATTCAACATAGTATGAAAAATGAAATTTTGAGGGTGAAATTTCATAAAGGGGGAAGAATATAATGATCCAAATTTTTAATAATGACAATTTCCCTTATAATTATTTTATATAGTATAAATAATATGAAAATGAAATACTAAACACAATAAAAACATTATAAATGATTAATAAATGAAATAAGAGGTACTTATAGAAATTAAGAAACCTAAACCAATGGAATAGTAAAACTACCTTTGGAATAGAAATGTGAACATTAAGAATAGTAACCTGACCAATAGAACTTTAACGTCACTGATTAATTTATAAATAAAATATAGGAATATTATAAATGAATATATGATATATTTTTTTCTTTTTATAAGTAAATATATTTTCTGAAAATCATAAATTAAGTATTGGTATTTTTGTGAAATTAAAATGTTTAATTATAAATTATTAATTAGTATAAAAATTTAAAAGAAATTTATTTTCATAAGATAGATTCCTAAATTAATATATTTTTCTTATGATTATAAGATAATTTTATGGGACCTAAATTAATTATTCCAAGCGTTATAAAATTAGATATAATTTTAAAATCTGAATTTTTGAAATAAATGGGGATTTTAATTAAAAATTATAATTTTCATATATATAATTTTTCATAAAATAGATTCCATTTTTAATTATACAGATCAAAACATTATTACAGTGATTTGTTTGTTATTTTTCTAAAAAGATAAATTCTTAGTGAATAGTGAAATACAGTAATTTAGGGTATAAGCTAAATTCACGAATTGTTGAGTCATTGATGATGTATATATGACGATAATAACATAATTTATAAATCATATACCTTGGTTACTATACTTTTTCTTAATAATTGACAATTTTTTTAGTCTTGATCTAAAATAATAAACAAATGAATAAAATAATTAAAAATACTCATTTCCTCCCACTATAAATACCACCCCCTCTCCTCACACCTAATAATCCTTGAAGATTTATTATATTCTACCCACTTCCTCTACCATTCATTACCCAAAATTCCTAGTCTCTCTAGTCTCACCAAAATTCCTTTCACAAGTTCGTTATTGGGGATCTCCAGGAGAAGAAGTTAAAGAAGTAAAATCCTCTTTCGTTTTCTTTTAATTTCATTTCAATTTCTTTTAATTTCTTATCTTCTCCTCGCATCCCTAAAAAAAGTGTAGTTAAAAATAAAATATATATTATATAATATAATTTTATTATGTAATTGGTATATCTTCCATAAATTCTCTTCTCTTCCCCATCATTGATGAAAATTAAAGCATCATCAGTGATTTGTTGATTTATCACATTTAAGGATGATAAGTTTTCAATTTCCATCATTGAATTCAAGGTTGGTAATAAAACCATTATAACGGTGAAATAAAATTATAAATGTATGTTATAACCCATTTTATGTTATTTAACTAAAATATAAACATAATATTAAATAATTTAACAAAACCAGTATGTGATGATCGAAAAACCACTAAAATAATCTAAATGATTATCATAAATGTTTATATTTGGAATCATCCCCATATGTAGAAAAATAATAATGTATAATAAAATTTAATGATCTGTATATTCATTAATAACAAATAATTTCAATTTTGGGAATCTATTCTAAATTTATATGATCTTTTATACCTGAATTGGATTAATCTAATCATGAAAACAAAGGAAACATATTCTCTAGGAACAATGTAGTTGAATCTCACAACTCATCAAAAATCCCATAAACGAACATAATAAATTTATTATAAATAAATCCATATATAATATAATATTAATTAATTAATTAATTTATCTAATTTTATTGTCCATGACATTTTAATCAAGTGCCTAACACTTTTGAACCATAGGTAAGGGGTTCTATCCAAATCTCTATTTTTTCCTTCGGATTACTATTTTTCTCTCATTATCCTAATGTAGTTATTAATTATTATTATTATATAATAATAATATTTTATATTTTTATATTCCAAATAAATTTACCTATCCTAAATATTCTTTCTTTTATGTGGAAATACATGTTTTATATTGTTCCCTAACAAATCCCTCCCGGTATGAAAGACCGATTAAAGAAAACTTCTTAGTTTCTTATCCATTTTCATGTACACAATATAATATATTTTATTCCACCAAAGGTTTTATAAAAATACTATTTTTATCATTAAAATATTTATAAGTTCATTTATATTCCTCTACAAAAAAATATACCTTTTTCATTTTAAATAATCATTAATATTTTCCCTTAAAACACACTAAAGTGGCTCCTTTTTAATGTTTCTTAAACATAATATTTACTTATTTTCACTTAATTGTGACATCACATATCATGTTTTATGACCATTTTCACTTATGAATGTCCACATATGATTTAATTCCTTTATTTCATGGACATTTTTTGATATTCCCATTTGTTATGAATTATGACATGATGAGGAAGGTCGTTTCATTCCATGGGTAACCCTTATATTTATTCCTTATGTAGGATTATTCATGTGGAACACATATGCATGAACATGTTATTATGGGTGCTTCAAAATTGATCATTAATGCATTGGGTAATGTTCATTCTCATGAGACAGCATTTTGGGATTGGGAGTAAACATTATTCCTTTATGGTACATGGTCCTACATGTTCAATGGTTTTGGTGATTATCCTTGACTCATGCTCTTCAATGTGTAATAGTCTTGATGGTTATCCTTGAATCATGTTTATTTTAGGTTGTATGTTGTATAAAAATTCTTATGAGGCCATTATTACATGACCCCATGTTCTATATGTTATGATTTCTTATATTTATTCAGGTTCTACACCATTTTATGTCATCATGTTATGCCTTATAACCAATTTTCTATTCTTTATTCATTTTATTATTCATTACTATGATTTTTATTTCATCCCATAATTCATTAATTCCCTAGGTTATCCTATCAAAATTTAATTGAAAAAAGGAAGTTAGGAGAACATTATGAAGATTAAATAAAATATGATTTTTTTATTTTGGTTTCATGTTGTTTAATTATCTACCTAATCTTTCAGAGACACTAGAATGTATGATCCTTAGCATGTAATTGATGATTATATATGCTTAAAATGATCTAATAATATTTTTAAAAGGCTAGTGACGTTATATCCCATATTCTAGGGTCTAAAAAATCCCTCAAGTTTCACCCCAAAACCCAAGATAATGCTGAATTATGATGTATAGAGATATCAAATTTCCTCTATGTTCTGAAATACAAAGATGACTATGTGATTCCCTCTACTAAACTAGTTGATAACCACTAATATGAATGTAACTTTCCTAATTAGGGAACTTCATCAGACCCTTATAGGGACACTTGAGGAGACCCATGGTGGGTAGGATAAATCCTCTCCCAATATTTGTTCACTGGATGGTCCATTGACTGAGGAATCACTAACTCATGCATGACTAATTCCATGTTCATAGAATTTCCAACTCCTCCCATGCCCCTCATGAAGAACCATTTCTCACCAAGCTAAGACATTTTTAATCATCCTTTTTTACCTATTTAAATCCACTAATGGTATGTCCCTTCATTATTTAGAACCCCTATCTAAGTGAGACCAAATTGAAACCCTCATTGAATTATAATGACTTTAAAAAACATAGTAAGAGTAACACCAATGTGTATCCCATTTGGATATGCATTCCTTAATTCATAAGTATCCCACATGGTTCCTTCGTAATATGTAGGGTCGTTGGGGTGCCTGTAGATAATTATTCATATGGTCACGAGGACACTAAACCCCTAGAGAGTTCAAGGGACCTATCAGTATTAGGTACGAGGGTTATGGAAATGTACTTAATTCATATTATATAAGACCAAGCACCTCAAGTTTTACTATGGATGGAGAGGATCAATATTTTATTATCTTTTGAGGTGTTATGTATTGTCCTCAAGTCTTCCCCAGGAACTAAGAGTAGGGAATCCATCCTAGAGTATACCATATCATTTCTTACAATAACTATCTTATTTCATTTCTTCATATGTTTTCATGACCATGGGTTATATCTAGTTTGGTAGTCAGATCTGACTATCTTAGATACAATAGTTGGAGATAATGGCCACATTCGGGCCCTTCTGTCTTCTCTCGTCACCCCGACCTCTTCCACAAGTGGGAGAAGGATTATTAGATTTTCCAGATTGTATGATTCCTCTTATTTCTCTCATTCAAATAGAAATAATGTGGGATTAAATGTTACATATGATGAAAAAATCTTCATGTTTAGATGCATGTTTTGGAAAAGAATCTTTCCATGAATCTTTATCTCACCTTTACTCAAAGGGCATAACATAGGAATAATAACTTGATTCCATGAATCAAAACTCAGGGAATCCCTCCCAGAGTAATACTCTAGTCTCTAATATGGGAGGTGGAAATATTTATCCTCTTCAACAACTCAGTTCATAGTCAGATATGTCATCTGATGTGGAAATATTGTTTACCAAATAAAATTAGAGGCTGGAACCTTCAAAGATATTCATGTTTCCCTTTGGGATCCAATGTCTGTCCATCAGCGAACAAAGTATATTGTGTTTCTTGTAGGATATTATTATTCCTCTTGTTTGGCACACTGAGAATGACTTATTTGGGATTATATTTTGGTGGTGATAATGACATCCACATGATCCCAAGCCAAACCAGGGCATCCTCTTCATGAGTATGCCACAACCAAACCACCTAAATTAGCCGGTAATATTTCATTTAAGTAATACCTAATCCAATAATCTAAATGGGATATACTCCCCTACAAGAAAAACCTTCAAATTTACTCTATTGGAGTGGGTCCTCACAACAAAACAACGTGAGATTTGATTCCCATCTGAATAGGATATGTTGGAAGCCTCCTTAAGGTCCCAAAATAACACCCCAGATCAAACATAATTATTTGAATGTCACATTACTTGTAGTGTATTAAAAAAAACTAATAGTCCATATCCGTTCAATGTTCCCTAGGACGATTCATCATAAGTACTACACAAATTTTTTTTGCTAGGCACCTTTATCCTAGATGTCCTTATTTCATGAGATTAAATTACATGGCTTATTCATTATCACTTGAACTTAAAAGGTATGATGTATACCATTATGTGGAACCAATATATGTGGGTCATGATTCCTCTCATGAGGATACATGAGAAGCCCATTCATGGGTCTGGTCCTGACATTGAAACACCTCTCATATCATGGGATGATGTTCAGAACAAGAGATCCCCAAAACATGGATCAAAACCAACATCATGATAATAAATGATAAATGAATCTATAAATCCATACATGAGAGGTTACCATTGATGTAGAACCTTATATACATAAAGATATATATGTAAATGAAGAACCTCAAATACATACAGATGATTCTAAATTCCATATATGAAAATAATTTATTGTTAATTTGATGGTGAATGGCATTAGTGATTGGAATTACTAAAGGATTCATGAACATATCTTATATCTATAAGTGAGTCCAGAAATGAAATAAATCCCCCAAAATTGTGGATGAGTGTGGCCACCAATCTTCTTGATTAATGTGTGTTAATTTGTATCATTGTCCAAGTTTCCCAATGTGCACATGCCTTTTGAATGTAGGTCCACATGCTATCATAGATATAGAACCATTGGGAGTTTTTTATTCCATGAATAAACCCCATTGAAACTTATAAAAAGGAACAAGGGTATATGTGTCAGATATGAATGTTTTTCCACCAAAACCAAAAAAATTAATTTCATCCTCATGTGGAATTTAGTGATGAAACAATAGAGTTATAATAATTAAATAACCATCTTCATGAACTTTTGGGAAGGTTTTAATTCAACCAAGTGTGTCTCCTTAAGGTGTACCAATTCTATTTGTAATGAAAAATATTAGATCAATTAAACTATGTATTTATTATGATGAACATAATTGGGTAATCCTAAAGATCAAATATACTCTTCCATAGATTCATGATTTGTTCAATATGATTTATGAAGATCATTTCTTCTCCCTAATTGAACATAGATTGAGGATTAATTATTTAAGATTAAAGAAATTAGATATCTACATGACGGAATTGGAAATAATATATGATCGTTACAAGTTTTTTTTATTCCCTTCAGCATGACTAATTCTCAATAAATACTTATGGATTTAATGAATATATTATTTAAAAATTACGTTGATATATTTATGTTAGTCTTTAAAGTTGATATTATGATATATTCAAAAACTCTTGAGGAAAAATAGGATCATATAAGGGTCACATAAAAAAACTAAAGAAGTATAATCTATTTATAAAAATTAATAAATGCGAGTTCTAGTTACAAAAAGTTGAATTATTGAGGTAAATCGTAACTAGTGAATGAATATCGATTGATATTGACAATAAATTGGTCTTAGATTAGTTGTCATGTCCTACTATTGTAGATAATATTCATATTTTCCATAGAAAAGTAGATCCTATAGAAGCTTTGATAAATGTTTTTCTATAAATTATAATCCACTGACATAGTTAACTCAAAATAGAGTTATGTTTTTCTGGACAATGGAGTGTGATGAATTTTTCCCTAAACTAAATAAGCAGTTGGTTAGGGTATACGTGAAAAATTTACCCTCTAATAGGGAAAGATATTTCAACAATAGTGATTCATTTTTGAAAGGTTTTGGGTGTGTTATCATGATAAATGATTAGGTTATTTCATATAAATCTCAAAATTTAAATTCCCATTAGAAGAATTATCCTTCTCGTGACATGGAGTAGGTTGTAGTCATATTTTCATTGAAGATATGAAGACACTGTCTTTATGGAAAAAATTTGACATATACACACACCACGGATATTTGAAGTATTAAATTCACATAGAAGGATCTCAATATGCATCATCAAAAATGGTTAGAGAAAATAAAGGATTATTATTTCAATATTAATTACCATCTGAGAAGTGAGAATAATACGGTTGATGGTCTTTGAAGAAAAGAACCTATTACTATATCTATAATGATGATAGTGAAAGTACATATCTTCTAGGATACAGAAAGTATGGTCCATTAAGTCACAATTTCAAGGAATATCTACTACCCTACCAAAATTATTTCACAACTATCTACTTAATAGTGGATCAAAAATTTATAGAGGGATGATCTGAAACTTCAAAATAAGGTGAATGTAGTAAAAGAGGGCACACTTAATGAATTCCAAATTAATAAAGTTATTGTATTTCAGTTTGAAACTAAACATTGGGTTCCTTCATCACACGAGATAATGAAAGAGGTATTGGATAATACTCATAAATTCTCTTTCTCTATCCATCATGGAAGTACAAATATGTACAATAATATTTGAGAGTACTTCTAGTGGAACAATAGGAAGAAAGATATCTCTGAGTATACATTAATTTTCTTGGTATGTATGTATGTTAAAATTAATGTAACATAATTACAAGGGGATGATGAAACCATTTTCAATACTCGCATGGAAATATAATAATATAACTATAGTCATTATCATTGGTCTCTCTGATAAATCCAAAGGAAAAAATGTGATATCACTGGTGTTATATCGAGTCAAAAAGATATACCACATTAATGTTATTTGGAAATATTTCTCTCTTGATAAAAATTCAAATATATATGTAAATGAAGTGGTTAGGTTGTAAGGGGAATCAATTTTAATCATTTATGATCATGATCTAACTTTCACTTCTAAATTTTGGATAAGTCATCAATATCATCTGAATGCTAAATTGAATCTCAGTATGACCTATCACTCAAATCCTATGGACAATTTAAAAGTACTACTTAGACACTCAAGAACATGATAAGGTCTTGATCAATTTAATTTAATGGTGGATGACATTAAACACTAATTAATTGAGATATCAAAAAATAAAACTTCGACATGTTTATTCAAATGGATCCATATGAATCCCAATAAGAAATATAGAACTCCAACATATTGGGATGTTGAAATTGAATGAAATATTATTGGACATGATATTACGCAATATATGAAAAAAAAATGTTTATTCCATCCAATGATATATAAAGTTTCTCATAGTTGGAAGATGTCATATGTTGGAAACCGTCTATAGGACTTGTAGTTTTATGGTGTAGACAAATTATTTCATGGAAGATCACCATGGAAGAGAGGCATGCAATTTGGAAATAAAAAAAACCATTTACCTAGGTAAATTTGTATCTTTTAAATTATTAATCACATAGTGTATTTTTCCAATCAACTATAAATTCCACTAAACATATCTCAAGTTGATTATATGTTCCACATATCACACATGGGGAAGTACATTACTAATCTCTCACATTTATTGAATCTGGAGGTGGTATAACTGGACAATGACATATCTTATGAGGAGAAGTGGGTGGAGGTATTGAACTGTACATAAAATTTTCAATGTAACAAGAAAACTAACCTTGTAAAATTTCTATGGAGATATAGTAAATATGAATAAGGAATGTGGGATTAATATAAAGTAATGAAATAGAAGTACCCTATTCTATTTTCAACTGATAGTATGAGTTGAAATTACAGGGATGAAATTTCTAGTGGGTGAAGAAATTAACTACCCAGAGTTTATTAGTAATATTTATTATTGAATTAATGGGTATTATATAATATTATATAGTATTAAATACATGCATCACATATAAAAAAATTTATTTCATTAATAAAGAACAATAAATTTTTATGAAACTAATCCCATTGAAATTATAAACATTATAGTGGGACAGAAAATATAAAATAATAAATGGAAAATGGAAATTTTTATATCATGCAAATATGGTAGAATCATCTCCCCAAAAAAACCCTATGTAAAGAAACAAAATATTAGTAATCTAATCAAATATATAAAAAATGAAAATATAGAATAATTGGAATAATTGCAGTGAATGTTTAATAAAGGATTTATGTTTAATTTATATGATGTAATATGACTATGGGGACAATAATGTGGCCATTGAAATAGTAGTCTGGCCACTGGGAATAGTAAATTGATTGTTGTGAATGGTAACCTAACTGTTAGAATAGTAATTAGACCTCAAAATAATAAAATTATATTTGTGTATTATTTATTAGGATTAGTTTAACAAAATATAAATATTATAGTATCATAAAATCAATTTCAAAGCTATGAACTCAAATAAATTATGAACACCTTTTTGATAAACCGTATATTAATGTATTATGTAAAAATAACAATCTTTAAATTAATTTCATTTTTAAAATAAGAAAATTGATTTTTTAGAATGGTTATTTTTTGGTAATATTATGAAATACATAAATTTTACAAGAATAGTAAAAATTAGTAGTTCAAATACCCATGTTTTATGATATAATAATGATGTAACGATTACTTAGTAAATGTAAAATTGGAAAAAAAATTAAAAATATTTAATAAGATAAATGAGTAACTTAAAAGCATTAAACTTATTTTCCAAGCCCGAAAATCATTTTAAAAATTATAAATTCAAATATTCCCCTTAAATTAATAATTATTTATTTTTTCAACATTCCTTATTAATAAAATTTGGAATTCATTTTATAAAGGGTTTTAAAATCCAAAATCCATTTTACTTTATTAAAATATAATTCATAATTTCAAAATAATCACTATTTCATGGTTTACCTTGAATATAGTGTTTTATTCAATATTTTACCTTAAAAATACCCCTCTCATCAAGTATAAATAACCCCTATTCCCTCACCTTGGAAAACCAATCCTATCACACTTATCAAAGAAAAATATATGTGCATTTTTCCTATTTAATGATCCATAAAATACATAGGAACAATAATCTATTAACCAACTATAATAATAAAATGATTTTAATGTCATTCAATAGAAGAAACATTAAATAAAGAGTAAGTTTTTATCAACTCTCGACTCATTTTTCTCTTATCTTCGCCTTTTTAGTACCTTCCAAAAATAAAATATATTCTATTATTAATTATAAAGTATGCTAACATTATATTAATTATGTTAATATAGTATGAAAATTATATTTATAAAGTACGTATAAATAATACCTTTTCATTCTTATTCTTTGGAAAATGCCTCTTTAATGGTCGGTTAACCACCCATGAGGACGTTTCAAGTTCATTTCATACCACCACCCTAAAAGATGATTACAATAAATTATTTATAATATTTAAATGTTTAAATATAATTATTTAAATTCTTATGGATTTTATCATAATATTTTATATGTAGAAATTAAAGAAAAATCATTAAATTGAAGAACGATAGGGAATTTTATGAAAAATATCATATGAAAACGTTTCACCATTAATTATTGAAATTAAACAATATAACCCAATTACTATAATAGGTCAATTTCATAAAATGAAAATAATTGACTTATGTTTACATGTATTAATAATCCTATTTAAATGTTTTAGGAGGTGTAAATGAATTGAAATAAAGCTGGATTTACGTTAAGGGAACTCTCCTTTCTACTTTTCTATTAATGTACCTCCTTGTAGTAAGAATTCTAAATGTTTAATTATTTTACTTTCATAAAATTTTATTTATCTGATTACTTATAAAAAAATTATCATTGGTAGTGTTTTTTTCCTCTCATTATTCATTTTCGTTGATCTACTTTTTATATTACCATGTTTTTGAATTCATTTCTTGAATATCTCTCTTCCAAATGAGAAATTATTATTTTGTGCATAACCTTACCCCTTCCTCAACCATGAGTATTCACCTATATGGAAACATAATTTATTTATTTTTAGATTTACATGTATGAAACTCTCCTTTCAATTTCAATGGTCCAAAATGTTGTAATGTTCAATTCATTAAGCACTTTTGTACTCAATGTTTTTATATATACTCATTTTATATATTCTTCAAGTTATTGATGAAATACTTTATAATTAGAAATGTGGATTTCATAAATTAAGACATATGAATGGTACATCCTGATAACACTCTAATTTTTTATGTAATCAATTAATCTCTATAGATGAATGTTTTTATGATACCTCAGACAAAAACAATTCTAATTATAATATATGATACTTTTATGATAAACCATGGTGATATTCTTATAGATGTATCAATTTTATTTTGTACACAAATTTCCATGTCATATATCATGTTTTTAGGATTAATATTTCCTGTTATTCTTCTTTTATTATCCATAATGATCATTCATGTTTCTTTTCCTTTGATTATTCCCTTACAGGGAATTATACTCACCCCATTCTTTTCATCTATACATCCATAATTTGATATATAGTAAAAGTATCTTAGGATTTTATGATGGAAATGTAATTAAATTGAATTAAAATAATGTTTATTTTTTCCTTTTTTTGATCCTAATTTCTAGGACACTGAACCATAAAAGTCCCTATTTATTATTAAATGTTATACTATATATGTAATTTTTTATGTATTAAATGGAAGAATTCCATATGTAATAGGGATACCCAACATGGACTAATCCATATAATACCTTATTGGTTAACCAATATACCACTTTTAAAAATACATAAAATCATCTTTGTAATTTTTGGGATAGTCAAACAAAATATATTTAACATTTAAATTTTGAAATATAGTTCTCGGGCTGTCAAGACTTGGTACCATCCCATTTCTTATACATATATTTTTCTTTGTTAATCATATTATATATTTTATATTTCAATATTATAATCCCTCATATTTTCTTATTCTATTGTTTTTTGGGATTTTCTTTATAAATTCTAGAAGGTTTTAAGTATTCATCCTCAATTTATTCTATTTCATCAATAAGGGCCTCCTCTTATTATACATAAAAGTTTTCAAGGATCTATCTCAGTACAAAAACTATTATCTTCTCTAATTTTAATGTTTTTTATTCTTATAAGTCTTATTTTTTTCTTCTTTCTTCATTTGAGAAAAATTGATGAGGGTGTCTTCCTTGGAATTTATAGTTTTAGTTTTTGCCTCAGAATTTGAGAAAATAGAAACTGCATATTCATATTCTATATGAGTATCCTTTTTAGATGTATCTACATTTTTGGCTTCATTGGGGGTTTATTACTAGGTCATTTCACTTGACCCCTCATCTTCCCTTTTTACCTTCTCAAGTTCATGGAAATATTAATTGAAGGTAAATTATTGTCCATAGTGGTGTGCCTTATTGTCAATCGGGCATGGTTTTGGGTCACATCCTTCATGAATTATTTATTTCTTCATTGTGATTTCATTGAATTTACATTATTGGTATATAATTTTTATATAAAGTATAACATATTTATTTATTCTATAATTTTAAAATTTAAACACAATAAAAAAATACCACGTGTGTAGAAACAGAGAGAATAGAAATCCTACACTAAAATTAGAAAATAGAATGAAGGGAGGGATAAATGTATACTAACTATAAAATAAAAAAAACTCATATTCCTTATAATTGGAAATCGTGAAACAAATGATTAAACAAGAAGAGTCATTATGTTCTATTGGGAAAAATAGTTTAGAATTTATAAACATGAAAAAACAGAATAATAAACTATTGGAAATTAGTGCATGAATTTCAATTCTGAGATAAAATTACCATAGAGAGGGGTATGATAATAAATTAATTAAGTAATTAAGACCTATAATAAATGAATAAAAGGAAAATTTAAACTATTTTTGATGATATTTTTGTTGAATGTCGAATAAAAGAAAAAAATCTACCAAGAATGGAATATTTAGGTTCATTCAATAGTGAATATTAGGTCTAGTGATTTTGTATTATTTTAATTTTATTTTATGTAAGAAATACTATTGGTATAAGTGACCACACTCTCCCTCTCCCCCCAAAATTTCAATTCTTATATAGTAAAATTATTTGGGTCATTATTAAAAATGGAAAGCCAAAACCATATTAAAACAATGAATCCAACCCAACAAATTTTTAGAGATAAGGTTTAACTATATTAATCACATAAATGAATAATAAATTGCTCAAAACACTATATTAATGTATAAAAAAATAAGGTAGACAAGGAAAAAATATAATTGGATGAGAAAAACCAACATAAACACACCATAAAAAAATAAATTCCAAGATAAAATTACACTTAAATTAATTCCAATCATATTGAAATTAACACTCAAGTTATTATCATGTTGGAGCGAAGATAAAAAATAAAAAACCTAAATAAAATAGTATTTTATCTTGACTGAACAAAAACAGAAGTTGCAGCATCCCCTCCAAGTCTAGATCATTCCTTAGTAGTGGTTGTGCTGATAATTTATCGGTAAAAAATATTCCAAGGTTTCCAAAAAAATCAAAAATATATAGTTCATTTTATTATAAAAATCCTTGGAAGAAAATGAATGTATCTTTTAGAGGATCTAAAAAATTATATTTTTAAATAAAACATGATCACAACAATCATTGAATGATTAAGGTTTATTCTGTGAACCACTTCAATAATTATATGTTATCTAAAATAGTTTGTATGTTTGTTCCAAAATCAATAATCCTTATGATGCAATGAATTGATTATAAATATTTATATTTATTGTCTATATTCTTCCATATTTTTCGTGATATTAACTCAGAAGGTGTAGAATGATCCTCCTAAATCATCTCCCATGTTAGTTATACTCTCTTGATGGTATCTTGATTGGTCTATGGAATAATCGATCATCACTATAGGATAAAATGGTTCCTTAAACATTATCGAGGATGAAAAAACATTAGATCATGTTTCCTCATCAATAATAATAGTGGATCATGATATGAAGCAGGTTTGAAACACATGAAATATAACCTTATTATATGTTTGGAAATAGATATCCAAACTAGTACCATTTTAGTTTGTATGATCATATACCACATCTTGGTTATCCCTAATAGAAAAATATCATGACCAAAGACTAATTTTTTACTCCTAATTTTGTAGGATACAACCATATTAAAATAACAAATATTTCCCCATACCTATCCTTTTTCCCATCACTAACCCACACCAGGATCTACCTTTCATTACTCTTTTAATTCCTAGTTCCAAACCATGTTAGGAATGATAATTAACTCTCATGATCATCTAACATTATTCCAGGTTCCATGGTTGATTTTTATGGTAGCTTAATGTGGCTAGTTTGATCTCTTATATTACATGGTAGGTCGTAAACCATTTTAATAGAAAATTTAATTATAATTTCCATTGTAGAATTATGTACACAATGTCCCCCAATATTCACACTTCTATAATTTATTTATATTTTCTTCATAAATTAAAAAATCCTATATTTCTCATTGTAATCATTAATGTCATGATTAGTTTGTAAAAATAAATTATTTAGTTAAAAAAACTTGTGAAATTAATATTTAAAATGTATCTTCAAATATAGCTATCATTAGATGATCTATTTGAATTAATTTTAAAGTTTTGGGTTCAATAAAGTGTTTGTAGTTTCTTTTGTTAGATTAAACTCTAATCAAACAACATTATCTCTTGTATTTTGTGAATTCTTTTTTACTATGATGATGATATAACCCCCAAAAAAAATGTTTTTTGTGTTTCATGGTATTATCATGTGATAATCAAGATTAATTAATTGGGTGACATAAAAAATTTCATCAGATGTCTTCTATGCTGATTTCTATGAGGTGAGTGATGATTCATGTCAGTGTCTATAAGTAATATTTGATTATTATGAATTTAATAATATTTATGGAAATGATTATGAATCCTTTGATGAATACAGAGCTAATGAATGTGGACTTGATTATGGTGGAATATTAAATAGTCATATATGGTGGAGATTACTGGGATTATTTGGTTTGAATTTTCATTTTGTGAATAAGATGAATATTTTTACCTATATTTCTATTCTATTTTTAAGGAGTATAAAAAATTGTATTTTAAAAAAATTTATATGTGTTTGAATAAATGGAATATAATTAGGTTTTGAAAAAAAATTAATTAAGATAATAATGTTAGATTTCCCCAAAGACATGTCCAGTGTGAGGTTATGAGAACTAAAATAACATCAATATATATAAAGTGAATTATACCTTTAATGATATTTCTAATACATGTAATTATAATTCCAATGATGTTTTAATTTAAAAATAATGTAGGAAGGGGGTTTTCTTCCATGTGGTAGCTTGTATAAAGAGTTTAAAATTCCATTAAAAAAGTGAGAGATGATGTATAAAGTGATAATTATTCTATGTGGGTATAATTCATTATTCAATCTTGGTATGATGAAAAATACTTTTAGGTGTTAGAGAATTTCTATCAAGTGAGAGGTAAATCATTTTCGGTGATAATTTATTTCAGGTGAGAGGAATTAATTTCCATATGACATACATAATATTGGGTGAGAGATATTCTTTTGGTGACATAATTTTTTTCAAAAAAACAATATCCTACAAGTGTGAAAATTTATTCAGATGAGAAAATTATTATAGGTGTCTACCAAGAGAGACTTTAAGTATTTAATTATCTAATCTCTTTTAGTGTATTTTATAGTTTTTTATTTAAAAATAAAATTATAGATGTATCATAGAGAATTATATTTAACCAAAAAATGATAGAATTGACATATTATGGATAATTTACTCTATAATAAATATCAATTTACAAAAAAAATAGAATTATAGAATCATGGATTCAATATGAGATAATCAAGATAGAGAGATGTAGTCGTATTTGGATGTTTATTTGAGATCAACAATGATAATTCCCATGTGTGGTGAAACAAGTAATTTTTATATTGAACCAAAAGATTCAATAATGATAAAACCAATTATGGTGGAGGAACATATCATGGAACTAATAATGACAATAAAGTATATTGTCAAGAATATATGATTGTGGAATATTAAAATTTTAAGCAATGTCTATGATTGCTTCTATTTATTTAATTTATTTATTGATGATAATATGATGATTGATATTTTTATTTGTGTTCCAATTTTTAAAAAGACACAAGAAACATGTGGGAATTAAAAAATGGAACGTTGTGCATAAAAATGTGACATGGTGAGTTTTTAAAACAATTAGTGACAAATAAAATTCTTTTTATCCACAAATTTTATGAAATCCCTGAGGGAATGAGATCCAAGAGACTGTATCTATATATTGATATAATAAGACCGTAAAGGAAGAGCTTTCTATATTTGAAGGTCGATCTTGTAGTCACATAGATGACAAAGTGAAGTGGAATGGGGTTATTCCTCATGTCATAACCTGTATGAAGATTTCTCAATGTAATTAAAAAACTCAATAGTAATATATGTATTGATGAAAATAATATGTATATATATTCAATTATAGTTTTCTAGTGTAAAATAAAATTCATCCAGGTGTCAAAAAAATCCTATTAAGTGAAAGATAAATTTATTCTAGTAAAAAACATTTAATGTGAATTAAATCCCCTCAGGTGATTGATAAATACCTTTGTGTGATAAATTTATATGAGTATAGGAAATTCATTGAGATAAAGTTAATTCCTCAATGTGATAGAAAATCCTTAGGTCTTGAAAATAACTTCAGATGTAAAAAATACTATAGGTTTATGGTAATAGGGTGTTTGTTCAAATAGACGAGATATCTATGAGAATTTCATTATTTTCAATAAAATAATTAATGATTAGTTACCACTATTAGAGCATCCATTCATTTAACCACATTATCTTAATAGTTTTTTGATTTATTTCAAATTCAATGGCATTCTTCCCATGAACATCTTTGGATCACCTATTCCCCTTTTGAGAACATCATGAAAGGTCATAGATGTTCGAATCTTATCATCCAACAAGCATTTAATCATATCATAAAATAATATTCTCCTTTAAAAAAAATACTTAAAATTTACCTTTAGCATCTATTAAACATTAATAGAAATCTAAAGTTATCCAACTTCATTGAGATAACTTAAAGTATCTGGTATAAAAAAATCATCCTTTGAATACTTTAAATCATAGCTTCCTAAAATATTAATGTATATTTAATCTAATTTTTGTAAACATGGATAAACTGAATACATTTAATCCCGTATATTTAAGGTCTCTCTCATATTTTCTATTATAGAGATCCTCTAAAAAAATTCATCCTATCACAATACATTCTAGTTCCATACTACACCAATACTTTTATATATAGCCATTATGTTTTCCATATACACCCTTAAAAATCCTAAATAATTGTATGTTATAATCGCTAATACAAATATGATTTTTTAGTGACTATAAAAATAATTATATGAAACTATTTAGAAAACCACCTAGCCATAATGAAATGAAAATTGTAGAAAATGTCATTAGTAAATCATTGTATTGAATACAATATTATTTTTTTCAACAAATTTAAATTTTCTTAGAAATTCCAAAATGGATTCCTCTAATAGTTCCATATTTATTTTTCATAAAAATATTTTTCTTACCATAACAGTTGATAGAAAATGGATCAATAATTTTAAATATTTTAATTTAATTCCATTCATTAGTTTTTAAAATAAAGAATCAATTGGAAACATATAAAAATTATATAATTTGATAAAACATAAAATAATGAAATAGAAAACATATATAATTTAGAATCATATTCAAAAGATTAATTTAAATCATTAATGTTTAAAAAGGGTTTTTATTTCCATGTAATTTTAATTTATTATTTAATTTTAATAGTGATCATTAAAACTGATCATTGATAATTTCACCTAACTATCATTAGATAATATAATAATTCATAATGTATTTATTTGAAAAAATTGAATTATTTTTTTGGGTGCTGATGACTAAAAATATTTATATCACCTTGATGAATTCAATGACTAGAGCACAACACCTTTCCTTTTATTTCAACTTTGATCTTGATTGAACCATATCATACCATATCATTTCAAAAATTTTCTATAGGCCATTATCCAAAAGACACACTGTGTCCACTAAACGAGAAAAGTTCTACATGGATTTACATAAATTGATGTAGTGTGATTTATGCCATCAGAATACATAAATTTATTTAAAAAACTTCCTTCCAAAAATAGAGGAAGATATTGTTAATTTTAGATTATAAAATTCATGATAACACTAGTTATCATAAGAAATGAAACATTAATATATATATATATATATCATTTAAATTTATTGTAGAAAAGGAAATAAAAATCATACTAGGGATGTTAGAACAATATCTAACCAACAAAGATAAATTTAGAATAATTAGAAAAAAATGAAAAATAATTTTAATAATTACATAAATGAAACATATTAGACATAAATAATAGACAATGAATAAAAATACGTCATTCAAAAGTTCAAAAATATTAATTTATAAGAGAATTTACTATTTTAAATTAATTAATTGGAGTATATAAAAACAAAATTTTCAATTTGACTCTAACCCTCACATTTAATTGGGGTTATAATTACCAAACATTGTTGAAAAATATATAAAGGTCTCATTTACATAGTTTGAGAAGTGAGACATGATTTTTTTCATTAAACTAGTATAAAAGATTGTAAAAAGAAAAAAACTATTATAATCAATATAATATGAATACAAGATGGATAAGAAGATTTAATTTTAGATAAAACTTGTATTCACGAAGAAACCTGAATGGAACTGTATAAAAATATGTTTTTTGTATAAAATAATAATGTCAGTACCCTAACATTGATTTTGAGGTTTCTATAATATGGATACAGTAGATTATAAATTAGTAGAACAACCCAAATATAGAAATCTTGTAAATGTCACAATTACATTTTGTGAAATATTAAGTACAAATAGGATCCAAAATCAATTTTTTTAAAGGGGTGTATGAATGGATTTGATAAAAAAATTAACCATATAAAATTAAATTTAAAATATAATAAAATTTATATTTTTACATATTTTATAGCCCCGTCTAATGTATGCAACTATTTTAAACATCTTCATCAATATATATATATATATATCTGTGTGTGTGTGTGTGTTAAAAATAAGGTGGGTTTGAGTGGAATAGCGGAGTTTAATACATATTTTCTTGTATAAAAGAATATTTTCTTGGTTTAGGTGAATTGAATGTAAAAAATAGTGTTTTAGGGAGGTTTTTATGAGATGTAGATTTTTTAACTATATTAAAAAACTATGCATTTCAAAAAAATTAAATTAGTAGGGAATGAATCATTGAGATATTGTTAGGTAAGGATATATATTAATCATTCATTTTATAAAAAAAAGATATTTTAGAGTCCATAATTATGTGTATAATTTGGGTTATCATTAATCTTAACCTTATATTTAATAATCTATGAATTTATTTTAAACATCTATTTTTCTGATATTATCCACAATTAATGACCTAAATCACTTTTTTTTCTAGTTTTTTGGTGTATCTAGCATGAGTTTAGAGCCTATTAACCATTGTGGAATGAATCACGTTCATGGTCAGAGTAGATCAACATCAAATTGAAGGTAAGAGACACATTAAGTTTTCTTTTCTTGGTTGTATATTTTTGTTTTCTTAATTCCACTATGAAATCCATATTTTATGATGGTGGATAATTTGAAATATATATTTATAAATTTTCCAGGCATTAATATTTATATAAATTACATGATCATTTCTATTAATGAAATACTGAATACTAATTATGAGGGTTTCCAGGTTAAAACATCTTGGTCGGAAGCTTCAATTGTTTCCTATCATTTGGATAATCTATAATTTTAATATTTATAAAGTTAATTAATAATTTATTTTACGTTAAAATACATAAGAAAAATCATGTATTTTGATTTTGGAAAAAACTATTTTGGGTAAAAAATGGATTTTTTATGAAAATTCGGTAATTGGATTTCTACCATGGATTTAAATAAAAATTTACTATTTTTTATAAAAGTATTTATTTTGAAATTTATCCATTTTTTCAAAAGAAATAGTTCAATCCTCAAGGATTCACACAATGAACAAATATCAGATATCCAATACAAATGGACAATGATATATCTAATAAATATTATGTGCATCATATGGACCAAAGACCCCTAAAATACTCTAAAAATGATGAATTAAAAAATATCAAGAAAAGAAGACACACATCATACACCAACATCCCAAAATAAATTTAACATTTTATGTGAAATTCACCACATCCATACAGAGACACTATAATCCACTATAATAGAGGGGAGAGAAACTGCTGAGTTATATGTTATGAAACCTAATCATAAGAACTATAATAAACTAAATTATTCTCAAATCAGATGGGGACTACATATTTAAAGGAAAATTCGAAACCTCTAGTGAATCCCTGGTCACCATGTAAATATTAAATTCTATGAATATTCCCAAAATATTCATTCAGCCTTGGTAATTACTACATTTGATTATAATACCTTTTCAATCAATATAGTTGAAAGAAAAATTCTACAATTGAACTATATCTAGTAATTGATCATATTTACTTCCACTGGACAATAATACAACTGTATTGATCTTCTAGGTAATATAGTTCACCATCTCTATTCCTCCCCCAACACTTCTACTATACATGCTGATGAATTCGAATAATTTTAGGGATAGAAATTATGGCCACACCTTAAATATCTTCTACTTGAAAACCTTTTCAATTTTTCTTTTCATCCACATAATTAATATATATTCTCATCATATTTTTCTATAGTAGTAAAATTTTTATCAGTTTTTAGTCATGCAAGTACCAATGAGGAACAACACCCTATAATATATCAAACTATGACATTAGTCAACATTTCAATTCGATTTTCACTATCATAACCATCCATATTTCTAGAACCCTATACTACATGAAACTTATTATGAAGTGATACTTCAATTGAATATGTTTTTTTCATGAATGAATCACCAAATTCGTTTCAAGATGTATTTCACTCTAGATCTTATAGAACTATATATTTTACCATTCTTCCATAAAATTTCAATTGATAGACCCTTATACTATATGAACTCTTTATTAACCACTGTTATTTCCACATACTCTAATTTTATGGTTAAAAAACTATTGGCCGTAGTAATGACATATACATTACTATAATTCATATATAAGTGGTTATATAACATATAAAAGTTCTCTTACTATCAATATATCATCTAAAGTCCTTAAAAATATATCAATATAATGAATCATCTATACCTTAGTATATAGATAATTTTATTCTTTCTTTGAGACAATTAAATATCCACTTCATAAATTTACAATAATCCTTCCTAGAATAAACATAATCTTACTGAAAACAGAAACAGTAAGTGTTATTTTTATCCAATTGAATAACATGAAATATATTAGGCTTCCAACCATTGATTCCTATGTAACCCATTCCATTAAATTTTCCTATACATATTTTATTGATTTCTTATCTTTCTATTTATTGAATTTATTAGCTAATTGGGTTAAAGAAAATTTTGAAACAAACATTAAAAAACTATATAAATGTATAAAAATGTTTTTATATTGGAAAAACATTAAATTTAACATATTCTAGCCTATAATAATCCTTAAAATGATAATCATTTATACTATTGTGGGATCACTCATCATCAGTCTTCTAGCTATATCCATATTATATATATATTATTTGTTCTATAATTATAATTACAAATATAATATCATCCATATACAAGAAAATTATGAAGAAAATTCCACCATCAAACACCATGAATTAATAGAAATGATCCAAATTATACAGGACAAAATCTTCTCCTTCCACGAGAGAATGAAATCACTTTTTCCACCATATGGGTGTTTTTTTGATCCCATAAAAATTATATTTGATCAAATACACAAAATCTTGGAATCTAGTTTCTTTGTAGCCTTCAAGTATCACTTAGAAAATTTTCTCCACCGAATCACCAAAAAGAAATTACATATTCTTATATAATTTCTCAAGATATAGAACTTTTTTATAAGTAATTTTGAGAAAATTATGAATACTTATATACTTCACAAATATATATAATCTTTACCTAAAATTAACCCCATTATTTATTTAATTTTTTTATAATCAAACTCTCAATATATCATTTCCTACTATATTATTATTTCATTAAAAAGACAGACCCACTTATTTTACAGTTCTCACAACCTTAATGTAATATTAATCATCACCCATTTCTAGTTTATATATACTGTATACTAATCATTATATACTAATCTCTCTATTTTTAGTAACCTAGAAATTTTGACTTTTTAAATATTTTGATTCTATATTATCCATTAGAATAAAATATTATAAGTTTTATTCAACATTTTCCACCAGTTTTACAAGGCTAGTATACTTCCCTAAATAAACACGAGGCTTAATTAATCATTCCAAAAACATCATTCTTGATTTTATAGTTTTTAACCACTCATATATATCTAATATTCATATTACCTTTATAATCTAACATCGTGATGTTTTTTAGAATTTATAGTTCCTCTAAATAATCAGTGCTCTTTAAATTGACCAATATTTTTGTAATTTTTTTTCAATTCAACTTGTATATTATCTATTGATTCTTTTTTTCAATAATATCTCCAACCATGTAAATTTACCTATATACGATACCTTCAGTTAATAATAAACTATAAAATATATTTAACTTCCAATTATTATTCTCTCAATCCCTAAATCCAATGTAATCATCACCATACCACTCAAGAAAACATGTTTTCAAATTAACATAGATCTTTTACCTTTCCTTGGCATTAAATTGTACATAGGAAATTCATATGGATAATTTTAAGTGAAAATTATTTACCTAAATATATATCGAAAGTAACTTAGGAGAATCATTACCCATAAGTAAGAATAGGCTCGTATTGATATTATAATTTTTGAAATTTAATTACTCTATATGAAAACATTTGTAAAACAAGAATATAGCTACAAGGTAAAGTATATCTCATTAATTATATTGTTTATCTTTAGAATCATACCATTGTTCAATGGTGACCCATATAATTTTTTCACAAATATAGTACATTTCTTCTAGAATTATTTTTTCAATTGTTTATATCTATACTCACTTCTTATGTTAGAAATCAAGTATTTCATATTTCAAATGATCTCAATTTTATACCATAGATCTCTAATTGATAATAACCTTAAATAATTACGAATTTTACATCAGAATGTATAACTAAAATTTCCATGGAGTATCATCAATGAAGGTAATATAGTATAGTGATCCACCATGATAATGTACTGGATTTGGACCCCGTATATGCAAGTGTACAATATCCATCTTCCAATAATTGGGTATCCATACTTACAAAAGAAAATCATACCTTTATTTTTTTTAAATACAAACTTTTATATGTTTCATACTCCATGATCTTTTTTATTAGTATGTATTTGGAAGTCAAGGCTCTTATATCATTCTCACACATGTGAAAAAGATGGTATTTCCGTAGTTGGGAATCATTAGTTGATAATCAGAGAGTCACTATCCTATCTATAATCCTAATGAGGAATATTGATATATATTCATTTCCTTTTTTTTATCACTATGGAAAAACATGTGGTTTTCTACATCTTATTGATTTTTTTATGAAACCCCATAATATCTTGGTAACCTACCAAAATTATATTCCTATTGAATGTAGTATAAGTATGATTCCCTGTATTTGTAACAAGAATATATTATTTTCAGGAGCATCCACATCACCCATTGTTATAATATCTATTACAATGTCATCTTCTAGATGAAAATTACCAAACATTATGGACATTTAATTTTCCATGTGTCTCCTCGTAGATATAGAGTTAAATAATGTTCTAAAGTCACAGATCCATGACTCTAATGGATAATAAAAAATTAATTAAAATATTATTCTGCAATTTTTAGATTTTTTTTCAAGATAAACTTCAATATCTTTCCATGTCATCATATCATTATTTCTTGAAATTCAATTTCTTACCACACAATATGATTTTGGGACCTAGATGTGCTGACATACCTCAACTTATTTATCTGAATCCACATCACACCATTAGTATTTTCCATTGAGTTTTTCATTAAATTCCCTCTTCATTATATTATATTCAGGTATACTTATGTTACTCCTTATATCTAGTGTTTTATTTATAAGTATATCTTAAATATTCTCAAACACTAATTTTTTATTTCATAATTAACTAATCATAGTGGTAACCATCATATCCCATAACTCAAAAAATAATTATTATATGATATATTCCCAAGTTACACTAAAAAATTTAGAATTCATGGTAAAAAACAATATTTTCATCACATTGAAATCAATAAAATGATCATACAATGAATTTTATTAACTCATATTTAAACCAAATAGTATCCATGGAAAAAACACCAAGTTGTTTATGGTTGGATTATTATAAATATGTGTGAGTATATAAATTACCTCAAAATTTGTATTCATATCATAGATATTGAAAAAATTATTTCTTGAAAATATCAACCATACAACTCCTGGTGCCTTCCATTCATGATTCCAACAAATATTTTTATCTATCATCATCAGATTTACATAAATTAATGACATATTTAGATCTATATAATATAATAAATACTCAATTTTAATCTCCTAAAAACTAATATATATAATATAAAACCCGATAATAACTTAACATGACTTCTTTTAATTCCATATCCCATAAAATCCCTTGAAAAAACAATAGATTTTCCATACAAGACACAAACACTTACCATAAGTCTTCATCCTCTTTGCGAACATGAATATACTCTTTTAGTATAAGAAACTCCAATATCAATTATTATAAGAGAAATATTCATCCACCATACATAAATTAAATATTTAAAAATTATTTGATATCTTTATTCACCTAGATAGGGTGTATATAAGAATGAATTCACACACATTATTTATAAAAACACCGTAAAAGAAATCAGAAATCAAAAAAATAATGAAATAAGAATAATTAAAAACAATCATCCCCACCACTAGAACATAATAAATTTAATATGGTTTGGTAAATTCCCGACATCCATGGAGAAACATCTCATTCCAATAAAAATGAGAGTTGATAGGCTATTGAATTATAAGTGATATATACTACTCACAAAAAGATAATTAGTTGGATTAGTCCATACTCTAATGGGGAAAATTTATTTGAAAATAAAAAATAGAAAATATATCTAATAACCATTAAACAACATGACTAAATATTTTATAACAATTAATGAATCTTATAAGAATATTTATTCATAATTGGGGGTTTCTACAATTGGTTGCACTAAATTTTTTGACGATACTATGGAAATCTAGACTCCACTACCAAGACACATCCAATAATTTATTATACTTCTATACACTATAAAATAATACACCATAATTGACCATTAGATTACTAGAAGTTACCATCATTATATTTCCACTAGTACTCAAGTTGAACCCACTGATTTCTCTAAACATTGCTTGAGCTAAAAAAATATCCATTATAATTTTATTTTTTAATTTTTAAATATTAAATTAAGTAAATACTATTAAAATTAAAAATATTTTTAGATGATATTATTATTTCTAAATTTGGGTATTTTATTATTATATAATTATTTTAAATCAAATTATTATTCTAACACAATTTTTTCAATGGTTGATTCATGTGAATTATGTTTTATAGAAAATTGGTTGAAACGATTTTTTTAAAACACTAAAAACTGAGGCCATAGTGGGAAATTATAGTAAAAATTCCCTAGAGTGTGTTTAATGGAATGGGAAATGGTTGGTTTATTGAGGTTATAATTTCATTTTTTCTATATTATAATGGGCTATTTATGTAATTGGATTTAGAGGATGAATGTATGAATAATTAAGTAAATTGTTCATAAATTTGGATGAGTGAGTGATAACTCGCTTTTGATAGATTTTACTTAATAGTGAGTGAGTTACCATTTTTTTGGATGTTTAAAGTATACCTAGTAATGGAATAGTTTTTTTGTGATTGTTTTTTGTTATTTGGAAGTACTGTATGTAAAACAAATGAATTTTAAAAAAAATCAAATTGGAAAATGAGAAGTTTTCCAAAAAGTGGTTTCAAGAAAATGAAACTAATGGTTTCTTGGGAGTTAACTAAAATTATTTAGAAAGTTTTTTTGATATTCCACATTTTTTAAAATAATTTTTTGTAGTATTTGGATTTCCATAAATGTTTAAAAAATATATTAATAAAATTAAACATAATTTTACAATGTATTTTTGGATTTACATAGGAATAGAAATATATTGGATACATTGGGTAACTTTTACTGTGTTTTTTCTCCCCACTATATGTATATGTTGGTGTATATGTATACCTTGTTGATTACAAAGCAATTAAAGGAGTGATGTCATTCATTATGAGTAGATATCCATAAATCAATTGAAAAAATGGGTATAATTTTTATGTTTGAGCCCATGTTTATAAGAGTGGAAATTTTTTCTTTTGGATTTTTATTTGATCAATCAGGTCATTGTTTACTAGATTTTTTGTTCAATATATTGAATTGTGGAATTATTTGGTTTTGTTGTAAAATTTTTATGAATTTTATTTAAATTTTTTAACATGCATGATTGAGATTATATATTTTAGGGGAAATTAATCTCTAAGCGTTTTATTGTTTCCCTTTTCACTATTATCTAAAATCTTGAGATTACAATACATTACAAAGGCCCCCTAAAGACACTGAAATGGGTAATGGGTTTTGGTTCCTAGGATAAAGAATTTCAAAATTTTATCAAACGCAAGTGTTGGTTTTATTAATTGGAAGTACATCATAGGATTGGATAATAATATGGTCATAATTAAAGATATATTTATATATATATAAAGGCTTAAAAGATCACTTGATTAAAAAACCTGAGTAATTATGAATTCTAAGAAAATTATGATTTTGGTGAAATATATATAAGATATTGTTAGTTCTTCCTTATGTATCTCCATGATCAATTATGTTGAGTAAGATTTTATGCATTATTCTTGGAAATATGACGACTTTAGTAAAACAAATTATTTTTGATATATTTTTACATGGGAATGAACATGTGTTTAAAAATAGTTATCTACATGGATATTGATTTTATAATGAAACAATTAATTAGTAGATTTTAAATAGAATTCAGAATTGTTCTGAAAAAATATTCTTTGATATTTTTTCTAATTAAAATATGATTGACCAAATAATTACATGGATTTTAATAACCCATGATTTTATAAATTAAATTCCATTTTAAATGAATAATTTTCTTCCTATGGAACATAAAACTACATGGACTACTATTTTTATTTTGGACCAACATATATAGTTATATTTAAAATACCATTAAGAATCATAACCGTTGATAAATATTCAATATATACGGACTATTATGATAAGTATATATTAAGGGTTTTGTTAAAAGCCATTTTAAATGGATAGAAGAAGTGATGGTCTAAACTAGTAGGATCATACCTTATTAATCTCATATAATGATGATTCTTATGGAGTTTAAATCACTAGGATTTTCCATTAACCACAACCAAGAAGAAATTAGATAAATAAAAAATTGAAAAAATGGTTTCTGTGCAAAATTTCTAGTTTATTGAGATCAAAACCCAAACTGTTTTCACCCCCCCCCCCCCCACGAAATCCCCAACATTGCACACATTACATTAAGGGCATAATGTGGTGTAATAAGGGGTTATGTATTGAGATCCAAGAAGTTTAATTTTTTATATTTTACTTTTTAATAAAATAATAATTATATTTACTCCATTACATTATTATAATTATATATGAGATGACCAATTTTTTATTTTGATGTGAATAAAAAAAATTGAATTTTTGGAAAATATTATATTTTAATTAAAACACTATTTTTGTTAAATTCATGAATTTTAAAACAAATTTTATCATCATAATATCATCTTATAAAATATTATTTCTTTATATACAAATGAGTATATAATTTAATAATGTATAACATAATATTTATAAGGGTCATAAAATCTGTATTATTATAAAAATAAATTTTTTAATAAATGAGGATTTTGATTTAAAAGTGTAAATTCTCATATTTATATAATTATATTGATGAAATAAATATATGTTTTTTCAAATTAGTATATTGAAATTTTAAATGGGTGCATTTTTCAAAATTTTAGAATAAATTTATGTTTATATTTCTAAATTAAATGTGGTATAAATATATTTTCATGTATTATGAAAGAATAATTTCATAAAATAAACTTAATAAATATAATAAATTTTATCTAAGAACAAAAATATTATTCTGGGGAAACGTTATGGGTTTTTATGTTATTTTATTAAATTTATAAACCCTTATTGCATCCTTTAAAACCTATTTTATATTTTAAGGTTTTCAAATCACTTTTTATGAACACGACTCAGTTCCACATCACCAAGGGTGTTATTTTATTGAGTTCAGTTTGTCGCCTTATAAAATTTCTAATGTCAATATACTTTTGTAGGAACCATTGGAAGAAACTATTGGAAGGTCTGTGGTTTTGATTGTTTTTCTCGTATAGAGTACAAAACCTATGTTTAGAAATTAGTAAACAATTTCCCCCTATATTTATATAAACACCCAAATATACTCCCACTTCTATTCACAAAAACCCCATTAATCATCAATATAATCCACCTCTACCTCTCTAACTCCCTCCAAATGTTCTCCCTATATCTTATGAAAATCAGTATAAAACTGGAGTGGCAACCTCTAAATGTAAGTGACTATATCCTATTCATTTTATTAAATGAAAATTAATTATACTTAATACTTTTGATTTCCAATTCACTATGTTTTAGTCTTTTTACACACCCATTTACTATCATTATGATTTCCATGTAATGAGATACCACCTTCACCCTCATTAATCCCTTCTATAAATGTTTATGTACAACCATTATGCAATGTGATTTCTCCTATGATTTTCAATGGGTAACAGTTTTGTAGTGAATACCCATCCCAATTTCAAATCAAGGATACTCAACTAGATGGGACTATCATTAATGTATTGGGGAATAACATGCATGTAAAACATACACCTTAATTTTGATATTAAATTTTACTAAATGAATTATTATTTTTTATGATATATGTGTCACACAAATGTAGGTACATAATATGAATTTGTCGGTGGGCATATAAATATATATCCCCAAATGAATGGGTTAATTTTTTTATCTCATGATATACCATTTATGGTGAATGAGGCGTTATCCTAAGAACACTATGTTATTTTTTCTTAGTACTTATCCTTGACTTAGGATTATGATTTCATGTTTAATATTATCATAAAATTTCTATGATACCTTGATTTTATCATCCTTAATAATGATTTCATGTTCATTTTTATGATTCTCACGCCTTTTATGTCCCTAGTATATGCTTCTTAACTAACATATATTACTTTTATAATCATATTATTTTATTATTCCCCTAGTTGGATTTATAACTTTACCTTTTCCTATGTATGTACACAGTTTATTGTTGTTGTGTTAGAATATATGTGGAATATAATATCTTGTTGTGATGTTTTTAAATAACTTCATTGAACCTATGTTTAAATTTATTATTCTATATATAAAACTACCCAAACACAATAGGCCTCATAATATTTTGGTATTGTATTATGTGTTTCTTTACGTAGTAATTCAGGAATTAATGTGTATTAAAGATATTTGTTAACATACTTAGAATCAGATCAGGGATTATTAATTTTTCTATTACTAAAAAGTAGTGAAACTATTAAATATATGAATAAACTTAGGAAAAATCCATAAAAATTGGTAAATTATAGAGTAATTGGTTTCCAATAAGAAAACACCATTATGGTTACTATAAGTGGAAGTGTCTCCCAAATAGTTGTACCCTGGGATAAAAACTGCGAAAAAGGTGTGTTGGTATTTGAATTTATCACCCCCAGATCCATAAAAAAAGATAAATTTTAAAAAACTTGATTTGATAATCCCTAGGGATATGATTTGGTAGATTCCCATGCTCCTTACGAACAATCATGAAGATAAAAAAAATCACATGAAATTTTCCATTTGGAAATAGAACAAGGATAACATAAATTGAAATATAGGGATTCCTTGGTTAAGTAATATATTTTAATTATGAGTTATCCGTTAAATATTCATAATATAAATTTCATATGTTAATATTTTAAATCCCCATCCCAAATTTTCCAATAATTTTAATTCATTATCTAGAAATAAAAAGAACCCAGTTAATGACCAATGTGATGGTCAATGTTTTGACTTCCCAAATGATATATATAGTTCCTAATTGGAGAAAGATTTGGGCACTCTATGAAAATAATTTCTCAATTAACACATGTTTTGAATAGAATATTAAATCATGGGGAAAACCCAAACCCCATATGAATGGGAAATTTAAATTATCTCATTTATTTGGAAATGTCCTTCGATGTTTAGTGGACTTTTTGTTCCTTTAATAATGAAGAAATGGATCAAATCCATTGAAAAAATATTCTTTACCCTTTAATGCTCTATTTAATATAATTTCATGTTGGATGTTTGTCAAATGTAAGGAGAATTATATAAACAATGGGTGTTGATAAAAAAATACAAATACTGAGGAAGATATCAAAGTGATGGAGTGGAACGAATTCCAGAAAATGTTTCTCAAAAAATATTTCCCTTGCACTATACAATATAAATGTAGAGGTATTTACTTATACTAAATAAAAATTATTAATAATACATTAGGGTGTATGAGTTAAACATCACAATACGTGCATGATATGCCAATGAGATTTTCATTTACACTGAAAGTATGTTGACCATTTCATTAATTGTCCTATGTCACAACTATAAAAATATTTAGTGATTCAAGACTAAGGAAATAGTATGATGTTGAATCAATGTTTAAATATATATTATAGAATATAAAGGGTCTCACGATTCTAGATATGAGAAGTGGAAAAAAAATTATTGTGGTGTTATGGAGAAGTATCATGGTGGAAAGAGTGTAAAACTTCCCACTTATAAAATGTCTGTAAATAAAATGCCAGAAGATTCGTGATAAGAACAAAGAAATGCTTCAGGAAAAAAATAAAGGGAACCTATCTAGAAAATGGTGATAAGAAAAACCCACCAATGTGATGGAATAATGTAATTAAAAAGTCAAAACAATACATTTTGTTTAATGATTAAATTTTTAGGAAAAGGAAAATATCAAAATAATTGAACTATGACAACGGTTTCCGAAAATAATTGACAATAAAAACATACAAGGCATTAAGATAATGGGTGTGCTTATGCCATCACAACTACTAAGGTGTGTCCTAATAATTAATTTTTTACAGGTGTGAAAGTAATTCATTTAAGGACAACAATCATACTATTTGATTGTGGGTATATGAATTCGTTCATATCATGTAAGAATATTTATATTATTCAAACGCCTCATGAAAAACATGGATGTTTTTTTATCTACAAAAATGATGAATGTGGTAATTATTTTATACCATGTATATAACTTCCCCCATGTCAATATTTTTATTCAAAATTTCCCAGTAAACCATATGATACCTTAATTAGCAGGAATCAATGTTATTACGGTCATGGTTTGTCCTTCCATGTATAGGTCCAAGATAAATTGCAGAGATAAGGAAATCACCCTCTATATCATGTATTATCCTTTGATTTTTAATAAGGGAAATGAGGGGGATGAATATAATTTTGTATCATTATCTCAAGTGTGGATATTATTTTCTTATAAATAACCATATCATTCTCAAAGGATTGAGACTATGGAAAAGATCATCCATGATGACATTCCAATTATAGGGGAATATGTTGATATGTTTCCCAAGGAATTTCATAGTCTTACTTCAATCCCGGAGGTTGAGTTCTCAGTCAATCTTATACTGAGATATTTTTTAATCTCCAAACTCCATAAAATATGTAAACTATTGAAATTTTGGATATGATGAATCAACTATCTTAGGATATGATAAAATTGGTTATATTTCCAAGTTCATTACTATGGGGTTTTCTAGTTCCTAATTATATTGCCAAGTTCATTACTATGGGGTTTTCTAGTTCCCTTTTTTATGAATAAGGATAGGAAAATGTGACTCTATATTGATTTTTATGAGATTAATCAGTTTAAAATAAAGGAAAGGTTTCCTCTAACATGGATTGATGAATTATTCAATCAGTTATGTGATACATAGTACATCCCCAAGGTGGATCTCCATTTGAGATATTATCATGTAAATGTTAAGAAGGAAGATATCCCTAGGAATAATTTTCATATAAGGTATGGGCACTATGATTTCATAATGATTCCATTGGAACTCACTAATTCTCGAAAAAACTTTATAGATTTAATGAATAGAATCTTTTGGGATTAAATCAAACAAATTCATTGCTCAATTCAAATACAACATTATAATCTACTCAAAAAGTAAGAAGGAACATGAGTAAAATTTTAATTTTGTATGGACGACCTTTAAAATTGAATAGTTATATATCAAGTAAAGTAAATTTGAGATTTGTATTGAACGAGTATCATTCCTAGGGTTTATTATCACAAGAAGAGGGTATCTATGGATCCATTAAAAATATATGCAATTGATGGTTGGATCTAACCAATATCTATGATTGAGATCTTCTTATTCGTTGGATTAACATGTTTCTATCATTAATTTGTGAGAAACCTATCATAACTGTCAACCCCACATCCTAAGCCAACTCAAAAGAGAGTGATGTTTGTTTTAACATATGAATGTGGGGAGAAATTTAGTGATTTAAATATAAGGATAATCACTAAAACTATTCTCACAATAATACATATAGGAAATGATTTATAATATACATTGGTGTGTAAAAAATGGATTTGGTTTTGTACTCATTAAATATAATAAAGTGATAGCCTATACCTCCCTACAATTAAATATCCCTAAGAAGAATATCCTAACTCATTATCTGGAATTGGTTTTAGTGATCTTTACATTGAATATATGGATACATTATATCCATGTCTAGAAGTTACATATGTACAAATCGTAAAATCCTATAGTAAATATTCACATAATAGAAACTCAAAAAGCTCCACGGAAGGTGGTTATAGATCCGTATGGAATATGACTATTCCATCTATTACCTTCTAGAGAAGGCACAAAAAGTGGAGTATTGTCAATGTAGAAATGATCCTACGACCCTATCAAGGATGAGGAATGAAATGGACCCAATTTTCTTAGACATGAAAAATATAGACATGGGAATCATAATAGTAACTTCATCCTAACTTGATCAAATTACTTCTCAGTCACCAATTCCTGATATGTTCATGGAGGACTAAAATGATGATGATATACATAAAAAGGTAGTGAATTAGATATATTTCTAATTTGATAAATATGGAGTTATAAGTTTGGTAACTTTGATACACGTCCTATAAAAACTATAACTAAATATTGAACATTTATATGATATTAATTGACAATATTTATCTATTAATATAGTAATCACTTGATATATAGGGATCTGAAGAAAAAAATTTAGTGGGATAAAAGAAATATGTATATTGTGTATTTATTATCTTGAACCATGGTATGTCAATGATTCAAGTTCGAATGATAGATATCTAAGGGTATGATGAAATAATTTCCCGTAATAATATAAAAATGGAAAACATAACCAAGGATTTCCTCATAGGAATCCTTGGTACATACAATACAAAACATTCCATCTGAGTGGTATGCAGTAACCTAAAAAATTCAAAACCTTATATCCCTATCAAGGATGATCTCTCTCATGAACAACATACATATATATATATATATATATATAATATGTAATGCCCCAACCCCAGTTACCAAGAGTCGGTGCATTATTACATAACATTGGCATGATCACAAAAGATCATGTCTCGAAAGACAGATTAGTTTAGTAGCCTTGGAAAAATAGATATATTCAAAAGTCTAACATTACATCATAATGTGAAAAAAACTAAAACAACTTATTGTATTCACATCCCCTCAAACATTCCCTACAGGTCATTCATAAAATACTTCTTCCCATTCTGGGAAAAATTAAAACATTGAAAGGGGTGAGCTCAGATGCTCTATAAGGATATTATATAGAAAAAACTTTCAAAAATAAGCATAAAAATTTAAGGAAATGTATAAAAAAACAAAAGCAATTTATACTTGAACTTCATCATAATGTTGAAAAGATAAAATTAATTAATTCCATTTACTTATTCACATGGATATTCTACTGTCGAATAATCACATGCAATATCAATAACAACTTTCATAATGATGGAATGCATAATGCCAGACTATCGTAACCACATAGTCAAGGCCTCGTGCCAAGACTACAAATAATATTTTGTCAAGGCCTTATTCCAATACACTAGTTTGTCTCATGAGACCTAATTATGCATCAAGGAGATATAGTGGGCTCCACCCATCACAAATTAAGTCCAATGCATTCCTCATATGTACAGGTTTATACATAACATAAAAATTGAAATTAAAACTAGCATATGAAATGTAAATAATTTCTCTATAAACCATGAATGGTATAAAAATGACACATCCACAGTAAAAAATATCACAAAACCTTCAATACAATATGGAAGTTTTGTATCATAATAATAAACTTCAAATAAGATTAAAATCCATCAAAGGATGTTGACATAGATGAAATGAAAACTATTTGAGATAAATATATATTTTTTTAAATCATTTAAAAGTCTCATAATTATAAAATAAAAAATTTACATTGAAAATATTCTTATAAGATTGTAATGGATGATTTAACGATTTTATAACGGTGGAAAATATCCGCACCCGCCGTATAAGTTAAAAAAGACATTCTTACCTTAATTCTGCCGAAATAGTTAAAAAGGACCTTTTTTGGGAAACGATAGATAGATTCCTTTATAAACTTGTTATAAAAATTCAACAAGGGTATAAATGAATTTATCCCATAGTATTTAAAATAGTAATAAATATTTGAAATACATTTTTACGAAACATGGATGTGGATGATAAAGAGGTCCCATTAGATAATTACGTATAAACAACCTCGGATAATGAAGAGATTGTAAAATAAACCCTTACCTTGTACTTTTTCTTAGTAGATGGTATGTTAACCTCCTGTATAGTAGTTAAAACATTGTTATTAAATTATACAAGAACCATATACATAATTATGATATCATATATGATCTTATAATAATATTTTAGTATTACCGTCATTTCGGGTGTTAACTTACTCGTTTTCGTTTATATGTTTTGTTACATAAGTCATGTTTGTTATGGATAGGTTGTATATTATTCATATATAGTATGATATAAAGTTCTTAAAAATTACTTTTAATAATAAAATGAGAATTATTCTTGAATGGATACGATGGGGAATGAAACTCATCTCGTTCATGGAGGTAGTAGTCCTTACGTACGCATAAGCGACAATATCATTCTTTTGATATAGAAATAATATATAATTGGATGTTATATCATATATAAATAATAATTTTCATGTTATATTTATTATTTACATAAATTAAACATCATTATTATATCCATCCAAATAAAAATATTTTGAATAACAATTACAGCCCGACGTGGAGACGATAAGTCGTACGTACACACCTATGGTGACATATCATTCAAAGGATGGAAAGAATACTGAATATGGTTATACCATATTTATAATAGCATCAAAGTATATATAATATGATAGAGTTATTATTTTATAATGTAAGTAACCATGAAAGTAGAAGTTGAAGAAGAGAGGAACATGGAAGAGAGTGGTGAAAACATTACCTCTTCTTCGGGTTATTCCTTTTGATTTGGTCAAAAGCGATCCTTAGGTTGGCTTTCTGATCAAAATAAGGCCTATGGGTCTATGTGAGGGAAGTTTAGGGAATATTTGGGCAGGGATTTGCCGAGCCAAAATGCTATGATGGTGTGAAATTGAGAGAAGGGGGATCACCCTTCTATAAGTGGGGTCAAGGGAACCTTAGGAAACACTAGAAATATTATTTTATAATAAATTAAAATTTGGTTTATAAAGGCTTCATAGTGGATTATTAAAAGTATAAGGTGGGTATATCTCTAAAAAAATTCAAACAATAGGTTTTATACAGGTTTGGATCAAATTATTATCCTTATATTTTAGTTTTAACTCTTAGTTAATTAGTATGACACTTGCCATGTCACTTTGTATTTTTATATGATACAATTAATAAACATACTATAAACTTAAAAGAGACCCCCAAGTGATCCATTAATGATACATATATCATTATATAAGTCTCCTGGCCGAACCTTATATTTTTAAGAATAGAATATAAATTTATAATATAATATTTGTTTTAAAAACTCTTTTATGTCAATTTTGACACTATTGGGTATTTTGTTTTTTGATAATTTCATTAAAGCATTATTTCTTCGAAATAAATTTATATAATCTGTCCTAATATGTCATATTAACCAATAAAATTAGTTTAATTCATAAAATGTCTGAAATTACATTTATTTTGATATTTATAATATCAATTATTCTAATATTTCATTAATACAGTAATTACTGCATCCTCGTTGTGTCATAAATAAATAAAATTATTTAATTTCTAAAAATTATAAATAAAATAAAATTATGTAGGGAATCCTTTTATATTTCTAATGAATTTTTATAATGGAATTTATCTTATTTATAACCCTATATTAAAAATGTTTTAGTTATTAAACATTGATTTTAACTCTTTTAACGCTTCTTTGAATTAAATAATAATAAATGTCCTAATATAATCCATGTGGACCTAAATGATAATATTTTATTCCTAAGGTTGTTTTTGGTCGATTTAAACTTTTCCAATAGGACTAGGACATGTGTTAGAGTAATATTAATATCATGTTTATCCTTAATTTCCCTATTTACTTTTAACTGTGGTAAATAAAAGTAAAAAGTTACTATTCCAGAAAAAATATTTTTATCTTATTAAACCATATTTTACTCCTTGATATTTACTATTTCTCTCGTATTTTTGAAATTTCACTCACAGAAGTGGTAAAATTATTTTTTATGTGAATTCCAAATTATCCTCGGAGGTGGGTAAAAGACGGTGAAAAGTTCAATAATATTTTTATATATCTAAAATTATTCTAAACTACCTCCAATGAATTACATTGAACATATATAGGTATTATGTATCTATTTTTACCATAATTAAATTTAAATAAAATAAATAATTATTTAAATAAAAATTCGATTTTAAACTATAACTCTGTGTTTTTTCACTATTCATAAAAAATTGAATGTTTTCAGAAAAATACAAAAAATTCACCCTAAGCTAATTTTGATATTCCGAATCCAAAAATGAAGTCCATTTTTAAAGATAAAATTTCTAAAAGTTCAAAAATTGTGTATAACTATTCATAATGGCTAGTTTGATTGGTTTCGGTGTGTGTTAGAACTCGATGTTGCGTACAACACACACTACAATATTAATCAAAGAGAAGCGTACCGTGGAATCTTGGGGTGTTAAATTCTCCCCTACTTCAAATAATTTCATCCTAGAAATTTCTAGAATACTACTAAATGAAAAGACTCGGGTGGTTCTTCATCAAAAGTTCCTCAGGTTCCCAGGTTTCTTCTTTCATCTTATGGTTTCTTCACAAAACTTTTACCAGACGAGTCGTCCGATTTCTTAGTACTTGTTCTCTTTTATCAAGAATCCTAATGGGATCTTCACAATATGATAGATCAGCTTCCAGTTCTTATTCCTCATAGGTGAGTACATGCATTGGGTCAGGCTTGTATTTCCTCAACAGTGATACGTGGAACACATCGTGAACTTTGGAGAGACTTGGCGGCATTGCCAAATGGTAAGCTACAGTCCCAATTTGTTCTAGAATTTAAAATGGTCTGATGTACCTGGGACTCAATTTACCTTTCTTACTGAAACATATAACTCCCTTCCATGGAGATACATTCAAGAAAACATGATCTCCTACATGAAATTCCAAATCCTTCCTTCGATTATTGTCATAGCTCTTCTACCAACATTGACCTTCTTTGATGTGGTTTTGGATTACCTTTACCTTTTCCATCATTTCCTCCACCAGTTCTGGGCCTACAAGTTTTCATTCACCAACTTCATCCCAACAGGTTGGTGTGCGAAATCTCTTTCCGTAAAATGCTTCATATGGTTCCATCTGAATACTTGAATGAAAGCTATTGTTATAGGAAAATTCCACCAGAGGTAAATATTGATCTCACATACCTTGAAAGTCAAGTGAGCATGATCTCAACATGTCTTCTACGATTTGAATAGTCCGTTCTAATTGTCCATCTGTTTGATGGTGTTAGGCAGTGCTCAAACGAAGTTAAGTATCCAAGGCCTTCTGAAGACTTTTTGAGAATCTTGAAGTAAAATGAGGATCACAATTAGAAACAATCGATAGGGGTACACCATGAAGTCTCACAACTTCATTAATTTATATTCTTGTCAGGCGTTCAAGTGGTAAATCATCCCTTATAACAAGAAAATGTGCTGACTTGTTATGAAGATCAACAATAACCCATATTACATCGTTCCTTCTAGGAGTCTTCGGTAGTCCCCTGACAAAGTCTATCATGATATTATCCCATTTCCACTCAGTTATGGGAAGTGGTTTCATGACTCCTCCAGGCTATTTCCTTCCAGATTTCACTTATTGACAAACCATACAACTTGACACAAAATCAGAAATCTCCCTCTTCATCTTGTCCCACCAATAATGTTCCCTAAAATCCCTATACATTTTTGTTCTCCCAGGGTGTATAGAGAAATTGGAACAATGAGCATCATCCAACAATTCCCTGTTTAGATCAAGTATATAGGGAACACAAAGTCTCTTCCTAAATTTCAAAATTCCATCTTTATACACAAAGTCACTCAATCTCCCATCATTCACTGCCTTAATCTTCTTTTGAAATTCTTCATCATTCGTCTGGGAACTCTTAATCCTTTCTAGTAAAGATTGTTTGGCAACCATTTTAAAAATCATGGATGTTTCACCTTCCATGGTGATTCCAATATCAATTCTCACTATATCTATGAAAATAGGATCCCTTTCAATTCTCATATTGTTCAAAACTCCATGATCTTTTCTACTTAAAGCATCTTCCACCTTATTTTCCTTCCTCGGGTGGTACGGTATCGTGCAATCATAATCCTTGAGTAATTCAAGCCATCTCCTTTTCCTCATGTTGAGTTCTTTTTGTGAGAAAATATACTTCAAACTCTTGTGATTAGTATAAATCTCACATTTTTTACCAGAGAGGTAGTGTCTCCATATCTTCAAAGTAATGATCATAGCAGCTAACTCAATATCATGAGTAGGATAGTTTTGCTCATGAATTTTCAACTTTCATGATGCATAGGCAATAAACCTATCATTCTTCATAAGGACACAACCAAGTCATTTCTTTGATACATCACTATAAATAACTAACCCATCATTCCCTGGGGATAGTGTTAATATAGGTGCATTAACTAATATTTTTTCAGTTTTTCAAAACATTCTTCACACTCTTTTGTCCAAACAAATTTAACCCCTTTACGTGTGATCTTAGTTAATGGGTTAGCCAATCTGGAAAAATTTTGGACAAAACAACGATAATAACCTGCTAAACCCATAAAATTATGTACCACCATTATACTCATCGGTGCTTCCCATTCATGGATTTCTCTTTTCTTAGAAGGATCAACAGAAATTCCATCTTTGGAAAAAATATGTCCAAGAAAATAAATCTCCTAAAGATAGAATTCACACTTGCAAAACTTCCAATTTAATTCATATCTTCTAAGAGTCTTCAGGATAATGCGCAAGTTATTTTCATGGTCTTCGTAGATATTGGAATATACCAAGATATCATCAATAAATACCACTAAAAAATAATCAATATATTCTATGAAAACTCAGTTCATTAGATCCATGAAAATAGAGGTGGAATTAGTCATCCCAAAAGGAATTACTGTAAACCTATAATGCTCATACCTTGTTCAAAATGCTGTCTTTGGAATGTATTCCTTCTTCACACACAATGGATGGTATCCAGGTCAAAGGTCAATCTTTGAAAAGTATTGAGCTCCATGCATTCAGTGAAATAAATAATCAATGTGAGGTAGGGGATACTTGTTCTTTATTGTTATAGCATTGATCTCCCTGTAGTCGATACATAACCTCATATATCCATATTTATTTTTAACAAAATGAATAAGGGATCCCCATAGAGAAACACTAGGTCGAATAAATCCCTTATTACTCAATTCACATAGTTGTATCTTTAGTTCGACTAATTCCACAGTAGCCATTCTATAAGGGGTCCTCGATATAGGCCTTGATCCAACAATTAAATCAATGGAATACTCAATTTCTCATTCTAGAGGATGTCCATGTAAATCTTCCAGAAACACATCTACATATTCTTTCACAATAGGAACATCCTCTATTTGAACATTCATTTCCTTACCCACATTCATTTCATTATCTTCCTCCCCAATAATTGAATTTAATTAATCTACTATCGGTGGATCTAGATAGGAATTAGATGGTGATGATTCTGCTCTAAATATAAGGTGTTCCTTCTCATCATCATCAAAAATTGTAACCTCCTTCTTCATATAATAAATATTTGCATCATGGTCCGAAATTCAATCCATACCGAGGATTATATCAAACTCAATCATAGGTATGAAGATGAGATCAGCGGATAAAGAACATTTATATGCTCTAATTGGGGCCGATTCACAAAACTTTGTTACAATGATACTTCCCACATGAGTTTTAACTGACAACTCCCTTGTTAAATCAAATTGGAAATATCTAATTTTCTTAGAAAACTGGGAAGATATGAAACAATGAAATGATCCAGAATAAAATAAATCATTTTCTAAACTTGAGGAAACCATTAAATTACCTGCCACCACATCTTTCTAAGCTTATACCTTAGTAGTAGTGATATCATAAGCTTGGACTTGATCCCTTGTCCTTTTCTGAGGTAATTTCCCATGATTCTTATTAAATTAATTTGCATAATGTCCCATCTCCCTGTAGTTGTATCATTGAACATCAGTAGCTTCTTTCTTCCTATTGCAATCACGAGCATGGTGTCCATTTTCACCACACTTGTAATAGACTCCCATTCCCTTCAAAAAAGTACCGGGTTGTTTCTTCCCACATTTACTACATGTTGGATATTCAACTTTTACCTTCTTCCCCTTATTTCCATTCCCATATTGATCATATGATATTTTCTTCTCCTTCTTTTCTATAAAGTCATAATATATAGAGAATTCCTTTTCTATCATGATAGCACATGGGAGAATGTCTTCGTACGACGAGAAGGATTGTGAGACTAATGCTCGACAAATAAATGGTTTGAACCAATCAATGAAACGATCAATATTTCTTCTTGGGTTATGTATATAATCTCTAGCATACCTTGATAACCTTGTAAAGTTATCCTAATAATTTGAGACATTCTCATCATCCTTTTGTCTCAGACTCAGATATTTCCTTTCCATATCTTCTCGATGGTCATGAGAAAGTATTTTTCTAAAAACAGATCTTTAAACTCCCTCCATTATATATTTGATACTTCATCATCTTCCATCACGTTTTGAATTAATGACCACCATTGATCAGAATCTCCAGTGAAGCGATAAACTTCCATGATAACTTTTTCCCTTTCACTACTCCCCAAAGCCTGATATATTTTCTCTAGGGAACTTATCCATTGCTCAGCTACCAGTGGATTTGTACTCCAATTGAATGTTGGTGGTTGTTGCCTCATTAAGTGATCTAACATTGAACCTCCATGCTACATATCAGGGTTCTCCATACGAGTAAGGTTGTTATTCATAACCTGAGTGAGTTGTCCCAGTATGGTGATTAGCTGATCAGCACCAGCTGCATCCCTAGCTACAATATAATTATCTTGAGTAGGAGGGAAATAACTACATGGAGTGCGTGCATTGATATAGTTACCATTTCTTCCACTAGTCACCATTTCTAATCAATGGCATAGACTAGATCAGTTTATGAATCAAAATACATAATTCCATACTTGTAAAACACTTAAAATAAATTTAACTATTTATAGATATAATCCATAATCCTAAAAATACTTTCTTTGAGGAAGTATATACTCATAAACCCTTCATAATGGTTTGTAATGAAAATGAGAATTATCCTAAATATATCCCCTGCGAGTGTCATAACCAAGAGTGCAGCAAGGCCTGTTGTCGTGCACCTATTCCCATTCGAGTCTAGCTCAAAGCGGAGTTTTTGGGTTTTACCCCTAGGTACATCTGTGCCGGAGCCACCTCTACCTACTCGTATCCAGACAGGGATGTATTTCTAAGAAAAATCACAAAATCTTTACAATACCAAAATTCTAGGAAGTTCTTCTATACTCATCCTCAATGTATATCATAGGGCTATGTGCTCTAATCAGAGTTTATCTAAATCTAGCTTCCTAGGTTTGTACTAAACATCCTCTGATACTAACTGTAATGCTCCGACTCCAGTTCCCCAGAGTCAGTGCATTATTACATAACATTGGCATGATTACAAAAGATCAAGTCTCAAAAGACCGATTAGTTTAGTAGCCTTGGAAACAATAGATATATTCATAAGTCTTACATTACATCAAAAAGTGAAAAAAAAATAAAACAACATATCGTCTTCAAATCCCCTCATACATTTCTTGCAGGTCATTCATAAAATACTTCTTCACATCCTGGAAAAAATTAGAACATTTAAAGGGGTGAGCTCAGATGCTCAGTAAAGATAACAATATAGAGGAATCTTTCATAAATAAGCATAAACATTTAAAGTAATGTATAACTAAAACCAAAGACTTTTAAACTTGATCTTAAGAATAATATAGAAAAGGTAAAATGAAATAATTCTATTTACTTATTCACATGGATATTCTACTTGTCGAATAATCACATGAAATATCAATAGCCACTTTCATAATGATGGAATGCATAATGCCAGACTATCATAACAGCATAGTTAAGGCCACGTGCCAAGACTACAAATAAGATTTTTTCAAGGCCTTGTGCCAAGATACTATTTTGTCTCATGAGACCTACCGATGCATCGAGGAGCTATAGCTGGCTCCAACGGTCTCATATTAAGTCCAACTCATTCCTCATATGAACAGGTTTAATCATAACATAAACATTCGTATTAAAACTAGCATACGAAATGTCAATAATTTCTATATAAACCATGAATGGTATAAAAATAACACATCTATAGTAAAACATATCAAAAAACCTTCAATAAAATATGGAAGTTTTGTATCATAATAAGAAACTTAAAATAAGCTTAAAATCCATCAAAGGATGTTGACATAGATAAAATAAATACTATTTGAGATAAATATATCTTTTTTTAAATAATTTATAAGTCTCATAATTATAAAATAAATCATTTACTTTGAAAATATTCTTATAAGCTTGTAAGGGAAGCTTCGACGATTTTATAATGTCCAAAAATAGTTTCACCTACCGTATAATCTAAAAAAGACATTCTTACCTTAATTATATCGAAAAGGATAAAAATGACCTTGTATGGAAAACGACAGAAAGATTCCTTTATGAAATTCTTAAAAAAAGTCAACAAGGGTATAAATGAATTTACCCATAGTCTTTAAAATTGTATGAATGATTTGAAATACATTTTGAAGATACATGGATGTGGATGATAAAGAGGTCCCAGTAGATAATTACGTATAAACAACCTCAGATAATGAAGAGATTATGAAATAAACCCTTACCTTGTACTTTTCCTTAGTCGATGGAATGTTAACCTCCTGTATAATAGTTCAAAAGTTGTTATTAAATTATACAAGAACCATATACATGATTATGATATCATATATGATCATCTAATAATATTTTAGTATTATCGTCATTTCGGGTATTAGCTTACCCATTTTCTTTTATATGTTTTGTTACATAACTCATGTTTTTTATTGATAGGTTGTATCTTATTCATATCCATAATGATATAAAGTTCTTAAACGTTACTTTTAATCATAAAATGAGAATTATTCTTGACAGGATATGATGGGGAATGAATCGCATCACGTTCGTGGAGACGGTAGTCTGTACGTATGCACGAGCGACAATATCATTCTTTTGATATAAAAATAATATATAATTGGATGGTATATCATATATACAGAATCATTATCATGTTATATTTATTATTTACTTTAATTACACATCATTATTATTCCCATCCAAATAATAATATGTTGAATAACAATTACACCACGACGTGGAGACGGTAAGTCGTACGTACACACGTATGGTGACATGTCATTCAAAGGATGTATAGAATACTGAATAGGGTTGTACCATATTTATAATAACATCACATTATGTAGAAGATACTGTAGTTATTATTTTATAATGGAAATAACAAAGAAAGAAGAAGTTGAAGAAGAAAGGAACTTGAAAGAGGGTGGTGAAAACATTACCTCTTCTTCAGGTTCTTCTTTTTGATTTGACCAAAAGGGCTCCTTAGGTTGGCTTTCTGATCAAAATAAGGCCTCTAGGTAAAAGTGAGGGAAGTTGAGAGAATATTTGGGCTGGTTTTGGCTGAACCAAAAGGCTTTGAAGGTTTAAAATTGAGATAAGGGGAGTGCCATTTTATTAGAGGGGTGAGGGGAGCCTTCGGAAAAGCTAGAAATATTATTTTATAATCAATTCATATTCGGTTTATAATGGATACAATGTGGATTATTCAATTTATAAGGTGGGGAGAGGTTGAATAGAACTCCACTAATAGGTTTTAGATAGGTTTTCTCACATTATTAACCTTATCATTCAGTTTTAACTCTTAGTTAATTAGTTTGACACTTACCATGTAACTTTGTATTTTTATATTATATGGTTAATAAACTTACTATAAACATCCAAGAGACCCCCAAGTGGTCCATTAATGATACATTTACCATTATATAAGTCTCTTGGATGATCCTTATTTTTTTTATCAATATAATATATATTAATAATATAATATTTGTTTTAAAAAATCTTTTATGTCAATTTTGACACTATTGGGTATTTTGTTTTTTATAATTTCATAAAAGCATTATTAATTTGAAAAAAAATTTATATAATCAGTCCTAATATGTCATATTAACCTGTAAAATTATTGTAATTTATATAATATCTCAAGTTACATTTATTTGGATATTTATAATATCAATTATTTTAATATTTCCTTAATACGGTAATTACTGCATCATAATTGTGTCATAAGTAAATTAACATATTAAATGTCTAAAAATTATAAATAAAATACCATTATGTAGGGAATATTTTTATCTTTATAATGAATATTTATAATTGAATTTATCTTATTTATAACCCTATATTAAAGTTGTTTTATTTATTAAACATTGATTTTAACTCTTTTAACTCTTCTTCAAATTAAATAATAAAAAATGTCCTAATCTAATCCAAGTGGACCTAAATGATAATTGTTTGTTACTAAGGTTGTTTTTGTTCGATATAAACTTGTCCAATGGAACTAGGACATGTGTAAGGGTAATATTAATATCATTTCTACCCTTATTTACCCTATTTACTTTTAACCATGGTAAATAAAAGTAAAAAGTTACTATTCACCAAAAATTATTTTTATCTTATTGAACGATATTTTACACCTTGATATTAACTGTCTCTCTCAGATTTTCGAAATTTCACACATAGAAGTGGTGAAATTAAGTTTTATGAGAATTTCTAAATTCTCCTAGGAGGTGGGTAAAAGACGGTGAAAAGTTCCATAAACTTTATACATATCTAAAATTATTCTAAATTAACTCCAATGAATTAAATTGAAATTATATAGTTATTATGTATCTATTTTCACCTTAATTAAATTTAAATTAACTAAATTATAATATAAATAAAAATTCTGTTTTAAATTATAACTCAGTGATTTTTCACTATTCATCAAAAATTGAATATTTTCAGAAAAATACCAAAAAATCACCCTAAGATAATTTCGATATTCCAAATACAAAAATGGACTCCATTTTTATGGGTAAAATTTATAAAAGTTCAAAAAGTTGGTATTACTATTCACAACGGCTAGTTTTATTGGTTGTGGTGTGTGTTAGAACTCGAGGTTGCGTACAATACATGCTACTGTATTAATCAAAGAGAAGCGTACCGTGTAAGCTTGGGGTGTTACATAATATAAGTTGTAACACTTAATTGAATGAATAAATGCATTATAACTAATTGAGATTTGAGGTTTACCTCATGGTTTTAGATAATCCTTAAATATGTTTTGGTTAAAGAGTAAATTTTCTGTACTGGTTATCACCACTAGCTAAATGGATAGTCATAAAATAACAACTCAAACCCTAGATGATATGATAGTATATTATTCAATAGATTTTTTAGGATGATGGAATCAACACCAAACCATAGAGGATTTCTCCTATAACAATATTTTTCATTCTAGTATTGAAATAGAACTGTATGAGGATCTTCTTGGGAAGATGTGTTGGACACCAACACGCTAGGATGAATTAAGGGAGAAAAAGATTATATGACCTAATCTTATGCATTATATGATAGATAATTTCACAACCATTCAATTCCATATGAAATACACTCAAAGTATACAGAATATATATGGATAAAATCATCGACCATACCCATAATTTTAGGTTAGAAATATTGTGGTCATTTATTTATATCCATGAAAGAAATTCATTGGGTTTGGGAATAAGGTATATCATTTTCCAAGAATCATGAGACCCCTTTATATCCTTTATTTCATCAGAGCTTTGGACTATTGAAAAACAATCCCAAAAAACATATCCCATATACATGATGTGTTTCTTGTATCCCTATTGAGGAAGTACACATCAAACACATCACATGTTATGAATTTAGAAGTATTACCCTTGAAGAATGATCTATTATATGAGTTACATTTTTTATATTTTAGTACATATAAACAATGTTCTATGAAACAAGAAAACTCACATAGTCAAAGTGTTGTAGCAAAACCACATGATCAAGGAAGCAATATGGGAACCAAAAGTAGTGATGAAATAGTACTACCCCAATCTATTTTAGTGTATGGACTGAAATTACAAGTGTATAATGTCTGATGGGGGAGAATTTAACAACAAAAAATATTTATAAATAAAATTACCATTGGATGAATAATATCTTTACTATGTAATATAGAAAATACATGAAACATATTGGATATTTTGGATCGATTTTTCCCTGTAGATTTAAAATAAAATTAAGAATCTTAACTATTTATAAAATAGCCATTATATGGAAACCATTATGATTGTTATACATTATGTCTTTTGATAAAATCTACTTGATATTGAAGAAATAATGGATGGCCTAAACCACTAAGATCACACCCTATGAAGATTTTGTATCAGATATTTCAATGGAGATGACATCATTGGGATTTTACATTCAACAATACCTAGTTGAAATTTAATAACTAAAGCATGGAAGAAAATTTATTAGATAAGTCCAAGATTAAAGAAATCTTGACTGAAACCTAGTTCAATAAAAACCCCAAGGAAGCCCCGCCATCACGCACCTTACCCTTAGGGAATATATAGTTCTAATTAGAGCTTATGTTTCTTGACCCCAGTAGTATGAATTTCTATATTTTCCTTCTTAATGAAGTAATTATTATATTTAACCCCTTTATTTATAATTTGTTTTACGAGTTTATGAAAATTATAGTTAGATATGAAGAAAAGAAAATTACATTTTTTTTAAATTTATAGTGTTAATTCGAACACAATTTTTGATAATTTTAATTAGTTAAAAACATATTTCAATTTTCATATAATATTTTTTAAAATATATTAATGTATATTCAAATTATAATTTAATTTAATGAAGTCAAGTATAATATTTATAAGGGTCAGATAACTTTTATTGTCATAAAAATAATTATTTTTTAAAAAATGAGGAATATGAATTAAAAATATATATTATCATATTTAGATAATAATTTTGATAAAATAAATATTATTTTTGAAATCATACATTGAAACTAGCCAATGGTTAATTATTCATAATATCAAGTGACAATCGATTTTTGGGTAAAAATGAATTACAGAATAAATATAATGTATGTATTATGAAATAATAATTTCTGAAAAGTGATTTATTAAATAATGTAAAGGGTATTCATAAACAAAAATATATTTACCCATTTAAATAACATACTTTTTTTATTATTTTATTAATTTTATAAACCCTTAAATAATCCTTTAAACCCTATATTATATATTAATGTACAAAAATAAATTCTTTTTTATCACGACTCACTTCCACATGACCAATGGTATTATGTTATGGAGTCTAGTTCTTTTCCTAATAAAATATTCAAAATTCATCTTTTTTTGAATAATACATGCCTAAAACCATGAGAATATTTGTGGTCATTATCATTTTATCATATAAAGTCCAAAACCTAATTTAGAAAAATAAATAATAATGTCCCCCTCTTTTTCAATAAAATTCCTCACATACTCATACTCATCTTCAATAAAACCCCATTTACAATGATGTTACTATTCGTGATGGTGTGGGTGCGCGGTGTGTTTTGGGAGGGTAGGCCCTAAACTGCATTCCCTAACCGGCCCGTCGATGGTTGCTGCATTTTGGTGTTTTGTTTTGGTTTTTGGGTGGGTCTAGTCATGGAATGGGTTTCGTGTGCAGTGTTTGTTGGTTTTCACCTTTCCTTAAAGTGATTTTATAAAATGAAAAAAAATGTTATTTGGTCAATTATCTTGCTCTCCCTATCCTTCTCCAATCCCTTTGAAGGTAATCCCATGAACATAATAAGATCCTCCCAATATTTTAGGAGATCCCTTTCAAGGAAAGGGACTTCCTTCTATTATTTTTATTTCATGATATTTCTTTATACTAAGACCTTTTTATTTTTAATTATCCATGTTTTATAGTATTTTCAAAACTCTCTTTACTGTCCTTTGGATTCCTAAGTAGTGATTATCACCTTTCAATATCATTTACCCATTCTATAAACCATTATGTATTCCTATTATGGTACTAAAATTATCTATCAACTTTCCTTAAAAAATAATTATGTAGTGAATACCCATCCTTATTTACACTCAAGGATTTTCACCAATATGTACATATTCTTTATTTATTGGGAAAATACATGAATCTAACACACCCCCCTTATCAGGGGATTAAAATTTATTAAAGGTGTTATTAGGTAGTAATATCTATGTGAAACACAATTTTATATACAATTTTTGATGGTGATGGGTGGGCACATAATTATATAGACTTACAATGAATTGGGTAATGTTTTTATCTCAAGAGATACCATGTATTTTGATTTGGAGGTAATTATAAGAACACTAAGTTTTGATGTCTCATGGTATATCCATAGATTATTCTTATTATATCTTGTTTTATCTTGTCACTAAATTTCTATGCTTCCTTGATGTTATCAACTTTTATAATTCTTAGAGGTTCATGTTTTTGATTTTCACCGAATTAATATCACCATGATGTGCCTATTTAATAACATGTATGAGTTTTTATCATGTAATTTTTTGATTATTCCCTTACTGAGAATTATAGTTCATCCTTTTCCAATGTACATACCTAGGTTATCTTCCTCAATATTATAAGATCAATGGAATATAATGGAATTCTGTGATGTTTTTAAATGATATGGGTTTTCATAGGTATGTCTACTTGGAATGAGGGAATTATAACAATATCAGTTTCCTTGGGGCTGTTATTTATATTTTTTTGGATTAAAACCTCTCCCAATAGAATTATCTGAAGCATAAAATTCCCCAAAAAAACATCCACCAATTTTAAAGGTTACCCACTAGTGGTAAGATCATGAAAATATATGTTGAGAATACGACACCATCTATATCATTACGTACAATAACAAATAAATAATAAAAACATCCATAACAAGATACAATATCAGATTAAAAAATATATGATTCTAATGGTAGGTATAAAATTTAAGAAATAAAAACATGATGATATAAAAATTAAACCTATGTCATAATAAACATTTCATACATCCCTAATCTGATCCCCCCATAGGTCAGTTCTATACACAATACAATTTTATAATGAAAAATGAAATAAATACGGAGATTCCACAATATATTCTAATCCTCGAATCTATAATGTCTCTATAACCCACCTAGAGTGACTCGAACATTCTCAGTAATACCAAGGACCATTCATTTGGCTTATTTAAAAACATAATATCTAGATATCCAACAAGGTGCATGTGTAGAGTGTAAGCATAAAAATCTTTTGGACTATAACAATATGGCCCTAAATATGAACTGGTATATGTGTGAAAGATAGTAAAATATTAAATTAAAGTGGTAAAAACATTATATATAAATTTATTGTGCCATTTTCCACTTACCAATACACTATTAATCTCAACCATAACTACATCATCTAGTTATAGTATTATAGTATAACAACCATTTTCAAGCCATAATTTGGAAGAATTTATCAAGATTGTAGTGGATCCAAATCAGTAAAAGTTGATCAATAATTTTAATAACTATTATATAGATAATAGATTAGTAGATAAACAAATAACATTCCTCAATATTTCGGGTTTTAATGGAAGACTATGTTTGGTCTTTTAAGTTAAATCATACACTAGAAAAATGCACATTATTGAAAATAATATATAACACCACCATATTGAAAATTTCCTAGTTAGGGAGCAGAATATAGGACCAAAAATAAATAAAATTATCTGGGTAAGGAATAATATGTCACACTAACAAATGAAAAATGTCTTTACACTAATAATAGTAAATCATGACATGTGTTGGGAAATCACCCCTTCAAGGAAATAATAATTCACACCATTAGCAATTAATTTATCTAGTTTAGAAAATTATAAGTTATCTCATTGGATAAAAATTTACCCATTCAAATAATATATTTATTAAACCAATAGCTGAAAAATAAAACAATGTTTGAAAATTTATATTTTATCAGAAGGTGGAAAATACCCATTATTGAGAAAAAATGTTAGTCCACTATTTGGAAACACACAAAATATTGGGGATCTATTTGTCATGATCAACATATCGATCAATCAGTTAAATACCCAATATCATTACCAAAGTTATCCCCCTTATGTCAAGATAGTTATTGATCACATCAACATATTAGTTTAGGAATATTCCTCATAATCCCAAGTCGGGGTAATGTCCAACTTGACTATATCCCTTGGATAATAACTCCTAGCACACTATATAGAACATTTATTACCATCTCAATCATCGGAACATATACACCACCATCAACCATAATAAATATCTCATTAATCATGATATACTATCATGACCCCCTCTAAAGTCACACCTCCTAGGAAGACAATGATGGAAGATTGGGAATTAGCCCTGAGGCCCACCTTTAGTAACCCCGAAGTTCGTGACAAGAACTAAGAGTATAAATATATCATATATGGTAGGCATTTCCCTCTATAATAAATCTTATTGGGATATAGGATGAACAACCACACAAAAAATCCACGGCATAATATAAATGAAACTAAAAATTTTCCGACAATGAATGATCATTTTCAACATATAAAAACGTCTCCAAAATAAATATCAAGAGACAATTCTTATATATACAACCCAACAACTCCTCCACAACCAAAGCTAGAAATTTTTTTCTTAGTTCCTAAAGTCCGATAAACCTTAGAAAATAATTGATATATATAAATATAGAATTAATGTATAATCAATAAGATCATACCAAAGGTATCATGTTAACATGTGTAATGAGAAATCAAATATTTTGGGGAAGAAACAATAGAACCAATATGAACCCAAATAGGTCAACTAACAAATCCTGACCTCACCTTGGACCACTCATGAAAACAAATCTTCCAATATAATAAAAAATTATCAAGCATATGACATGTTTCACCACGATTTATATCTCCACTGATTTTTCACTCGCTCACCCCAACATCAAACGTTCTTCTCTCTAATCCCTTATATACATTTCACATCGTATGTCAATTGATCTATTGGGTGAATTGGGATATATCCCTAACTACACCACCATCATAGGGTCTAAAATACTATTATATTATTTTGTATCACTAAATAAAATCCTTTTCACATCAATTATCTTCTCAAGAAACTTGGGATATTAAATCACATCTTTCCAAAAGACACCAGGTCCAAAAAATCACATATTACCCAAACATTATGTGCTTTCATGTAACGTCCCGAACCTAGAAGCCCAAAGCCAATGCATTTTTTTTTTAAATTGGAATGATTAAAAGGAATAAAATACAAAAGGAACAATCATTTTAGCAGTCTTATAAAACCAGATTACATATATGATACCCAAAACACATTGGTAAACTAATATAAAACATATTGTAATTAAAAATGTAATAAAATAAATCCTTGAAAACATATAAATTTTTTTCTTCTATATAACCGGGGAAAATGATACATAAGAAAGGGGTGATATTAGATTCTCAATAAGGGTATGTAATATAAAATAATCATAAATAATATGACATGGTGAATAAATCAAAGTACACATGCCGTTCAAACATAATATTGAACATAATATGGAAGGAATAAATGATGAATAAATAATTCCATAATAAGCATAACCATGAGTATTATACTAGTTGAATAATGACATGGAAAATCAATTACTAGATTAATAATGAGGTAATTCATAATGTGGGACATCATAACCATACTGTCAATGCCTCATTCCAAGACCATACATAAACTGGTGAAAACCAAAACTAGTTTGTCTCATGAGACCTAACAATGAAACGATGGGCTATAACGGTCCCCACCAAACACTTATTTAGTATAATGAATTACTTATATGAAAGGGGTGAACATAATCGATATATTCATTTATATTTAAACTAATATATAAAATTTAATAACTTTCCCCATTCATTAAACATAAACACTAACTATTCAGATTAATATTTTTAATGGTATCAAGATATCACATCCATAGTCAAACCAATCAGAAAACCTACAAATAAATATTATAGATTATATAATAATAGTTAAACGTTAATGACGTACATGATTCAAAAAAGTATGTTGACATAGATGAAGATATTTTTAAGGGAAACCACTAAAACAATCTTGAGGAAATAATCCTTAAACATTCCAATATATCTCATACCACCTTGAAAAATTTGAAATCACAATACATTAGAATATCATGAGAATAATTATACTCTTAATATGATATACCAAAGGGAATAAAATACACCCCATTCAAGGAATATGTTGTGAACAAGGCATATATCTCAAAGAATTAAATGTGAGACGAGAAAAATCCCTTTTACATTTGAAAGAAGATTTCTTTTGGAAAGTCATATTTATTTGTCATGAAATAAAATTTTAAAAATTTATATCCTAAAATAATTTAAGTACATATAAATAATATTTTAGGCACAGATAATGTCCCACATGAGTGAAAATAGGTAAAAATGGGTTTTAAAGAAGCTTTGGAAATAAAACATTTTTAGTGCGCTTTAAGGAAAATATTAAAGAGGTTTTAAAGTGGAACAGAATGTTTGTTTTCCTAAATAAAGAAATGAAACAATATATATTTTTATGATAAAATGTTCAATTTTATAAAAACAATGAATTCATAAAACAGATAATATAGTGCACTTCAAAATGTGTAATAATTCGAGAAGTTCCATTGAATCAGGTGTGTTTATGGGGAAGAATTAAGAAAGGGACAATTTTAAAACATGTAAACCCCATAAAACAAAGATGAAATATTCTTAATATATTATTTTGGAACATACAATCAGAATATATATATAATATTTAAACAAAAAAATAAATAATAATTACATTTGGGTAAGGATAGTGAAGTAATAACCCGAAGGAAAAAAATGAATGTTCGGGTGGAATCCCTTACTAGTTTGTAATCAATCGAATCATATGCCCCTAAAATTAATAGTCATAAAATTATAAAATCAATACCATTAAAATAAATATATTAATTATATGATACACCACAAGGAAGTATACATACATCACAGCCAATAATTAGTGGCGAATAATGCATATCTCACAGAAATGAGAGTGAGTTAAGGAAACCCTTACCTTATGTCTGAATGTATTCTGTACTTGACATTAATATACTAGATAATAAAATTAAATACATTAATTAATTAATCCATTTCCTTATATAAATATATTTGATTAATTATAGTTCTATTAAGTTCATTTTTTTCTTTATTGATAAATTATAAGATTTAATTTTGTCGTTTCGGAGTGTTTGTTCCTTGATTTCATAATCGGTTCGCTTGATTATATGTAATGGAGTTCATGTGAAATGGATATAATTAAACCAAATTGATATTTTATATTAATAATGAACATAAATAAGGTTAAATAGTTATATATATCATTTCTTACAAGGAATGAGGATGAATAAATAGATAAGATATTTAGTGATAATTGTTTAGATTTTACTATGGTTATTCAATCACAACAAACTAGTTTTTTTATATTATTCAATATAATTTATAAATGATAGTTTATGAATAATTTAATAATATATAATACCTATTTTATAATATTTTTCAACCATATAAATTGTTTCATTACCATCTTAGAATAATAAATTGAAGAATAAAATTTCGTCATACACAATGGTTGTAAATTAGAACATCCCAGACGATGATTTTGTTTATAAAATAGATGAGAGAGAGAGAAGAGATTGATAGTGGATTTTACATTAACATAATATAATTCATTTTTATTGATGAAACTAATGTTATCATGATCAATTGGATAGATTAGACAAGGAGAAAATAATAAAAGAAATAACATAAATATAAATTAAATGGAAAAAAGGAAGAGGATTTTACCTTTTGAATTATCCTCCTTGACAACCTCTTTAAGGGAAGGGGTTTGGGAATTTTGGAAAGACCAATATATAATGGACATGGGGAGATACTAGGGAAGATTATTTGTTCAGAACTGTGAGAAGCATCTGTTGTAGTGTTCTGTTAAACAAACAACATAGTATTATAGATGGTGTCTTTATCAGTGATATTTCTAGTCCTGATAATAGCCACCATTTATCAGTTCTATTGAAAGAGTTGATAAATTGGAACCTTTATCAGCATTTATAAAGACCTCCCCCCCTTTAACAACACTGGGATTAACAACAAAAAATTAGTGTTGTTAATATCCTTTTTCACATTGTTATAGGGATTATCTATTGTAGTGATGATATTACTAACATAAAATTTATTTTCTTATATAGGAGGATTATTTTTATTAGGTTGATTTGATTTGTTTTAAAATAGATACAATGGGAATTATTTTCTTGAGAGGGGATAATGGGTGAGAATGATTATGAAACATGAGTGTTTTTAAATGTTTGGGGATTATATGTTTAAATGTAATTATACAAAGAATTTTTTGAAATGTATATAGTATTATTTTATATAATAATATAAAATTTGTAGTGAACATATTTTATTTTTTTTTGGAATAAAGGGATAATAATATAAAATATTTTATTGTTGGTGTAGATATTTTGGAAATATTTTGGTAATCTATTAGAGGGAATTCCATTTTTCTTTATTTTTCTTTAAATAATTAATCGACATCTAGTTAAATAAAACCCAATAGTGAGTAAAAATCGGCATCTCAATGTTTATTCTCCATTATCCTTATACCACCCAAACCAAACATACTATAACATGATTCTACTACATTTTCAATCATATCTCATGATGGACTAATTGATCATGTCCAGAAAAATGTGTTCACTATGAATCATCACTAAACCATACCATCCATCAAATTACAACAATATATAAACATTACCATAAAAAATTGTTAATATCTAATACTAAATTAATTTATCATGGACAATATATTTAACCACCAATAATGATCATAGAGGTATAATAATATAAAATATTTTCTTTTTAAATAACTATATCTTATCATGAAATGAACGATTCCACAATTTAGTCCAAATCAACTTTTCAATATATAGAAATGATGAGGATCATGTATCCCCCAATCATGTCATTAATTAATCTATAGGACATTTAAATTGAAAATATTCTTGAAATTTGAATAATATTTTTCAATATATAAAAAGTTGTAGACATATAAATAACTACATTTTATATAATTTTATATTTTCGGTATAGCATCAACTACTAAACACAGTGGGAATCAAATTTATGGTTATATAGAGTTATAAATTATCACACACCCATATTATTGGTTTAGTATTTTAATTTTTAATTTAATATAGTATTAATATTGATATTTTTATTTGTGTTCCATTTTTAAAGAGATATGTTTTTGTAATTTTATGAAAAAGAAAAAATATGTTCGAAAAATGGGATATAGACATTTTTTTGAAAAAAATAGAGATAATGAGAAATAATTTATTTAAAAAAATAATAATAATGACATGTTTGAGGTAATCATTACTTATATAATATCTATATAAATATATAGAGAATTATATTTTGAAGTATTGTATTTCTACATGTAAATAGTGGTATTTGGATTATTAGCCAATTTAGAGGGGGGGAGTGGGAGACCACCCATATAATTGCTTCTATTTTTTTTATTAAATATTGTTAAAAACTTTGATGATGAAATTTGTAAATGTAATAACATTTCACTTGGAGAATTCACTTCCATATCCAAATGTAATGATTTTTTTAGTGTTAGAATTTTATTTCAAGTGATATAAAGTCATTAAGGTGAAATAAAGTTTTTTTTAAGAGAATATCCTTTGAGTATGAAAATTAATCCATGTGAAAAAGTTATATATAATTTGGTAGAGAGATAATTCAATTTTTCAATAAGATTATTTCCTTTCGAGAATCATTACTACCCCATAGGACAACCATTTTTTAATTTATAAACTTGAAAAAATATATTCTCCCAATATAAAGTTGTTTAGGAATTTCAACTATAAGGTTAAACCCATATAGACATGTGAAAAAGAATAGTATAATTCAGTAATTAAGACTAATCTATAAAATCAATTAAAGATAATATTACACTAAATGTTATTTTCAATTAATAATGTGGAAATAAAATAACAACTTACCAAGAATTGAACATCTAGATTCATGAACTAGTTAGAATTATTGATAAATATTTAGGGTTTTTATAATTATAATTCTTCCTAGGTAATCCCCTTGGTATGTTTGATCACTCTATATCTCATAAATTCAAGTTTTTCTATATTGAAATACATCAATTCATTAGAAAAAAAGTTTACCTAAAGACATATTTAAATGTATAACCATAACCACTCAATGGTCCTAGAGAAGATCAAATCCTAGTAAACACATTAAAAAATACACCCTTACTCAGCATGAAATCTTCATACTTGAAACATTAATGAGAGAATGGAATATGATAAATAGATGTAAAAACCAATCATAAATTTATCATAAAATGATCTATTTCCTATACATAATTCCGCAACAATTAATGATAATAATAAATAAATTCACTCCTTTATGTTATTCATGTAGAAGGAAATGAAAAGATAAATAAAAAACCTTCAAAAAATAGTTGTCCATTATAGATAAATAATAACAGCTTTTGAAGACTCTCCTACTAGTCCAACTCCCCCTCACCAATGGTAGCACCATAAACAAGAATCCTATTGGGGAAACCCATTATTTATAAATATTTAGATTCACTAACTCTATTACACTATCTTCATCATAAAAACACATAAAACCCTCAGGACACATTGAATCTCCCATTGATTTCTAGATCTCTAAGAATAAATTGCCAATGTGTGAGAAAGAACATACGTATGTGGAGAGGAAACATATTAACTTTATTTAAACATAGAAATGTCTTATACATAGATTTTTTTATAGTTGTTTTATTTTATTTGTAAATTTAGAAAGGACAAAAAACAATTCAAAAATGTGTCGGAAAGGCGGTAGGGGCCCTACCACCATTCAGCCAAAAAAATACTTCTTTTAAATATTCTTTTCTCGTATATTTAAATTTTTTGTTTTTATTTTGTTTTTGGTTTATATATATATATATTAGGAGATTGGGGGTATAGTTACATTAAACACACAAACAGACCAGATAAACAGGTTGAAAAGGAATGAAATATCCCCCTAAGGGATATATCACCCATTAATCTTTATTTATTCAGTACATGACCCGAAGGCCCAGTGGGAATGAAGCCCGTTACATGGTTTGGAGGCCCACCAACTTGCCTGAAGTCCCAATGAATCATCATTCTTATATTATCCCGGTATGAAATCCAACCTATGTTATGCCTGAGTCATCGCCTCCCTATGTCATGCCGACATGACCAAGACCTAAGTCATGCCTACGTCCCTACCCACCAGTAGAAATTTGAACCTACATGGATATGAACCCAAGTCTGATGCTGGCTTACGTGGATCCTTTTACATCTTGGGAAATCCCCCAACTAGAAACTTGTTTTATTGGTTACGAGGTATAGGTAGACGCCACACCACCCCTATCAGGGGCCCAACCCACCACCTGCGCACGAGACGCCTCGAGCTAAAATGTGTTATATGGGTAATGGGGTATAACTGGCTGGCACACCACGCCTATCCTGGGCCCAACCCACAACCTGCATGCCACACATCCCCAGCTAATTTCTACTATGGAAGGACTCGAACATGATCCAGTTTTTTTCCCAGGGTGTACCCGCCACACACTATACCACTAAGGAAACCCAGTTGAAAAAATAGTAAATTAGGTTTTCCGAAAAAGGGGTTATATGGAATAGGCATGAAATCACCAACAACCAAGAGCCTTTATGTTCTTCCCAAACCATAGGCTCAAGTGTAACGACACCTGATATTTCAGGCTAGTTCTTAATGGGGTAGATGGGTCCATGAGTGACTTAATATCTAGTATTACATCCATTAAAGCAGTTTGGAATTATGACAACAATACTCATACATGGCTCCCATTTATAGAATGAATTTCCATAGAAATCATTCCATATTTATAATTTGGGATTCAGTTTCTCCTTTTCCTGTGCATAATATATAACATATTACTATTAATCATTTTAATCATTTAACTAATAAATATTAAATAATAATAAATAATAATTATCTATTAATTTTTTCCACTAAATATGTATAATTAAATAATTTATATTGATAATGTTTTCAAAAATATTAATTAATACAATTAATTAATATTTAATAATATTATTGAACAAATTAATTTCCAAATAGTTAAAAATAAATAATAGGTTTTAATTAATTAAGAATTAAATAATATATAATTAATAAAAAATAATATCAATAGTAACTAAATAATAATTAATAAATATATAATGTATATTAATTATTAATATTAATTAGAAATTAATGAATAATTTTAACTATTTATTATTAATTGATGTTTATAATAAATTAATATTATTTAATAGTAAATATTATTATTTAATTAATATTATTTTGTAATTAACGTTAATTAATGAAAATTATTTAATTAAATAATAATTAACTAATCATTAAAATTTAATAACATAATGATTATTATTAATATTACGTAAATAAATAATGTTTTCAAATATTTATTAGTATATTAAGAATAATATTTCATAATTTATAATTAGTTAAATATTTAATATTTAATTAATATTATTAGTAGGTAGTTACATAATTTATAATTACAAATTAATTAATAACTAATTATTATATTACTATTTTTAATAATAAGCTACTAAATAATAGTTTGAAATGTTTATTAGCAATTAAAATTTGTTAGTAATTAATATTTTTGAGAAATTAATATTATTAAATATTAAATCATATTATTTAATTAATATTTATTCATAATTATAACTGGTCGAGGTTCAAGCAATAATTTATTGAAAAAAGACTACTAGACAATCAAAAGTAGTAAAATTCAAATAAGGAACTAGTTCCCATGAAGAGGATAAGAAGTTACTTCCCCCTATTATTAATATTCATAAACTGTCTTCCTCTACCCATAAAAATTTTTCCTCTCTGCCCTGATGTAACATGTTGTGTTGATACATCCTCTTCTTCTAAAAACTATTCAGATGATCCAATCATAATGAATCTGATCTAGAATTTCCAAGAGAGATCATGTAATTTAACCTCATGGTGTGCTCGAATTCCATTATTTGAATTGATTTCTATTATTTTCGGCAGAAGAGGATAACCATTGAAACCAAAAACCTATAGTTCCATAATGGAATAGATGTCTTCATGTTTTAAGGAGAACCAATCATCTGCCTCTTTATTGATACCTTTAATATGTATTTTCCCATGAATATGTTTAGGAAGGATGATACATGAATTTTTATATCAGGAAATTAATCATTATCCATTTGAATCCATAACAAAAGTAGAATATGATGTTTTCATAAGATTTAAAAAATTGGATAGGTAACACCATTTTTTATTGAGCACTATGAGACCATCTGGTGGAGGATCTCCCTTTATGGGAGTTTCCCAAGTAGTTGGTTTCTGAAAAAACACAAAAGAAGTCCCATATAACTTAGAATTTTTAAGGATTAATACTTTGAATCCCTCCTCACACACAAAACTTATTTCCCCTAATGAGTCATTGAAATGTTATCCTATTCCTGCTCAATGTTCTGGTCAGCTAGTTCTTAGGTATCATCCTCATCAACGAATCCCTCTACAAATTCCTCAGTAGGCTTTCTATCCATTTTGAAATCACCGTCATATTCATTTAAAGAATGATCTAGAGTAGAAGACGAGACTCCCCTACCTTTTTCAACCATATCCTTCTTCGCATCTACAACTATGCCAGCCCACAACTTCTTGGATGCGAAAAAACCTTTTCCACATTACTCACAAAGGGTTGATCACCTCCAGATAATTTACTTGAATTCAAGTCATTCACATGAAGTAGTGATTTTTTTTTTCAATTTAGAGGTATTCCCACTATCCATACCAACACATCTATCCACTAAGTGAGCATCAATATACTTACCATCAACATTCTTTGATTCCAAAAAAGTAGATATGTCATTCCTTCATGCTACAGTGTCTTTAACCATTCTATCATTTGTAACAAGACCATAATTCCTCTCCTTCCAAGACATTCTATTGTAGTGATTCACCTCATAGCCATGAGATGAAAAGAAAAAATAAATCATAGATCTTCTGAATTTTACATGTTCATGTCCAATTTTTATACATTGTGAACAAAACATCAGCACCTCCTTGTATTCATCCTTAAACTGAAGCTCATCAAGATTGGTGGAGAGAGAAATTTTATCTACCATGTTAGAACCTAAGTCGACCTCAACCATGAAATGTGCACAATGTCAAAATCGAGCCAACTCAGTCCCCTTATCCAATTTTATGGGATCTCCAATTACAAGAGAAATATTATATAGGATCTTTGGGTGCCATAATAGCCATATTAGTCCATAAATTTTAACCCACAATTGAGTACATGAATTACATACCCACATTTGATTGATGCCCTTGTTCCATTTTTAGAAGTGCAGGATGTTGAGATTGACCCAAAACCCTTTACTTGAATATTTAAACTCTTTGGGAAAGAGGATATGAAATAATACTCTTCCTAGTGAAACACCTCTCTAGGTTTCAAAACATGAAATTGTTGACAACTACGTGAAAAAATCATCAATCATCAATGGATTAGATACCCTAGGAGAAAGTTATATTTCTATAATCCAGTGATTACCTAATTGTAGACACTCTAAGGCCACCACATGATAAGCTTTAACATGTACAATATTTCCCTTTCGATGAATCACTCCAACAACAGACCACTTGAATATGGAGAAGGAACTAGCATTCATAACATCCGAAGGAAGACCCTTTGGTTTTTAATAACCCTGGGTAACCTTGCAATCCATAACTCCAAACTCACCATACCTATATGAATCAAAACTATTTTTATTTAGGGAGGTTCTGACAACCAAAGGGCATGAGGGATTTTCCCTTTGTAGGGAACCCTAGAAATCTCTATTCTCAAAAATGAGAAACACCCACATATAAATCTCCATCCTTTATTATTAATTATTATTTATTACCAATAACTAGTAAATTAATTAATATTAATATAGTAATAATTAATTAAAAATTAGTAATTTAATAAATTAATCATTGTTATTAATATTAAGCAAATATATTATAATTTTAAATATTTATTAGGAATAGGATAATAAATATTATTGATATTTATTAATAAATTAATAACTAATTAATCATTAATTTTTTAATTTGTAACTACTATTTTTAATAGTAATTAAATATTTCTTAATTACTATTAAATTAATAATTATATTTTTATATTATTATTTTCAATAATAAAAATAATAATTTTAAATATTTTTTAGTAATTATTATTAAATAGTAATTAATATTTATTATAAAATAATTTTATTAAATTCTAAATCATATTATTTAATTTTTTAGTTATTATTATTAATTAATTAATTATTAAATTATCAATATTTAATTATATAATTATTGTAATTAATATTAATTACTAAATTATATTATTAAAATAATATTATTTACTATTTAAAAAAATTTATTTCTTATAAACATTAATTAAAGATAAATATTTAAAATTATTCTTTATTTACTAATTAATAATTATCGTTATTATACATTATATATTTTTTATTTTTTTACATTATAAAGATTATTTTTTATTAATTATCTATTATTTGATTTCTAATTAATTAAAACATATTTTTTATTATTAACTATTATGAAATTAATAATTTGTTTGATAATACTATCCAATTCTAATTAATAGTATCATTTAATTGATTAAAAATGATCAATAATAATATATTATTAATTCTACGTAAGAAAAACAGAACCTGAATCCCAAATTGAAAATACAGATTAACTTTTAGGGAAAATCATCTTATAAAAGGAAGTCCTGAGTAGGGGTTGATGTTAGAATTTCAGACTTCTTTAAAGGAATTAATGCTGGATAGTAAATAGTAGATAAATTTTGCTATTTTTTTGTTTATATATATATATATATATATAAACAAACCAAAACAAAATAAAAAAAATATTTTAAATATACCCAAATGTATATTTCAAATAAGATTTTCTAATTTGGAAAAATCCTGCCAAAGCGTTGTGGCCTTTTTTCAAATTAGTTTGAGAAAGACGGCATGGACCTGACCACCTTTTCCCTGTATGAAAAAACCCAAAATCTGAAAAGGCCCTACCACCTTTGGGACATTGTAATAATTTTTCTTGACTAGACTCAATAAAAAAAGAAAAAATTTAGAAAGAACAAAAAAATCCTCATAATCCATAGGAATTAACCAATGTGACAGTTGTGAGAACTTTTCCTGTTTGTCTTGATATATATCTCATAATTAGAAAAATTCATTCAATATTCCAAATTCTCAATGAATCCTAAGAACAGTCTAATGAATTAAATGGACTCTCTTAATGGTAAGAACTATATAGTCATAACAAATAATACACCATCCTCTATGATGGTGGTTCCTATAAGACGTATTAATTTTAATTCATGTAATCATCGTTGATATCTATTATAGGCTCCTATGGCCTATTTTTCTTCACCGTTGTATCAAAAAATAGAGCCCAATATCCCACACCAGTGATAATGGTGGATCATAGCATGAATCAGGATGACATAATATTAAGAGAAACCCTATCACATGCAAGGAAATATATGAATGAAGAGACATCATTTAATTAATAATAAATATTGAAGACATATTTGTTATCCCATATTAAAAAATATCATATTTAGGCACTAATTTATCAATCTGAATATAGCCGTCACTAAGCACATGATCACTATCGATCATGACCTCTACTAGTCCTCATTCCAAGTAACTGTTGGTTCTCAAAATATCCCCTTGATTACTCCTTGAATGCCCAATTATGACTCATTCCAGTATTTTATTTTAACTATCATACTCTATTGTCTATCTAGGTGCCATTGTTTAGTTGACTATTCATTTATGTTGGCTGGTCAAGTTATTATAATGTTAGGTAGGGTTGGGACCCTTTTTGTAACAAACTTATTCACAATTTACATTTTCAAATATATAAAAACTTTACTCTAATGGATACGATTCCCTACTTTTTTGGATTTTTCTCATCAATTATTACAACTCATCTTTGAATTTGATCATTAAAAACACAATTAACATAGATTTATTTATTTATTTAAAATAATTAATGAAATAAATATTATAAATATGTACAAAAAATGTAGATATGAAACCCCCCATAGTTTAACTTTTCCTTTGTCATAAAACATGAAATCTTAAAATATTCAAAAAGGAATTCCATCCCACGAATATTAAAGAAACATTTTTAATTGAATCCAATGATTATTAATAGGATAATAGACATTCAATCAACACATAATGGTTTTTTTCAATATGCCAATTTCTAATGAATAAATTATTAAAATATTTGGACTTTTTGAATTTTGAAATGAAAAATATTCACCTAACAACCATTTATATATCCTGATTCATCATTATTATCCAGAATAATTTTTATTTATCTCACCATTGAAATATTTTCACTCATACCTCAATGTAAAATTTTCAATAGAGTTATGTTCACTCTTAATGTAAATGAATCTTGTCCATATGACTTCAAATTATCTCAAATAACTTCCTAATAAATAAATACATAAAAATTAATCCTGAAAGAATTCCCATTTGGTTAAAATAACTGTGATTCTTAGTGTTTTTTAGGTATTTTATGTGAAAATAATTAATAAAAAGTTATCTAATGTCTAAAAAACAATTCCTGATAATCTATGAATAACTCAAACAAAAAAAACCTCCTTCAATGAAATAAAATATTCTAATAGTCCCCATCCAAATTCCAGGATGACAAATACGACATATAAGTATAATTAATGAATTAATTATATTGTTTTCTCTTTAAATATTTTTCATTTAACCTTTTTCTCAAAAATAATTTTGTTTTCATTTTCATTTTTTTCTCATAGGGTTAAAAATAAAATAAAATAACATATGATAACGAATCATTCCTTATTTCCAATTAAATCATATCAAATATTTCATTAATGAAACACATACGATCCACTATGAAAACCTTCTACTCCATAATTAATAAATGGAATATCATGAATAATACATAGAATATGGTATAAAGTATATAATAGTCATATAATGAGGCTAATCCTTACTTGGTAATTTATGGATTCAATGGGAATAAAAAAATTTACAATGTAATGGTTGGTCGCAATGATAAAATTGGATAAATAGTACAAATATCGTAATCATTTTTATATAATTTTTTTACATTAATGGATTTGAAAAGATAAAATGAATTTTCTAGTAGTCTATATATATAGAGTCTCTCAAGTAAGGGGTATATGAAAAATTTAGTAAGGAACCCTCTTTGGAATGGGAGAAAATAAATTTGGATTACCACTCATGGAAAACATAATTAAAATATACCATTCAATAAAAATAATAGAAATAAAAATCATGTCAAATCTTAATGGAATTTCATTCACACAAGTCAAAAACTTCTTTTACATCAGGATTCATCAAATAATTTACCTAATTCGTATCTCTACTTATCCATCCCATGTTTTACACATTTAATAAAATTGAATTTTTTTAACACATGTAAATATAGGATTATTAATTTAGTGAATTTTGTATTCTAGATTAGAAATAATGTAATGCAATTCTAGCAAAAAATGACATTCTTTAAGAATTCCCATAAAAACAAAAAGGATATATGGGAGTAAGAGAAAGTAATTCATTTATGTAATACGCCCCTATCAACATTCATATTTCTTCTTATTATTCAAATTTTTTATCTTGTTAGTGATTCTATCTCCATCAATATAGACCAAAAAATGTAAAAATTGAAGTGAGTATAAGGTCCACGAAATAAATATCAAAATGATTAAGTGGAATTGGAACTATATTTAAAACTAAATATATTAGGTAAATTGTACAAATTATGTCCTATTATCATATAATGATATAAAAAACACTAGTTTACTGCCACAAATAAATTTATATAAGGTATTTGTTGTAGAGTTTACCTCTTCGTCAATTAATGTGAGTGTAGAATGTAACTTCCCAAAGAATATTAGTAAATGTTATTTCACATATAAATCTGTTTTATATTATGTTAAATTGTATTATATACATGAAACACATACAAAAACTAACATTACATTTTCCATAAAATAAACCCATGAATAGTCCATAAATTAAAATGAGAAAACATATAATATAAAATGTGAATAAGGATATTTTGATCCTTCCAACATGCTAAAATAACTGTCCACACAAACAATATTGTGGAAAAGAAACAAAATATTAGTAAACAAATCAACATCTTTGAAAATGAAAATTTAGAACATTGGGAATAAGTTTAGTTTACTTTTAATGAAGGATAGAAGTGTTATTTATTAGAGTAAATATGACAATTAGAAAAGTAAATTGATCATTGGAATAGTAACATGATTGTTGGGAATAGTAACCTGACCATTTGGAATAGTAAGTATACATTTTGAATAGAAATGTTTCCACAAAATATTAAAATGAAATAGAAATAATATTTATAATTCTTAATTTAAGAAAATATAACTATTTTACTGCCATAAAATCAATATAAATATTAAAAACTCAAAGAAATTGTAATCACCATTTTAAGTCAACATTATTTCAATTTATTTTCTAAAACTCATAATTTTTATATTAAAAATTAAAATTAACTATAATATAAGATTATTTTCACAAAATAAATGTAATTTTTTGAATTATGACTCAAATATTTGACAAGGGTGTTTTTGTATGGTAATTTTATGAAATAATTTGTTTTTATGTTAATAATAAAACATGGTTTTTCAAATACCACATATATTTTAACATAATAATGATTCAATAATGAAATAATAAATATTAAATTAGTTAGTTTAGACAAAAATATATTTAATATGGAAAATTTATCATTTTAAAAAATTTAACAAATTTTTTTAACCTAAAAAGTATTTTCCATTGTCTACAGTAAAAAGTGTTCCCTTAAAGTGATAAAATTTTCCTTCATCATCTTTCCTTTTTAATGAAAAAATTAATTCCATTAATAAATGATTTTAAATTCCAAGATACAATTAATTTTATTTATTTTATGATTCATCAAGACAAAATACTATCTATTACATGGTTTACCGAGAATATTGTATTTCATTTAATATTGTATCCTACAAATATCCTCATCCTAAAGTATAAATAACCCCCTCCCTAAACTTGTAAAACTAACCATCCCCCACTACCAAATAAAAATTGCATCTTAGTCACATATATTAACAATGTTATAAAAAATAGTTATGTATTGGAGTATTCCAACTCCAAGCATCAAAGGACTTTAGTTCTATACAACAGATACAACACTGAGGAAAGAGTAAGTTTTTATCAACTCTTCTCTCATTTCCTTCTCTCTTCACTTATTTCAAATTCAATTATATAATAAATATTACATTATTAGTTAATAATCATGTTTAAATAATATTTATGATGTTAAAATATAATAAAAAATTATATTTTAGAAGTATTTATATTTCATACTTCCCCATCCTATTCTTTAGACAATGTCCCCTCTATGGTCTGTTAACCGCCTATGAGGACATTGTATGTTACTTTTTTATCACCACCCATATAGTTGATTAGAATAAATTATTTATAATATCCAAATTTTTAAATATATTTAATTGTTTTATTTTTGAGTCAATATTAATAATTTAAAAAATAAATTAATCATGATCATTAAATTGATGAAAGAAGGGATGTTTTCAGGAAAATGGGTTGTCAAATTTTTTAACCTTTAACAATGAAAATTAAGAAATATAATCCAATGATTAAAATTGATAAATATTTGAAACAATTATCATAATTAACTTCTATATCTATATTTTAAAAATATGAGTATATTGTTAAGGATTCATAAAAGTTGTGAAATAAAGTAGGATTTAAGGAAAGGGGATTCTCCAGTTATTATTTTCTATTAAAGAACTTCCTTGTAATAATACTTAAAAATGATGAATTAATTTATTTCCATACAATTTTATTCATCAATTAAAAATAAAAATAATGTTTTATAAATGAGATACATTTGTTCCCCCTCATTATGCCCTTTCATTAATCCGCATTACATACCACCATGCTGGGGAATTCCTTTATTGAATATCCCTCTTTAAAATAAGAAATTCTTATTTTGTTAATACCCAAACCCATTTCATACCCATGGGTATTTACCTAAATGAAAATTTAAATTATTTATTTGAGGATTTAAATTTTTGAAACTCATATTCTATTTTTTTTGTTAAAAGTTAAGTAATGTTCATGAATTTATGGACTTATATACTCAATTTTTTTTATATAAAACGAATTATTTATTCTCCTTGAGTTATTGATGAAATGGTTTATTATATATCAGGTGGATCACATGAATTAATATAAATAAATGGTGTTACCTGTCAGTTCCTTAATGCATTGAGTAAATAATTTATCTCTAGAGACGATATGATTTATGATACCTTAGTAATTGTGATATATGACAGTTTGGTGGTAAAACATGGTGACAAGATTATGAATGCCTCGATTTTATTTTTTAGGAAAATTTCAATCTTATGTATTATGTAGTTATCATTATTATATCATTTTATTCCATATTTATTATCCATGATGGCCATTATTGTTCCCTTTCCATTGTATATCCCCTTACCATGCTTTATAATCACCCCATTATTTTGATGTTTTTATATTGCACATGAGATGTAGTAAAAGTTACATTGGATGAACATATAGAGAATCCTTTCAATTGAATTAGAAGAACGATTATGTTTTTTCATGTATTACTTTCCTAATTTCCAAGATTCAAATACTTAAAAGACCATTTGAACATTAAAATTATGTATTATATATTCAATGATTAATATAATAAAAAGGAAGGATGCCATAATTTGAATCAAAGGTTTGTTTAGGTAGTTAAAGAAATTTAGATTACAATAATTTAGTAATAACCCAAGGAATAAGCCTAAATAGAGGAAAACTGCCTGGATTTTTCTTAAAGTATTAATAGAATGGTTTCCAAGAACAGAAATTTTTCTCAAGATAATACCAGTGGATACTTATCTAACAAAATTTTACCTAAGGATAATAACCTTGATAAGGGTGAATTTGGATTTGAATCGATATTCACTTACTGCATGACAATGGGCCTTACTTCCCACCTAGTTTGACACTCTAAAGGTATTTTTGCTTAATCACATGGTTTTTATGAACTATTATGAAGGATATATAATTTGTTTTGTTATTAAAGAATATTCAAATAATAAAATCATTAATAATGTTGTTTTTTGACTTAAAATCCCTTAATAATTACATGATCCACAAACATAGCACATATCTCACCAAGGTTTTCATCTTTTTGAAAAATGTTGGGAAATAGAAGGAATCACATAAATTGTGATTGAAAAATAAAATTCAATAACATACATTCAAATGTAATGGAATATGAATTATAAAACATCATAGGGTTGATGAATCAACTATATAGGGTGATGAATAATAAAAAAAATCATGTCAGGTGGCCAGATTCACCTCAAAGGGAATAATATAAAATTAAATCCTTCATGAATTAATGACCAACTTCCTTTTATGGATATACAAATCAATTAACTTTCAAACATTGGAGTACCTATATAGAAAATATATTTTCTATACTGACTTGTTTAGAGTGAGATAATTTCCCATCGGAATTAGTTTTCTTAGAAGGATAAGCTGATCAATTATTGATACTAAATAAGAACATGAAGCCATGAGGGGAGAATAATCTTATGATGCGCTAAAAGTTCAAGATAATCCTTTTCAAAAAATATTTTCCTCATTTCATAGAAAAAAGTGGAGAAATAATTCATAGATAAGAAGAATAATAAAAATAAATTAGTAGAATGAAATTAAATTAAATTTATAATACTTTCTCGATACACCTATAGATTTTCCATGGATCCTAAGGAAAGGGTTGATAGGTTATTTGGCATATTGAGACCCCATTTTCATAATAACATTGCAAATAAAAACTATAAAATCTATGGGGATATAGTGTGGAGTAATTTTAAGGTTGAAATGGGGTTTGAAGGGTTTGGTCACATAGGTAAAATTAAAAGAAGAGGTAAGTGAAACAAAAATTAGGGAAGAAATTTTATCATTGAATAGAAGGAATGAAATTGCAACTACCATCATGCAACGTTTTTTTGAAGAAACAATCAGGGATTTTTTTGGGAGTGTAAAGTGGTACATCTATTGAAGTGATGTCCATATATATTTAAACTATCATAGAGTGGTGAAACCATAAGAGTTAAATGAAAACCACAAAGGAAATATGGTTCTACCACAATTTGGATTTTATTGAATAATGTGTGGAAAGATTAGGAACTTTCAAAATCAATGACCAAATTAGAATATAATAGAGGGAAACCCCCATCAACCTCAACATAGGCAAACAAAGTAAGGTAACACTTTTTCAATCACAATTGAAGAAATAAACCCTCCAATTTATATGGTGGAATGTAGAATATTTACTCTGTCAAAGATAAAAATAATTTATTTTAATCTTGTTCTACAAATTCCTTTATTTATTCCATGTTTGATGTTAATGTAAAATAAAACATTGAACTAATATAAGTAGAGTTATCATTTAACATTCATGGAATAATTATCCGACAATCAACGGTGTATATAAACTCTAATATCATCTTTGGTGAGTATAGTCTCATTGGAAATATAGTTATCATTCACATGGTGGAAATTTAAACTATACCATGTATGTACTAGCTCTTAGAGTATAATGATACGACCAAGTGAATCAGAATGGAAATATTAGTGATAAAGAATGGAAAACCTTGAGTTTTTTCTATTAAAAGATATCTTATCTTAAAAACCATCAAGAAGAACCTAATATATCCTTTTTTATGGAGATAACTTGTGAATAAAAAGATAAATGTGAATGTATAAAGAGAGAAAATATCCCCATTTTTCCGCAATGTGTTAATATATTTTCTTTATAGTTACCTCGACCTCCCCTAAAAGATATATAGAGATATCCATTGAATTCATGCCCAAGCCCATGAAATTATCTAGGACCCCATATATGATGGGATATTTTGATTTTGACATTGTGAAATGTGTTCATTGCAATTTGATTTAGAATTAATGATGATATCCTCACATAGAAACCAACTTTCATGTTTTAGTAGAAATATGTCATTACACCGAAAGGAGAAGATTGAATTTCCATGTTCCATAATATTTACTACACACCGACAGATGGATATTATTTCAAAATATTTTACAATACTATGGGAAAGTGGTGATAACCTTGCCTATGAGAGTAGGTCTTGTATTGTGAATGAGAAATAGTGTTTTATGTGTTGCAATCTGAAATTTCATTGACTAGGCTTGAATATTTTGTTGTTTAACTCCCCATTATTCATGGGTTCCAGTGTTAGTAGTGAAGGGACCGGCATGAAGGGCCAGGATGGCAGCCCCAAAAGTGATCTTAGGAAGGGATGCTGGTCCATAGCCACCATGGTATTGGGTATTGTGTTCACCCATGTGGTCATGTGTGTACCAAACTTTTGTACCAAGACGTTGGCATATGCCCTTACCATGTAGCCTAGAAAGCACAACTACCCACGTGTATGGCACATGCACCAATAACTTTTTCTTTTGACCCGTGTGGTCCAGAAGTTTTTTCCACCCATTCTCATAACACATGAGCCGAATACCTAAGCTAGGGACCTATTTAGTTAAAATAATTCACCAGGGTTCCCTATTTTCCTATAAATAGGCCCAAGGGCCCCTCATATATAGGACATGAAAACCAGAAGAATCCACAATGATCTGTTTGTGTATCCCATATAAAGAAACAAAATTTTATCCATGATAATTTCCCCTAATATAATTATATTATATAGTATAAATCACTAAAAAACACATAGATAAAATATAAAAACATTATAAATGAATAATGAATGAACTAAGTGGTATTTATATAAATTATGTAACCGAAAACAATTAAATAGTAATATAACCATTGGGATAGTAATGTGTCCATTAATTATAGTATCTCAACAAATAGAACTATAACATCAACTATGAATATATAAATAAAATTTAGAATCATAAAAATTAAATACCACATATTCATATCTGGGAATATGTAAATTATTATTTTAAAAATAACAAATTCTGTAATGATATTTTTGGGAAAAGTAAATATTTAATTACAATTTTATAATTGATATATTGAGTAAAAAAAATTGTTTTCCTAAAATAGATTCATCAATTAATCTTTTGTTTTTTATTACTATTATATAATTTACGAGACCTTAATTAAATTTTCAAGGCATTATTAAATCAGTTATAATTTTAAAATCATTATTTTTTTAATAAATGATAAATTTTTTTAAAAAATTCCTATTTATAAGATTATTTTCATAAATGGAGTCCATTTTATAATTCTACATGTCAAAAATGGTTTGGTTGAATTTTTAAGGCCTAGTCCAACCCACGATCATTATATTGTCTGCTTTGGGCTTAACCCACATGATTTTTCTTTCCCTAGGCACTAGCCCACATGCATCCCTGAATAGAAGGCCTTAATATGGTAGGGGTATCTAAACGACCTTATAAAGTGTTGATTCATGCTCAACCTCCTTCTATGTGGGACTGACATAATCCACCCCTTATAAGGACCCAACATCCTCTCTGTAACATCAAATAGATATAGAATCCAATACCATTTGTGATGCCTAGTCTAGGCCACTGTTATGATATTATCTTTTTTAGTCCTATCCCACACAATATTTCATTCCCTAAGCTCTGTACCTCATACATTCCATAAGAAAAGGCCTCATGATAGGAAATGAATTAACACCACCTTATAAAGGGGTTATTCATTCTCTTCTTCCTTCCATATTGGGTTTCCACAATCCTCCACCATAGAAGGGCATAGATTCATCACTGGACCATAGAATGGACAATAACTATGATACTAATTTGTAACAACCCAACCCGACCCCCTATATGATGGTGGCCAGATGGATGGGTCACAAGACCTCAAGTGGTTCTCCCCATATTCAAGAGGCTTCTGACTAGAAGTGAGGGCCTTAGGTGTGTTCATGGGGAGACTATTCCCTCATTTATTGGAGTATCACAACAGTATAATATAATATAAATAATAGAGAATAATGGAAAAAGTAAAAAAATACAAATAGTATAAAGAGAGAAATATGTATTTAATATAACATATGGTTAATGAAAGTTTATGAAAATGAATGTATATTCACGTGATATTACATAATCTAAAATAATAAAAATATTGTAGGAAATGATAAAAAGTGATAAAATGAATGGAAAAGACTCTAAGACCTGTGGATGATATATGCGAGCATCCCAAGCTCCAACTCAATCTTTTTCTCTTAACTCCAAGGTACAAGAATACATAATATGAAACCAACCTAGGTCCTACCAATAATAAAGTCTTCTCAGGTACCCTAGTGCAATGGCTGAATGAGTAGGGTGTGAGATATAAATCTCAATTGGTTAGAACCCATAGTGTCTAGCCTAATCAGAGAGTGTAATATAATTAGATATTTTATAGGTATATATATTAAATAAATAGAATTTAATAAATAAAAAACCACTCCTCCAGGTTCCTAAGGGACACCAAGTAGATCTACCTGCTTTGGACCCCTGCCAGATATCTTTGTTTATGGGTAGATTTTCCTATATCTGGATAGATCACCGAAGTCGGTGGAATATTCTCCTACCAAAGACAAATCACTCAAAAAATTACATTAAACATATAGCCTCTACCCTCAAACTATGCATAATATCTCCCTCCACAATGACTAGCATATATCCTTCAGCCATCGTGTGACTGTTCATCTATCCCTATGACATCAGACATAATCATATACTTTTCCCTTGGGTATTTAGTACCAGTGATCCAAGCCCTTAGCTACTACAAAAAAATGCACCAAACCATCAAACATCATGTGACTATGAATCTTGACCACATGTATCTAATATAATCAAATACATTACCCTCAGGAATTTAGTACCAGTGCACCTATCCCTTAAGCGGTACAAAATCATGCACCAAGACCTCATGCATAGATTCCTTCGATATGATATAAGATCATATCTATGTAAGAAAAAATCACAAGAATGACATCAAACATACCATTATGTAGAAGTCAAATATAAGGAATGAGGTATTAAGCTTATGCATATGATCAACGCTACAGAATATAAACAGTAAAAATATACACCTTGCATTAACATTCTTCAATTTACATGTTAGTAATGTCACTTAGTACCCCAAGCTACCAAGCTTCGGAAAACAAGAAAGGGAATTCAAACTAATTAACGGATTACAAAATATTAATTGCCTATATATTATTAATTTGTGGAAACAAAACTATCTTGAAAAATTTAATTTAAATTACTTCATTTCATTTAAACTAATAAATCTAGAAATACCATTTTATAAAGCTCAACGATCACTTGGAAGGTGACATTGAGAAAAAGGGAAATTACATATATGTTTGATTCCAATTAAGAGTTGGGCTAAGCACCTGCTTTGGTTAATTTAAAATTTAACAAATAATTTCAACGTATATAAATAGATTCAGGTGGAAATAACCTATCAGGCATGTGACTACACATTTCATATATTTCAATCCATCATTCATATTTCCCCCCTTATCAATATATTCTATTTATTCTAAATAGGCCTACCAACTCAATTCATATCAATAATATTGGGAAGATTCAATCATTCCATACACAAAAAAAACCACCACAAAGAAATATGGGAAAATCAAACCATAACTAAGAACAATATAAAATTTATCAATAACTTTTGGTTTGAAGGAAGCACACTTCTGATGGAGGAGTTTTATTATAAAAGCGTGACTTTTTTATGAAAAAACATCATTTATCATGTTAAATAAATTCTTTCAACAATCAAAATTCAATTAAAGGAGAATTTATTCTAAAACATACACAAAAAAATTAAAGGAAATTAATTAATTCATTATTAAATTTATGGGGAAAAGAAAAAGGGACCTTACCTTAAGTATTTGACCATGAAAACACTTAACACTTGTCAGATTTGGCGGAAACCGCTCGAAACCACCCCTCACCCGCTCACTCATATACTTGTATATACATAAACATTAATCTAAAGCATGTTTTCCCATCACCATGATGGAATAAATATAAATAATATATATATATATACATACCTGTGTAAGTGTGTGAGTGACTTCATAGAAATTTGAAATTCACTACAAAAATTACAACAACCATAAAAAACACAATGGCAAGGTTCAATGAACCTAAATAAAAAATCCCTAGAACCCATAAACACCTTAATAATCTGAATAAACTAGGTATAAAAAATAAGAATATCTAAACCATTACGTTGGATGGTGATAGAAAGATGAAATTACACGGTAGAACGCAACACACTATCGATAAATTATTATTGGGTCAAAAACACTTAAACACCCTAATAAAAGAGGTTTGAAACATAACAATGATAAAGAAGCCCACATTGGAAGTTGGTGATAACTCATAATCATGAGAAGTGGTAATAACAAAAAAAAATACTAGGAACTCATAAATCATTAAAGAAAAAAATTAAATTGAGAAACAGAAAATATCGATGGAAACCTTACCTAAAATTGATGGTTGGAGGTCTGATGTGATACCAACTTCTTATCCTTTGACAGAAGTTAATATAATTTGAATAAAGGGTCTTCGAGGGAGATATCGCACTCCCAAATACTAAAATAAAGAATAATAATCCATTAAAGCCTATCCTTGTGTTTCGACAGAACCAAAATTTAGCAACGGAGACCAAAAATTGGCTAGCCATGGAAGAAGGTGAGGGAATAATGTCTTAACTTGAAGTATTGAAGGGAAATTTGTCTGATATATGGGTTAATACCATTTCACTAGAGGAGGACGTGAGTAGAGGGTCATGAACCATGGGGTTAAACAAAAGGGGATCTCAACGCACATGGTAGGGGATGGGGAGGGGGTGTCGCGCAACTCAAAGGGGATCCCAAGGGAGAGGGTTGGTCACACAATGCAGGAGACGGAGGAAGTAGTCTCACCATGGATGAGAGGAGGAAGGGGATTGAGACACATAAGGGTTTCATCAAGGGTGTTGTTGCACACTGGGTATAGGGAGAAGGAGGGGAGAGACCCCTTGTGGATCTTTGAAAAAAAACTAATTAATAATAATAATATTATTATTATTATTATTGTCATTAAAATATTTCATTATTATTTTTCTTATTTTTAATTTAATATATTTTAAAAAGTTGTCATTTTAAATTTTAATTTACTCAATTTAACTAATTTAAGAAAAACATCATTGGGTTCTAACTCTTATAAGAAATGTTTTGATGCTCGGGTTTAAAATGGCCCATCCAGTAAATAAAAAAAATCAAATTCCCTTTGAATTTTTCTTCTACTTCAAAACATTGGATGTTACATATGATTATCTCAATCCCAAGTTGAAAGAGGAAATTCATAAATCACCACTTTATAATTTGGTGTGGCTTCCTCTCCCATCTTGAGGACATTTCCTGGGGGATTCCTTAGGGATAGAGCTTAGGGAAAGTAAAACTGTGTAGGCTAGGCCCAAGGAGGAAAATATCATGATCATGGGCTAGACTGGGCCATTTTAAATGGTATCAGATCTAGTGTCAATTCAATGGGGTTGTGAGGACACTGGTCCCTTTTAATGGGGATGATTATGACAACCCTCCATCGAAGGAGGAAGTGCACAAAGCACCCCTTTATAAGGTGTTGTGGATACGTCTCCCATAATGAGGCCTTTTCATGGGGGATGTATGAGGGGCAGACACCAAGGAAATAAAAACCATACAGGATAGGACCAAAGTGGAAACATTCGTGATTGTGGGATGGACTGAGCCATCACATTATTTTTTTTTATTTTATATAAAAAATTCATTTTTGGTGAATAATGAAATAGAGTAATTTGGAGTATAATCTAAATACATGAATTATTGAGTAATGGATGATGTATGGGTAATGTAAGAACAATTAGATCAAATTCACATTAACTAGTTACAATAATTATTCTAAATAATCCATTGTATTGATAGTGATGATCAAATATAATAAACAAATGAATAAAATAATCAAAAACACTCCTCCCCGCCTACTATAAATACCACCACTCCTCACACATTCTCCTCACATCTCTAAATCCTTTAATATTCATATATTCTACCAAATTATTCTCCAAAACCTATTCCCAACATCTTGGTCTTTATATTATTTTCAAACTACCATTCCCAAGTTCCTTAATGAGGTTCTCAAGGAGAAAAAGTTCAAGAGGTAAAATATTTTTCATTTTCTTTTAATTCCATTTCAATTTCATTTATTTTCATATCATATCCTCACCTACATATCCAAAAGTAGAATCATAACTCAGTAATATCTTATATGATGGACTTTTTTTATGTAAGTGGTATTTCCACAATCAATTATCTTCTCTTTTTTCCTTTTGTGCTAAAAATGAAAACATTTTCCATCTTGTGTTTCTATATCACATTCATAAATGATGAGTTTTAAATTTCACTTACCTACTTAAAGATTGGTCCAAAAGCCATTATAATGGTTGAAAAATATTATATATGTATTTTATAACCTATTTTATGATCTATAACTAACATATATACATAATATTTAATAATATACCAAAAATAGTTCTTGATGATCAAAAAACTATCAAAGTAATCTAAATGATTATCATTAATATTTTATCCAATGCATTAGCCTCATATCTATGAAAAATAATATATAATACCATTTAATCTTCTAAAATTTCATTAATAACATATAATTTCAATTTTTTAAAACTATTCCCATTTTACATGATCTTCCTTACATGTATACAAGTAAACTAATCATGAAAACCAAGGAAACGAATGCTCCCAAAATGGTGAAATTTAATCTCATATATCACCAAAAAGGAAATAAATGTAAATTATATAATTAATATAAATGAAATATATATAAAATATATTTTTAATTAGTCAATTTATGGATCTAATTTTATTTTTTGGGAAATTAAGTTTATGTGAAGAACACTCTCAGACATATGGTAAGGGATTCTATCTAAGCCTCCTTTTTTCCATCGGCTTACTATTGATCTCTTTTAATAAAATTTAATTATAAATTATTATTATGTACTCCTCCTATGTAATATTTATATGTTCCAAACATAAGTAGATAATAAAAATTATTCTTTATTTAATGTGGAAATACATGTTTGATAAAGATCAATTCCTAATCCCTCTAGAATAGAAAGCCAGATTAAGTGGAACTTCCTAGTTTCATACCCAATTTCAATTACACTCTATAATTTGTTTTAAGAAAACTATATTTTTATAAAAAAAATATTTTTACCATGAAAACTATATAATGGCATTTCTGGTTTTATATAAACTATTAGGACTTTTTCATTTTATGGAATCATTAATCTTTTCCCTTAACCAATAGTAAAGTGTATCATTTATAAAGATTCATAAATATTATTTTTACAATTTTTCATTTCAATTTGAAATCACTTATAAAGTTTTATTCCAATTTTTCCTTATGAATGCCCATTTAGGATTTAAATTAATTCCTTCATGGAATCCATTATGATACACCCATTTTTATTCCTTATAACATGAATATGATACCATTTCATTCCATGGGTAACCCTTATGTTTATTCCCTATATATTATTATTCAAGCGTAAAACATATGCATGAACATGTTATGATGGATTAACCAATATAGATCTCTAATTCACTAGGTAATGGTTGGTCTCGTGAGACATCATTTTGGGATATGGAGTAAATCTGATTCTTTTATGAGACTTGGTCCTCCATGTGCAATGGTCTTGGTGGATAGGTTTGAATTATGCTACTCCATGTGAATTGTTATTGGATACATTCCTTGACTCAGTCTTATGTCATGTTGTATATTAATTCCACATTTATATGATTCCATGATTACATGATCCATGTTTTATAAGTCATGTTTCCTTACGTTTATTCATGTTCCATGTGTTTTTATGTCATCATGTTGTGCCTTCTAACCCTTGTTCTATGATTTATTCATTTTCTTATTCCCTTAAAAGGATTTTTAGCTCATACCATGTTCATGTATTCCCCATGTTATCTTATGAAAACATAAGGGACCAATAAATGTTAGAATCTCATTATAAAGATTAAATAAAATAAGTTTTTTTTAAATTTTGGTTTCATGTTTTTTTAATTATGTACCTAATCTTAAAAAGTCAGTATACTATACGATATTTTTCATGTAATTGATGTTTAATAATACCTAAAATCATGTAATAATATTTTTAAAATGATAGTTTTGTTATAGTTGGTATCAAATAACAACCTAGTTATTTTTGGATATTAGGACTAAAAGAATTACTAAGAACCCCATGTTAAATTTTATCACCATAGATAACTTAGGTTGAAACATAGGGAATCACAAGTTGGGATATACATTTCATTTACTTGTTTATACTTTTATTTTCAATGTTTTCTTTTTTATATTCATATTAGTTATGTATTCAATACCTCTATAGTTTTAATTTCATTTTCATAGTTAATGGTGGGAAATATGATAACCCATTCCAACCATCAAATTGATAGGTAATTTGATTATTTCATTAATAATATGGCAAGAATAACGGAACCTGCAGTAACAAATATTTTTTTTATGAAAATCCAGTTATCATGTATTACAATTAATAACTAGAACATATATGTGTTTCAGAACACATCAAAGAATATACGGATGGATTCACATAGAATCACAGGTAATAAATATGATAAAAAAAGAATAATAAATTATATATATGTCATAAATTTCAGAAAAATAATCCTAAGATTAGTCATAATGATATAGGGAGATGCATTAAATGTGGAAAATAAGGTCATAAAGAAAAAATTTTCTAAATGAGATTTAAGACTAATTCTAAAATATATAGGGAAATGAAATTTAAACTAGGGAATCATATATAGTTATATGTTGTAGAGGTGTAGTGGCTTTTAATTATCCATGTCAATTCTCTATTCAAAGGGCCAACAAGAATATTGAGCACAAAAAATCTCTAAGACCAAGGGAATGAGTAATCCACTTTTGTTGAGATGGACCGTGATGATTGAAGTATAATTAACCTCTACACTAGAGATGTGTTGTGTTTCCATTCATTCCATATTAGCATATATTTTTATTATTGAAATACCTCATGTCACCACCCAAAATGAATTTATTTACTCGTGGGAAAAAATATATTATTATTATTGTAGAGACCCGAAGCATGACATACATGGACATTACATTACTTTTTCAGAATACTTAGTATATAACAAAAACAGACACACAAGGACCGTAATAGTTGAGTGTCTTTGGAAACTCGGAATATAAACTTCTAATCATTTTGAAATATCTTAAAAATCTCCCATAACGATCTTCCCCTTTTTGTTTCCTTACCTAAAAAATTTCTTTATTTCCTGGGGAAAATAAAACATAAAAAGGGTGAGCTCAAATGCTGAGTAAGGGCAAATAAAGATCACATAAAACAATCCATAAAAATTTGGAAGCAAAAACTTGAACATGAAATTTAAACATCAAAATCTTGAGCAAAGACATAAATCGTGGAAGTACATAAGGCATATACCATAATGGAACATCAACTATGATAAAATATAATGGGAATAAAACATGTAATTGTGGAAACCATTCAGCACATGTTATGATTTCCATAGTAGCCAAGGCATTGCTGCCAAGACCATCTTAGTGGACAAAATCCCTTTCTGAATCAAGTTCACTCCTCGTTTCAATACTGTAACACTGAACTAGATTAAGTTACTGTTCCATACATGTCTATGTCATGAGATATAAATATTTAACCAATGCATCGGAGGTAGATATATGTCCCACCCATCCCATAATGAAATCATTCAAACTTGTGCCACAAAATAAACATACATCATTCATAATAACCCAATAAATAAAATAGGTTTCATAAACATCATCCCATCATCCAATAATCCATATTAAAGAAACGGATATCATTTCATAATAAGAAAAGTGAAACCATGTATATCATAGAGGCATTAAACTTGAAACATACACATATGAAATAATGTCATCTTATAATGAAAATGGTTTTGATAAAACATTTGAAATGAATTATTGAGGAAAATATCCTTTCTTATTCAAAATAATTTTCTTTTCACAAAATTTCATGCACTTTTAAAATAAAAGTACTTTGTTTTATATAGTCATAAAATCTTGTAGAGTAAGCTTCATGAAAATGAGGCGTTATGAAACAGTAAAAAATTGTTCACGCCGTATAAGTTAAAAGTAACATTCTTCTCGTACTTTTGTCGGAAAAGTCAAAAAGTACCTCGTATGGTAAAAAAAAGATTCCTTACATAACATGTAGTAAAAGTCAAAAATGGGTAATAATTACTTTAAACATACATGAAAACATTTTTAGAAAACATGGGCTTGGATGATAAAGATAACCCCAGTAAATACTTAAGAATAAACAATCTCGGATAAAAATGAGATTGATAAATTATCGCTTACCATAGGCCCGATATGCTTCGTACATATCCTAAACTCATGTATAATGATTTAAATAATTTCATTGACTTATTAAAGAATCATATTAATTTTTATGAAATCAAATATGGTTCACTTATGACTTTATATTACCTGTTCCTTTATAAATTCCATGTTAAAGAGCGTTTTGGGTAAAATCGTTTCATTTGTCATCCGTCTTTTGACATGTAATTATTCATATGATTACATAGATCATGATTAATTAATTCCAAAATATAATAAATGATTTATATATAATATATATTTATAATATACTTATATATAATATATTGATAAATGGAAAGAAATACATCGTTCATGGAGACGGTAGGCCGTACGTGCGCATGAACGCTATTTTCGGTTCCTTATTGAATTGAATGGAATTAAGTGGATGACATACATATATATATATAAATAAATCTAGTATCATTATTATTTAATATATTTCATTATTACTTATTATATATACTTTATAATCATTTATGAATGATTAATCATTGAGAATGAATCTCATCGCGTCGTGGAGACGGTAGTCCGTATGTATGCACAAGCGATGAAATCATTCCCATAATTATTTAATTGAATTAGAGTTGATGATAAAATATATAAGAATCAGTATTATGTTATAATAAATATGTATATTTATTATTTACACCATTATACCCATCCATGTAAGGTGGTGTTGGAAAAACAGATTACACCGCGGCGTGGAGACGGTATTCCGTACGTACGCATGCACGGTGATTTCGTATTCCATAGGATGGATAGAAGGTGAAATGTGGTTGTTTAATATTTATAATAACATATAAGTATATTATTTATACTTATGTAATTATTTTATAATGAAACAACTAAAGAAGAAGAAGTTTAAGAAGAAAGAAGCTTGAACGAATCGGTAGAAGAAATTACCTCTTCTTCGACGCACCTCCTGTAAACTTCTTCTTAGGGCACTAGGGTTAGCCTTTTGAGAAGCCCAGTACCTCTATAAGGTTTATAGGGAAGTGGGGAAGTGAAATGGGTAGAGGTTGGACGATCTTCAAAGCTCAAATTGGTGTGAGGAAGAGAGGGAGTAGGTGCCCTTTTATAAGGGAGGAGAGGGGCACCTTTGGAAAAACCAAAAATATTATTTTATTATAAAGTCTTATTCCATTATTAATAGTTCCAAATTGATTTATATAGAATATAATGTGGGTATGGGTCAAAATCAACTCATCCAATATAATTTAGACAAGTTTAGGTTTCTCTTTTAACCTTATCATTTAGATATAACTTTAAGTTAAATTATATTCATTTTACTGTGTCTTCTTTTTTTCTTACACTATAAGGTTAATAAAAATACTATAACAAGCCAAAATAACCCCAAGTTGTTTATTATTAATATATATAACTTTATATAAGTCCTTTGGCCTAACCTTAGAGTTTTAGGAATAAAATACAATTAATAATATAATATTTGTTTTAAAAACTATTTTATGTCAATTTTGACACTATTTGGTAATTGATTTTTTTTGAAAATACTAACAGAATTATTAGTTCTAAAAAGGTTACCTAAATCAATATTAACATGTCATATTAACCTAGAAAATTTATGTAATTCATGAAAAGTCTCAAATTAAATTTATTTGAGTATTGATAACATCAATTACGTAAATATTTCATTAATAGGATAATTACTGCATCATCATTGTGTCATAAATAAATTACATTATTTAATGTCTAAAAATTTTAAATAAAATACCATTATGTAGGAAATCTGTTTATCTTTCTAATGAATATTTATAGTCGAATTTGGCTTATGTATAACACTATATTAAAAATGTTTTAGTTATTAAACTGTGATTTTAACTATTTTAACTATTCTTTAAATAAAATAATATTAAATGTCCTAATCTAATCCACGTTGGCCTAAATGGTCATATTTTATTCCTAAGTTTTTTTGATCGAATTACACTTATCCAATAGAATTAGTTCATGTGTTAGGGTAATAATAATATCATTTTTAACCTTAATTACCCTATTTACTTTTAACCGTGGTTAAAAAGTAGAAAGTTACTGTTCACCAAAAAAAATTCATCTCATTGAACCACATTTTAGTTCTTGATATTAACCGTGTCTCTCGGAGTTTCGAAATTACACTCACAGAAGCGGTGAAATTATGTTTTATGTGAATTTTCAAATTCTCCTAGGAGATGGGTAAAAGACGGAGAAAAGCTCAATTAAATTTTATATATCTAAAATTATTATAAAATGACTCTAATGAATTAATTTGAACTTATATAAGTATTATGAATCAATTTTGACCAAAAATAAATTTAAATAAAATAAATAATTTTTTTAAATAAAAAGTCGGTTTTTAAATAGTAACCCAGTGATTTCACTATTCATCAAAAATTGAATGTTTTCATAAAAATACAAAAAATTTACCCTAGGATAATTTTGATATTCCGAATACAAAAATGATGTCCATTTTGAAAGATGAAATTTAAAAAATTTCAAAAAGTGGTTATTAATATTCATAATGGGTAGTTTTAATAATATTTTAATAGCATATCGTTGTTTAGTGAAACTCGGTATTGCGTACAACACACGCTATCATGGAAGGTCGCAATTGCGTGTAATGCAAGCCAAGTTAGTGATGCGTGTAGTGCAAGATCCTTTTGGTTTAGTGTACAACACAAGACATCAATAAAATTAAAAAGATTATTTTTCATACAATCTCGGGGTGTTACATTCTACCGCCCTTAAAATGAATTTCGCCCTCGAAATTCGTCAGGGTTATAAATGGTTTACTACTCGAAATTTTCATTAATAGAAACCCACATAGTAAAAAGGAATACCAAAACAAATCTTTAAAAAATAAAGTATGAAATGTAACGGTTACCCAAATTAACTGATCAATGGGTTTCCACATAGGTGAAAGGATGGATATGGAAGAGAAATCTAACCATCATGTTCTGATGGAGAGTGGTAGAGAACATGGCTATGGAAAAGCCACCTATCACAAAGCCATAGATTTTTGATGATCTAAGGTACCATCTGATTAATAGGATATAAGGGCACTAGGAAAACATTTTTGGATTTCAATATTATTTCCCTAAAGTTGAAAATTTTGAATTAGAAAAAATACTTGCTTGATTTTGGTACAATCTCACTGTTGTTCGTGCTTTGAACAATTTCCACTTAATCTCTTAAAGAAATGAAGTTGAATTTGTTATTCGTGAAGTGTTAACAGATCATGTGATAGAATGATGGGTCATTCCATCTGTTTCAAACAAAAGGTTAGAAAAATTTATCAAATATACATAAGTCCATCTATAGTGAGGTTAATCATATTAGATTCCAAAAAAGAACTTACACTTCATATATCATACCGCTTAATAAAATAACACTAGTTTCTACTAACCAGGGACTTCCTGTAGGCCAGTGGTAGGCGATAATGGCCAGTCGCACTTCGGTTGTGGGTTCGACTCCCATATCCTTATCCGACGCGATGGGCTATCGCCCGTACTACAGGTTGTCCTTTTTATAAAACTACATTACTACAACATCCAATCAATAATATCGAAAAAAGTTCTATCCTTAAACAATACTAACTTATGTACAACATAATCCATTCCAATCTTTAGGCTTTTCTAAAATACTTCGGTCCAAGGTAAGAGTATAAAGAAAACAATTACTAGAAAGGTTATCTACCAAGAATGTGAATACAAGAATTTATCCCACGTATATCATAAGATATATCTTGTTGGTGTCATTCCAAACACATGAATACCTTAGTCATATATTCTCTTGAAACATAAATTACAATATAACCTTAGTGAAAACATGAATACTGTCAAAAGGTAATTCTTTCCACATAACAAATTCTAAATAAATCCATATGATCAAACCATAATATCACTTAGTCCTTATATCAGTCATGAGATCATGAATAAAATCAAACATCACATTATCTTCTTATCCCTTCATTATGTGCATATCATCTACTTTCAAAAAATATATGAATAACCTTAAATGGTTACCGGTACCATTCAACATATACTTTCAAATACTTTAGTAAAAACAATAGTGTAACAATACCTAGATGATTCTTTATTCAATAGTACCATACATTATTCTTTATAAACATAAAATCATTCCACTAACTTCTTAAACCACTGACTGAGCTTCATCATTTCCTTTATCTCATATTTCATTTTTAGTCTCTTCATCATCATCCACATAAATACTACTCATATGACTATGCTGATTCTCTTCATGAGATTTTCCCTTAAGACATTGGTTTGTAGAATTCCCATACATTCCACATTTAATACATTTAATCATTGTTGAGGTCGTAACAATACCATTATCCTTTTCCATGGTGTTAACTAAACCTTTTCCTTTGTACTTACTGACTTTGTGTCCTTTTTTTCCACACCCAAAGCATCTTCCAGTTCCTTTGAAACAGTCTCCCCGATGCCTCATACAAAATGATTTACATTAGGGAAATTGAACTTTCTTTCCTCTATGATCGTCATGAAACTCCATCTTTCTCTTATTATCTGAGTCGGGAAACTTACCAAAGTTGAGATTATTGATCTTATTATGTAATTGATGATTAGACATAATAATGCTGTTTGGACTTCCAAATCCCATTTCATTTTTTTTCTCATGAAGAATTTTATTCCATTGTCCGTCATATCCTCCACTATCGTGAATCTTATTGTTTCGAGTCATTTTCTAATACCCAAAAAGGATAGTGTGAGAGGAAAAAATCATGCTAGGGAAAACAACATAGTAAATTGGGAGTACTATAACACCCCAGGTAAACAAAGAATATGACATCTTTATATTTATCCATATTTTTGAATGAAATATTAATATTACTTTAAAGGGGATGCTATACTCGATGATGTACCCAATACGCAACAACGAGTTTCTTGGGAATCTTACGTTGCACTCTAATAACAAAATAATATTAATTTAAATGGTAGTTAACGCCTAGCTGTTGTAATGGTGGGAATGAAAAGAAATAAATAAAAAATGATTATATATGTTTTTCAAATAGTTTTACTCTTTAAAATAAATGTTAGAGGATTAAAAATGCAAATGACTCCAGTTTTTAAGCGTAAACATTCTAATATTCTTTAAAAGGTCGATTAACCGCCTTTTGATGGAGAACCCACGTTTAATCCACTTTTTTACAATTTTATAAACTCCATTTTTAAAAATAAACATATTATTTATGATTGGGACATTGAAATTTACCTTGGGATAATTTTTGTATTTTTCTGACAATGTTCATTTTTCAATGAATAGTGAAAAATACTGCATTTTACATCAAAACTGCTTTTTCATTTAATTTAATTATATGGTTACCTTATCTTTTTAATATGTTTTAAAGTGTAATTATAATATATTTTTACCATGTAATTAAATTATGGTCATTGGTATTAATTTCACTTTGGAATTAGGCATAAAGAAGTGCCAAAATTTTCATAAATATTGTTTCTAAAAAACCCGCTATTTGTTCTGACAACGGGAAGTTTTTTAAAAATTAATTATTGTAATTTATGTGTTAGGAATTTGGTAAAATTAATTACATTTTTGGAATCATAAGTTCCAAATTATGTAATTAAGACTCTTTTTTTTGGACATTATGAATAGTAACGACGGTAATTATCTTTAATTATCTTGATTAATGAGTAATCGGGTTGTTAAAGATAATAAGATAATATCAAAATAATAGAAAATGACCACAAAATGTGTCCTAAGGATACTGTTTGTCTAATGGCCGACCATTTTATGCCTTGTGACAAACTTGGGGGCCCCATGGAATCACTTTTGTGAGAAAGTGACTTTGTATCATTTTATTTTTAAATATTGTTAAATGTAACAAAGAATGTATCACCTAAGTAAAATATTTTTAATTTTCTCTACATAAATGATCTTTTAGACTATAAATATTCATTGTTAAGCTAAAACTATTGCCTAAATCATAGAATTTGTTTATAATTTTTAGACATTAAATAAATTAAATTATTTATGACAACATGATGAGGCAGTGATGACCTCATTATTTAACGATTTAAATAAAATGGAATGATAATGTAAAATCTAAGACCTAAACATGTCCAAAACCTATTGGATGGGTGGATTTCGAACCCTTATCACCTTATCCTAGAAACAAGTCAATGTGAGACCATTAAAATCCGAAACGCATTGGGAAATAAAGTTACATTTTATACCTTTTCAAGAGTGCCCCTCCTATCCTCTTATAAAAGGCCCCCACCTCTACCTCCTTACTAACACTTCCAAAGCCTTTGGCTCAGAAAAACCCAGCCCATTTTGTCTCTCCACATCCCTATCTAACTCCGTGAATCCTCACTTTGGGCAGAATCCTTTCCAAGGAAGCCTTTGAGCACAAATCAAAGGAAGTTACCTGATTTTAAGGTATTGTCTTCGCTTAAGTCCTTTTGTTTTATTTTGAATCTCCAACCCCCTAAACTCTTTTTATTAATTTATTTTGTAACAAATAAAGTATCTTCAATATACAAGGATGTTTTTATAAGAAGTATTCGAGCTACACTTACACACACCTACATCTAATGGCTAAAGAACATACTGTTTCCGTGGGTGGTGAATTTCTGCCTCCCGAAACGATGATTGTTCAACATTCTTCTCACACCTTCAAAGGTGGAAATTAAGATGAAAATATATTTATATATGATATCTAATATGTTTATGTTTTACTTAAGCTTCTGTATTTTTCATTTATGGCATACCTTTATGGTTTCCATTATGGTTAAACGCGATATCTTCACTTAAGGAAGTGCGGACTACCACCCCCTCAAAGTGATTTGATTCGTTAATACCATATGTGGTACATATAAAGGATATATTTAATGATATTATACATTATTACATACTGGAATTAAAATAATATTATGTATCATTATGTTTTAATTCCATTAAATATGAAATAGAAATGGAAGTAGCGTTCATGCGTACGTACGGCTTACCGTCTCCATGAACGGTGCATTTCATTTCTTAACTCAAAATGTTATGTAATATTATAAATTCATGAATATACTGGATAGATATGATATATATGATATATAAATCATGAATACAATTCTGGATATAATGAACCTTTGACCACACGAACAACATGTAATTGTAAGAAGTCCACTTTCGACTTAAGAACCAAATATCGACAAAACAAACATTATTAACATAAATGATTACATAATGTTTATGACATGGTAATAAGTGATATAAAATTAATAATGAACTTCAAAGAGGTTATTAAGGAAGTAGAAATTAACTCAGGTTTATTATTCAGGAGATTAATAAACGATCGAGTCATGTCGGACCCGACGTAAGGGATCCTACTCCTCTCTTTCTTTTTAAGTACTCTCTTTTATGTCATTCGTTTTAAAGCTCATATTTCTTGTTATTGGGATGTTGTTTTATATTAATCTTACTATAATTTTTATTGTTAATATTATGAGAGACCGTATTCTCTCTCCTCAATCCATTATGGATGTTTTGGGTGGCGCTGTTAGGCTGCCGAATTTTCGTAAGAGATCTAACCTCTCTCTTTCTTTTTAAGTACTCTCCTTTTTGTCACTTATTTTAAGATACTATTTGTTATGTTGGGGGATGTTATTTTATATTACTATTTCTATAAACTTTATGTTAATATGATGAGATACCCTATTTTCTCTCATGAATCCATTTTGTAAGTTTTAAGTGGCGCCGTTAGGCTGCAGAGTTTTAATAAGGGATTTTTCATCTCTCTCTTATTACCATGAGATTTATGCTACATTTTCCACAATTTCCTTTGAGTGGTGTATGTACTGCCAATTATTTTACTCATTGTGTATAATACTTTCATTTATGAGTATTTACATAAATGTTGTATTGTCCTTCTTTCACGGGGTTCATGTCTCGAAAGATACCCATGTCGGTAAGGGAACCTTTCACCCTCCTCTTTTTAAAAGACTTCTTTTGTTGGGTATTTAAATTTAAATATTATTATGTTGGGATATGTTCTCATATATACTTATTGATGTAAATTTTATGTCCAAGTGATGAGATACCCTTTTTATCTCTCATCAACTCATTTTCGGAATTTTGTAGTGACGCTGTTAGGCTGTCATATTTTTTCAAGGGAACTTCTTAACCCAAATTTGATTCTTTGGGACAATCTTGTACTCCTTGAATATGTCATTCTATGAATATGTGTGAATATCCTTTGGTTGTTTTACGCTTAATATCCACTTATATTGGGTGTATTCGTTTGTCACAAATAATTATGTAATTGATTTATCCTTAAACCAAGGATATCGTCTTTGTAAGGGACTTTGTCTGAATCTCCATTCATTGAGGCATATTTTGTTTTATAAAAAACCTTATTTTATACGGTGTATAAACCCCTTTGACTTTTATGTTTATTAAAAAGTAATCTTTTATCTATGAATAATTTTACTAAATTACGAAAAAGAATGTTTCTTTTTACGTACGCGGTGACAACGACCTTTTCCGCCGCCGTGAGTATTATTTGATCTTTGACTTACTCAACAAGCCGTAATGTTTTTAAAATAAAATAAATACCATATACTTTTTTTTGTATTTTGGTATTGAAAATGGTTTTGATAAAGGATTATATTATGTCAATATATTTAAATGAAATATTGTGATTGAAATGTGGAAATGTTATCATTCCTTTATGTTGGTTTTATGTGTTATAATTTTATAATGGTACTTGGACATTTTACAGGTGGTTACGTGACAAACCATATGACGGGTGGTGCCGTGAATACCAGTATGGGTGGTTACGTTATAACCTCCAATGCATTGGGTATGGAATTCGGCCTTATGGCTATTCCATTAAGTATGTATGGAAGTTGGCCGAATGGCTATTCCATTAAGTGAAATGTGTGGAAGATGACCTTATGGTTATTCCACTTAAGTATGTTTATGTCCCAAGTTACCTTTATATGTTATGTGATCTTTATATGGGTTTTTTAGTAATATTTTGGTTATAGAAGGGTAAGTAATGAGACTTTATTTAGTGAATAGTTTTTACTACTTCGAAAAGGTGAACAGTATTACTTTGATAAAGTATACATGGTTTACTTGTTGTTTTCAAAAACTAACAGTTTTCATTCTTTGTGTATCCCTTACTGAGCTTTTTAAGCTCATCCCATGTTTTTGAAATGTTTTTCACAGGACTTAACGTGGAATAGGGTCAAGGATGGGATCAAGGGAAAGTCATGATACCTAAAACATGGAACAAGACATGTTTTTTTTTAAGAGTTTTTATTTTATGGAAACTTAGTAGAAGTTTCTACTTTGTAATCTTTTGAGATGTAACAGATATGTCCTAATTATCTAAAACTCTAAACCTGAAAAGATCCTCAATGTGAATTATTCATTTAATTAAATATTAAGTAACTTTTAAGGCCGGGGTCTTATATTTGGTATCAAATGCCGGTTTAGATAACATTAGAGGTTAGGGTATTCTTTAAGAATAAGTGACATTACCATAATGGTTAGGATTTCAAAAAGAGTCCTAGTTTTAGATAAAGTGAATGAGTAAGTATATCTTAGTTTTTATCTTCCTCATTAGTACATGATGGTTTTGTTGATATACTCACACTGACCTTTTTTGTTTTAGTAAATGGCTGGATCTAGCAGGCACCAAAGAAACAGTGGATGAGAAGGAAACTGTGACAGTTTTTTTGATAAAGAAACTGAAAGATATGGGAGCTACAATGAGAACTCTTGTGATTATCCTCAACCAACTATTTGGAGTCATTATTGACCACCTAAACCTTGGTGATTTCTCTAAGGCATCATATATGCGAGAAACAAATCCCTATGGAACTACATGTAATAATCATAAAGGTAAGTGTGTTCAAAAACCTATGTGTCAAAAATGTGGAAAGAAACACCTAGTAAAATGTTTCAAAGGGACATAAATATGCTATAGATGTGGAAATTAAGGTCATAAAGCAAGAACCTTCCATGGAAAAAGGAATCATCCAGTTGACTTGTGGAAAGGGAAAGAAGTTTTTTCTGAGGGATCAATTGAATGTTTTAAATGTGGTGTGCATGGTCATTATGAAAACACATGTTCTATGAACAAGTTTCGTGAATGGGGTCACCAAGATCGTACAAATGTTCCTTTACCAATACCTAATTTCATTCCGATTGAGGATGAAGAAACTAAAAATGACCAATCAAAGGTATTGATTATTTCATAACTATTGTTTTCTTATTTTGGAATCTTAGGATATGATTCGTGATTTTTTTGTAGGAAAGAAGTATTTCAAAATAATTTGGAAAGGAATGGTTAATGGATCAGGAAGAATGGTGAATGATTAAGATGTCAACATATAAGGGCTTCAATAGTTATGGTGAAATTCTTAAGAGTATTAAATCTCTTTTGATGATGGGGTTACATTAGAATACTTTTTATAGTATGTGTAACCATGATGTTTAATATATGAAAATTTTATTCAAGGAATAGTTATCTATTATTTTGTGGACATAGTTATAAGGAACCATTTGGGTTTATATGATCCTTACTTTTGAGGTAATTATGGGTTACTCTATGTTATGATGGAAGAGAAAGGCTTGAGATAAAATTGAGGTTAAATTATGTTATGGTTATTTTTGATGATTTTATCTCTTTTTCGGGAATTATTTGAGAATTATATAGTTTTGGAAAAAGTACAACACGCAGACCGTGTGACAACCCATCGCGTCAGACAAAGATGTGGGGATCGAACCCACAAGCAAAGTGCAACTGGTATTTATCACCTACCACTGGACTACGTGAAGTCCCTGGTTAGTTTGAATGATTCTTTTTTGTTAGATGATTACATGAATTAAGAGTAAGTTGATTTTGGGTTATCTATGGATATTTATTAACCTATCATGGAGGATATGTGATTAGGTTAATTACTTTTCAATACGAGACATTAAGAGCAACTGATGTTGTTTGGAGATAAATGTTACGATTTAACTTGGAAGACTACGTGACTAAATCCTTCAAATATTTGGGTTTCAATATTATTTTGGTTTACTTTGAAGAATTTTATGGACATATTGATTATTGAATGTTCCTCGTTGAACTTTGGATTTTGTGGGAAAAATTTGGAGATTAAGAATAGATTTTCTTTTTATAAAGGGTTATCCTCTTCTGGACTATCTGATATTGTAATAACCATTTTGGTTTTGGTTTTGGTTAAAGTCTAAAGAAATGTGATGTATATAGTTCTCTTTTGTGGATTAGGTGATTCCCTAGAAGTTGATTATAGTACTCTTAATGTGAAAAAGTCTTCCTAAATACTCGTCTTTTAGAGAAAATATGAGTTTGCGTAAGGAATCTAATAAAAGTTTAAATTCAACATGATAAGTGATTATGTTTCCTTATGAATAAATTCCTCAATATAAAGTAACTTGAAACAAAAATGTTGACTATTAACTTTTCCGACTGGTGAATCGAATATCGTTTAACCCATCACAAGTTTGTGATTTTCTTGTGGTTAACTTTCTCCTAAACATGTTTTCTATCACTCTCCATCAGGATATGACCCTTTGTTTTTTCCTCCATCTCCATATTTTCATACTTGGAATCCTAGTATGGGATAACTCGGGTGGCCTTTGTACTTATCTTTATTTATTTTAATGTGATTGTTTTGCCGACTCTTGTTCCGATTTGGGACTTTCAAGGATGTTTCCAAGCCCAATTTTAAAATTGCGAGGACGCAATTTCTAAAAGGGGGGAAGGATGTAACACCCCAGGTAAATAAAGAATATGAAATCTTTATATTTATCCATATTTGTGAATAAAATATTAATATTACTTTAAAGGGTATGCTATGCTCGATGGCGTACCCAATACGCAATAACGAGTTTCTTGAGAATCTTACGTTGCACTCTAATAACAAAATAATATTATTTTAAATGGTAGTTAACTCGTAGCCGTTGTAATGGAAGGAATGAATAGAAATAAATACAAAATTATTATATATGTTTGTCAAATATTTTTACTCTTTACAATAAATGTTAGAGGATTTAAAATGCAAATGAATCTGGTTTTTAAGCGTAAACATTCTAATATTCGTTAAAAGGTCGATTAACCGCCTTTTAATGGAGAAGCCCTTTTAAATCCACTTTTTGACATTTTTATAAGCTCTATATTTCAAAATAAATATATTATTTATTATTAGGACATTGAAATTTACCTTGGGTTAATTTTTGGTATTTTTCTGATAATGTACATTTTTTCGATGAATAATGAAAAATACTGCATTTTACATCAAAATTGATTTTTCATATAATTTAATTATATAGTTATCTTATCTTTTTAATTTGTTTTAAAGTTTAATTGGAATATATTTTTACCATTTAATTTAATGATGGTCATTGGGATTAATTTAACTTTGGAATTAGGCATAAACAAGTGCCAAACTTTTCATAAATATTGTTTCTAAAAAACCCGCTATTTGTTTTGACAACGAGAAGTTTTTTTAAAATTAATTATTGAAATTTATGTGTTTGGAATTTGGTAAAATGAATTACATATTTTTAATCAGAAGGTCCAAATTATGTATTTAAGACTCTTTTGTTTTTGGACATTATGAATAGTAACGATGGTAATTATCTTTAATTATCTTGATTAATGAGTAATCGGGTTGTTAAAGATAATATGATAATATCATAATAATAAAAAATGACAACAAAATGTGTCCTAAGGATACTGGTTGTCTCATGGCCGACCATGGGATGCCCTGTGCCAAACTTGCGGGGCCCATGGAACCACTTTTGTGAGAAAGTGACTTTGTATCTTTTTATTTTTAATGATTGTTAAATGTAACAAAGAATGTATCACCTAAGTAAAATATTTTTAATTTTGTCTAAATAAATGATCTTTTAGACTATAAATATTAATTGGAAATATAAAAATATTTCCTACATCATAGTATTTTTTATAATTTTTAGACAATAAATAAATTAAATTATTTATGACATCATGATGATGCAGCGATGACCTCATTATTTAACGATTTAAATAAAATGGAAGGATAATGTAAAATCTAAGACCTAAACATGTCCAAAACCTATTGGATGGGTGGATTTAGAACCCTTATCACCTTATCCTCGAAAAACATCAATGTGGTACCATTAAAATCCAAAACTCATTTGGAAATAATGTTACATTTTATACCTTTCCAAGAGTGCCCCTCCTCTCCTCTTATAAAAGGCCCCCACCTCTACCTCCTTACCCACACTTCCAAAGCCTTTGGCTCGGACAAACCCTGACCATTTTGTCTCTACACATCCCTCTATAACTCCTTGAATCCTCACTTTGGGCATAATCCTTTCCAAGGATGCCTTTGAGCTCAAATCAAAGGAAGTTACCCGATTTTAAGGTAATGTCTTCGCTTGAGTCCTTTTGTTTTATTTTGCTTCTCCAACCCCCTAAACTAGTTTTATTCATTTATTTTGTAACAAATCAAGTATCTTCAATATACTAGGATGTTTTTATAAGAAGTATTAGAGATACACTTACACACACCTACATCTAATGGTTAAAGAACATACTGTTTCTGTGGATGGTGAATTTCTGCCTCCCGAAATGATGATTGTTCAACATTCTTCTAACACCTTAAAAGGTGGCCATTAAGATGACACTATATTTATATATGATATCTAATATGTTTATGTTTTACTTAAGCTTCTGTATTTTTCATTTATGGCATACCTTTATGGTTTCCATTATGGGTAAATGTGATATCTTTATTTAAGGAAGTGCGGACTACCGCCCCCTCAAAGTGATTTTATTCGTTAATACCATAAGTGGTACGTATAAAGGATATATTTAATGATATTATATATGATACCATACTAGAATTAAAATACTATTATGTATCATTATGTTTTAATTCCATTAAATATGAAATAGAAATGGAAGTAGCATTCATGCATACGTACGGCTTACCGTCTCCATGAACGGTGCATTTCATTTCTTAACTCTAAATGTTATGTAATATTATAAATGCATGAATATTCTGGATATATATGATATATATGATATATAAATCATGAATACGATTCTGGATATATCGAACCTTTGACCACATGAACAACATGTAATTGTAAGAAGTCCACTTTCGACTTAAGAACCAAATAATGACAAAACAAACATTATTAAATTAAATGATTACATAATGTTTATGACATGGTAATAAGTGATATAAAAGGAATAATGAAATTGAAAAAGTTTCTTAAGTAATTAGAAATTAACTCAAGTTTATTATTCAGGATATTAAAGAATGATCGAGTCAAGTCGGACCCGAGGTAAGGGATCCTACTCCTCTCTTTCTTTTTAAGTACGCTCTTTTATGTCATTCCTTTTAAAGCTCATATTTATTATTATTGGGATGTTATTTTATATTAATCTTACTATAATTTTTACTGTTCATATGATGAGATACCCTATTCTCTCTCCTCAATCCATTATGGAATTTTTGGCTGGCACCGTTAGGCTGCCGAATTTTCGTAAGAGATCTAACCTCTCTCTTTCTTTTTAAGTACTCTCCTTTTTGTCACTTCTTTTAAGATCCTCTTTGTTATTTTGGGGAATGTTATTTTATATTCAAATTTATGTAAAAATTATTTTAATATGATGAGAGACCCTATTTTCTCTCATCAATCCATTTTGGATTTTTTAAGTGGTGCCGTTAGGCTGCCAAGTTTTCATAATGGATTTTTCATCTCACTCTTATTCCTGTGAGATTTATGATACATTTGCCACAATTTCCATTGAGTGGTGTATTTAATGCCCATTATTTTACTCATTGTGTATGATATTTTTATTTATGAGTATTTACATCAATGTTTTATTGTCCTTCTTTCACGGGGTGCATGTCCCGGAAGATACCCATGTCGGTAAGGGAACCTTTCACCCTTCTCTTTTTAAAAGACTTCTTTTGTTGGGTCTTTTAATTTACATATTGTTATGTTGGGATATGTTCTCATATATCCTTATTGATGTAAATTTTATTTCCTAGTGATGAGATACCATTTTATCTCTCATCAACTCATTTTCTGAATTTTATAGTGACGTCGTTAGGCTGTCATATTTTTGCAAGGGAACTTCTTAGCCCAAATTTGATTCTTTCGTATAATCTTGTAATCCTTGAATATGTCATTCTATGAATATGTGTGAATATCCTCTGATTGTTTTACACTTAATATCCACTTATATTGGGTTTATTCCTTTGTCACACATAATTATGTAATTGATTTATCCTTAAACCAAGGATACCGTCTTTTTAAGGGACTTCGTATCAATCTTCATTCATTGAGGCATATTTTGTTTTATACACAACCTTCTTTTATACGGTGTATAACCCCCTTTTACTTTTATGTTTATTCAAAAGGAATCTTTTATCTATGAAGCATTTTACTAAACTAAAAAAAGGAATGTTTCTTTTTACGAACGCGGTGACAATGACCATTTCCACCGCCGCGAGTATTATTTGATCTTTGGCTTCCTCAACAAGCCGTAATGTTTTTAAAATAAAATAAATACCATATACTTTTTTTTTATTTTTGTATTTAAAATGGTTTTGATAAAGTATTCTATTATGTCAATATATTTAAATGATATATTTTTATTGAAATGTGTAAATGTTATCATTCCTTTAGGTTGGTTTTATGTGTTATAATTTTATAATGGTAATTGGACATTTTACGGGTGGTTACATGATAAACCATATGACGAGTGGTGTCGTGAATACCAGGACGGGTGGTTACGTTATAACCTCCAATGCATTGGGTATAGAAATCGGCCGTATGGCTATTCCATTAAGTATGTATGGAAGTTGGCCGAATGGCTATTCCATTAAGTGATATGTGTGGAAGTCGACCTTATGGTTATTACACTTAAGTATGTTTATGTCCCAAGTAACCTTTATTTGTTATGTTATCTTTATATGGGTTTTATGGTAATATTTTGGTTACAGAAGGGTAAGTAATGAACTTTTATTCAGTGAAGAGTTTTTACTACTTTGAAAAGGTGAAAAGTATTACTTTGATAAAGTATACATGGTTTACATGTTGTTTTGAAAAACTAACAGTTTTCATTCTTTGTGTATCCCTTACTGAACTTTTTATGCTCATCCCAAGTTTTTGAAATGTTTTTCACAGGACTTAACGTGGAATAGGGACAAGTATGGGATGAAGGGAAATTCATGCTACCTAAAACATGGAACTGGACATGTTTCTTTTTAAGAGTTTTTATTTTATAGAAACTTAGTAGAAGTTTCTACTTTGTAATCTTTTGAGATGTAATAGTTATGTCCTAATTCTCTAAAACACTAATCCTGAAAATATATTCAATGTGAATTATTCATTTAATTCAATATTAAGTAAGGTTTAAGTATGGGGTCTTATAAGTACCCTCAATATCTAACATCTTAGGTTAAATTCTAAGATCGTTAACGTATTTCTATGACTATATCCTATATGTAAACTTATCCTTAGGGACATCCCTGGACATACATTAGAAATATCTCTAGGGATCTCAGTAATGTTTTCGCATCCTAGTTTCCAAAGGTTGACTAATCCTTTCCTCTGATACCAACTATAGAGACCCGAATCTTGACATACATGGGCATTACATTACTTTTGCGGAATACTTAGTACATAACAAAAATAGACACACAAGGACGGTAATAGTTTAGTGTCTTTGTAAACTCATAATATAAACTTCTAATCATGTTGAAATATCTTCAACTTCTCCCATAATGATCTTACCCTTTTTTTCCTTACCTAAAACCATTCTTTATTTCCTGGGGAAAATAAAACAAAAAAAGGGTGATCTTAAATGCTCAGTAATGGAAAACATATAAAACATAAAACAATCCATAAACATTTGGAAGAAAAAACATGAGCATGAAATTTAAACATCAAAATCTTGAGCAAAGATATAAATATTGGATGTACGTAATGCATATATCATAATGGAAAATCAACTATGACAAAATAAAATGGGAATAAAACATGTAATTGTGGCAACCATTCAGCACATGTTATGATTTCCATAGTTGCCAAGGCATTTCTGCCAAGACCATCTTAGTGGAAAAAGTCCCTTTCTGAATCGAGTTCACTCCTCGTTTCAGTCCTGTAACAATGAACCAGATTAACTTACCATTCAAGCCATGTCTAACTCATGAGTATAAATCTTTACCCAATTCATTTGAGGAAGATATATGTCCCACCCATCTCATAATGAAATCATTCTTACTTGTGCCACAAAATAAACATACATCATTCATAATAACCCAATAAATAAAATGGGTTTCATAAACATCATCCCATCATCACATAATCCATATAAAATAAATGGATATCATTTCATAATTAGAAATTTGAACCCATGTAAATCATAGAGACATTAGACTTGAAACATACAAATATGAAATAATGTCATCTTAGATGGAAAATGTTTTTGATAAAACATTTGAATTAAATTCTTGAGGAAAATATCCTTTCTTCTTCAAAATAATTTTCTTTTCACAAAATGCCATGAACTTTTAAAATAAAATTATTTTTTTGAATATTTTCATAAAATCTTATAGAGTAAGATTCATGAATATGAGGCATTATGAAACCGTAAAAATCCTTTCATGCTGCATGATTTAAAAATAACATTCTTCTCATACTTTTGTCAGAAAAGTCAAAAAGTACCTTTTATGGTAAACAAAAAAAGATTACTTACATAACATGTAGTAAAAGTAAAAAATGGGAATAAATTACTTTAAACATACATGAAAACATTTTTAGAAAACAAGGGCTTGGATGATAAAGATAACCCCAGTAAATACATACGAATAAACAATCTTGGATAAAAATGAGATTGATAAATTATCCCTTACCTTAGGTCCGATATGATTCGTACGTATCCAAACCTCCTGTATAATGATTTAAATAATGTCATTGACTTATTACAGAATCATATTCATTGTTATGATATCTTATATGGCTCACTTATGACTTTATATTACCCGTTCTTTTGTAAATTCCATGTTAAAGTGCGTTTTGGGTAAAATCGTTTCATTTGTCGTCCGTGTTTTGACTTGTAATTATTCATATGATTACTTATATCCTGATTACTTAATTCTAGAATATAATACATGATTTATATATAATATATATTCAGAATATACATATATATAATAGATCCATAAATGGAAAGAAATACACCATTCATGGAGACGGTAGGCCTTACGTACGCATGAACGTTGTTTTCGTTTCCTTATTGAATTGAATGGAATTAAGTGGATGACATACATATATATATATATATCCAGTATCATTATTATGTCATATATTTCATGATTACTTATTATAAACACATTATAATCATTTATTAATGATTAATCATTGAGAATGAATCACATCGCGTCGTGGAGACGATTGCCCGTACGTACGCACGAGCGATGATATCATTCTCATAATTATTGAATTGAATTGGAGTGGATGATAAAATATATCAGAATCAGTATGATTTTATAATAACTATGTATAGTTATTCTTTACACCATTATACCCATCCATGTAAGGTGGTGTTGGAAAAACAGATTACACCACGGCGTGGAGACGGTATTCCGTACATACGCACGCATGGCGATTTCCTTTTCCCTAGGATGGATAGAAGTTGAAATGGTGTTGTTTAATATTTATAATAACATATCAGTATATTAGTTATACTAATGTCATTAATTTATAATTAAACAACTAAAGAAGAAGAAGTTGAAGAAGAAAGAAGCTCGAAAGAATCGGTAGAAGAAATTACCTCTTCTTCGATGCACCTCCTTTAAACTTCTTCTTAGGGCACTAGGGTTTGCTTTTTGAGAAGACCAGTACCTCTATAAGGTTTCTATGGAAGTGGGGAAGTGAAATGGGTAGATTTAGGCCTAGCTTCAAGGATCAAAATGGTGTGAGGAAGAGAGGGAGGAGGTTCCCTTTTATAAGGGAGGAGATGGGACCTTTGGAAAAACTAAAAATATTATTTTATTATAAAGTAATATTTGGTTTTTAATAGTTCCAAATTGATTTATTTAGAATATGAGGTGGGGATGGGTCAAAATAATCTCATCCAATATAATTTAGACATGTTTAGGTTTCTATTTTAACCTTATCATTTAGATTTATCTTTAAGTTAAATAATTTTCCTTTTACCGTGTCTTCTTGTTTTCTTACACTATAAGGTTTATAAACTTACAATAACAAGACAAACGAACCCCAATTTGTTTATTATTAATATATAAAACTTTATATAAGTCATTTTTCCGAACCTTAGATTTTTAGGAATAAAATAACAATTAATAATATAATATTTTTTTAAAAAACTATTTTATATCAATTTTGACACTATTTGGTAATATATTTTTGTGAAAATCTTCACAAAATGATTAGTTCGAAAAAAGTTAACTAAATAAATACTAACATGTCATATTAACCTATAATATTAGTGTAATTCATAAAAAGTCTCAAATTTAATTTATTTGAGTATTGATAACATCAATTATGTTAATATTTCTTTAATAGGATAATTACTGCATCATCATTGGGTCAAAAATAAATTAAATTATTTAATGTCTAAAAATTATATATAAAATACCATTATTTAGGAAATATTTTCTATCTTTCTAGTGAATATTTATAGTCGAATTTATCTTATGTATAACCCTGTATTAAAAATGTTTTAGTTATTAAACTTTGATTTTAACTATTTTAACTAATCTTTAAATAAAATAATATTAAATTTCCTAATCTAATCCAAGTGGGACTAAATGGTCATATTTTATGTATAAGGTTGTTTTATGTCTAATTAAACTTATCCAATAGAATTAGGACATGTGTTAGGGTAATAATAATATCATTTTCCCCTTAATTACCCTATTTACTTTTAACCGTTGTAAAAAAAGTAAAAAGTTACTATTCACCAAAAATTATTTTCATCTCGTTGAACCACATTTTAGTCCTTAAAATTAACAGTTTCTCTTAGATTTTCTAAATTACACTCACAGAAGCGGTAAAATTATGTTTAAGGTAAATTTGAAAATTCTTCTTGGAGATGGGTAAAAGACGGTGAAAAGTTCAATAAAATTTTATATATCTAAAATTTTTATAAAATGACTCAAATGAATTACTTTGAACTTATATAAGTATTATGTATAAATTTTGACCAGAAATAAATTTAAATAAAATAAATAATTATTTAAATAAAAAGTCGGTTTTTAAATAGTAACCCAGTGATTTCACTATTCATCAAAAATTGACAGTTTTTAGAAAAATACCAAAATTTCTCCCTAGGCTAATTTCGATATTCCGAATCCAAAAATGAAGTCCATTTTGAAAGATGAAATTTAACGAATTTCAAAATGTGGTTATTACTATTCATAACGGCTAGTTTTAATAATATTTTAATAGCATTTCGTTGTTTAGTGAAACTCGGTATTTCGTACAACACACGCTATCGTGGAAGGTCGTGATTGCGTGTAATTCAAGCCAAGTCAGTGATGCGTGTAGTGAAAGATCCTTTTGGTGTAGTTTACAACACAAGACATCAATAAAATTAAAAAGAATATTTTTCATAAAATCTTTGGGTGTTACATTCAACCCCTCTTAAAATGAATTTCACCCTCAAAATTCATCGGGGTTATAAATGGTTTACTACTCGAAAGTTTCTTTAATATAAACCCACATCATAAAAAGTAATACAAAAACCAATCTTTAAAAACTAAAGTATGAAACATAACGGTTACCCATATTAACTAATCCATGGGTTTCCACATAGTTTAAAATATGGATATAGGAGAGAAATATAACCATCATGTTCTGATGGAGAGTGGTAGAGAACATGGCTATGGAAAAGCCAGCAATCAAAAATCCATAGATTTTTTATGATCTAAGGTACCATCTGATTAATCGGATATAAAGGCACTAGGAAAAAAAATTTGGTTTCAATATTATTTCCCTAAAGTTGAAAATATTGAATTAGAAGAAATACTTGCTTGATTTTGGTACAATCTCACTCTTGTTCGTGCTTTGAACAATTTCAACTTCCTCTCTTAAAGAAATGAAGTTGAATTTGTTATTCGTGAAGTGTTAACAGATCATGTGATAGAATGATGGGTCATTCCATCTGTTTCAAAAAAAAGGTTAGCAAAAGTTATCAAATATACATAAGTCCATCTATGGTGAGGTTAATCATATACGATTCCAAAAAAGAACTTAAACTTCATATATCATACCGCTTAATAAAATAAAACTAGTTTCTACTGACCAGGGACATCATGTAGGCCAGTGGTAGGCGATAAAGGCCAGTCGTATTTCAGTTGTGGGTTAGATTCCCACAGCCTTGTGTGACGCGATGGGTTGTCACCCGTACTGCAGGTTGTCATTTTTATAAAACAATATTACTATAAAACCCCATAAATAATATCGAAAAATATTCTGTCCTTAAACAATACTAAATTATTTCCAACATAATCCATTCCAATATTTAGGCTTTTCTAAAATACTTCGATCCAAGCTCATATTATAAAGAAAACAATAACTGGAAAGGTTATCTACCAAGAATGTGAATACAAGAATTTATCCCAAATATATCATAATATATATCTACTTGGATGCATTCCAAACACATGAATACCTTAGTCATATATTCTCTTGAAACATAAATTAGCATAGAACCTTAGTGAAAACATCAATACTTCCAAAAGTTAACTCTTTCCACATACCAAAATACCAAAAAATCTATATGATCAAACCATAATATCACTTAGTCCTTATATCATTCATGATCTCATTAATACAATAAAACATCTCATTATCTTCTTATCCCTTCATTATGATCATATCATCTACTTTACAAAAATATCTGAATAACCTTCCATGGTTACCGGTACCATTCAACATATAATTTTAAATACTTTTTGAAAAACAATAGTGTAACAATCCTTAGATTTTTCTTTATTCCATAGTACCATACATTATTCCTTATAAACATACAATCATTCCACTAACTTCTTAAACCACAGACTGAGCTTCATCATTTATTTCATCTCATATTTCATTTGTAGTCTCTTCATTATCATCCACATAAATACTACTCATATGACCATGCTGATTCTCTTCATGAGATTTTCCCTTAGGGAATTGGTTTGCATAATGCACATACATTCCACATTTCAAACATCTAATCATTGTTGATGTCATATAAATACCATTATCCTTATCCATGGTGTTAATTGAACCTTTTCCGTTGCACTTAATAGCTTTGTGTCCTTCTTTTCCACACCCAAAGCATCATCTAGTTCCATTGAAACAATCTCCCCGATGCCTCTTCCCACATGATTTACATGAGGGGAATTGAACTTTATTTCCTCCATGATCATCATGAAACTAAATCTTTCTCTTATTATCTGAGTCGAGAAACTTACCAAAGTTGAGATTATTGATCATATTATGTGATTGCTGATTAGGCATAATAATGATGTTTGGACTTCCAAATCTGTTTTCATTTGGTTTCTCATGAATAATATTATTCCATTGTCTGTCATATCCTCCATTATCGTGAATCTTCCTGTTTCCAGCCATTTTCTAAAACCCAAAAAGAATAGTTTGAGAGGTAAACATCATGCTAGGGAAAACAACATAGTAAATGGGGATAACCCTCAATATATAACATCTTACGTTAAATTCTAATATCATTACCTTAGTTATAGGACTATATCCTATACGTATACCTGTCCTTAGGAAAATCACTAGACATACCTTAGAAATATATCTTAGTTTCTCACTACCGTTTTCCCATCCTAGTTTCCAAAGGTTGACTAAACTTTTCCTCTAATACCAACTATAGAGACCCGAAGCATGATGTAAATGTACATTACATTAATTTTGCAGAATACTTAGTACATAACAAAAACAGACACACAAGGACCGTAATAGTTTAGTGTCTTTGGAAACTCAGAATATAAACTACTAATCATGTTGAAATATCTTCAACATCTCCCATAACAATCTTCCCCTTTTTATTTCCTTACCTAAACCCTTTATTTATTTGTTGGAAAAAATAAAACATAAAAAGGGTGAGCTCAAATACTCAGTAAGGTCAAACAAAGATAACATAAAACAATCCATAAACATTTAGAAGCAAAAAACTTGAACATGAAATTTAAACATCAAAATCTTGAGCAAAGACATAAATCGTGGAAGTAAGTAAGGAATATATCATAATGGAACATCAAATATGATAAAATATAATGGTAATAGAACATGTAATTGTGGAAAACATTCAGAAAATTTATGATTTCCATAGTATCCAAGGCATTGCTGCTAAGACCATCTTAGTGGACAAAGTCCCTTTCTGAATCAAGTTCACACCTCGTTTCAGTCCTGTAACACTGAACTGGATTAACTTACCATTCCATCAATTTATATCTCATGAGATATAAATCTTTACCCAATTCATTGGAGGAAGATATAGGTCCCACCCATATCATAATAAAAACATTCTTACTTGTGCCACAAAATAAACATACATCATTCATAATAACCCAATAAATATAATGGGTTTCATAAACATCATCCCATCATCACATAATCCATATAAAACAAATGTATATCACTTCATGATTAGAGAAGTGAAACCATGTAAATCATAGAGACATTAAACTAGAAACATAAACATATGAAATAATGTCATCATAGATGGAAAAAAAATTGATAAAACATTTGAAATGAATTCTTGAGGAAAATATCCTTTCTTCTTCAAAATCATTTTCTTTTCACAAAATTCCATACAATTTTAAAATAAATTTATTTTGATGAATATATTCATAAAATCTTGTAGAGTAAGCTTCATGAAAATGAGGCTTTATGAAACCATAAAAATCCATTCATGCCTTATAAGTTAAAAATAACCTTCTTCTCGTACTTTTGTCAGAAAAGTCAAAAAGTACATTGTATGGTAAACAAAAAAAGATTCCTTACATACCATGTAGTAAAATAAAAAAATGGGTAAAATGAATTTAACCATACATGAAAACATGTTTAGAAAATATGGGCTTTGATGATAAAGATAACCCTAGTAAATACTTATGAATAAACAATCTCAGATAAAAATGAGATTGATAAATTATCCCTTACGTTAGGTCTGATATGCTTCGTACGTATCTGAAAATCCTGTATAATAATTTAAATAATGTCCTTGACTTATTAAAGAATCATATTTATTGTTATGATATCATATATGGTTCACTTATGACTTTATATTACCCGTTCTTTTGTAAATTCCATGTTAAAGAGTGTTTTGGGTCAAATCGTTTCATTTGTCGTCCGTGTTTTGACCTGTAATTATTAATATGATTACTTAGATCATGATTAATCAATTACAGAATATAATTAAATATTTATATATAATATATATTCATAATATACATATATATAATAGATCCATAAATGGAATGAAATACATCGTTCATGGAGACGGTAGGTCGTACGTACGCATGAATGCTGTTTTTGTTTCCTTATTGAATTAAATGGAATTAAGTGGATGACATATATATATATATATATATAAATAAATCCAGTATCATTATTATGTCATATATTTCATGATTAATTATTATATATACTTTATAGTCATTTATGAATGATTAATCATTGAGAATGAATCTCATCGCGTCGTGGAGACGGTAGTCCGTACGTACGCATGAGCGATGATATCGTTCCCATAATTATTGAATTGAATTGGAGTAGATGATAAAATATATCAGAATCAGTATGATTTTATAATAACTATGTATAGTTATTCTTTACACAATTATACCCATCCATGTTAGGTGGTGTTGGAAAAACATATTACACCACAGCGTGGAGACGGTTTTCGATACGTATGTACGCGCGATGATTTCATTTTCAGTAGGATGGATATAAGGTGAAATGGGGTTGTTTATTATTTATAATAACATATTAGTATATTATTTATTCTTATGTAATTACTTTATAATTAAACAACTAAATAAGAAGAAGTTGAAGATGAAAGAAGCTTGAAAGAATCGGTAGAAGAAATTACCTCTTCTTTGACGCACCTCCTTTAAACATCTTCTTAGGTCACTATGGTTGGTCTTTTGAGAAGACCAGTACCTATATAAGGATTATAGGGAAGTGGGGAAGTGAAATGGGTAGAGTTTGTCCGAGCATCAAGGCTCAAAATTGTGTGAGGAAGAGAGAGAGGAGGTGCCCTTTTATAAGGGAGAAGAGGGGAACCTTTGGAAAAACTAAAAATATTATTTTATTATAAAGTCATATTCGGTTTTTAATAGATACAAATTGATTTATTTAGAATATAAGGTGGGGATGGGTATAAATACTCTCATCCAATATAATTTAACAAGTTTATGTTTCTATTTTAACCTTATCATTTATATTTAACTTTAAGTTAAATAATTTTTCTTTTATCGTGTCTTCTTGTTTTCTTACACTATAAAGTTAATGAACTAACTATAACAACACAAACAAACCCGAAGTTGTTTATTATTAATATATATAGCTTTATCTAAGTCATTGGGCCGAACCTTAGATTTTTAGGAATAAAATAACAATTAATAATATAATATTTATTTTAAAAACTATTTTATGTCAATTTTGACACTATTTGGTAATTGATTTTTGTGAAAATCGAAACATAATGTTTAGTTCGAAAAAGGTTAACTAAATCAATATAACAAGTCATATTAACCTAAAAAATTAGTGTAATTCATAAAATGTCTCAAATTAAATTTATTTGAGTATTGATAACATCAATTATGTTAATATTTCATTAATAGGATAATTACTGCATCATCATTGTGTCATAAATAAATTAAATTATTTAATGTCAAAAAATTATAAATAAAATACCCTTATGTATTAAATCTTTTTGTAATTCTAATTAATTTTTTTAGTCAAATTTATCTTATTTATAACCCAATATTAAAAATGTTGTAGTTATTAAACATTGTTTTTAACTATTTTAACTATTCTTTAAATAAAATAATATTAAATGTCCTAATCCAATCCTAGTGGGCCTAAATGGTAATGTTTTATTCCTAAGGATGTTTTTGGTCGAATTATACTTATCCAATAGAATTATTACATGTTTTAGGGTAATAATAATTTCATTTTTACCCTTAATTACTATATTTACTTTTAACCATGGTAAAAAAAGTAAAAAGTTACTATTCACCAAAAATTATTTTCATCTCATTGAACCACATTTTAGTCGTTGATATTAACCATGTCTCTCGGATTTTAGAAATTACACTCACAGAAGTGGTAAAATTATGTTTTGTGTGAATTTGCAAATTCTCCTAGGAGATGGGTAAAAGACGGTGAAAAGTTCAATAAAATTTTATATATATAAAATTATTATAAAATGACTGCAATGAATTACTTTTAACTTAAATAAGTATTATGTATCAATTTTGACATAAAATAAATTTAAATAAAATAAATAATCATTTTAATAAAAATTCGGTTTTTAAATAGAAACCCAGTGATTTCACTATTCATCAAAAATTGAATGTTTTCATAAAAATACCAAAATTTCACCCTATGCTAATTTCGATATTCCGAATCCAAAAATGAAGTCCATTTTGAAAGATGAAATTTTTAAAATTTCAAAAAGTGGTTATTACTATTCATAACTTCTAGTTTTAATAATATTTTAATAGCATATCGTTGTTTAGTGAAACTCAGTATTGTGTACAACACATGCTATCATGGAAGGTCGCGATTGCGTGTAATTCAAGCCATGTCAGGGATGCGTGTAGTGCAATATCCTTTAGGTGTAGCGTACAACACAATACATCAATAAAATTAAAAAGAATATTTTTCATAAAATCTCCGGGTGTTACAATTATCTCATATTTTATTTTTATGTAAATTTACTTATTTAAAATCATAATTGACTTCCTTTAGTGGATTCTGATCATATATTGGACATTGATTGGTTATATTTATACAAATACAAAGTCAACTGTTAGGAAGGGAGATCACTATGCACATCCCAAAGCATCCTCTAATTTTATACAAGAGAAAGGAAAATTATTAATCTCCCTTAGAATCATCATATTAATTTTGGATATTATTTCCATGGGAGAAATCATATATAGCTAAATTGATAGAGAAAAAAAGGAGTGAATCAAACTTGAAGACATTCCCATTGTGAGGGACTACACTGATGTTTTCACTAATGATTTTCCTATCCATCCTCTTAACCAATATGTTGAGTTCTCAATTGACCATTTACCCATATCTCTTCCAATATTAAATACACCTTATAAAATGACACCATTGAGTTGGTGTACCTCGAGAACCATTTACAAGTGAATGTGGACAGGGATTTTATATATTTGAGAGCTTCACTGTGATGTGAACCATTCATCTTTATCAATAATAAGGGTGTATCAATGTGCCTATGTATTGATTACATTGAGATAAATTAAACCATGATAAAGAAAAATTATCCCCATCCATGTATATATGACATGTTCAATTAACTACATGGGTCCTAGTATTTATCTAAGGTGAAATGTTGGTTGGGATGTCACTACTTTAATGTAAAGAAGGCTGATATTTTAAATAATTCCTTTAAAATGAGGTTTAGACAGTATTATTTCATAGTGATTCCTTCTCTACTCGCTAATTATCCAGAAATTTTCATACACTTAATGATTAGGGTCTTTATATAATTCCTCAAAAAAATTGTTGTTTCCCTAGTTTATGATATTTTCATAGACTCTAAAATCATGGAGGTACAAGAAGAGCATTTAAATATTATGATAAAAACATTACATATAGAGACACTCTATGAATTGTAAATTAATTGTTATTTATGGATGGAGAAAGTATCATTCATGCAGAATGTTTTATCTAGAAAAGGAAAATCTATGGACCCTTCCATAGTAAACGGAATCAAAGAGTGGCCTAGAACAATATCTATAATGCATATCCATAGATTCCACGGTCCAGAAGTGTAATAATGATGATTTGTGAATAATACCTCACAATTTAAAAACCCACTAATCAAGATAACTTAGAAGGTATTAAATTTTATCTATACCTATTATTGTGAAGACATCTTCAAAGGGTCGAAAAAGAGGCTTATCACTGCACCATTACTCACACTTCTGATAGGTGGGGAACTCTTTTTTGTGTATTGTGATGCTTAAAATATGGTATTAGGATGTGTAATGATTTAAAAACGATAAACGGTTATCCTATTCCTCAAGAAAGATGAAAATTTCTGAGAAAAACTATCCAATGCATGATCTGGAGTTGGCATCTATGCTACATTCCTTGAAAATAAGGAAATAATTATCTATATGTGGAGAATTATGAGATATATAATGATTATAAGAGCCTAAAGTATAAATTCACATAGATGTATATTAATATATTCTATCAAATATGGTTAGAAATCATCAATGTTTATGGCTAATAAATGCACTACCATCCTGGTAAAAAAATAAGGTGGTAGATGCACTATGTAGAAATGATCATGTATCTTTATCAATGATGATATTTGAGAAGGATTCAATTTTTTTATACCTTAAAATAAAAAAAAGGTAATTTTTAAGGAAGGAACATCAATAATTCTTTGTCAAATGATTTCTCAACCTTCTATTATAGAGAAAATAAAGGATTCTCCAAGAAATGATGAGGAAATTAAAAAAAATTTAGAAGCTATTAGAAATGGGAAATCATTTGAGTTCAAAATTGAGGAGGAAGTATTCATAAGATTTGTGTTAGGATTATGTGTACCATCCAAACATGGGATAAATAAATATCTACTAAATTCATTACATAGATCAACCTTCTCTATTCATCTTTGGAGAATAAAGACGAATCATGTTCTCAGAGGGAAATATCGGTAAGAAAATATGAATAATGAGATTAAGGAATATACAAAAATATTCATAGTATGCTAACAAGTAATTGATGAAGTGAAAAAGTATAAGGGGATGATGCAACCATTACCCATAACAACATGGAAATGTGAAATATCACCATGAAATTTGTCATGGGACATCCAAAGAAATCCATAGGAAACAATTTTATATAGGTTATTATGGATCATATTACAAATAAAATTCACTTTATCATATTTTGAGAGGACTTCTCAATCGACAAAATTTCATGGATACACAACAAAGATGTGTTTAGGCAGTATGGAGTACCTCTATCGATTATATGCGATCGAGATCTAAGATTCACCTCTATGTTCTAGAAAAGTCTTCAACATGCTCTAAACACTAAGATGATATTTATTATGGAATATCATCCTCAAAATTATGGCCAATTTGAGTAGAAAATGCAGACAATGGAATAAATATATAGATATTTTTCTATGAAATTTAAGTGAGGATGGGGCCAACATCTACCTCTGGTTTAGATCTCTTAAAACAACAATTTCAACTATAGAATCCAAATGGATCCATATAAAGTCCTTTTTGAAAAAATATAAAGAACCCTGACTTGATGGGCTAATGGTGGTGACCGTTAGCTTCTAGGACTTGAAATGATTGAAGAAATTATAAGAAAGTTGAAAACCATTTCGCTGTATATCTGATCAACCAAAAGTTGATATAAGAGAATTATAAACAATCATCAACAATACCATGAGTTTATGGTTCCATAGATGGTATTCCTACCCATATCTACATGGTAGAGGGTAATTATATTTGGAAAGAAAAGAAATTTGAGTCCTAGGTACATCAGTCCCTTCTAGATTCTTGATTGTGTCAGAGGTGAGGCCTATCGACTATCATTTCCACCAACCATGTCTCAAGTACATGATGTATTCCACATATCCATCTTGATTAAGTACATACCAAATCTATCAAATGTACTAAATCCAAAGGTGTTTCTATTGGAAAATGATCTATGTCTCTCTCTCCCTCTCGTGAGGAGCAGAAGGTGAGGATCTTGGACTGTAGAGATAATGTTCTATGAAACATGACTACTCACCTGGTAAAAGTACAATAGTGGAACCATAAATAAAAATAAACAATAAAGGAATGAGAGGAAGTGATCAAGGAGAATTAACCTCATCTGTATTCAACATAGTATGGAAAATGAAATTTTGAGGGTGAAATTTCATAAGGGGGAAGAATATAATGATCCAATTTTTCAGATTGAAAATTTCCCTTTAATTATTTTATATATTATAAAGCATATGAAAATCAAATACTGAACACAATAAAAACATTATAGATGATGAATAAATGAAATAAGATGTACTTATAGAAATTAAGAAACAAAAACCAACAGAATAGTAAAATTACCATTAGTATAGAATTGTAAACATTAGGAATAGTATCCCAACCAATAGAACTATAATGTCGCTGATTAATGTATAAATAAAATATAGTAAGATTATGAATGAAAGTATGATATATTTTTATCTTTTTATAAGTAAATATATTTTTTTAAATCATAAATTAAGTATTGGTATTTTTGTGAAATTAAAATGTTGAATTACAATTTTTTAATTAGAATAACAATTTAAAAGAAATTTATTTTCATAACATAGTTTCATAAATTCATTTTTTTCTTATAATTATAAGATAATTTTATGGGACCTAAATTAATTTTTCCAAGCATTATAAAATTAGATATAATTTTAAAATCTGTATTTTTAAATAAATGAGGATTTTAATTAAAAATTAAAATTTTCATATTTATAATTTTTCATAAAATAGATTCCATTTTTAATTATATATAACAAAAAATTATTACAGTGATTTTTTTTATTTTTCTAAAAATATAAATTCTTAGTGAATACCGAAATACAGTAATTTAGGGTATAAGCTAAATACATGAATTATTGAGTCATTGATTATGTTTAGATTATGTTAGTACCATTATTTAGAACTCATATACCTTAGTTACTATACTTTTTCATAAGAATCGACAATATTGTTAGTCTTCAGCTAAAATAATAAACAAATGAATAAAATAATAAAGAATACTCATTTCCTCCCACCATAAATACCACCCCCTCTCTTCACACCTAAAAAATCCTTGAAGATATCTTATATTCTACCCACTTCCTCTTCCATTAATTACCCACAATTTCTAGTCTCTCTAGTCTCGCCAAATGTTTTTCCCAAGTTCATTATGGAGGATCTCAAGGAGAAGAAGTCAAAGAGGTAAAATCATCTTTCATTTTCTTTTAATTTCATTTCAATTTCTTTTCATTTCTTATATTCTTCTCACATCCCTAAAAAAATGTTGGGTTAAAAATCAAATATACATAATATAATCTAATTTTATTAGGTAATTGGTATATACTCCATCAATTCTATTATATTCCCCATCATTGATGAAGATGAAAACATCATCAGTGATTTGTTGATTTATCACATTTAAGGATGATATGTTTTCAATTTCCATCATAGACTTCAAGGTTGGTAATAAAAACATTATAAAGGTAAAATAAAATTATTAATGTATGTTATAACCCATTTTATGTTATCTAACTAACATAAATACTTAATATTAAATAAATTACCGAAACTTTTTTGTGATGATCGAAAAACCACCAAAATATTCTAAACGATTATCATCAAGGTTTATATTAGGAATCATCCTCATATGTATAAAAATAATAATATATAATAACATTTATTGATCTATATATTCATTAATAACAAATAATTTCAATTTTTGGAAACTATTCTAAATTTATATGATCTTCTATACATGAATAGGATTTAACTTATCATGAAAACAAAGGAAACGAATGCTCTAGGAACAATGAAGTTGAATCTCAAAACTCATCAAAAATCCCATAAACGAACATAATAAAAATATTATAAACAAATCCATATATAATATAATCTAAATTAATTAATTAATTATTCTAATTTTATTATCCATTACATTTTAATCAAGGGCCTAACACTTTTGAACATTATGTAAGGGGTTCTATCCAAATCTCTATTTTTCCTTCAGATTACTCTTTTTCTCTCATTATCCTAATGTAGTTATTAATTATTATTATGTAATCATATTATTTTATATTTTTATATTCCAAATAAATGTAACTATTCTAAATCTTATTTCTTTTATGTGTAAATACATGTTTTATAATGTTCCCTAACAAATCTGTCCCGGTATAAAAGACAGATTAAAGAAAACTTACTAGTTTCTTATCCATTTTCAAGTACACTATATAATATATTTTATGACAACAATATTTTTATAAAAATAATATTTTTATCCTTAAAATATATATAAGTTCATTTCTAGTCCAATACAAAAAACAATACTTTTTCATTTTAAATAATCATTAAAAATTTCCCTTAAAGTACACTAAAGTGGCTCCTTTTTAATGTTTCTTAAACATAAGTTTTACTTGTTTTCACTTAATTGTGACCTCACATATCATGTTTTATGACCATTTTCACTTATGAATTTCCACGTATGATATAAATCCTTTATTTCATGGACATTTTTTTTGATATTCTAATTTGTTATGAATAATGACATTATGATGAAGCTCCTTTCATTCCATGGGTAACCCTTATATTTATTCTTTATGTATGATTATTTATGTGGAACACATATGCATGAACATTTTATTATGGGTGCTCCCCGATTGATCATTAATGTATTGGTTAATGTTCATTTTCATGAGACATCATTTTGGGATTGGGAGTAAACATGATTCTTTTATGGTACATAGTCCTATATGTGCAATTTTTTTAGTGATTATACTTGAATCATGCTCCTCTATGTGTAATAGTATTTATGTTTATACATGAATCATGTAAATGTTAGGTTTTATGTTGTATTAAAATTCCTATGATTCCATGATTACATGATCCCATGTTCTATATGTTATGGTTCCTTATATTTATTAAGGTTCTACACCTTTTCATGTCATCATGTTATGCCTTATAACCATTTTTCTATTATTTATTCATTTTCTTATTCATTACAAGGGTTTTTATTTCATCCAACAATTCATTAATTCTCTAGGTTATTCTATGAAAATTTAATTGATAAAAGGAAGTTAGTAGAACATTATCAAGATTAAATAAAATAAGTTTCTTTTATTTTGGTTTCATGTTGTTTAATTATCTACCTACTCTTTTAGAGACATTAGAATTTATAATCCTTAGTATGTAATTGATGGTTATATTTGACAAAAATGATCTAATAATATTTTCAAAAGGTTATGGACGTTATAGACCATTTTTTAGGGTCTAAAAAATCCCTCATGTTTCACCCCAAAACCTAAGAGAATACTGAATTTAGATGGAGAGAGAAATCAAATTCCCTCTATGTTTTGAAATAAAAAGATGACTATATGAGGCCCTCATACAAACTAGTTGATAACAACTAATATGAATGTAACATACCTAATTAGGGAACTTCATGAGACCCTTATCGGGACACTTGAAGAGACCAATGGTGGCTAGGATAAAACCTGTCCCAATTTTTGTTCACTGGATGGTCCATTGACTGAGGAATCCCTTACTCATGCAGGTCTACATCTATGTGCATAACATTTCCAACTCCTACTAGGCCCCGCATGAAGCACCTTTTCTCACAAATATAAGACATTTTTTATCCTCTTTTTATACCCTATTTAAAGTCACTAATGGTAGGGGCCTTCATTTTTTGGAACCCCTATCTTTGTGAGAAAAATTGAAACCATCATTGAATTATAATGACTTTAAAAAACATAGTAAGAGGAACAGCAATGTGTATCCAATTTTTATATGCATTCCTTAAGTCATAAGTATCCCATGTGTTTCCTTTATAATATATAGGGTCGTTGGGTAGCATATAGATATTTATTCCTATAGTCACGAGGAAACTGAACCCATAGATTGTTCAAGGGACCTATAAGTATTAGGAACAAGGGTTATGGAAATGTACTTAACTCATATTATATAAGACCAAGCACCTCATGTTTTACTATGTATGGAGAGGATCAATATTTTATTATCTTTTGATGTGTATTGTATTTTCCTCAGTTCTTCCCTAGGAACCAAGAGTAGGGAATCCATCATAGAGTATACCATATCATTTCTTACAATACCTCTCCTATTTCATTTCATCATACATTTTCATGACCATGGGTCATATCTAGTTTGGTAGTCAGATATGGCTATCTTAGATACAATAGTTGGAGATAAGGGCCACATTCGGGTCCTTCTATCTTCTCTCGTCTCCCCAACCTCTTCCACCAGTGAGAGAAGGATGGCTAGATTTTCCAGATCATATGATTCCTATTATTTCTCTCATTCAAACAGAACTCATGTGGTATTACAGGTTACATTTGATGAAAAATATTTCATGTTTATATGCATGTTTTGGAAATGAATCATTCCATGAATCATTATCTCACCTTTACTCAAAGGGGATAACATAGATATAATTACTTGATTCCATGTATCCAACCTCGGGGAATCCCTCCCATAGTAATCCCCTAGACTCTCTTGTGGGAGGTGGAAATATTTATCCTCTTCACCAACTCAGGTCCTAGTCAGATATATCTTCTGATGTGGAAATATTGGTTAAAGAAATATAATTAGAGGCTGGAACATTCAAAGATATACATGTTTCCCTTTGGGATCCAATGTCCGTCCATCAACGAACAAAGAATATTGTTTTTCTTGTAGGATCTTATGATTCCTCTTGTTTGACACACTGAGAATGACTTATTTGGGATTATATTTTGGTGGTGATAATTACATCCACATGATCCCATGCCAGATCAGGGCATCCTCTTTATGAGTATGCCACAACCAAACCACCCAAATCAGCCGGTAATATTTCTTTGAAGTAATACCCAATCCAATACTCTAAAAATGGATATAATCCCCTACAAGAAAAACCTTCAAATGTACTCTTTTGGAGTGGATCCTCGCAACCAAACAACATGAGATTTGATTCCCATCCGAATAGGATATGTTGGAAGCCTATTTAACGTACAAACATAACACCATAGATCAAACCTAATTATTTTAAAGTCACATTTCTTGTAGTGTCTTAATAAAACTATGAATCCATATTTGTTCCATGTTCACTAGGCCAATTCATCATAATTACTACACCAAAAAATTAGCTAGATAACTTTATCCTAGATTTCCTTTTTTCATTATATAAAACTACATTGTTTAGTCACTATCACTTGACCTTAAAAGGTATGATGTGTCCCATTATATGGAACCAAAATATGTCAGTCATGATTCCTCTCATGGGGATACATAAGAAGCCCATTAATCATTCTGGTCCTGACATTGAGACACCTCTCATATCACGGGATGATGTTCTTAAATAGAGAACCCCACAACATGGATCAAAACAAACATCATGATAATAAATGATAAATGAATCTATAAATCAGTACATGACAGGTTACCATTGATGTATAACCATAGATACATAAAGTTATATTTGTAAATGAAGAACCTAAAATACATACAGATGATTTTAAATTCCATAAATGAAAACAATTAATTGTAATGTTAAGGGTGAACAACAGTAGACATTGGAATTACTGAAGGATTTATGAACATATCTTATATCTATAAGTGAGTCCAGAAATGAAATAAATCCCCCAAAATTGTGGATGAGTGTGGCCACCAATCTTCTTGATGAATGTGTGTTCATATATATCACTGTCCTAGTTTCCCAATGTGAACATACCATTGGAATGTAGGTCCACAAGTTATCATAGATATAGAACCATTGGGAGTTTTTTATTCCACGAATGAACCCCAGTTGAAACTTCTAAAAAGGAATAAGTGTATATGTGTCATATATGAATGTTTTCCCACCAAAACCGAAAAAATTCCATTCCATCCCCACGTGGAATTTTGTGATGAAACAATGGAGTTATAATAATTAAATAACTATCTTCAAGAACTTTTGGGAAGGTTTTAATTCAACCACGTGTGTCTCTATATGGTGTACCAATTATATTTGTAATGAAAAATATTAGATCAATTAATCTATGTACATATTATGAAGAATTTAATTGGGTAATCCTAAATAAAAAATATACTCTTCCACAGATTCATGATTTGTTCAATATGATTTATGAAGATCATTTATTCTCCCTGATTGAACTTTGATTGAGGTATCATTATTTAAGAGTAGAGAAAGAATATATCTACATGACGGAATTCAAAATAATATTTGATCGTTACATGTTTTTATTCACTTTAATATAACTAATTCTCAATAAATACTTATGGATTTAATGAATATATTATTTAAAAATTAAGTTGATAGATTTATGGTAGTCTTTAAAGTTGATATTATGATATATTCAAAAAGTCTTGAGGATAAATATGATCATATAATGGTCACATTAAAAAACTAAATAAGTATAATCTATTTAGAAAAATTAATAAATGAAAGTTCTAGTTACAAAAAAGTTTAATTCTTTAGGTAAATCCTGACTAGTGAAGGAATATCAATTGATATTGACAATAAATTTGTCTTAGATGAGTTTTCATGTCCCGCTATTGTAGCTAATATTCATATTCTCCATAGAAAATTAGATACTATAGAAGGTTTGATAATTTTATTTCTAGAAATTATAATCCACTGACATAGTTACTCAAAAGGGAGTTATGTTTTTCTGGACAATGGAGTGTGAAGAATGTTTCCCTAAACTAAATAAGCAGTTGGTTAGGGTATACGTGGAAAATTTACCATCTAATAGGGAAGTATATTTAATCTATAGTGATTCATTATTGAATGGTTTTAGGAGTTTTAGCGTGATAAATAATTAGATTATTTCATATAAATCTCGAAATTTAAATTCCCATGAGCAGAATTATCCTTCTCATTACATGGAGTAAGTTGTAGTCATATTTCCATTGAAGATATGAAGAAACTATCTTTATGTGAGAAATTTTATATATAAAAAGACCAAAACTGTTTTATGTATTATATTCACATAAAAGGATCTCAATATGCATAATCAAAAAATGGTTAGAAAAGCTAAAGGATTATTATTTCAATATAAATTACCATCTAAGAAGTGTGAATAATACAGTTGATGGTCTTAGAAGAAACATAACCTATTACTCTATCTATAATGAAGATAAAGAAAGTACCTATCTTATGGGATATAGAATGTATGGTCCATTAAGTCACAATTTGAAGGAATATCTACTACCCTACCAAAATTATTTCACAACTATCTATTTAAGAGTGGAAGAAAATTGTATAGAGGGATGATCCGAAACTTCAAAATAAGGTGAAAGTAGTAAAAGAATGTTAGCTTGATGAATTACACATTAATGAAGTTATTGTATTTCAGTTTGAAACTAGAAATTGTGTTCCTTCATCACCCGAGATAATGAAAGAGGTATTGGATAATACTTATAAATTCTCTTTCTCTATCCATTATGGAAGTACCAATATGTACAATGATCTTTGAGAGTACTTCTGGTGGGACAATAGGAAGAAATATATCTTTGATTATACATTAATGTGCTTGGTATGTATGTATGTTGCAATTAGAGTAACATAATTACAAGGGTATGACGAAACCATTTTTAATACTCGCATGAAAATTGAATAATGTAACTATAGACATTATCATTGGTCTCCTGGATAAATCCAAAGGAAACAATGTGATATGTCGGGTGGTGTATCGAGTCAAAAATATAGACCACTTTAATAATATTTGGAAATATTTCTCTCTTGATCAAAATTCAAAGATATATGAAAATGAAGTGGTTAGGATATATGGGGCATCACTTTTATTCATTTACGATCATGATCTAACTTTCACATCTAAATTTTGGATAGGTCATCAATATCATCTGAGTACAAAATTGAATTTCAATATGACCTATCACTCAAATCCTAGGGACAAATTACAAGTAAAACTTAGACACTCAAGGACGTGATAAGGTCTTGATCAATGTAATTTAAAGGTGGATGATATTAAACACTTATTAATTGAGATATAATAAAATAAAAACTTCCACATGTGTATTCAAATGGATCCATATTAATCACTATAATAAATGTAGAAATCCAGCCTATTGGGATATATAAATTGAATGAAATCAAGTTGGACTTGATATTACACACTATATGAAAAAAATGTTTATTCCATCCATTGATATATAAATTTTCTCATAGTTGGAAGATGTTATATGTCGGAAACCGTCTAAGGGACTTGTAGTTCTATGGTGTAGACAAAGTCTTTCATGGAATATCATAATGGAAGAGAGGCATGTAATTTGAAAATAAACAAAAATATATACCTAGTTGAATTGGTATATTTTAAATTATTGATCACATATTTTATTTGGCCTATCAACTATAAATTCCACTAAACATAGCTCAAGTTGATTATATGTTCCGCATATCACACCTGGGGAAGTACATACCAAATCTCTCACATTTACTGAATCTAGAGGTGGTACAGCTGGACAATGACTTATCTTATGAGGAGATGTGGGTGGAGGTATTGAACTGTAGATAAAACTATCAATGTAACAGGACAAATGACCTTGTAAATGTTCAATGGTGATATAGTAAATATTAATAAGCAATGTGGGATGCATAGGAAGTAAGGAAATAGATGTACCCTATTCTATTTTCAACTAAGAGTACAAGTTGAAATTCAAGGGATGAAATTTCTGGTGGGTGAAGAAATTAACTACCTAGAGTTCATTAGTAATTTTTATTATTTAATTAATGGGTATTATATAATATTATATAGTAATACATAAATGCATAACATATAACAAACATTATTTCTTTAATGAAGAACAATAAATTTTTCAGAAACTAAACACATTGAAATTATAAAAAATATAGTGGGACAGAAAATATAAAATAAGAAATGGAAAATGGGAAAATTTATATCCTGCCAATATGGTAGTATCATCTCCCCAACAATAACCCTATATAAAGAAACAAAATATTAGTAATCTAATATAATACTTATAAAATGAAAATATAGAATATTTGGAAGAATTGTAGTGAATGTTTAATAACAGATTTAAGTTTAATTTATATGATGTAATATGACCATTGTGACAATAATGTGACCATTGAAATAGTATTCTATCCACTAGGAATAGTAAAGTGATTGTTGTGGATGGTAACCTGATTGTTAGAATAGTATTTCGACCTCAAAATAATAAAATTATATATTTTTATTATTTATTAGGAATAGTTTAACGAAATATAAATATTATAGTATCATAAAATCAATTTCATAACTATGAACTCAAATAAATTATGCACACCTTTTTAATAATCTGTATATTATTGTACTATGTAAAAATGACAATCATTAAATTAATTTCATTTTTAAAATAGAAAATTGATTTTTTAGAATGGTTATTTTTTGGTAATATTATTAAATACATAAATTTTACAAGAATTGTAAAAATTTTATTGTCCAAATACCCATGTTTTATGATATAATAATGATGTAACGATTACTTAATAACTGTAAAATTGGAAAAAAATCAAAAAAAAATTAATAAGATAAATGAGTAACTTTAAAACATTAAACTTATTTTCCAAGCCAAAAAATCATTTTAAAAATTATAAATTCAAATGTTCCCCCTTAAATTAATAATTTTTTATTTTCTGAACATTTCTTAATAATAAAATTTTGAATTCAATTTATAAAGGGTTTTAAAATCCAAAATCCATTTTACTTTAATAATATATAATTCATAATTTCAAAATAATCACTATTTCGTGGTTTACCTTGAATACAGTGTTTTATTCCATATTTTATCCTAAAAATACCCCTCTCATCAATTATAAATAACCCCTTTTCCCTCAACTTGGAAAAACAATCCTGTCACACTTATCAAAGAAAAATATATGTGCATGTTTCCTCTTTAATGATCTATACAATACTTAGGAACAATGATCTATTAACAAACTCTAATAATAAAATTATTTTAATGTCATTCAATAGAAGAAACATTAAATAAAGAGTATGTTTTTATCAACTCTCCACTCATTTCTCTCTTATATTAAATTTTTTAGTACCTTTCAAAAATAAAATATATTCAATTATTAATTAAGAAGTATGCTAACATTATATTAATTATGTTAAAAAAGTATGAAAATTATATTTAGAAAGTATGCATAAATAATACCTTTTCATTCTTATTCTTCGGAAAATGCCTCTTTAATAGTCGGTTAACCACCGACGAGGATGTTTCAAGTTCATTTCTTATCACCACCCTGACAGATTACTGTAATAAATTATTTATAATATTTAAATGTATAAATATATGTATTTAAAATCTTATAGATTTTATCTTAATATTTTATATGTAGAAATTAAGAAAGATGATTAAATTGAAGAAAGATGGGGAATTTTATGAAAAATATCATATGAAAACGTTTCACCATTAAGGATTGAAATTAAAAAATATAACCCTATTACAATAATAGTTCAATTGCATAAAATGAACATAATTGACTTATGTTTACATGTTATAATAATCCTATTTAAATTTTTTAGGAGGTGTAAATGAATTGAAATAAAGGAGGATTTAAGGTAAGGGAACTATCCTCTTATACTTTTTTATTCATGTACCTCCTTGTAGTAAGAATTCTAAATGTTTAATTATTTTATTTTCATAAAATTTTATTTATCCCATTACTTTCAAAAAAATAATCATTGGGAGTGTTTTTTCCTCACATTATTCATATTCGTTGATCTATATTTTATATTACCATGTTTCCAAATTCATTTCTTGAATATCTCTCATCTAAATGAGAAATCATTATTTTGTGCATAAACATACCCCTACCATAACCATGAGTATTAACCTATATTGAAACATAATTTATTGATTTTTATATTTACATGTATGAAACTCACCTTTCATTTTCATGGGTCCAAAATGAAGTAATGTTCAATTCCTTAAGAACTTTTGTACTCAATGTTTTTATATGATACACATTTTATATTTTATTCAAGTTATTGATGAAATAATTTATGATTGGTAATGTGGATCACATAAACTAGTCCATATGAAGGGTACATCATGATAACACTCTAATTTTTTCTGTAATCAATTAATCTCTAAAGATGATAGTTTTTATGATAACTCATAGAAAAACATTTCTAATTATAATATATGATACATTTGTGATAAACCATGGTGATATTCTTATATATGTATCAATTATATTTTGTATACACATTTCCATTTCATATATCATGTTTTTATGATTAATATTTCATGTTATTCCTCTTTTATTATCCATGATGATCATTCATGTCTCTTTTCCTTTGATTATTCCCTTACTGGGCTTTGTGCTCACCCCATTCTTTTGATGTATATATATAGAATTTGATATATAGTAAATGTATCTTAGGATTTTCTGATGGAGAAGTCATTAAATTGAATTAAAATAATGTTCATTTTTTCCTTATTTTTTTATCTTAATTTCTAGGACACTAAACCATAAAAGTACCTATTTATTGTTAAATGTGATACTATATATATATTTTTTATGTATTAAAAGGAAGAATTCCATCTGTTATTGGGATACCCAACATGGACTGATCCATATACTACTTTATTGGTTAACCAATATACCTCTTTTAAAAATAATTAAAAATATATTTGTAATTTTTAGGAGATTTAAACAAAATATATATCACATTAAAATTTTGAAATATAGTTCTTGGGCTGTCAAGACTTTGTATCATCCCATCTCTTATACTTATTTTTTTGTTTCTTACTCATATTCTATATTTTCTATTTCAATATTATAATCCCTCATCTTTTCTTATTCTATTGGTTTTTGGGATTTTCATTAAAAATTCTAGAAGGTTCTATGTATTCCTCCTCAATTTCTTCAATTTCATCAATATAGGCCTCCTTTTATTGTACATAAAAGTTTTCAAGGATCTATCTTAGTACAAATACTATAATCTTCTCCAATGTTAATGTTTCTTATTCTTGTAAGTCTTATTTTTTTCTTATTTCTTCATTCTAGAATCATTTATGAGGGTGTCTTCCATGGAATTTTTTGTTTTAGTTTTTGCCTCAGAATTTGAGAAAATAGAAACTACGTATTCATATTCTATATGAGTATCCCTTTTTTATGTATCTATATTTTTGTCTTCATTGGGGGTTTCTTACTAGTTCATTTCACTAAACCCCTCATCTTCCCTTTTCACCTTCTCAAGTTGATGGGAATATTATTTGATGATAAATTATTGGCCATAGTAGTGTTCCTTATTGTCAGTTGGGCATGGTTTTGGGCCACATCCTTCTTGAATTATTTATTTCTTCTTTGTGAATTCGGTAAATTTACATTATTGGTATATAATTTTAATGTAAAATTTAACATATTTCATTATTATATAATTTTTTAATTTAAAGACAATAAAAAATAACTCGTGTGTAGAAACAAAGAGAATATAAATCCTAAACTAAAATTAGAAAATAGAATTAAGGGAGGGATAAATGTATACTAACTATAAAATTAAAAAATCTCTTATTCCTTATCCATGGAAATAGTGAAAAAATTATCAAACATGAAGTTTCATTATTTCCTATTGGGAAAAATAGTTTAGAATTTATAAACATGAAAAAAAGAATAATAAAATATTGGAAATTGGTGCATGAATTTCAAGTCTGAGATAAAATTACCATAGAGAGGGGTATGATAATAAATTAATTAAGTAATTAAGACCTATAATAAAGGAATAAAAGGAAAATTAAACCTATATTTAATGATATTATTGTTGAATGGTGAGGAAAAAAAATCTACCAAGAAATGAATATTTAGGTTCATTCAATAGTGAATAATAGGTCTAGTGATTTAGTATTATTTTCATTTTATTCTTTGTAAGAAATCTTATTGGTATAAGTGACCACTCTCTCCCTCTCCTACCAAGATTTCCCTTCTCATATAGTAAAATTATTCAGTTCATTAGTACAAATGGTAACCCAAAACCATATTAAAACAAAGAAGCCAACCCAACCAATTTTCATGGATAAGGATTAACTATATTAATCACATAAATGAATAATACATTGCTCAAAACACTATATTAATGTATAAAAAAAGGTATAGAAGTAAAAAATATAATTGGATGAGAAAACCCAACATAAATTTACCTTAAAACAAATAAATTCCAAGATTAAATTACACTTAAATTAATTCCAATAATATTTAAATTAACTCTCTCATTATTTTTATGTTTAAGCGAAGATAAAAAATAAAAACCTAAATTAAATATTAGTTTATCCGGACTAAAAAAATAGAAGTTGCAGCATTCCCTCAAGTTCTAGATCATTCCTTAGTAGTGGTTGGTTTGATAATTTATTGGTAAAATATATCCCATGGTTTAAAAATATTCAAAAATATATAGTTCATTTTATTATACAAATTCTTGGAAAAAATGAATGTATCGTTTGGAGGATCTCAATAATTATATTTTTAAATAAAACATGATCACAACAACCATTTAATAAATATTATTTACAATGTGAACCACTTCAAGGATTATATTTTATCTAAAATAGTTTGTATGTTTGTTCCAAAAACAATAATACCTATGATGCAATGAATTAATTATAAATATTTAGATTTGTTATGTATATTCTTCCATCTTTTTTGGGATACGAACTCTGAAGGTTTAGATGGATTCTCCTCAATCATCTCCCATGTTAGTTATACTCTCTTGATGGTATCATGATTTATCTATGGAATAATCGATCACCACTATAGAATATAATGGTTCCTTCAACATCATCGAGGATGAAAAAACATGAGATCATGTTTCCTCATCTGTGATAATAGTGGATCATTATATAAAGCAGGTTGGAAAAATATGAAATAGAACCTTATTATATGTTTGTAAATAGATAACCAAAGAAGTACCATTTTAGTTTTCATGATTATATAACACATCTTGGTTATCCCTAATATAAAAATATCTTGACCAAAGACTTATTTTTTACTCCGAATGTGGTAGGATGCAACAATATTAAAATAACTAATATTTCCCCATACCTATCCTTTTTCCCATCACTGACCCACCCCAGGCTCTCCCCTTCATTACTCTTTTAATTCCTATTGCTGAACTATGATAGGAATGATAATTAACTCTCATGATCCTCTAACACTATTCTAGGTTCCATGGTTGATTTCTATGGTAGCTTAAAGTGGCTAGTTTGATCTCTTATATTACTTCGTATGTCAAAAACCATTTCCATATAAAATTTAATTATAATTTCCTTTTTATATTATGTACACAATTTCCACCAATATTCACACTTCTATAATTTATTCATAATTTTTATGAATTAAAAAATCTTATCTTACTCATTGTAAACATTAATGTCATGATGAGTCAGTAAAAATAAATTATTTAATTAAAAAACTGGATAAATTAATATTTAAAAATTTTCTTCAAATATAGCTATCATTAGATTATCCATTTGAATTGATTTTGTTGTTCTGGCTTCAAAAAAAGTTTACAATTTCATTTATTAGAGTAAACTTTAATCAAAACACATTATCTCTTGTATTTTGTGACTTCTTTTTTACTATGATGATGATATAACCCCCAAAAAATTGGTATTTTTGTTTTATGGTATCACCATGTGATAATAAATATGAATTATTTGAGTGACATCAAATAGTTCATCGGAGGTCTTCTCTGCTGATTTCTATGAGGTGAGTGATGAGTCATGTCAGTGTCTATAAGTAATATTTGATTATGATGAATACAATAATATTTATTGCAATGATTATGAATCCTTTGATGAATACAATGATAATGAATGTGGAGTTGACTATGGTGGAATATTCAAATGTCATATATGGTGGAGATTACTGGGATTATTTGTTTTTAATTTTAAATTGTGGATACAATGAATATTTTTACCTATATTTCGGTTCTATTTTTATAGTGTATAAAAATATTTTGTATTTTAAAAAATGTTATATGAGTTTGAATAAATGGTATATAATTAGGTTTGGAAAAACAATTAATCGAGAGAATAAAGTTATCTTTCCCCAAAGACATGACCTATGTGAGGTTATGAGAACGAAAATAACATCACTATATATAAAGTTAATGATAAATTTAATGATATTTCTAATACATGTAAATATAAATCCAATGATGTTTTAATTGTAAAATAAATTAGGAAGGGGGTTTTCGCCCATGTGGTAGCTTGTATAAAGAGTTGAAAATTCCATTCAAAAATTGAGAAATGATGTATAAAGTGATAATTATTCCATGTGGGAATAATTCATTATTGAATCTTGGTATGATGAGAAATTCTTTTAGGTGTTAGAGAATTTCTATCGAGTGAGAGGTAAACATTTTTGGGTGATAATTTATTTCAAGTTAGAGGAATTAATTTCCATATGAAATAAATAATATTGAGTGAGAGAGATTTTTTTAGTGACATAATTTCGTTCAAAAAAAGAATATCTTACATGTGAGAAAATTTATTCACATGAAAAAAATATTAAAGGTGTCTACCAAGAGAAACTTGAAGTATTTAATTATCTAATCTATTTTAGTGTATTTTATAGTTTTTTGTTTTAATATAAAATTATAGATGTATCATAATGAATTGGATTTAACCAAAACATGTTAGAATTGACATATTATGGCTAATTTTCTTTGTAATAAATATAAATTAACTATGAAATCGAATTAGAGAATCATGGATTCAATATGAGTTAATCAAGATAGATAAATATAGTCATATTTAGAGGTGTATTAGAGATCGAAAATGATAATTCCCTTGTGTGGTGAACCGGGTATTTTTTATATTGATCCAAAAGATTCAATAGAGATAAAACCAATGATGTTGGAGGAACATATCATGGTACCAATAATGACAAAAAAGTATATTTTCAGGAATTGATGATTGTGGAAAATAAAAATTTTAAGAAACATCTTTGATTTCTTCTATTTATTTAATTTATTTATTGATGATAAGATGATGATGGATATTTTTTATTTGTGTTCCATTTTTTGAAAAGAGACAAGAAACATGTGGGAATTAAAAAATGGAATTTTTTGCATAAAAATGTGACATGATGATTTTTTGAAACAATTAGTGACAAATAATTTTTTTTTTATCCACTAATTTTATGAAATCCATGAGGTAATGAGAAACAGGAGACTGTTTCTATATATTGATATAATAATACCTTAAAGGAAGAGCTTTCAATATGTGAAGGTTGATCTTGTAATCACATAGATGACTAAGTGAAGAGGAATGGGGTTATTTCTCTTGTCATAACCTATATGAAGAGTTATCAATGTAATTAAAAAAATTAAATAGTATTATATGTATGGATGAAAATTATATGTATATATATTCCATTATTGTTTTCCGGTGTAAGATAAAATTCATCCAGGTGTCAACAAATCCGATTAAGTGAAAGATAAATTTATTCTTGTAAAAAACATTAATGTGAATTAAATCCCCTCCGGTGATTGATAAAAACCTTTTTGTGATAAATTTATATGAGTAAAGGAAACTCATTGAGATATTATTTATTATTCAAGGTGATATAAAATCCTTAGGCCTTGAAAATAACTTCAGATGTCAAAAATACTATAGGATTATGGTAATAGGGTGTTTGTTTAAATAGACGAGATATCTATGAGAATTTCATTATTTTCAATAAAATAATTAATGTTTAGTTACCACTATTAGAGAATCCATTCATTGAACCACATTATCTTAATAGTTTTATGATTGATTTCAAACTCAATGGATTATTTCCCTAGAACATCTTTGGATCACCCATTCCCCTTCTGAGAACATCATGAAAGGACTTAGATGTTCAAATCTTATGATCCAACAAGCATTTAATCCTATCATAAAATAATATTATCCTTGACATACATACTTAAAATTTACGTTTAAAATCTATTAAACATTAACATAAATCTAATGGTATCCAACATCATTCAGATAACTTAATGTCTCTGGTATTAAAAAATCATCCTATGAATATTGTAAATCATAGTTTCCTAAAATATTAAAGTATAATTAATCCAATTTTTGTAAAAATTGGTAAAATGAATACATTTAATCTTGTATATGTATGGTCTCTCTCATATTTTCCATTATAGAGATCCTCTAGTAGAAATCATCCCATCACCATACATTCTAAATCCATACTATAGTAATAATTTTATATATAGTAATTATATTTTCCATATACACCCATAAAAATCTTAAATAATCATATGTTATAATCGCTAATATATATATGATATTTTAGTGACTATCAAAATAATTATCTGAAACTGTTTAGAAAACCACCTAGCCAAATGAAATGAAAAATTTTAATATGTCATTAGTAAATCATTGTATTGACTAAGATATTAATTTTTTCAACAAATTTTAATTATCTTATAAAATTCAAATTGGATTCCTCTAATAGTTCCATATTTCTTTTTCAAGAAAAATATTTTTTTACCATAAAAGTTGATAGAAAATTGATCAATAATTTTAAATATTTCTATTTAGTTCCAGTCATTGGTTTTTAAAATAAAGAATTAGTTGAAAACATATAAAAATTATATAATTTGATAAAACATAAAAGAATGAAACATAAAAAAATATATAATTTAGAATAATATTCAAAAGATTAATTTAAATCATTGATGTTTAAAAATGGTTTTTATTTGCATGTAATTTTTATTTATTATTTAATTTTAATAATGATCATTACACCTGATCGTTGAAAATTTCACCTAACTATCATTAAATAATATAACAATTTTTATTGTGTTTATTAGAAAAAATTGAATTATTTTTTTTGGTGCTGATGACTAAAAATATTTTTGTCACCTTGATGAATTCTAAGACTATAGGGCAACACCTTTCCTTGTATTTCAAGTTTGATCCTGATTGAACCATATCATACCCTATCATTTCAAAAATATTTTATAAGACATTATCTGAAAGACACACCATGTCCACTAAACAAGAATTGTTCTACATGAATTTATATAAATTGATGTTGTGTGATTTATGCCATCAGAATACGTAAATTTTTTCAAAAAACATATTTCAAAAAATAGAGATAGATATAGTTAATTTTAGATTATAAAATTCATGATAATACTAGTTATCATATGAAATGAAACATTAATATATATATATATATATCATTAAAATTCATTGTAAAAAAGGAAATAAAACTCTTACTAGGGAAGTTAGAACAATATCTAACCAATAAAGAATAATAAAGAATAATTAGAAAAATAATGAAAAATAATTTTAACCATTACACAAATAAAACATATTAGACATAAATAATAGACAATGAATAAATAATATGTGATTCAGAAGTTCAAAAATATTAAAATATAAGAGAATTTACTATTTTATATTAATTAGTTGGAGTATATAACAACAAAATTTTCAATTTGAATCAAACAACCACATTTAATTGGGGTAAAAATTCCCAAACATTGTTGAAAAATATATAAAGGTATCATTTGCCTAGTTTGAGAAGTGAGACATGATTTGTTTTCATTCAACTAGTATAAAATATTGAAAAAAAACTATTATAATCAATATAAAGTGAATAAAATATGGATAAGAAGATTTAAAATTAGATAAAACGTGTATTCATGAAGAAACCTGAATGGAATTGTATAAAAATATGTTTTTTGTATAAAATAATTATTAAACTACCCTAACATTGATTGTGAGGTTTCTATAATAGGTATACACTAGATTATAAATTAGTAGAACAACCCAAATCTATAAATTTGGAAAATTTCACAATTACATTTTGTGATATATTTAGTACAAATAGGATCTAAAATCAATTTTTTTAAAGTGGTGTATGAATGAATTTGATAAAAAAATAACTATATGAAATTAAAATTAAAATATAATGGAATTTATATTTTTTACATATTTCATAGCCCCGTATAATGTATGCAACTATTTTAAACATCTTCATCAATATATATATATATATATATATCTGTGTGTGTGTGTTAAAAATAAGGTGGGGTTGAGTGGAATAGGGGAGTTTAATAAATATTTTCTAGTATAAAAGTATATTTTTTTGGTTTTGGTGAATTCAATGTAAAAAATAGTGGTTTAGGGAGGTTTTTATGAGATGTAGATTTTTTAACTATATTAGAAAACTATGCATTTCAAGAAAATTAAATTATTAGGGAATGAATCATTGAGATATTGTCAGGTAACCATATATATTAATAATTCATTTTATAAAAGAAAGATATTTTAGAGTCCATAATTATTTGTATATTTTGGGTTATCATTTATCTTAACCCTATATTTAATAATACATGAATTTATTTTAAACATCAGTTTTTCTGATATTATCCACAATTAATTCCCTAAATCAATTTTTTATAGTTTTTGGTTGTATCTAGCATGATTTTATAGCCTATTCACCATTGTGGAATGAATCACCTTCATGGTCAGAGTAGATCAACTTCAAATTGAAGGTAAGAGGCACAAGAAATTTTCTTTTCTTGATTGTATATTTTTTCTTTCATAATTACACTACGAAATCCATATTTGATGATTGTGGATAATTTGAAATATATATTTATAAATTTACCAGGGATTATTATTTATATATATTACATTATCATTTTTATTAATGAAATATTGATTACTAATTATTTGGGTTTCCAGGTTAACAAATCTTGGTTGGAAGCCTCAATTTTTTCATATCATTTGGATATTATATAATTTTAATATTTATAATATTAAATAATAATTTAATTTATGTTAAAATACTTATGAAAAATCATGTATTTTGATTTTGGAAAAAACTATTTTGGGTAAAAATGGTTTTTTTGTGAAAATTCGGTAATTGGATTTCTACTATAGTTTTAAATAAAAATTTATTATTTTTTATTAAAGTATTTATTTTGAAATTTATCATTTTTTTATACCAAAAACATAGTTCGAACCTCAAGGATTCACACAATGAAAAAATATCAGATTTCCAATACAATTGGACAATGGTATATCTAATGAATATTACATGAGTCATAGGGACCAAAAAACCCAAAAATACTCTAAAATGATGAATTCAAAAAGATAAAAATAAGAAGACATGGATCATACACCAACATCCCAAAAGAAAGTTAACATTGTATGTAAAATTCACCACATCCATAAAGAGACACTACAATCCACTATAATAAAGGGGAGAGAAACTGTTAAGTTATACATTATAAAAACTAATCATAAGAACTATAATCAACTAAATTATTGCAAAATCAGATGGGGACTATATATTTAAAAGATAAATCTAAACCTCTGGTGACTCACTGGTCACCATGTAAATATTATATTCTATGAATATTCCCAAAATATTCATTCACTATCGGTAACTACTACAATTGATTATACTACCTTTTCAATCAATATAGTGGAAATCAAAGCTCCACAATAGATATATATCTAGTAATTGATCATATTTACTTCCACTAGCAAATAATACAACATCATTGATCTTCTAGGTAATATAGTTCACCATCTCTATTCCTCCCCCATCACTTATACTATACCTACTAATGGTTTTGAATAAATTTTGGGATAAAAATTATGGCCACGCCTTAAATATCTTCTACTTGAAAAAAATTTCAATGTTTCTCTTTATCCACAAAATAAATATATATTCTCATCATATTTGTCTATAGTAGTAAGACTTTTTTTCAGTTTTTAGTCATCCATGTACGAATGAGTAACAACACCCTATAATTTATCAAACTATGACATTAGTCAACATGTCAATTCGATTTTCACTCTCTTAACCATCCATATTTCTTGAACCTTGTACTACATGAAACTTATTATGAAGTGATAATTCAATTGAATGTGTTTATTACTTGAATGAATCACCAAATTCGTTTTAAGATGTATTTCAATCTGGATCTTATAGAACTATATATTTTACCATGATTCCATTACATTTCCCTTGATAGGACCTTATATTACAAACTCTTTATTAACCACTTTTATTTTCACATACTATACTTTTATGGTTAAAAAAACTATAGGTTGTAGTAATGACACCTACATTACTTTAATACATACATAAGTTGTTATATTACATATAAAAGTTCCTTTACTCTCAATATTTCATCTAATGTCCTTACTAATATATCAATATAATGAATCATATATACCTTAGTATATAGATAATTTTATTCTTTCTTTGAGATAGTTAAGTATCCACTTCATAAATTTGTAATAATCCTTCGTAGTCTAAACATAATCTTTCTAAAAACACTAACAGTAAGGGTAATTTTTTTCCAATTGAATACCATGAAATACATTAGGCTTCCAACCATTGATTCATATGTAACCTATTCCATTCAATTTTCCTATACATATTTTATTGATTTCTTATCTTTCTATTTATTGAAGTTCTTAGCTAATTGGGTTCAGGAATATTTTTAATCAAACATTAAAAAATTACGTAAAAGTAAAAAATGTTTTTATATTGATAAAACATCAAATTTCACATATTCCAGTCTATAATAATCCATAAAATGATAATCATTTCCACCACTGTGGGATCACTCGTCATCAATCTTCTAGATAGATCCTTATTCTTTCTATATTATTTTTTCTGTATTAAGAATTACCAATATAATATCATCCAAATACAAGAAAATTATGATGAAACATCCATAATCAATCACTATGGTTTAATAAAAATGATCTAAATTATACAGGACACAATCTTCTCCATTCACAAGAGAATCGAATCACCTTTTCCACTGTATGGGTGTTTTTTTTATCACATAAAAAGTATATTTGTTTAAATACACTAAATATTGAAATCTAGTTTCTTTGTAGCTTTCACGTACCTCTTAGAAAGTTTTCTCCACCGAATCACCAATAAGAAATTACATATTCCTATATAATTTCTCATGATATATAACTTTTTTAGAAGTAATTTTGAGAAAAGTATGAATATTTATATACTCCACAAATAAATAAAATATTTCCCTAAAATTAACCCCATAATTCTTTTATTTTTTTATAATCAAACTCTCATTATTTCATTTCTTACTATATTCTTATTTCATTAAAAAGATAGACCCACTTATTTTACATTTCTCACAACCTCAATGTAATATTAATCATCACCCTTTTCTAGTTCATATAAACAATATCCAAATATTTATATACTAATCTCTCCATTTTTAGTAACATAGAAATTTTACCTTTTTTAATATTTTGATTCTATATTATCCATTAGAATAAAATATTATAAGTTTGATTCAGTAGTTTCCACCAGTTTTACGAGTCTAGAAGACTTCTCTAACTAAACATGAGGCTTAATTAATCCTTCCAAAAACATAATTATTGATTTTATAGTTTTTAACCACTCATATATATTTAATATACTTATGACCTTTATAATCTAACATCATAATGTTTTTTAGAATTTATATTTCCTCTAAATAATCAGTGCTCTTTAAATTAACCAATATTTTTGAAATTTTTTTCAATTCAACTTGTACATTCTCCAATGATTATTATTTTTCAATAATATCTCCAAAAATGTAAAATTATCTCTATAATATACCTTCATTTAATAATAAACTATAAAATATATTGAACTTCCAATTATTATTATCCCAATAACTAAATCCAAGGTAAGTATCACCATACCCCACAAGGAAACATGTTTTGGAATTAACATAGATGTTTTACCTTTCCTTGGCATTGAATTTTACATAGGAAATTCATATGAAGAATTTTAAGTGCAAAGAATTTACTTAAATATATATAGAAGGTAACTTAGAAGAATCATTACCCATAAGTATGAAGAGACTCATATTGATATTATAATTTTTGAAATTTAATTATTCTACATGAAAAACATTTGGAAAACTACTATATAGCTAAATGGTAAAAGATATGTCATTAAGTATATTTTTTATCTACAAAATCATACCATTCTTCAATGGTGACCGATATAATTGTTTCTCAAATATATTACATTTCTTTTAGAATTGTTGTTGAATTGTTTGTATCTATACTCACTACTTATGTTAGAAATCAAGTATTTCATATTTCAACTGATCTCAATTTTATACCATTGATCTATAATTGATGAAAACATTAAATAATTCTGAATTTTACTTTAGAATGTACAACTAAAATTTCCATTGAGCATCATCAATGAAGGTAATATAGTATAATTATACACCATGATAATATAATGGATTTAGACCCCATATATGCAAGTGTACAATATCAATCTTCCAATAATTGGGTTTCCATATTTACATTGGAAAATCATACCATTAATATTTTTTTTAAATACAAACTTTTATATGTTTCATACTCTATGATCTTTTCTATTATTATGTATTTGGAAGTCAAGGCTCTTATATAATTCTCACACATGTAGAAAAGATGGTATTTCTATAGCTGGTAATCTCTAGTTGATAAAAAGAGATTTACTATACTATCTATAATCCTAATAAGTAATAATGATATATATTCATTACCCCTTTCTATCACTATGGAAAAAAATGTGGTTTTATACATCTTATTTTTTTTTATAAAACCCCATATTACCTAGCTGACCTACCAAAATTAGATTCCTATTGAATCTTTTATAAGTATTATTACCTATATTTGTAACAAGAATATATTATTTTCATGAGAATCCACATTATCCATTATTATAATCTCTATTACAATGTCATCTTCTAGAGTAAAATTACCACACTTTATGCACATTTAATTTTCCATGTGTCTCCTCCTAGATATAGAGTTAAATAATGATCTAGAGTCACTGATCCATGACTCTAATGGATTATAAACAATTAATTAAAATATTATTCTCCCATTTTTAGATTTTTGTTTCTAGATAAACATCAATATCATATCATGTCATCCTATAATTATTTCTTGAATTTTAATTTCTTCCCACACTATAAGATTTTGGGACCTAGATGTGCCGACTTACCTCAACTTATTTATCTCAATCCACATCCACCCATATATATTTTCCATTGAGTTGTTCATTCAATATCCTCTTCATTATATTATTTTCAGGTATACTTATGTTACTCCTTATATCTATTATTTTATTTATAATTAGATCCTAAATATTCTAAAACACTAATTTTTTTATTAAATCATTAAGAAATCATAGTGGTAACCATCATATCCCTTAACTCAATAAATTATTATTATATGATATACTCCCAAGTTACACTCAAAAATTTAGAATTCATGGGTAAAAGAAAAAGAATTTCATCACATTGAAATCAATAAAATGATCAGGCAATGAAATCTATTAACTCATATTTAGTCCAAATAGTATCCATGGAAAAATCACCTAGTTCATTATGGTTGGATTATTAAAAATATGTGTGAGTATATAAATAACCTCAAAATTTGTATTCATCTCATAGATATTGAAAACATATTTCATGAAAATATCATCCATACAACTCCTGGTGCCTTCCATTCATGATTCGAACAAATAGTTTTATCTATCATCATCATCATATTTCCATAAATTAGTGACATATTTCGATCTATCTAATATAATAAATCCACAATTTTAATCTCCTAAAAACCAATATATATAATATAAAACCTGATGATACCTTAACATGCATTATTTTAATTCCATATCCTCTAAACCCCTTGAAAAAACAATATTTGTTCCATACAAGACACAAAAACATACCATAAGTCTTCATTATCTTTGTGAACATGAATATACACTTTTGGTATAAGAAACTCCAATAATAAATTATTATAATAGAAATATTGATCCACCCTAAATAAATTAAATATATAAAATTTATTGGATATCTTAAGTCACCTAGAAAGGGTGTATATAAGATTGAATTCACACACATTATTTATAAAAACACCATAAAATAATTCAGAAATAATAATTAAATAATGAAATAAGAATAATAAAAAATAATCATCCCCACCACTTTCACAAAATGAATTTAATATAGTTTGGTAAATTCCCTACATCTATGGAGAAACATCTCAATCCAATAAAACAGAGAGTTTAGAGGCTATTTAATTATAAGTGATATATACTACTCACAAAAAGATAATTAGTAAGATTAGTCCATACTCTAATTTGGAAAATTTATTTAAAAATAAAAAATAGAATATATATCTAATAAACATTAAACACCATAACTAAATATATTATAAAAATTACTGAATATTATAAGAATATTCATTCATAATTGGGGGATTCTGTAATCGGATGCACTAAATTTTTAGATGATACTTTAGAAATCTAGACTCCACTTCCAAGCCTCATCCAATAATTTTTCATACTTCTATACAGTATAAAATAATACACCATAATTTTCCATAATATTACTAGAATTTACCAACATTATATCTCTACTTGTACTCAAGTTGAACACACTGATGCCTCTAAACATTTATTGAGCTAATAAATAGCCATTATAATTTGATTTTTTTAATTTTTAAATATTAAATTAAGTAAATACTATTAAAAATAAAAATATTTTTGGATGAAATTATTATTTATAAATTTGGTTATTTTATTAGTATATAATTATTTTAAATCAAATTTTTATTCTAACACAATTTTTTCAGTGGGTCATTCCTGTGGATTATGTTTTATAGAAAATTAGTGGAAATGATTGTTTTTAAAATACTAAGAAATGAGGCCATAGTGGGAAATTATAGTAGAAAGTCCCTAGAGTGTGTGTAATGGAATTGGAAATTGTTGGTATATTGAGGTTATAATTTCAGTTTATTCTATATTATGAGGGGCTATTTATGTAATTGGATTTAGAGGATGAATGCATTAATAATTAAGTACATTGTTCATTAATTTGGATGAGTGTGTGATAACTCGCTTTTGATAGATTTTAGTTACTAGTGAGTGAGTTCCCAATTGTTTTTAGATGTTTAAAGTACACCTAGTCATGGAATTGTTTTTTGGTGAATGTTTTTTGTTATTTGTAACTAGTGTTTGTAAAACCAATGAATTTTAAAAATGAATTTCAAATTGGAAAATGATAAGTTTTCCAAAAATAGGATTTAAGAAAATGAAACTAATGGATTCTTGGGATTTAACTAAAATGATTTAGAATGTTGTTTTGATATTCCACATTTAGTAAAATAATTTTTTGAAATATTTTGATTTCCATAAATGTTTACAAATATATTAATAAAATTACACATAATTTTTCATTGTATTTTTGGATTTACATAGAAATTAAAATATATTGGATTTAGTGGGTAAATTTTATTTCCCCCCCCCCCCCTATATGTATATGTTGGTGTAGATGTATACCTTGTTGATTACAAATCAAGTAAAGCAGTGATGTTGTTCATTAGGAGTAGATATCCATAAATCAATTGAAAAAAATTGGGTTTAATTTTAATGTTTGAGTCCATGTTCATAAGAGTGGTAATTTATTTATTTTGGATTTATATTTGATCAATCAGGTCATTTTTTACTAGATTTTTTGTTCAATATATTGAACTATGGAATTATTTGGTTTTGATAAAAAAAAAATTTGAATTTTATTTAAATTTTTTAACATGTATGATTGGGATTATATATTTGAGGGGAAATTAATCTCTAAGAGTTTTATTTTTTCCCATTTCATTATTATCTAAAATATAGATATTAGGTTACATTCCAAAGGCCCCATCAGGACACAGAAATTGTAATGCCCCGACCCCAGTTACCTAGAGTCAGTGCATTATTTTAATACATTGACATGATTACAAGGAATCAAGTACCGATGGACCGATCAGTTTAGCAGTCTTGGAAATAGATTACATTCATGAATGTTACATTACACTTTATAACATAAAAAACAACAAAAATAATCATTTATGAATTACATTATTCCCTTGGCCTAACCTTGTATATCAATCACATTACACTACTTGTAATCCTGGGAAAATAAAACATAGAAAGGGGTGAGCTCAAACGCTCAGTAAGGGTAAGCAATACAGCAGAAACATTCAAAAATAAGCATAAACATTTAAGGCAATGTATAAAACTAAAAAAAGACACTTAAACTTGAACTTCAGCATAATATGGAATAGATAAAATGAAATAATTCCATTTACTTATTCACATGGATATTACACAAATAGAATAATCACATGCAATATCAATAACAACTTTCATATTGATGGAATGCATAATTCCAGACAATCATAACCATATTGTCAAGGCCTCGTGCCAAGACTAAAAATAAGATTTTGTCAAGGCCTCTTTCCAAGACACCAGTTTGTCTCATGAGACCTACCAATGCATCGAGGAGCTATAGCAGGCTCCACTAGTCACTTATTAAGTCCAATGCATTCTTCATATGAATAGGTTTAAACATAACATAAACATTCATATTAAAACTAGCATACGAAATGTCAATACTTTCTCCATAAACCATGAATGGTATAAAAATAACACATTCACAGTCAAACATATCACAAAACCTTCAATACAATATTTAAGTGTTATATCATAATAACTCAACTTCAAATAAGCATAAAATCCATCAGAGGATGTTGACATAGATGAAATCAAAACTATTTGATAGAAATATCTCTTTTTTGATATCATTTAGAAGTCACATAATTATAAAATAAAACATTTACTTCGAAAATATCCTTATAAGCTTCTAAGGTAAGCTTTGAAGATTTTATAATGGCGGAAAATAGCTGCACCCACCGTATAAGTGAAAAAAAGACATTCTTACCTCAATTCTGTCGAAAAGGTCAAAAAGGACCTTGTTCGGAAAACGAAGGAATTATTCCTTCATAAACTTTTTATAAAAAGTAAAAAAAGGGTATAAATGACTTTAACTAATATTCTTTAAAATAGAAAAAAAAATTGAGATATATTTTTATGAAACATGGTTATGGATGATAAAGAGGTCCGAGTAGATAATTACGTATAAAAACCCTCGGATAATGAAGAGATTGTGAAATAAAGCCTTACCAATTTTGTAACTTATGAAAAATACAACCCATGAATGAGGTATCATACAATTAATATGTAAATACACATAAATTAAAGTGTATTACAAAAAGAATACAATTATGGGCAGTACATACACCACACAAATGGTTATAGTGGCAATATGGCATGAATCTCACGGGAATAAGGAGTGAGATGAAAACCCCTTACCTTGTACTTTTACTTGGTCAAGGGTAGGTTAACCTCCTGTATAATAGTTAAATAATTGTTATTAAATTATAAAAAATCATATACATAGATATGACATCATATATGATCTTTTAATATTGCCTTGTTAATAATATTTTAGTATTATCGCCATTTTTAGTGTTAGCTTACTCATTTTATTTTATTTGTTTTGTTACATAAGACATGTTTGTTATGAATAGGTTGTATCTATTCTTATAAATAATGATATAAAGTCCTTAAAAATTATTTTTAATCATTAAATTAGAACTAGACTCAAATGGATATGATGGGGATTGAATCACATCGCCTTCGTGGAGACGGTAGTCCGTACGTAAGCATGAGCGATAATATCATTCTTTTGATATTAAAATAATATATAATTGGATGGTATATAATATTTACAGAATAATTAACATGTTAAATTTATTATTTAAATGAATTATACATCATTATTATACCCATCTAAATAATAATATATTCAATAACAATTACACCACAATGTGGAGACGGTAGGCCGTACATATGCATGTATGGTGACATGTCAATCAAGGGATGGATAGAATAATGAATTTGTTTGTTCCATATTTTAAATAACATCACAATATAATGAAGATACTGGATTTATTATTTTTGAATATAAATAACAATGAAAGAAGAAGTTGAAGAAGAAAGGAACATGAAAGAGGGTGGTGAAAACATTAACTCTTATTCAGGTTCTTCCTTTTTATTTGATCAAACGGGGCTACTTAGGTTGGCTTTATGATCAAACTAAGGCCTATAGGTTGAAGTGAGGGAAGTTGGGAGGATATTTGGGAAGTGTTTAGCTGAGCCAAAAGGCTTTGAATTTGTGAATAATTGGTTAGAAGTGGTGTCCTTTTATAAGGGGGAGGAGGGTCTCTTTAGGAAAAACTTAAAGTATTATTTTATAATAAATTCATATTTGATTTCAAATGGTTCCAAAGTGAATTATTCAAATTATAAGGTGGGTATAGGTCTACATCCTTTCATCCAATATATTTTAGATAGTTTTTGGTCATTATATTAACCTTATATTTCAGTTTTAACTCTTGGTTAATTAGTTTGACATTTACCATGTCACTTTGTATTTTTATATTATATAGTTATTAAACATACTATATACCTCCAAGAGACCACCCAAGTGGTCCTTTATTGTTAAAAATATCATGATACAAGTACTTTGGCCTAAACCTATATTCTTAGGAATTTAATATCAATTAATAATATAATATTTGTTTTAAAAACACTTTTCAGTCAATTTTGACACTATTTGGTATTTGATTTTTGGGAAAATCATAACAGAATGATTACTTCAAAAAACGTTAATTAAATAAATCCTAAAATGTCATATTAACCTATAAAATTCGTTTAATTCATTAAAAGTCTCAAATTTTATTTATTTGGGTATTTGTAATATCAATTATTTTAATATTTCACTTATAAGGTAATTAATGCATCATCATTATGTCATAAATAAATTAAATTATTAATTGTCTAAAAATTATAAATAAAATACCATTATGTCAGAAATAGATTTAGATTTCTAATTATTATTTATAGTCGAAAATATAACATATATAACCCTATGAAAAAATAGTTTTTCTAAAAGATATAGGCATATGTCATTTTTGTATTTACTTTAACTTAATTAATATAATGTGTCATTATCACTTACAATTGGATCCATGGGATCCCAAAATTGACCCAAAGTGGACCATGGTTGGACATGTATCAAATAATAGGGTTAAGACATGTATTAGGGTAATTAATTATTATTATAATATTAGTTGTTTAACCTTATTTATCAGATTTATCCTTTAACCATGGTAAATAAAATATTTACCGAAGTAACTATTCAAAATGTTTAAAAATAAAAGTTACCTATTTACACAATTTGGAAATCCAGATTCCAAATATGAAGTACATTTTTTCAAATTCAAAACATAGAATTGGTGGAAATTAATTTAAAATTAATTCCTGTTGTCAAAACAAGAAGCGTGTGTTTAAGAGATAATAACTATCAAAAGATTGAAACTTGTTTATATCCGGTTTAAATGTGAAATTATGTCCAATGACCAAAATTGTATTAAATGGTAAATATATATACTAAATATACTTTAAAACCAATCAAATTCATAATTTATCACTATTAATTATTTCGATTAAAAAAGTTGTTTTTAATAAAAATTTAGTAATTTTCACTATTAATCAAAATATAAAAGTTATCTGAAAAGTACCAAAATTCCATCCTAGGATAATTTCAATATTCGGAATCCAAAAATGAAGTCTATTTTAAAAGATAAAATGTATAAAATTTCCAAAATTGGGTATTAATATTCATAATGGCTACTTTTATTGGTCGCGGCGTGTTAGAATCTCAAAGTTACATACAACACACGATATTGTATTATTCAAAGAGATGCATACCCTGGAAGCTTGGGGTGTTACATTCTACCCTCCTTCAAATAATTTTGTCCTCAAAATTTCTAGAATATTACTGCATAAAAAGACTCAGGTGGTTCTTCATCATAAGTTCCTCATATTCCCATGTTGCATCTTACAGTTTATGGTTTCTCTATAGAATTTTTATCAGACGAGTCATCCGGTTTCTTAGAACTTGTTCTCTTGTATCAATAATCCTAACGGGATCTTCATAATAAGAGAGATCGGGTCCTAGTTCTAATTCCTCATAGGTGAGTACATGCGTTGGGTCAGGCATGTATTTTCTCAATAATGTTATGTGGAACACATCGTGGACTTTGGAGAGATTTAGCTGCATTTCCAAATGGTAAGCTACATGTCAAATTCGTTCTAGAATTTCGAAAGGTCTGATGTACCTGGAACTCAATTTACATTCATTTCCAAAACATATAACTCCCTTCCATAGAGATACCTTCAATAAAACATGATCTCCCATATGAAATTCCAAATCCTTCCTTCAGTTATCGGTACTCTTTTGCCTACTTTGAGTTGTTTTGATGTGGTTTTGGATTACCTTCACATTTTCCATAGTTTCCTCCACCAGTTCTAGGCCAACAAGTTTTCTTTTACTAACGTCATCCCAACAGGTTGGTGTGCGACATCTCTTTCCGTATAACACTTCATAAGGTGCCACACAAATATTTGAATGGAATTTATTATTATAGGAAAATACTACCAGAGATAAATATTGATCCCACATACCCTGAATGTCAAGTGAGTATTATCTCAACATGTATTCTGAGGTTTGAATAGTTCGTTCTGATTGTCCAACTATTTAAGGGTAGTAATCAGTGCTCAAACAAAGTTCAGTATCCAAGGCCTTCTAAATAATTTTCCAAAATCCTGATGTAAAATGGGGATCACGATCCGAGACAATCGATAGGGGTACTCCATGAAGTCTCACAACTTCATTAATATATATTCTCTATAGACGTTCAAGTGGTAAATCCTCCCTTATAGCAAGGAAATGTGCTGACTTGGTAAGATGATCAATAATGACCCATATTGCATCGTTTCTTCTAGGAGTCTTTGGTAGTCCCATGACATATTCCATCGTGATATTATCCCATTTCCACTGAGGTATGGGAAGAGGTTTCAATACTCCTCCAGGTTGTTGCCTACTAGCTTCCACTTGTTGACAAACCATACATCTTGACACAAAATCGGCAATCTACCTCTTCATGTTTTCCCACCAAAAATGTTCCTTCAAATCTCTATACAGTTTTGTGCTCCCAGGGTGTATAGAAAAATTGGAACTATGAGCATCATCCAACAATTCTCATTTTAGATCAGGAATATTTGGAACACAATGTCTCTTCCCAAAATTCAAAATTTCATCTTCATACAAAAAGTCACTCAATTCCCATCATTCACAGCTTTAATATTCGTTTGTAACTATTTATCACCTGTATGATAACTCTTTTACCTTTCTAGTAAAGATTTTTTGGAAACCATTTGAAAAATCATTGATGTTTCACCTTCCATGTTGATTCCCATATCAATATTTACTATATCCATGTATATAGGATAATTTTCAACTATCATCTTGTTTAAAACGCTATGATTATTTCTACTCAAAGCGTATTCCACCTTATTTGACTTCCTGGGGTGGTAGTGTATCGTGAAATAATAATCTTTTAGTAGTTCAAACCCTCTCCTTTTCATCATGCTGAGTTCTTTCTGTGAGAAAATATACTTAAAACTCTTGTGATCAGTATATATCTCACATTTTTCACCATAGAGATAATGTCTCCATATGTTCAAAGAAAATATTACAGCAGATAACTCAAGATCGTGAGTAGGATAGCTCTGCTCATGAATTTTTAACTGTCGTGATGCATAGGTAATAACCCTATCATTCTGCATAAGGACACAACCAAGTCCTTTCATTGATGCATCACTATAAATAACGAACCCATCATTCCCTGATGGTAGAGTAAATATAGGATCATTGACTAATATTATCTTCATTTCTTCAAAAAATTCTTCACACTCTTTTGTCCATACAAATTTAACCCCTTTACGTGTGAGCTTCGTTAATGGGTTAGCTAATCGGGCAATATTATGGACGAAAAGTCGATAATAACCTGCCAAACCAATAAAACTGCGTACCTCAGTTATACTCGTTGGTGCTGGCCATTCTTGGATTGCCTTCATCTTAGAGGTATCAATAGAGATTTCGTCCATAGAGACAATATGGCCAAGAAAATAAATCTTCTGAAGCCAAAATTCACACTTGCTAAGCATCCCATAAAATTCATGTCTTCTAAGAGTCTTCAGGATAATGCGCAAGTGATTTTAATGATATTCGTATCTTTTAGAGTATACCAAGATATCATCAATAAATACCACCAAAAAATCATCGAGATATTCCTTGAATACTCTATTCATTAGATCCATGAATACAGAGGGTGCATTAGTCAATCCAAAAGGCATTACTGTAAACTCGTAATACCCATACCTTGTTTGAAATGCTATCTTCAGAATGTCTTCCTTCATTACACAAAACTGATTATATCCAGATCAAAGGTCAATCTTTGAAAAGTATTGATCTCTATGAATTTGGACAAATAAATCATCAATGCGAGGTATGGGATAATTGTTCTTTATTGTAATAGCATTGATCTCCATGTAGGCGATACATAACCTCATGGATCCATCTTTCTTTTTAGCAAAAAGAACAGGGGCTCTCCATGGAGAAACACTAGGGAGAATAAATCCCTTATTACTCAATTCCTCTAGTTGTTTCTTTAGTTCAACTAATTCCATAGTGGCCATTCTATAAGGGGTCTTCGATATAGGCCTTGAACCAGGAATTAAATCAATGAAAAAATAAATCTCTTGTTCTGGAGGATGTCCAGGTAAACCTTTCGGAAACACATCTATATATTCTTTCACAATAGGTACATCCTCTATTTGAACATTCCATTCCTCACCCATAGTCATTTCATTCTCTTCCTCCCCAATAATTGAATTTAGTTGAGCTACTAGGGGTGGATCTAGATAAGAATTAGGTGGTGACGGTTCTGCTCTAAAAATAAGGAGTTCTTTATCATCATTATTATACCCATCTAAATAATAATGAATTGAATAAAAAATACACCATGACGTGGAGACGGTAAGCCATAGGTATACAGGTATGGGGACATAACATTCAACGGATGGATAAAATACGGAATATGGTTGTACCATATTTATAATAACATCATTGTAACGAACTGACCCTAGTTACCCAAAGTCGGTGCATTATTTTAATACATTGGCATGATTACATGGAATCATGTCCTGAAGGACCGATCAGTTTAGCAGTCATGGAAAATAGATTACAAGCATGAATGTTACATTAAACTATATAACATAAAAAACAATATAAATAATCTTTTATGAATTCCATTATTCCCGTGGTTTAACCCTACATATCAATCACAATACACTTCTTGGAATCCTGGGAAAATAAAACATAGAAAGGGGTGAGCCCAAATGCTCAGTAAGGGTAAGCAATACAGCGAAAACCTTCAAAAATAAGAATAAACATTTAAGGAAATGTATTAAACTAAAAAAAGACTTTTAAACTTGAACATCAGCATAATATGGAAAAGATAAAATGAAATAATTCCTTTTACTTATTCACATGGATATTCCACTAATTGAATAATCACATGCAATATCAATAACCACATTCATAATTATGGAATGTGTAATGCCATACTATCTTAACCACATACTCAAGGCCTCGTTCCAAGACTACAAATAAGATTTTGTCCAGGCCTTGTGCAAAGACACTAGTTTGTCTCATAAGACTAACTGATGCATCAAGGAGCTATAGCGGGCTCCACCCATAACTTATTAAGTCCAATGCATTCCTCATATGAACAGGTTTAAACATAACATAAACATTCATATTAAAACTAGCATATGAAATGTCAATACTTTCTCCATAAACAATTAATGGTATAAAAATAACACATCCATAGACAAACATATCACAAAACCTTCAATACAATATGTAAGTTTTGTATCATAATAACTCAACTTCAAATAAGCTTAAAATCCATCAAAGGATGTTGACATAGATGAAATAAAAACTGTATGAGAGAAATATCACTTTTTTGAAATCATTTAAAAGTCACATAATTATAAAAGAAAACATTAACTTTGAAAAAATCCTTATAATCATGTAAGTTAATATTTGAAGATTTTATAATGGTGGAAAATAGCTGCACCCACCATATAAGTTAAAAAAAGACATCCTTACCTTAATTCTGTCGAAAAGGTTTAAAAGGACCTTGTTTGGAAAACAATGGAAAGATTACTTTATAAACTTCTTATAAAAAGTCAAAAAAGGGTATAAATTACATTCACCCATATTCTGTAAAATAGTAAAAATGTTTTGAAATATATTTTTATGAAACCTGGATGTGGATGATAAAGAGGTCCGAGTAGATAATTATGTATAAACAACCTCAGATAACGAAGAGATTGTGAAATAAACCCTTAGAAATTTGGTAACTTATGAAAAATACAGCGCATGAAAGATATATCAAACAATTAATATTTAAATACACATAAATTAAACTTTATTACACAAACAATACAATTATGGGAAGTAAATACACCACACAAAAGGTAATAGTGGCAAAATGGCATGAATCTCACGGGAATAAGGAGTGAGATAAAAACCTCTTACCTTGTACTTTACCTTCGTGGAGGGTAGGTTAACCTCCATTATAAAATTTAAATCATGGTTTTTATATTATACAAGAATCATATACATAAATATGACATCATATATGATCTTTTAATATTGGCTTTTTAATAATATTTTAGTATTATCACCGTTTTGAGTGTTAACTTACTCGTTTTCTTTTATATGTTTTGTTACATAAGATGTGTTTGTTATGGATAGTTTGTATCTATTCATATAAAGAATTATATGAAGTCCTTAAACATTATTTTTTATCATTAAATGATAATTATACTCAAATGGATATGATGGGGAATGAATCTCATCGCGTTCATGGAGACGGTAGTCTGTACGTATGCATGAGCGATAATTGCATTCTCTTGATATTAAAATAATATATAATTGGATGTTATAACATAGATACCAAATAATTATAATGTTATATTTATTATTTATATGAATTATACATCATTATTATACCCATCTATATAATAATATATTGAATAACAATTACACCACAACGTGGAGACGGTAGGCCGTATATACGCACATATGGTGACATGTATTTCAAGGAATGGATAGAATAATGAATTTCATTGTTCCATATTTATAATGAAATCATAGTATATAGAAGATAGTGGATTTATTATTTTATAATATAAATAACAAAGAAAGAAGAAGTTGAATAAGAAACACACTTGAAAGAGGGTGGTGAAAACATTACCTCTTCTTAGGGTTCTTCCTTTTGATTTTATCTAAAGGGGCTCCATAGGTTGTATTTATGATCAAACTAAGGCCACTAGGTTGAATTAAGGTAAGTTTTTAGGACATTTGGGTATTGTTTGGCCGATCAAAAATGCTTTGAAGGTGTGAATAATTGGTTAGAAGTGGTGTCCTTTTATAAGGGGGAGGAGGGGCTTTTTAGGAAAAACTTAAAGTATTATTTTATAATAAATTCATATTCGGTTTATAATGGAACCAAAGTGTATTATTAAAATTATAAGGTGGGGATAGGTATAAATACTTTCAAACAATATATTTTAGACAGGTTTTGGTCATTATAGTAACCATATCGTTTAGTTTTAACACTTTGTTAATTAGTTTGACATTTACCATGTAACCTTTTATTTTTATATTATATAGTTAATAAATATATAATATACCTCCAAGAGACCCCCAAGTGGTCCATTAATCATAAAAATATCATGATACAAGTCATTTGTCTGATCCTTATATTTTTAGGATTTTAATATCAATTAATAATATAATATATTTTTTTAAAACTCTTTTATGTCAATTTTGACATTATTTGTTATTTGATTTTTGGGAAAATCATAACTGCATTATTACTTCGGAAAAAGGTAATTAAATAAATCCTAACATGTCATATTAACCTATAAAATTCTTGGAATTCATTTAAAGTATCACATTATATTTATTTGGGTATTTATAATATCAATTATTTTAATATTTGACTAATAAGTTAATTACTGTATCCTCATTGTGTCATACATAAATTAAATTATTTAATGTCAAAAAATTATAAATAAAATAAAATTATGTAGGAAATAGTGTTATATTTCTAATTAATATTTATAGTCAAAAATATAACATATATAACCCTATGTGAAAATTGTTTTGCTAAACGATATAGGCTTATGTCATTTTGGTATTTACTTTAACTTAATTAATATAAAGTGTAATTATCACTTACAAGTGGATCAATGAGGTCCCAAAATTAACCCAAAGATGCCCATGGTCGTACATGTATCAAAATATAGGGTTAAGACACGTTTTAGGGAAATTTATTATTATTATAATATAATATGTTTACCCTTATTTACCGGATTTACCCTTTAACCATGGTAAATAAAATATTTACCGAAAAAAGTATTCAAAATGTCTAAAAATAAAAGTTACATATTTACAAAATTTGGACTTCCTGACTCCAAATATGGAGTCCATTTTTCAAACTTCAAAATAGAGAAGTGGCAGAAATTAATTTAAATGTATTTCCCCCTGTCAAAACAAAAAGCATGTTTTTAAGAGATAATAACTCTCAAAAGATTACACTTGTTTATGTCTGGTTTAAATATAAAATTATGTCCAATGACCAAAATTGTATTAAATGGTAAAACTATATTCTAAATATACTTTAAAACCACTCAAATGCATAATTTATCACTATTAATTATTTCAATTAAAAAATTTGTTTTTAATAAAAATTTAGTGATTTTCACTATTCATCAAAATATAAAAGTTATCCGAAAAGTACCAAAAAGTAATCCTAGGATAATTTCGATATTATGAATCGAAAAATGAAGTCCATTTTGAAAGATAAAATGTATAAAATTTTAAAAATTAGGTATTACTATACATAATGGCTACTTTGATTGGTCGCAGTGTGTTAGAATCTCGAAGTTGCGTACAACAAACGCTACTATATTATTCAAAGAGAAGTATACCGTGGAAGCATGGGGTGTTATAGAAATTGGTAATGGGTTTTATTTTATAGGATAAAGCATTAAAAAATTTATCAAATGAATTTGTTGGTTTTATTAATGGATGTACCTTATAGGATTGGATAATAATATGGTCATAATTAAAGATATAAATATATAAAGTCTTAAAAGATCAATTGATTAAAAAACATGAGTAATTAGGAATTATAAAAAGAATATGATTTTGGTGAAATGTTTATAAGATGTTGTTATTTTTTTCATGTGTCTTTCCATGATCAGTTATGTTGAGTAGGGTTTTATGCATCATTCTTGAAAATATGGGGACTTTAGTAAAACAAATTATTGGTGATATATTTTTACATGGGAATGAACATGTTTTTAAAAATAGTTATCTACATGGATATTGATTTTCTAATGACACAATTTATTAATAGATTTTCAATTGAATTCAGAATTGTTCTGAAAAAATATTCTTTGATGTTTTTTCTAATTAAAATATGATTCACCAAATAATTACAAGGATTTTAATAACCCAAAATTTAATAAATTAAATTCCATTTTTAATGAATAATTTTCTTCCTATGTAACATAAAACTACATTCACTACTTTTTTTATTTTGGACCAATATATCTAGTCATATTTAAAATACCATTAAGAATCATAACCGTTGATAATATAGTTATTATATACAGACTATTATGATTAGTATATATTATGGGTTTTGTTAAAATCCATTTGAAATGGATGGAAGAAGTGATGGTATAAACTAGTAGGATCATACCTTATGATTCCCATATAATGATGATTCTGATGGTTTAGGAATATCTAGGCTTTTCCCTTAACCACAACCAAGATGAAGTTAGATAAATAAAGAATTGAAAAAACGATTTATGTGCAAAATTTCAAGCTTATTGAAATCGCAACCCAAATTGTGTTCACCGAACCACCCCAAGAAATCCCTAACATTGCACACATTACACTGAGTGCAAACTCTGGTGTAATAAGGGGTTATGTATTGAGATCCAAGAAGAATAATTTTTAATATTTTACTTTTTTAATAAAATAATAATTTTATTTACTCCATTTCATTATAATAATTATATACGAGATGACCAAATTAATATGCTGATATGAATAAGAAAAGATTGTATTTTTGGAAAATATTCTATTTTAATTAAAACACTATTTTTGTTAAATTCATGAATTTTAAAATAAATTTTATCATCATAATATCATCTTATAAAATAATATTTCTCTATATAAAAATGATTATATAATTTAATGATGTATAATATATTATTTATAAGGGTCATAAATTTGGTATTATTATAAAAATAATTTTTTCATAAATGAGGATTTTTATTTAAAAGAGTAAATTCTCATATTTATATAATTATATTGCTGAAATAAATATATATTTTTTCAAATTAGCATATTGAAATTTAAATGGGTGAATTTTTCATAATTTTTGAATAAATATAAATTTCTTGTTCTAAATTAAATGTGGTATAAATATATTTTTATGTATTGTGAAAGCATAATTTCGTAAAAGTTAATTAATAAATATAATAAATTTTATCTAAGACCAAAAATATGATTCCTCTAAAAATTTATGGGTTTTTATGTTATTTTATTAATTTTATAAACCCTTAATGCATCCTTTAAAACCTATTTTATATTTTAAAGTTTTCAAATCACCTTTTATAAACACGACTCAGTTCCACATCACCAAGGGTGTTATTTTATTGAGTTCAGTTAGAAGCCTTATAAAATTTCTAATGTAACTTTAATTTGGTAGGAACCATTGGAAGAAACTATTGGAAGGTCTGTGGTTTGGATTTTTTTATCATAAAGAGTACAAAACCTATGTTTAGAAATTAGTAAATAATTTCCTCCTCTATTTATATGAATACCCAAATATACTTCCACTTCTATTCACGAAAACCCCATTAATCATGAATATAATCCACCTCTAACTCTCTAACTCCCTCCAAATGTTCTCTCTATATCTTATGAAAATCATTCTAAAACTGGAGAGGCACCCTCTAAATGTAAGTGACTATTTCCTCTTCATTTTATTTAATGAGAATTAATTATACTTATTACTTTGATTTCCAATTAACTATGTTTTTGTCTTTTTACACATCCATTTACTATCATTATGATTTCCATGTAATGAGATACCTCCTTCAGGATCATTAATCTCTTCTATAAATGTTTATGTACACTCGTTATGCTATCCGATTTATCCTTTGATTTTCTATGGGTAACAGTTGTGTAGTGAATACCCATCCCAATTTAAACTCAAGGATATTAAACTAAATGGGATTATCATTAATGTATTGGAGAATAACATGCATGTAAAACACACTCCTTAATTTTGAGATTAAATATGACTAAATGAATTATTATGTTTTAAGATCTATGTGGCACACAAATGCATGTACATAATAGGAATGTGTCGGTGGGCAGATAAATATATATCCCAAAATGAATGGGATAATGTTTTTATCTCATGAGATACCATTTATGGTGAAGGAGACGTTATCCTAAGAACATTATGTTATGTTTTCTTAGTACATATCCATGACTTGGGATTATGATGTCATGTTTTATATTATCATAATATTTTTATGTTACCTTGATGTTATTATCCTTAATAAGGATTTCATATTCGTTTTTATGATTCTCAGACCTTTTATTTCCCTAGTATATTCTTCTTAACGAAAATGTATTACTTTCATAATGATATTATTTTATTATTCCCTTAGTTGGATTTATAAATTTCCCTTTTCCTATGTGTATACCCAGTTTATTGTTGTTGTGTTAGAATATATTTATAATATAAGAACTTGTTGTGATGTTTTTAAACAATTTCATTGATCCTCTATTTAAATTTATTATTCTTTATATAAAACTACCCAAATACAATAGACCTCATAATATTTTGGTATTGTATTATGTGTTTCTTTATGTAGTAATTTAAGAATTAATGTGTATTAAAGATATTTGTTAACATAGTTAGAACTATATCATGGTTTATTAATTTTTTTATTATTAGTAAAAAGTAGTGAAACTATTAAATATATGAATAAACTTAGTAAAAATCCATAAAAATTGATAAAGTATAGACTAAGTGGTTTCTTATAAGAAACCACCATTGTGGTTACTATAAATGGAAGTGTCTCCCAGATAGTTATACCCTGGGATTAAAATAGCGAAAAGGGTGTGTTTGTATTTGAATTGATCACCATCAGCTCCATACAAAAACTTGAATTTAATCAAACATGATTTGATAATCCCTAGGGATATGATTTGGTATATTCCTAGGCTCCTTACGAACAATCATGAAGAGAAAAAAATCCCGTGAAATTTTTAATTTGGAAATAGACCAAGGATAACATAGATTAAAATATACAGATTTATTGGTTAAGTAATTTATTTCAATTATTATTTATCCCTTAAATATTAATAATATTTATTTTCTGTGTTAATATTTTAAATCTCCATTCCAAATTTTCCCATAATTTTTAGTCATTGTATAGAAATAGAAAGAACCCAGTCAATGACCAATGTGATGGTAAATGTTTTGACTTCCCAAAGGATACACATTACCTAATAGGAAAACGATTTGCTGACTCTATGAAAATAATTTCTCAATTAACACATGTTTTGAATAGAATATTTAATCTAGGGGAAAACCCAAACCCCATATGAAAGAGAAATTTCAATTCTGTTATTTAAGAGGAAATTTCCTTCGATGTTTAGTGGATCTTTTGATCCTTTATTAATGAAGAAATGGATCAAATCCATTGAAAAAATATTCTTTTCCCTTTAATTCTCTATGTAATATAATTTTTTGTTTGGATGTTTATCACATGGAAAGATAATCTAATCAAATATGGGTGTTGATAAAAAATACAAAGACTGAAAAAGATATCAAAGTGATGGAGTGGAACGAATTCAAGAAAATGTTTCTCAGAGAATATTTCCCTTGCACTAAACAGTATTAATGTAAAGGTATTTACATATACTAAATAAAAAGTATTAATAATACATTAAGTTTTATGAGGTAAACATCACAATACGTGCATGATATGCCTATGATAATTTCATTTACACTGAATGTATGATGACCATTTCTTTAGTTGGATTATGTCACATCTATTAAAATATTTAGTGATTCAAGACTAAGGAAATAGTATCATGTTCAATTAATGTTTGAATAGATATTATAGAATATCAAGGGTCACACGATTCTAGAGATGATAAGTGAAAAAGATTATTTTATTTATAGTGGTGTGATGGAGAAATATTATGGTGGAATGAGTGTAAAACATCCCACTTATAAAAAGTCCGGATATAAAATACTATAAAATTCATGATAGGGACAACGAAATGGTTTAGGTAAAAAAATAAAGGGAACCTATCTAGAAAATGGTGATAAGAAAAACCCACCAATTTTATGGAATAATTGATTTCAAAATTCAAAACATCACATTTTTTTTAATGCTTCAATTGTTTGGAAAAAGGAAACTATCAAAATAAATTAACTATGACAAGGGTTTCTGAGAATAATTGACTATAAAAACATACAAGGCATTAAGAGAATGGTTGGGCTTATGCCATAACAAATACTGAGGTGGGTCCTAATAATTAATTTGTTAAAAGTGTGAAAGTTATTCATTAAAGATAACATTCATACTATTTGATTTTGGGTATATGAATTCTTTCATATCATGTAAGAATATTTGTATTATTCAAACTTATCAACAAAAATGGAAAATTCGGTAATTATTTCATCCCAAGTATATAACTTCTCCCATGCCAATATTTTTTTATTAATTTCCCAGTGAACAATATGATACCTTAATTAGAGGAAGTCACTATTATTATGGTCATGGTCTGTCCTTCCATGTATAAGTCCAAGATAAATTATAGAGATAAGGAAATCACCCTCTATATCATGTATTATCTTTTGATTTTTAATAATGGAAATGAGGCGGATGAATATAAATTTGTATCAATATCTCAAGTATGGATATTATTCCTTATAAATAACCATATCATTCTCAAATTATTGAGACTATGGAAAAGATCATCCATGATGACATTCCCATTATAGGGGAATATGTTGATATGTTTCCCAAGGAATTTCCTAGTCTTCCTTCAATTCATGAGGTTGAGTTCTCAATTGATCTTAAACTGAGATATTTTTTAATCTCCAAACTCCATACAAAATGTAAACTATTTAACTTTTGGATATGAATAATCAACTATCTTAGGATATGATAAAATGGGTTATATTTCCATGTTCATTACTATGGGGTTTTCTAGTTCCCAGTTATATTTCCAAGTTCATTACTATGGGGTTTGATAGTTCCCTATTTTATTATTAAGGATAGTTCAATGTGACAATATATTTATTATTATCAGATTAACAAGTTTAAAATAAAGAAAAGGTATCCTCTAACGTGGATTGATGAATTATTCAATCAGTTATGTGATACATAGTACTTCCCCAAGGTGGATCTCCATTTTAGATGTTATCAAGTAAATGTTAAGAAGGAAAATATCCCTAGGAATACTTTTCATTTATGGTATGGGCACTATTATTTAATAATGACTCCATTGGAACTCACTAATTCTCGAAAAAACATTATGGATTTAGTGAATAGAATATTTTTGGATTAAATAAAAAAATCCTTTCTCAATTCAAATACTACATTCTAATCTACTCAAAAATTAAGAAACAACATGATTAAAATTTTAATTTTGTATGGATGACCTTTAAAATTGAAAAGTTATATATCAAGTAAAGTAAATGTGAGATTTGTATTGAACGAGTATCATTCCTAGGGTTTATTATCACAAGAAGGAGGTATATGTGGATCCATAAAAAATATAGGCAATTGATGGTTGGATAAAACCAATATCTATGATAGAGGTCTATTGTTTCTTTATATTAACATGTTACAATCATTAATTTGTGAGAAACCTATCATAACTGTCAACCCCACAGCCTAAGCCAACTCAGAAGAGAGTGAAATTTGTTTTAACATATGAATGTGAGGAGAATTTTAGTGAATTAAATACAAGGATAATCACTAAAACTATTCTCACAATAATACCCATAGGAAATGATTTATAATATACAATGGTGTGAAAAAAAATGGATTTGGATTGGTACTCATGAAATATAAAAAAGTGATAGCCTATACCTCCCTCCAATTAAATAATCTTGAGAAGAATAGCCTAACTCAATATCTAGAATTGGTTATAGTGATCTTTACATTGAATATATGGAAACATCATATCCATGGTTAGAAGTTACATAGGTACAAATCATAAAATCCTCTAGTAAATATTCACATAAAATAAACTCAAAAATATCCATGGAAGGTGGATATAGATGCGCAAAGAATATGACTATTCCATCTATTACCATTTAGGGAAGGCACAAAATGTGGAGTTTGTCAATGTATAAATGATCCTACAACCCTATCAATTATGAGGAATGAAATGGACCCAATATTTTTAGACATGAAAAATATTGACATGGGAATCATAATAGGAACTTCATCCAAACTTGATCAAATAACTATTGAAGAACCAATTCTAGATATGTTCATGGAGGACTAAATTGATGATGATGATATACATAAAAAGGTATTGAATTATATAGATTTTGTATTTGATAAAGATGGAGTTATATGTTTGGTGACTTTGATACATGTCCCATAAGAACTATAACTAAAGATGGAAAATTTATATGATATTCATTGACAATATTTCTCTATTAGTATAGTAATCACTTGATATATAGGGATCTGAAGAAAAAAAATTGGTGGGATAAAAGAAATATATATATTTTGTAATTTTTATCTTGAACCATGGTATGTCAATGATTCAAGTTCGAAAGAAAGATGTCTAAGGGTATGATGAAAACATTTACCGTAACAATATAAAAATGGAAAACATAACCAAGGATTTCATCATAGGAATCCTTGGTATATACAATACAAAATATTCCATCTGAGTTGTATGAAATAAACTAAAAAATTCAGAACCTTACATCACTATCATGGAAGATCTCTCTCATAAACAACAGACAAAGATATATATATATATATAATATAATATAATTTTTAACACTTAATTGAGTGAATAAATTCATTATAACTAATTGAGATTTGAGGTTTACCTCATGGTTTTATAGAATCCTTAAAAAGGTGTTGGATACAGAGTAAATTTTTGGTACTGGTTATCACCACTAGCTGAATGGATAGTCAAAAAAGAACAACTCAACCCCTAGATTATATGATAGTATATTATTCAATGGATTTTGTAGGATGATGTAATCAACACCATCCCATAGTGGAGTTATCCTATAACATGATTTTTCATTCTAGTATTGAAATAGAACCGTATGAGGATCTTCATGGGAAGATGTGTTGGACTCCAACACGCTAGGATGAATTAAGAGAGAAAAAGATTATATGACCTAATATTATGCATTATATGATAGAGAATTTCAAAACCATTCAATTCCATATGAAATACACTCAATGTAGATAGAATATATATGCAGAAAATCATCGACCAGACCCAAAATTTTAGGTTAGAAATATTGTGTTCTTTATTTATATCCATGCAAGAAATTCATTGGGATTGAGAATAAGGGTTATCATTTTCCAAGAATCATTAGACCCTTTTATATCCATTATTCCATTAAAGCCATGGATTATTGGAAAACAATCCCAAAAAACATATCCCATATACATGATGTGTTTCATGTATCCCTATTTTTGAAGTATACATCAAACACATCACATGTGACGAATTTAAAATTAGTACCCTTGAATAATGATCTATTATATGAGTTACTTTGTTTCTAGATATTAGGGCTTAGAAACAATGTTATATGAAACAAGAAAACTCACATAGTCAAAGTGTTGTAGTGAAACCACACAATTAAGGAAGCAGTATAGAAACCAAAAGTACTGATGAAATAGAACTACCCTCATCTATTTTAGTGTATGCACTGAAATTAAAGTGTGAAATTTTTGATGGAGGAGAATTTAACATCCCAAAATATTTATAAATAAAATAACCTTTGGATGAATAATTTCTTTACAATGTAATATAGAAAACACATGAGAAAATTTGTATATTTTGGATCAATTTGTCCTTTAAGATTAAAAATAACATTAAGAATCCTAACCATTTATAAAATATTCATTATATGGAAACCATTATGATTATTATTTATTAAGTCTTCTGATAAAATCTAATTGATATCGACGAAAGAATGGATGGCCTAAACTAGTAGTATCACACACTATGAAGATTTTTATCAGTTCTTTCAATGGAGTTGACATCACTGGGATTTTACCTTCAACAATGCCATGTTTTAATTTAATAAATAAAGCATGGAAGAAAATTTATTAAATAATTCCAAGATTAATAAAATCATGACACAACCCTAGTTCAATAAATAACCCCAAGGAAGCCCCGCCATCACACACCTTACCATTAGGGAATATTCAGTTGTAATTAGAGGTTATGTTTCATGACCCTAGTTGTATGAATTTTCATATTTTCCATCTCAATGAAATATTTATTATATTTAACACCTTTCTTTATAATTTTTTTATGAGTTTATGAAAATTATAGTTAGATATGAAGAAATCAAAACTTCATTTTTTTAATTTATGGTGTTAATTCGAACACAATTTTTGATAATTTTAATTAGTTAAAAACATAATTTGATTTTCATATAATATTTTTTCTAATATATTTATTTATATATAAATTATAATTTCATTTAATGAAGTCAAATATAATATTTATAATGGTCAAATAACAATTATTGTCATAAAATTAATTATTTTTAAAAAAATGAATATTTTGAATTAAAATTGTATATTATCATATTTAGATAATAATTTTGAAAAAATAAATATTATTTTTTAAATCATTACATTGAAACTAGCCAATGGTTTATTTTCCATAATATCAAGTGACAATCAATTTTTGGGTAAAAAATCATTACAGTATAAATATAATGTATGTATTGTGAAATAATAATTTCTGAAAAGTGATGTATTAAATAGTATAATGGGTATTCACAACCAAAAATATAATTACCCATTTAAATAACATAATTTTTTTATTATTTTATTAATTTTATAAACCCTTAAATAATCCATTAAAACCTATTTTATATATTAATGTACAAAAATAAATTCTTTTCGAACATGACTCACTTCCACATGACCAATGGTATTATTTTATGGAGTCTGGTAGTTTTCCTAATAAAATATTGAAAACTCATCCATTTTTAATAATACAAGCCTAAAACAATGTGAATGTTTTTGGTTATTATCATTTAACCATATAATGTCCAAAACCAAATTTAGGAAAATAAATAATAATGTCCCCCTCTTTTTTAATAAATATTCTCACATAATCATACTCCTCTTCAATAAAACCCCATTTATAATGATGTTACTCTCCCGATACTTCTCCAAATCCCTTCGAAGGTAATCCCATGATCTTAATAAGATCCTACCAATATTTTAGGATATCCCTTTCAATGTAAGGGACTCTCATCTATTATTATTATTTCATGTTATTTTTTTATACAAAGACATTTTTATTTTTAATTATCTATGTTTTATAGTATTTTAAAAATTCTTTTTATTGTCCTTTTGATTCCTATGTAGTGATTATCACCTTTCACCATCATTTACACATTTCATAAACCATTATGTATGCATATTATGATACTAAAATTATCAATCAACTTTACATACAAAATAATTATGTTGTGAATAACCATCCTTATTTACACTCAAGGGTTTTCACCAATATGTACATATACATTATTTATTGGGAAATACATGAATCTAACCCACCCTCCATATAATGGGATTAAAATTTATTAAAGTTGTTATTAGGTAGTAAGATCTATATGAAACACAATTGTATATACAATTTTTGAAGGTGATGGTTGGGTACATAATTATATATACTTACAATGAATTGGGTAATGTTTTTATCTCAAGAGATACCATGTAGTTTGATTTGGAGGTAATTATAAGAACACTATGTTTTGATGTCCCATGGGATATTCATAGATTATTCTTATTATATCATGTTTTATATTGTCACCACATTTCCATGCTTCCTTGATGTTATCATCTTTTATTATGTTTATATGTTCATGTTTTTTATTTTCACCAAATTAATATCACTATGATGTGCCTATTTACTAACATGTATTAGTTTTTATCATGTAATTTTTTGATTATTCCCTTAATGAGAATTATAGGTCATACTTTTCTTATGTACATACCTAGGTTATCTTTCTCAATTTTAGAAGATCAGTGGAATATAAGGAAATTCTAGGAAGTATTTAAATAATGTCATTGTACCCATTTTTTAAGTTATATAACTATGTATATAATTACCAAACCAAACCAGTCCTAATGAAATTTTGGAAATGTATTATATGTTTCATTATTTAATAATTTATGAAATAAAGGTTCGTAATTATATGGGTTTTCATAGAGAGATCTACTTGGAATAAGGGAATTATAACAATATCAGTTTCCTTTGGGATGTTATTTATAATTTTTTGGATTAAAACCTTTCCCAATAGCATTATCTGAAGCAATAAATTCCACAAAAACACATCCACAAATTCAAAAGGACACCAACTAGTGGTGAGATCATGATAATATATGTTGAGAACACGCCACCATCTATATCATTGCATACAATAAGAAATAAATAATAAAAACATCCATAAAAAGATATAATATCAGATTAAAAAATATATTATTATAGTGGTAGGTATAAAAATAAAAAAAATAAGAACACGATGATATAAAAATTAGACCTATGTCATAATAAACATTTTATACATCCGAAATTTGATCCCCCCTAGAGGTAGGTTCTATACACAATACAATTTTATAATGAAAAATGAAATAAATACGGAGATTCCACAATATATTCTCAACCTCGAATCTGTAATGTCTCTACACCCCACCTAGAGTTTCTATAACTTTCTCAATAATAACAAGAACCTTTCATAGGGATTATTTAAAAACATAATATCTAGATATCCAACAAGGTTCATGTGTAGAGTGTAAGCATAAAATTATTTTGGACTACAACATATGGCCCCTGATATGAACTGGTATATGTTGGCATGATAGTAAAATATTAAATTAAAGTGGTAAAAAAATTATATATAATTTCAATGTGTCATTGTCCACCTACCAATCCACTATTAATCTGAACCATAAATACAGCATCTAGTTATAGAATTATAGAGTAACAACCATTTCCAAGCCATAATTTGGAAAAATATCTCAAGATTTTAGTGGATCCAAATCAATAAAAGTTGTTCAATAATTTATATAACTATTATATTGATAACAGATTAGTAAATATACAAATAACATTCCTCAATATTATGGGTTTTAAAGGAATATGAACTTTGATCTATTATGTTAAATTATACAATATAAAAATGCATATTATTGGAAATAATATATAACACCACCATATTGAAAATTTCTTAGTTAGGGAGAATAATATAGAACCAAAAATTAAGAAAATTATCTGGGGAAGGAATAATATTTTCCACTAATAAATGAAAAACTTTTCTACCCTAAAAATATTAAATCACAAAATGTGTTTGGAAATCACCCCTTTAAGAAAATAATAATTCACACCATCAACAATTAATTTATCCAGTTTAGAAAATTATACGTCATATCATTGGAAAAAAATTTACCCATTCAAATAATATATTTATAAAACCAGTAGCTGAAAAAGAATAAAAATATTTGAAATTTTATATTTTATCACTAGGTGGAAAATACACATTCCTATGAAAAAAAATGTTAGTCCACTATTTGGAAACACACCAAATCTTGGGAATTTGTTTATCATGATCAACATATCGATCAATCAGTTAAATACAAAATATAATTACCAAAGTTATATCCCTTATATCAAGCTAGTTATTGATCACATCAGTAGAGTAGTTTAGGAATATTCCTCAGAATCTCAAGCATGGGTAATGTCCAACTTGACAATATCCCTTGGATAATAAATCCTATAACACTGTATAAAACATTTATTACTATCTCAATCATCAGAAAAAATACACCACCATCAACCATAATACATATCTCATCTATTATGATATACTATCATGACCCCCTCTAATGTCACCCCTCATAGGAAGACAATGAAAGAAGATTGAGAATTTTCCCTGAGGCCCAACTGCAGTGATCCCTAAGTTGGTGAAAAGAACTAAGAGTAAAAATATATCATATTGGAAGGAATTACCCTATATAATAAATTTTATTGGGTTATAGGATGAGAAACCAAAAAAATAAATCCATGACATAATATAAATGAAACTAAAAACTGTCCCATAATGAATGATCATTGTAAACATCTAAAAAGTCTCCAAAATAAATATCAAGAGACAATTCCTATATATACGACCCAACAACTACTCCAAAACCAAAGATAGAAAATTTTTTCTTAGTTCCTAAAGTCTAATAAACATTAAAAATATAATTTATATATAAGGATAAAATTAAAGAATAATCAGTAGGATCATACCAAATGTCTCATGTTAACATGTATAAAAAGAATTCTAATATGTTGGTGAAAAAACAGTAGAAACAAATTAAACCCAAATAGGTCAACTAACCAATCCTGAACTCACCATGGATCACTCATGAAAAAAAATCTTCAAATATAATAAAAAATTATCAAGCATATAACAAGTTTCACCACTATTGATATCTCTACTGATTTTTCACTCTCTCACCCCAACATCAAATGTTCTTCTCTCTAATCCATTATATACATTTCACATCGTATATCAATTGATCTATGAGGTAAATTGGGATATATCCCTAATTACACAACAATCATAAGGACTAAAATAACATTATATTATTTGGTATCACCACATCAAATACTTGTCAAATCACATAGCTTATTAAGAATCTTTTGGTATTAAATCACGTCTTGCCCGAAGACACCAGGGCCAAAAAATCACATATTACCCAAAAAATAATGGGCTTTCATGTAACTCCCCGACCCTAGAATCCCAAAGCCAATGCATTTTTTTATTACATTGGAATGATTAAAAGGAATAAAATACAAAAGGAACAATCATTTTAGCAGTCTTATAAAACCAGATTACATACATGATACCCATAACACAGTGGTAAACTAATATAAAACATGTTATAATAAAAATGAAATAAAATAAATCCTTGAAAATATAAAAAAAAATTTCTTCTACATAACCTGGGAAAATGATTAATAAGAAAGGGGTGGTCTCATATTCTCAGTAAGGGAATGTAATATAATTAAATCATAAATAATATGGCATGGTGAATAAATAACAGTACACATGTCGTTAAAACATAATATTGAGCATAATATGGAAGGAATAAAAGATGGATGAATAATGTCATAATAAAACATAACCATGAGTATTCTGCTAGTTGAATAATCACATGGACTATAAATTACTAGCTTAATAATGAGGTAACTCATAATGTCGTAAATCATAACCATACTTTCAATGCCTCATTCCAAGACCATACATAAACTGGTGAAAACCAAAACTAGTTTGTCTGATGAGACCTAACAATGAAACGAGGGGCTATAACAGTACCCACCCAACACTTATTAAGTATAATGAATTACTTATATGAAAGGTGTTAACATAATCCACATATTCATTTATATTCAAACTAACATATAAAATGTAATAACCTTCCCAAATAATTAAACATAAACACTAACTATTCATATTAATATGTTGAATGGTATCAAGATATCACATTTATAGTCACACCAATCAGAAAACCTACAAATAAATATTATAGATTATATAATAATAGAAAAAAATTAATGAATTAAATGATTAAAAAAGTATGTTGACATAGATGATGATATTTTTAATGGAAACCACTGAAAAAATCTTGAGGAAATAATTCTTAAACATTCCAATGTTTCTCATAACACCTTGAAACATTCTAAATCACTATACATTATAATATCATGAGAATAAGGATACTCTTAATATGATATACCAGAGGGAATTAAATACACCCCATTCAAGGAATATGTGGTGAACAAGTCATATATCTCAAAGAATTAAAAGTGAGACGAGAAAAATCCATTTTACTTTGGATAGAAAATTTATTTTGGAAAATAATTTTTCTTTGTCATGAAATAAAATTTTAAAAATTTACATCCTAAAATAAGTTAAGGACATATAATTAATATTTTAGGCACAAATAATGTCCCACATAAGTTTAATCATGTAAAATTGGGTTTTAAAGACGCATTAAAAATAAAACATTTTAGTGCGCTTTAAAGAAAATATTAAAGAGGTTTTAAAGTTGAATGGAATGTTTGTTTTCATAAAATCAAAAATGAAACAAGATATTTATTTAAGTTAAAATTTGTGATTTTATAAAAACAATGATTTCATAAAACAGATAATATAGTGCACTTCAAAATGTGTAATAATTCAAGATGTTCCATTGAATCGGTTGTGTTTATGGGGAAGAATTAAGAAATGGACTATTTTAAAACATGTAAACCCAATAAAACAAAGCTTAAATGATCGTAATATATTATTTTGGAACATAAAGTCCGAATATATATATAATATTTACACAAAAGTAAATAATCATTACATTTGGGCAATGATAGTGAAGTAATAACCCGAAGGAAAAAAAATGAATGTTCCGGTGGAATCCCTTACTAGTTTCTAATCAATCGAATCATATGCCCCTAAAATTAATAGTAATCAAATTATAAAATCTATACCATGAAAATTAATATATTAATTATATAATACACAACAATGTAGTACACATACACCACACATAAGAATTAGTGGTGAGTAATGCATATCTGATAGAAATAAGAGTGAGTTGAGGAAACCCTGACATTATGTCTGAATGTATTCTGTAATTGACCTTAATATCCTTGATAATCAAATTAAATCCATTAATTAATTAATTAATATCCTTAAATAAATATATTTTATTAATTATAGTTCTATTATGTTCATCTATTTCCTTATTGATAAATTATAATAATTAATTTTGTAGTTCATGAGTGTTTGTTTCCTTGATTTCATAATCGGTTCGCTAGATTATATGTAATGGAGTTCATGTGAAATGGATATAATTATACAGAATTGATATTATATATTAATAATTAACACAAATTAGGTTAAATGGTTATATATATCATTTTCTACATGGTATGAAGATGAATCAATCGATAAGATATTAAGTGATAATTGTTTAGATTTTTACTATGTGTTTTCAATCACAACATACTAGTTTTGTTATATTATTCAATATCATTAATAAATGATAGTTTATGAATAATTTAATAATATATAATACATTTTTTATAATATTTTTCAACAATAAATTTTTTTTCACTACCATCCTAGAAGAATAAATTGAAGAACGAAACTTCGTCACACATGAAGGTTGTAAATTGGAACATCCCAGATGATGATTTTGTTTATAAAATAAATGAGAGAGAGAGAAGAGATTGATAATGGGTTTTTACATCAGCATTATATAATTTAATTTTTTGTTGAAACTAAAGTTATCATGATCAATTGGATAGATTAAGAAGAGAGAAAATAATAAAAGAAATTACATAAAAAGAAATTAAATGGAGAAAACGAAGAGGATTTTTCCTTTTGAATTATCCTCCTTAACAACCTCTTTAATGGAAGTGGTTTGGTAATTTTGGAAAGACCATTAGCTAATGGACATGGGAAGATACTAGGGAAGAGTATTGTTTCAGAACATTGAGATGCTTCATGTATTAGAATAGTGAAGAGAATAGAGAGTGAGGGTGGTTTTTATAGTGGAGGAGAGGAGGGTTTTCCATTATTTTAATAATTATTTTATTATCAATGCTCAAGACTATGAATAGTATTTATTATTGTGACTAAAAATAGTAATAAGTTAATTTTAGTTCAAACCAATAGCCACTTACATCATACATGACTTTAGCATGAGGTATAAATTCATTTATTTAGCATATTTTGTAAATTATTGAATTTTTCTATTCACCAAAAAATCAATTATTTTAGAAAAATCACATAAATTTACCCTTAAAATTTTTGAATATATAGAATATAAAAATAAAATACTTTTTGTGAAAATAATTTCATAAATATGAAAATTTTTAATTTTAATTAAAATCACCATTTACTCGAAAAATACAATTTTTAAAATTATAACTAATTTTGTAGTGACATAAAAAACTAACTATGTTCTAATTAAATTTTACCAAAATCACAGGACAATAAAATATTGATTTATTAATTAATTTTATTAAAATTAATTATCTTTTAAGTTAATTTATTAATAATAAAATTGTAATTAAATATCGATTACACACAAAAATACCAACACATAATTATTAATTATTTAAATATTCAATCTCATTTATAAGGTACCTAAATTTTATTTATACTTGCATGGGTTATGTTACAATTCATAAGGGTGAATTACTATTCATTAGGTTCAAGTTACTATTCATAAGGGTGAACAACTATTCATAAGGGTCATGTTACTATTCAAAAAAAATAAAGTTGATTCTATCAGACTATAAATATCTTTCTTAAAGAAAATGTGTACCTACTTTTTTTGAAATTCCGAACACATAAGTTGAGAATTAAGTTTATCATTTTTGTTATAAATATAACAAATTTTATTTTTTCACAGAGACTATGTTTTATATGCAAATAAGCTATCTAATGAATTAAAATAATTTCTGAAGAAAGATACCATAAAATATTGGGGTGTCATATTAATAGTGAACATATTTATAACATAATTTTGTATTTATAAAAATCATTATAATAGTAAATATATATATTATTTGTAAAATATTTCACTAAATAATATATTGATAAAAATGAATTTTTAATAAAAATAATCAATTACATATATGCATATAAAAATATTCTTTTATTTAAAATAATGCTGTAAAATAATATTTGTTTTCAGAAAAATAATTTGAAATTAATTTGAAAGCTATAAATTTGAAATATAAGTATTATTAATTAAAACCCATATTTTTAAATTATTATTTTTCATAACATAATGTATTTAAAATTATACAAAATTTTATAGGATGTTAAATATCACATCACATATCATCACATAACCATAGAATTAAAGTATCATAAATGAGAATGATATCAACTTCAATCCTTCATCCTACAAAACATGGCCCCCACCACATATTACATAACATTATTCATGGGTAATCTCATACACCAACTCATGTCATCACTATTGATGGAAGAGTAGGGAAGAGGAGGTATCCAACCTTCTGTATCACCCCCACATTAGATGTTGGAGAAAATAATCGGAATCTAAAACCATTGGTCAATGGTAAAGTTATCCAAATAGGATGGCGCATGTATAGAAATAAAATAATATACATGATATATACCCCCCACCCCCACCCCCCCCCCCCCCGAATGGCCCAAAAGCCTTCTTTTTATTTTATTATAGATAACCCCCCTTTTAAGGTTTGAAGGGGAACCAGTACATGACCCGTAGGCCCATGTCACAAGGCCCGACATGACCCGCAATACATGACCCGAAGGCCCAGAGGAATATGATGCCCATTACATGAACCGTAGGACCGTCCCACTAGAACTACCCCTCCCCAGTGTCTTACATCATTAATTGCCTTTGCTTCCCACCTTGCATTGCTGATTGGCTAGCATTTCCCCGTACAAAGTTGCATAGTGCCTGGTTCAGATGGCGGCTGCCATACCCTCTCATTCTTCCAATCTGATTAGCTCTACATCTGGTGGCTACTACTCCTGTTGCTCTTGATCCTCTTTTGGGGTTTTTTTTGTGTGAACTGGGCTACTCCATGGTCTACGTGACCCGAAGGACCTGTGGCCTGAAGGCCTTTGATGACCCGAATGCCCTAGAGACCCATAGGCCCAAACCGGTGGCCCGAAGGCCCAAATCGGGTGAATAGTTATGACTACTACAGTACTGAACAATACTGCTACAGTACCTACTACATTGCCCGCTACAGTACTGCTAAAGTAACCCGGAAATTTGCCTCCACCTAGTTTTGAACCCTGGTCTCTTGGATGCCAAGCAGGAGCCCTTACCACTCAGGTATGGGCTTGTCGCCAATATACATGATATATATATATATATATATCGAAAAATACCTATCATATGGGTACACAAGAACTATACTATCATACACCACATCCCCTCTACTACACCACACAACAACCACCACCACTAAATGTATCACACCACACAACCACCAAAAAATCCACTCAATTCCATTTTCAATTACATGTTCAACCACTATCCATATTTAATGAGTTCATACTAAATATATTTTACAATGATATTTCATTTCATATTTACAAAACCTATGTAGTTATTGTTCTTTTAATTTAACCCGTTTATCACATATCAATTCCATACCATTTAGTTAATACCAATATAGGTCATTTCATTTTAGCATTAAAAATTATTCCAGGGATAACTGGTAAAATAATAGAACCACAATACACAAAAGATTACCCATATTGCATCAACTACCAACGCCACACCACATCATCAAACCCATCTTACCACAACTACTAGACATCAAAGGCACCAAAAAACACAACCATCACACAACTACCCAACTCACAAAGACCACACATCAACACCATTAAACCACCACCCATCTTCTGACCACTACAAATCACAATCGACACACACCACAACCATATCACAACATATCCCAAGATCATAACATCCAATACCAAACAACCATTTCATCACTTCCTCTTACAATTCACACCCCATCTGGACACCACAATCATCACACAATAACCCATGTCACACAATAAAACTTAATAAGCACAACCACACAAAACATCACATCCCATATTTTAGAATTTAGCTCCATGGGATCACATTAATTTATGTCTTTTTGTATCATTGATATTATCAAACAAATATGATTTACATGGGAAACCCATTCATTTTCCATATATGCATTCTTAGACATTTTATTTTGGGTGGTATTAATCAAACCACACAACAATGGTCTCATAATAAAATAAACAAAAGTGATTGAATAGTTCTCTAAATACATGTTTTTTAAAAAATTATAATATATATACCTATAAATAATAACATAAATGTATTAAAAAATGGAATTTTCCACATTCCCATCAATTTTAGATTTTGATAATTCATTATCAATTTTTATTGGGACCTTATAATCCTCCTCATAGAGGATAAATGAACTAAATCCCCCCACATGAATATAAATATAGATTTAACTATGATCATATACCTCAAAGAATATTTGAAATTCAATACACTCAAGAAGGAGAATGTGAACCAACCTAAAAACCGTAACTATACATTAGATGCCTCAAATCAACCTGAACCACACCAAGGGATCATCAATAATTTAGACAGAACAAATCCCTAACAAAAAAAGACATTGAAAAAGTCCCTAAAATAAGAAAAAAAAGTGGAATAAATGGATATATAGAAGAACTCACCTCATATTTCCAATGATAATCCACTGGAACTTTGGAATTTAAGAGGGATAAAGGGGTAGGGAGATCCTCAAAGGGTGCATAGGGTTTTACCACAATCTCAGTGGAGTGAGATCTGAATGAGGGAACTCGATCAAGGACTAAAACATATAAACATGGTGTATGTCAGAATATTCTAATTTTTAATTACATTTTTACTTCATGAATTTATCATATGATCTGTTAATTTAATCTATAAAACAATTTTACGTCGTGAAACATAAAATTAAATTTTTTTTACAAAATTTATGGTGCTTATAACATAAATTTCACTTTGTGGATTCCACTATCTCATAATGAATTAATTTAGAACCAAAACCCCCAACCCAACATATGACATGGATTACTATCCACTCAAGACACAAATCACCATATCATGATGTGGAACCTTTTCACATTGTGAAGCAGCAATTGCAGTTATACTGTAACTTCTACCTCTACTAAACCACAATCAGACCTTCTCCAAACACCTGAAACTATAAAACCAAAACTGTAACTATAATATAAGGAACAAATCATTATATGTACTAATTACGGGGCTTAGAAACCCCAAGATAATTCAAATACCCTTTCTAATCACCTCTCTAGTGATGAAGATACTTTATCCATAAATCATATTATCTTGTTTAAGGCTATTGAATAGACTTAACATCTAAAAATTATATTTATACCCCATCCGTGAATGGTTATAACTCATGATCATACTAAAACCTCTTATTTTAAACTATTAGTCCTTATCTATATCAGTGGTCTCCTCACACATAGTTACTATGACTTTAAGGCTCCCAACTAAGTATTTACACAAATGAACACATGAGAAAAATAGTTCATCAGCTTGTAAACCATTATTAAATTGTTTCTAAAAATTTCCTCACAATATTTATATACCATACAAGTAAAACCTTGAGGATACCCATTTAAAATTATTGTTTACCGTACTTTGATTTCATAAGGCTGATGATCAAACCAAATACTTGTATCACCTGTAGCCTTATTTTATTAATATAACATTTCATGACCTCATAAAAGACCTCAAAGTTCCAATAAATACATTCTAGAAGTATTAAAACCTCTACACAATATTATACTATTTAACTCATGTGTGTCACAAAACTAGAGTTTCACTACATCATAGTTTATAAGGGAACATACACGAGGTAACTAGTGTAGCGCTATTAGGTTTTGAATAATTACACTTAATTTCTCATAAACCATAATCTCTCACTTGGTTACATCACCCCTACTTACACTCACCTAAAAATTACTCATACAATCATTAATATATATAGATGTAAAATTAAGAACCACCTACATTTCTATAAAGTTATCCACTTTCTCGATGCTCTCTCCATTTGTCCTTGGTCATCACTATCACCCCTTGAGCTCCTAATTTATTTTAAAAAAATCTATTTAATCATAACTTAATTATAATTAACCTTATAATTAATACACTCATAATTAAATAATATCTAATATCATAAAGAATAGATACCATAACAAAATCTCTAGAATCTTTTGCAATAAATATTTCATAGATAAGTAATGAGATAAGGTGTCCTAGGAATATACTTCTATATCTAATTCAAGAAATAAAAACATTACACACCAGATTTGATATGATGTGAGTTGAAATGATCATAAAATAACATTTATTTTAAATCATTTAATAGTATGTCTCAGAAATTCACACAAAATCCCAAACCCCAAAAATTTAGTGTCATTTGAAATTAGTTTCATGATCTTATTATTTTATAATAATTTTTCAATATTTACAATAAATATTATTCTCATGTAACACCATTTTAGACACTTCATACATAATATTATTCATCAAAAATGTGGAATAAAATCATAACAAAGTCTGATATCATTTGTTCATTAAGGATAAATATATGAGACATCAATATAAAATCATAAGTGAGCATAATTTTAGCATATTGTTATGAGTCCATAATTAATGTGAATGGAAATGAAATAATAGAATCATACCATATATTATAAAACCTAATTTGTGGCCTAAATATTTAACGTAACATAACATGTGAGTCATATGTTTGTGGAAACATGAGTTAATAATCATAAACCATGAGAACATTACATAGGTAAATTTAATAACATAAAAAATTGGAACAATCATAAGCATAGAAATACTAACATATTTTGAGATTAACCACAAATACATTCATATCATAATGGAATAAGTTGTCTAGATTCTTATAATTTAATGGGATTGGGATAACCATTTTCATCCCCTAACATATTAATCATAGGCTAGCCACCATTATCCCATACTGATATCATGGGACATAAAACATTACCTAATTCATTGGAGTTCTATAATAGAACCACCAATTGCATAATGATAAACTATAAATATGCGTTATATAATGACATTAAAACATACCCTAATTATATAATATCTTAATTAATCAATGAAATTAAATTGTTTAATAAAAAAATTCAACATACATTGTCATAATTTATATAGATAAAGAAATTGGATTGTTTCATTAGGTCATATTTCTATCGAATTGTAAGGAACATTAAATGATTCTTAAATATATGAAATAAAATTTTATAAGAAAATTGATATCTACATAGAGAAAAAAGAAGAAATACACTTTATATGTTAGATACATGTTACAAAAATATTTTATAAAATAATAGGAATCACAAATTATTTTAAAAATATTGATAGTAAGTTTCATTATGAAATATAGATATAAATATGGGAAATGAAGTTTATGTATAATGAGTTAAAAAATAATTATTTCTAAAACATTGTTAAGGAGAGTAAAAATTGGATAAAAAATACCAAAAACATTAAAATTAGATTATTATTTTAAATAAATTAATTAAAAATAATAATAAATTAACCAATCATAATATTATAGATAAGGAAATCAATAAAAACAAAATAATTAATTTGACTATGGAAGATAAATATTATCGACTTAAAATGAGAGATAAGGACTATTCAACATAAAAATGATGTTTCAGTCATATTGTGAAATAAATAGATATTAAATGTTAATAATACATGTAAAAACCATTAATAACTAGATGAGAAGAATATATATGTTTTTTATTGTGAATAAAATATAATTTCCTTAAATGGGAGGTAAACATAAACAATCTCAATTTTAAAATTAGAGTGGTAAAGAAATGGTTACCTTTAATTTAAACATTAACAAAATCACATTAAACTCATATAAAATAAACATAAAATTCATAATTCCATATTTTAGTACCTTAATAATATACAATACCTTTTATACTCTTTAATTATGATAATTCATTACACATACATTAGTTAATTATTGTTTATTTTCATCATTGAATGTTTTCAATTTCCTTTCATATGGATTTCATAATGATGATTCCAGTCCCCATTATTTGATACTAGTTCCATAATTTATAGATTATTTATGGTAGTGGAATAGTTATGTTCTATTGATTTATGTATTCCAATAATTATTCGATGGAAATTAATAGTATATTTTATTAGAATGGAATCTATAACGGATATTTTTAGGTAATTTATGGACACACATGAATTATTTTATTATAAACATTCATTTTTATGTCATACATTTAGGAATAAATTTATTAAATATACAAATAATTAATATAACATATTATTTTTATTATTATATTCATAATTATTAATTGAGAAAATGATGATGTGGGTACAACATCATTCGTATAGGTGGATGAACAAACTAAAATAATATAATGCTACACTATTGAATGAGTAAGAGTTTAGAGTTATATAATAATAGTATAATTTTATTAGAAGAATAATGAGGTTAATATAACATCATTAGAGAAAAGAATTCGATTTAGAAAGAGTGAGTAAGAGAAGTTAGTTGAAAAATATAGGGAAGAACTTGTATACTTATTTGTTGAATTCAATCCTTGTTAAAAAAATTTCCATTAGAATAAATGATTTGGGGTTCATTATTGAAACTAGAAGATATAAAATGTATAATAAATATTTGGTATATGAGAAATGGGTAATGAATCAAGAGGTAAAGAAAAGGTTTATGTGGTATGAGAGGGGTGTAGTAGGGGTCCTTTCATATGTGAGTTTTAAGTGATGTTTCCATAAATATTAATTTTATAAGGTGTGTTGTTGTCATTATAATTATAAATTTTATAAATAGTGAAAAATATTGTTTATCAACCCATGTTTTTGAGCAGGTTGAAATTCCCATCCATTTGGAATTCTTTGAGTTTTCATGATAAACCATCATGAATGCTAGGATTCAAAATCTATTTTTCAGAGTTTGGACTCTCCAAGGAATTTGTTGATGGGTTATAAAGCTATCCAGGTACTTGAGAAGTTCAAAAAGTATTTCAGGAGCATTGGTTCTCTGAAATTTAATTTTTTAAAAGGTGAAGATAGAGGTAAAAAAATTATATTTAACCATGTGTCCTCTATAGGGAATCCATGTTGGTGTTTCAATATGTTATGAAAGGGTACAAATGAGAAACACAAGGTTTGTCCTATCATTTAGCCTTTATCACACATGTATTTCCACTTAGGCAGTAGGTGTGAATGGTAGGTGCATGGTCTATATAAATTGTGTTGCAAATCAATGTGAACAATTTTAATGGGGTGACCTGTTGGACAGAGAGTGGGAATGGTTGGTGCATTGTTATCCAAATAGTGTTACTTAACCACGAAACTATTTAAAAAGAGGGAAATTAAATTTTTCCCTCTACTAATTTAAGTTATTTTCACCTTTATTTATTCCCCTATGCATGAGATATCATTCTGTTCACTGTGGAGTTCTCAGATTCCCTCTCTCTATGATTTTTTCAACCTTACCCATTTAAGATTTGATCCATGCTCTTCATATCCTATTGGAATCATAGTGGTAAGGAATTAAATCCTCTTTAATATCATCATTTTAATATCTTTATAATGAATTCCTTATACATTGAGGCACTTTTTCATATCTTCAGTGAATTTTCCCTGAAATTCTTATTTCTCTCATTTCAATTTGAATTAGCAGATGAAATTTGAGGAGAAAGAACATATGACTATAAGGTAGGTGGTTCCAAGATTTATCCTTAATTTTGAAGGTTTTATGGGATTCATTCCTAAATATGCACGTTTGGTTTTCGAAGGGAAACATTTAATTAATTAATTAACGTCATTAAATTGACTTAATTGATATTATGAGATTCTAATGGGTATAATATAGCCCATTTTTAAATGTACTAATCCTAGTAAGTGTATTTTAATAAACTAGGCATGTTAGGGAGGTTGTCTATTTTAATTAGTTAAATTATATTATGATTTATATGGTTTCTTCAGAACATGACAGGAATGTTCTAAGGCAATAGAGGTGATGTTGATCAAAGTAACAGAGGAAAAACAATCTTCAGGATGAGGTAATGGCTTGGGATATATGGGGGGATTTTGATCACCAGTTTGAGGCAATATATTTCATGGGGTTTGACGTTATGAGGTCATCAGGTTGATGGCATAGCCGTGGATCATGAGACGGTGTTAACCACCATGACATGGGATATGTGGCCACATATGTTAATGTGGTTTTAAGATGTGGTGGATTAGGATAATTTTGTGATTTCCACTAACCGTTGTTTGTTCAATGCGCTATTGGAGTCATGTGAAAATAGATAGGACTAAGTTGATGTGGTGTTGACCACACATTGTGGGTGGAGGACTCTATAGATATTATAGTCTATTGGATGGTGTGTAACATCTTTGTAATCATATATCAGACATGACTTTAACATCATTGAGATTTTCCTTTTCAGGTTTTCGTAATAAGGGGGAGAAGGAATTAGAAGGATACCTATAATGGTGAAGTCACATATTTGATAGACTTTCAACTTTAAACATATTTTTCAGAAATATGAAGGAATATTTCATGTCGTGTAACTGAGTTACATGATGTTTAATGGTTACTGGGTGAAAGTCGTGAAAGGGGTCACGCTGTGAACGGTTACACATAATTATTTTTAGTTTAATGTCATTTATGTTTTATGTATCAACTTTTAAATCTGAGGTGATAGGTTTTTCATCATACTTAAACAACATGGATCTCATGATGTGATTATGAGTATCATGTCATGTAATACCCCAATCAGGGAAATTTTAGGTCATCATTCTAGTTTCAAGTGACCATTTAGATGCCAATTTTCCTTTTTTCTTTCAACCTATAACTATTCTTCGGTGTTTTTTGGAGACATCATCCATTTCAGATCGATCTTTTCGATATTTGATCTTAGTTGAAGTTGTAGTGTGTCTCTCTGAGTAAGAGATCTTTCCACATCTTCGTTACTATTTACAATGGTAGCGCTTTTGGGTTATGTTATTCGATCTTTCGATTAAATTTTTTGTTTTATCTTTTCTTCTTCTAAGATCTTTTGTGTGATCTTGTTTCGAAGGGCATTCCTTGTTGGTCAGGGTGTGGTGGGCTTTCGTTCTTGAGGTATGTGTTTCCCTCTTATCTAAAGACCCTTTTATTTTCCAATTAAAAAATTCAAATGGTGTATATTGTGAATTATAGGTTATCTTATAGTGTTTTTGGGTTTTGTTTTTGTTGGATCCCATTGCGGGTTTGGGGGACTTGAGAATTGAGGTGGGTAGTTATGCCTCTTGTCCATAATAATAACCAAGATTACTCTTGCATTGTAAATTGATTTATCGAATTAGAATGACTATTTGTGTGTGTGTTAAAAATGGTGTTTTAAACATAAATGGTTTTTCCCTAGATTTTGATAAATGAAAATGAAATGGGTTCTTTTGAAACATTGAAACAGATTTGTGAAAATGAGAACATGGGTAGCCTTGGGTACTTAAGTGGAAGGTTTATCTCAAGTCCATCATCCATGATTTGTGATTATTATGAGGTTTTCTCATGGGGAATTCCTCTGTTTCCTAGCACAATTGTTCTATGGGATATATATTGACATTTTCAGGGGGTTACTCATGGGGTATTCTACTATTTTATAGGCCTTTGTTCAAGGAACTGGATTGTGCACTAGATTTATCATGGTATGAGTAGTCTGCAAGTGTGACCTATAGTCATCCTGGGTACCGATACATGTTCTTATGATTCAGTTTTGTACTACTTGGTTTCCTATGTTAGCCCGGATATTCATGTTATACCTTCTTGTGTTTAGAACTGTGAAAATTGGAAATGGTTACCATGTATTCTATAAAACTACTTTACTTCTTATCATTCCATGTTTTGTTTAAAGTAATCATACAATAATTATTATAGAGATACTTACTATGGAACAGGTGGGTGAGATCCTATGGAGCCTGTTAGCTCACACCATGTTCACTGCTTTGGTGGTGTAAAGACCTTTGTATGTCATCCAATACAGGGAATGGAAAGTCATTTTAGTGAGGTGGTGAGGTTTATGTCAACTATTGTTTGGGTATATGGTGATGAGATGGTGGGATTTTTTCCATGACATCACATTGAGTTTCTCTTTGGTTTTTGTCTTTGCAATTCGATCCTTTAATCTTTGACTACTTTTGCAGTTGTTAATTCCTGGTGTCTTTTAATGTTATGGAATATATATATGTCTATATATATTCCATTATTATTCTTATGTATATTTTATTTTATGTACACCTATATTCCATGTGTTTTCTTTTTGGATTGGTGAAATCATTCCCTCTGGCATGTTGTTCATTGTCTATGATCTTTTCGCCAAACCATGAGGATCCGGAATGCCATTCAGGTTTGTAGGATCAGTTCAGAAGATATTATTGTGGGCAACATGGGTGAGTTCATTACAATTTTTTATTAGAGGATGTGTGTCCTCAAGAGTCTTTCTATTTGGATGTATGTTAGATTAGAGATAGGATTTTTGGTACTTGAGAGGTTTTTTGCGATGAGTGTCTGACCAGCTATTTTTTTAACAAGACCCAAGTTTCCATGGGATGTTGGGATGTGTATCATTAGTGTTGAGTTTTGTTTTAAATTTCAGTTTTTGCTTATGGTTTTTAGTTTTAACTAAGATTCATTCTACGGTCAAATCATTCTTGTGTTTCAATGTTCAACAGTATGCCTCTAAGACGTCCTCAATGAGATCCTTAGTATGGTACATCTGATTCTCTTCAAGGGAATCCACCTATAGATCAGAATCTCTTCAACACTATCATACGGATAGTATGTGAAGTCAATAATCTTGTTCCACGTGTTCAAAATGTAGTTGTTGAGGTAAAACCTGGATATGGAGGTGAAAAAGATCAATAATGGGAATTCATGAAGAAGAATCCATCATTCTATAAATTAATGAATAAAACTCAATTGGTGGAGGAATATATGGATATGATCGATCAAATATTTGAATTTCTAGAGAAATTTGAGAATATTAGGGTGAAATTTTTAGTGTTTAGGATTTTTGGGTGTGGATAAGAGATGGTGGGATTCTATCAACCAGCCAGGCAGGAACGTGGGCTTGGATTGGAAGGGTTTCAAAACCCTGTTGTTTCATCAGTTTTTCCCACAATTCATGATTCTAGAAAAGACTCCAGAGTTCTTTTGTTTAAAATAGGGATAGTTTATAGGGTCGGTATACACCAACTAATTTTTTGAGCTGGTCCTTTTTTTCTCTAGAAAAAGTGATGAATGACCAGCTCAAGGCATATAAGTATATACTGAGTCTATGATTGGATATCAGATCATAGGTGTTCATGTCAAAACATTCTACCTATCTAGAGACAATAGATAGAGCTCTGGTAGAAAATATGGATAGAAAAGTAAAGGTTGGTTTCTCTAACCCTTTTATTCTATCTAGTGGTTGTTTCAATGGAGTGCATGGAAATAAAAGGAAGTGGCAGGATCATCATAGAATTGGGGGAGGTGGGTCTCTTTAGTTAGCCTCCTATGGTCATCTGTTGTAGCTTTAAATATTCCACTAACTTTTATCAGTGTGAAAAGGACACGCACAAGAGACGTTCTTGTCTTATGTACGTGAATATGTTATATAGTTGTGCATGCATTGTTAACTAAAAATGCATCTTTCCAACTATGAATATTTCATGCTATGGTTAGTGTTAATTGGTCCCAAAGGATACTAAGATGTAGTTAGAATCATTAAAGACCACAGGTCTCCAACCACAAGCCACATGAGTGATGAATTTTCACACAGTATATGAGTGTCAATAGGAAGTCGATGAAGGTCTTGCAACAATGAGAGGTACTATCTGTATTTCATATTCAGTAGAAATTACTTTATTTGATACTGGTGCCTCCCACTCTTTAATATATGTACATTTAGTTTATGTTATTAAAATTACAATGGAACTTATTTCCTTTATATGGGAGTTAGATACCAATTGGTAAGAGGAAAAAGTAGGGGTTCTGGTTTCCTTCTTGTTTGCTAACAATAACCGATACAGAGTTGGTCTAAAACATTCTCATTATTTATTTGGATCTCTTTGATTTAATCATCAGTATGGATTGGATTATTGATAATTGAGTTTAGGTTGATTGTAATCATCAGTTTGTCTCATTTCATGCTACTAATGGGATCTCTCATGTGTTTCAAGCAGAGTGGGACACAACATCAGGTCAGTTAGCTCCTTCCAGCGCTGTGATCAAGTGTTTGTATTCTTCTTTTGTGATTGGGATCAATGTCATTCTTTCTATTGATTATCTTCCCATTTTTGTTCAAAAATTTCATAACGTTTTCCTGAAATACTACTCCCACCTTCCTCCAGAGAGAGAGAGAGAAAGAGTTTACAATTGACCTAGTTCTAGGAACGTAGCCGATATCAATACCTTATTATCATATGGAACCAGATGATATGAATGAGTTCAAGATTAGTTTGGTTGACCTATTTTAAAAGGGTTTTGGTCACCCTAGATTCTTCTAGGGTATTCCCTATAATCTTTTCCTACATAGAAGATGGCTCACTTCAGTTATGTGTGGACTATCGTAAGTTGAACCAAGTGACATTTAAGAAAAAATATACATTGCCTCATTTGTAAGAATTTTTTAATCAGTTAAATGGGGAATAATGGTTTTCTAAGATTGACCATCAGTTGGGTTATCATAATCATAGAGTTTGAGAGTTTATATACCGAATACAGCCTTCAAAAGTTGGTACGACCACTATGAATATCTTGTGATGCCTTTCGGTCTGACTAACACTCATGAAGTTTTTATATCTTTGACGAATCATATATTTCATCAACATATTGAAATTGTTTTGTAGTTTCCATGGATGATATTTTGATTTATTCAAAATATGAGCGTGAGCACGAGCACCATATGAGATTGGTTTTACAAATTTTGAGAAGACACCATTTTAATGGAAAACATTAGAAATGTAGTTTTTCGATTCAATAAGTGAAGTTCTTAAGAGGAAATATTTTTAAAATGGATGCTCAGTTGATCTAGAGTAAGTGATGGATGTTTTCTCAAGGGAGGAACCACAAAAAGTCTTTGAGATACTATGATACCTTAGGATTGATGTATACTTCTGACAGTTTTTCAAGGTCTTCTCTAAGATAGTTTCACCTTTGATTTCTCTTACTAAAATGGAGGTGAAATTCACATGGGATGCAATGTTTTTTTCCCCTTTGAATTAACAAAAATGAATTCCGACATCGACTCATATTTTGATCTTACCTAATCCTAGTATGGGATACCTGGTGCTTTTTGGTGGTTCTGTTGTTGGTTTGGGAGGAATGCTTATTCAGGATGACCATGTGGTAGCTTTAAAAATATCGTCATCATTTTCCACATGATAATAATTACCCCACTCATGATTTAGATATTTACAATGTCATGCAATAAATAAATTTTTTTTGCCACTATCTGTTGAGGGAGAGGTTCACAGTCTTCTCTGATCATAAGAGTCTGAGTTATATCTTTTCTCGAAAGGACATGAATATCAGATTGAGACGATTAGTAGAATACATTTAGTCATTTGACTTCAATATCACCTACACCCTATGAAAGGGAAATTTCATTTTAGGTGATATTAGAATGAAATTACCATCATAGGTTATTCTAGAGTTAAAGGAGGAGTGGATCCTTATGTCTATTTTCACTCAGTTTCACATGGATGATCAGAAGGACGTTTTAGGAATGGTTTTGACTAGTATTTAGTTATCATCATCGTTTCTGAATTCTATTTGGATGATTCATCAATAGGACAATGAGTTTCAAAAGACTTGATAAATCCTTTATGGTGGGGAAGTTTTTTCTGGTTGGTCTCTCTCATTATATAGTGTGGTTCACATCAACAAGTGGGTTTTTATCCCAATATCTGTAATAATTTTAGTCTTGTTTTATGGTCAAAAATCTTTAGGGTATGTTCGTATAGGCACTATGAATATGTATTATGACACGAGATGATTATTCTGGAGGTTGGGTATGAAGCATGACATAAAGAAGTTTGTGTCTCCCTATTACACCTGCCGAAAAATAAAGGCAGAGCACTTACAACCTTCTGGTTTACTTCATCCTCTTCCGATTTTGATTTTGAAATTAGATGAGGTATCCTTGGTTTTTATTTTTATATTACCAAAAAATCCTTGAGGGATGAAATATATCTAGGTCCTTGTTGATTATTTAACAAAGTATACACATTTCATTCCTATCAAAGACACCATTAAAGATGAAGATCTAGGTAATCTATATGTGCAAGGGATCATGAGGTTACATGGGAGTCCTTCATCTATTGTTTCGAATAGGGATCTAAGGTTTCCCTCTAGGTTCTAGAGGATTACTAAAGATGAAATGGTAAATCAGGTCAAGGTGAGCACAACTTACCATCCACAGACAGATGGTCAAACGAAGTGGGTAATTTAGATCCTAGAGGATATGCATTCTACTTGTGTATTGGATTTCAGAGGATCATGGGATAACCATATTGGAATGGTTGATTTTTTTAGAATAATATTTATCACCTTTCAATAATAATGGATCCCTATAAGGAATTGTATGGTCACCCATGTAGATCACCTCTTTATTGGGATAAGGTGGGAGAAGTATCTTTAGTTGGACAAAGTTAAGTATGGGAAACATCTGTGAAGATTCAATATGTACATCAGCATATGATAACAACCCAGAGTTGAAAAAAATCATATGTTGATTAGTGGCATCAAAATTTAGAGTTTTCTATAGGTTAATGGGTTTTCTTGAATGTTACTCTAGGGTTAGGACACAGTTTACTTTGGAAAAAAGGAAAACAGGCTCTGAGATATGTTAGACCATTGGAGGTTGTTGATTGGCTCAGAAAGGTTTCTTATCTATTAGAATTTACAGTTCAAATGATAGAAATTTATCATGTTTTTCACATGTTTCAGCTCCAAAATTTTCACCCAGATCCCACTCAAGTCCTGAGTTGGGATCAAATTGAGTTAGATCCATATGTTTTTATTTGGGAGAAACCAGTTGATATCATTGACTCTTAAATGAACGTCTTGCATTGTAAGTTTATTCCATTTGAAATATTTCTATCGAACCATGGAATATATTCTCATGATACTTGGGAATGTGAATTGTTGATGAGAGAATAATGGCCTCTTATTTTCAAGGGATTACATCTTACACATGACTTCTCAGGGACATAAACTGTTTATGGTGGGGGGTTTGTAACATCCTCTTACTTATCTATATGTTACTCCTTTATCCTAGTTTTGTTTTTCCTTTTCTCGTTGTCCAAATAGGTCTGAAAAGAAATTATTAGGATACGTATAATGGTGAATTCACATATTTGATGGACTTTTTTCCATAAATGACTTTTTCTGCAGGATGAAGGAGGATTTCACACCATGTAACTTGGTTAAATGACATGTACTAGTTGCTGGGTTCAAGTCATGAAATGGTTTATATAGTTAAAGGTTTCACATAATGAATGTCAGTTTCACATCATGTTTGTTTTATATAATAGATTTTAAATATGAGGCGATGAGTTTTTTTGCGTACTTAAATGGAATGTATCTCATGATGTGAATAGGAGTTTCACATAATGTAATTCCCTAATAATGGATATTTTAGGCCATTGTTCATGTTTTAGGTGACCATTCGGCTGTTACTTTTCTTTTTTCTCTCAACCAAGACCTCTTATCTGGATATTTTTGGAGACATCATTCCTTCCTGATCGATCTGTTCGATGTTAGATATTCATTACAGTTGTGGTTCATCTCTCAGGGTAAGTGATATTTCCTCTTCTTCATTTTCATTGATCATGGTAACTATTTTGAGTAACATTATATGATTTGTAGATCAAATTTAGTGTTATCTCTTTTCTTATTCTAATATTTGTTGTGAAATCTCATTCAGAAGGTTGTTCCTTGTAGGTCATGGTGTGATGTGCTTTCGTTCTTGAGGAATGTAGTAACCTCTTCTCCATCAACCCATTCTATATATAATTAAATAAATCCTATGGTTTATGGACTAGATTCTAGGGTCTCCACTGGTGTTTTTGGGTTTTTTTGTTGGTGGTTCCCATTACAGGTGTGTGTGATCCATGTTTTGAGGTGGTTGGTTCTATCTCTAACCTGTGATAATATGAATTATTGATCTTTCTTTATTAATTTATTTATTTAATTGGAAAGACTATTTGTGTGTGTTTAAAATAGGGTTTTAAAGGGAAATGGGTTTTCCCTCCCATTTGTTTGTGAAATGGAAATGTGTAATTTTGAAACATTAAGATTGATTTATGAAAATGTGCATATGGGTTACCTTGGGTACCTAAGAGGAAGTTTTATCTTGAGGCCATCATCCATGTTTTTTGATTATCATGAGGATTGATCATGGAGTTTCCTCTATTTACTAGGACCATTGTTATAGGGGATAGATATTGACATTGTTAGGGGGGTTACTCATGTTGTATTCCTCTACTTATTAGGCACATTTTATATGAACTAGATTATGCACTTGATTTATTGTGGTACATGTAGTCTGGTAGTCTAACCTATTGCAATCCATGGAACTAATATCCATGATATTGCATTTTTTTGTACTTATTGGATTCCTTATTTATCCTTGATGTTAATGTTATACATTCTTTTTTTATAACTGTAAAAAAGGGAAATGTTTACCATGTTTTCTATAAAATTGATTTACTGCTAAAAATTCCATGTTTTATTTAAAATAAGCATACATGAATTTTCATTCAGAGACTTGTTATGGAACACTTGGGTAGGATTATACAGAGCTTGTTATATCACACCTTGTGCACCTATTCAGTTGTTCATAGAGATTTGTATGTATTCTAATATAGGGAAAGGAAAGGCACCATAGTGAGGTGGAGAGGATTGTGTCAATTGGTTTTGGGTAGCTGCTGGTGAGATAGTGGGAGTTCATCCACATCATTGCATGGAGTATCAATTTTTTTTGGTTCCTTGTATTTGGAATTGATTTTTGACCTTTGAATAATTTTTCATTTAATCATTCCTAATTTCGTCTTACTGTTATGGAATATATATTCTATTATTCTTCTACTATCTCTTTCTTTATTTGTATATATATATTCCATGTGTTTGATAATATTTAGAATATTTTTTCCCTCTAGTGTTTTGTTCGATTCTTGGGTACTTTTTGCCAGCCCATCGGGATTGGGAACGCCCTTCAGGTTTGTAGAGGATCTGATAGGGTGCCAGATTTTAGGGTAACTTGGGTAGGTTCATTACGTGGGGTTAAACATTAATTATGGATGAGTTTCTCACCGTAGAAAGATATAGTTGATGGTGATGGACCACCATGATACGGTGTTGATAATGTCAGTTCAGTGATGTGAATAATTGTATATTTAATGCCAATGGTATAAGATTATTAGAAGAAACATATTTCTTTTCCTTAGTACACCAGGATGTCTAACTAATGGTAAATTATTACCCAATGGTGGATAGATCTGTCCATGCCTCTGGATTATGGGTTGTTGATTCAACAATGATTTTTGGGAAGTTGACCATGGGACGTGTGAAATATTAATGGGTGTTTTGTTAGGATGTTGATTACTTGATTGGTGGAATAAGAGATGTTGTATGGCATGAGGTTCTAATGATTTATTTATTGTAGGTGCTTGAGTGCTCTCGGGATGTGAAATTCATTAAGTGACACCTGGGAACTAAGCCATTAGTCCTCTCCACTACAAATATATGTTTATATACTAGTATTGTATACTAAATATATATTTTTGGGTAATTTATTCAGAGAGATTCTAGCTTTGGATGAAGTAGGTAAATGATCACTTTTTGATATTAAGTACATGTTTTTTGGGCTAATTATTAAAAGCTTGTACATGTCCTTTTTAATTACATTTTTGTACACATAATAATTATGAATGAAATACAGGAACAAATTGTTGGTGGCCTATAGAGTTCATACTCAAACCCTATATTGGCCCCTCTTGACACATTTAAACATTATGGTTTTTAGATCATGTAAGGATTTAGGATCAAAATATATACCATTATGGTCATGGATGTACTAATTTTTCATGGGATAGATAGAAGTGGACCAGGTGGTTCCTTTGCATTGAGTTGGAACTTGTTTTAGGTTATTATATATGTATTTATTCAGTCAACCATATGTGATCATTCTAATCTATTTTTCATAACCATATACGACATGACTATTTATATTCAAATGGTTATTCCCTTTGGATTATTATCATTACTTCTGTTTTAAATGCTTCTGATGTACTTTTTATGTTTCTTTTTATATTATGGTCCTTCTTCTGGTGTTTTGTAACTAAAATGACCATTATTATAATCATCACTTAAGGTTATAGTCTCCCAAAAATCACAAATTTATACCTTTTTTTATTCATATGACTTTAGTGTATGGGGAGGTGAACCAATGTCCTAGAAATCAACCAAGACCGAGCACTGTTTTAAGTGGATTTTGGGTTGAGGAACTACAAATGATATCAGAGGAGTTTGCTTTTCCCTTTTATCTGTTACTATTTATGCTATGATAGACTAGAGACTAAGATGTATTATTAATTGGGTAAAGAGATCATGCTTGGTTGCCTATATCCCCATACATGGGGGGAAACCATGTTTCCAGTTGTGGGAAATTAATGTTAGTATTTTTTTACAATTTATTCATTTTCACTTCAAGTGAAACACTTGGTTGTGATGTTATTGAATTTTGTGGTTCTAACCCTTACATTGATATGAAAAGGGATGACTGTTTATGAATCATTATATTCATATAGCTCATACGATGTATATTTTTCATTTAATTTTCACTAGGAACCTACAATGAACTAAGAGGGGTTGGGTTGTTTAATGTTTCAAAAAAAACATACAATTCATCTCTCTACTTAGCATTCTTGGTGGATTTACTCTCATTCGGCCTAGGTATATGGTTCATAATGATATCATATGTGATTATATGTGTATATTGAATATATGGGAATAACTATGTTGTTATTGGGTAGTGATGACTCTTTATATACAAGATATATGATGCTAGAATCTTCTATGGGTAGGGAGTGGGTCATGAGGTAGAATTATATGTGATACTTGACATTTATATGTTTAGGTAAGGTTCTATGATGTAGGATGTCATGTGACATTACTATGTAAGGGGGTGTAAGGGTGGTGAGATTCACTTTGTATTAAAACATTCTCCATAAGTTATATATATTTATATATATGACTATTATGTATATTTGACCATTTTTTGGTTTTTAGAGTGTTTTCACCTAGACTGATTCTGGTGGAGCATCATGAGACCAAAGATATGGTGTTGTTAAAGCATGCAGGGGATGAGGGGCCCATGAGTCTGGATGAGTCCCCATAGGGTCGGTTTGTGGCCTCATATGGTCATTTTAATCATGAGATGTAGTAATAAGCTCCGGTGTAGGAGGGTTTGCCACATCAAATTGATGATATTTTGAAACAGTTAGACAAGAAACATAGGGAGAACATGATAAAATTCCTATAAGTAATTAAAAGTGGAGCTTAGGGAACTGATCCATCCATGGAATATCTAACTCATGGGTTAGAGTCATAGAACACACCAATATTTTAGGGTGAGGTTGGAATGCAGAATTTTTCATTGAATGAATGTAGATTATTATCGAAAAACTTCAAACACACCCAGGACAGAGGGTGAAATTGGTTACTTATATGCTCTGAGGAATTCAAAAGTGTAGGTTGGTTGTATAGATTCCAGAAAGAAGACATGGGAGACTATCATGGAAGGATTTTGGGGATAGTTTCTTCAAAAACATATTTATAAATACTTTGAGGGAAAATAGATCCCCTATGTTTATGTATCTATATCACAAAGATACATATATGATGGATTATGAATCAAATTTCATATACTTGTACCAATTATCACCATCTATGTGAGGCAATGAAATAACTATGGTTAGTTGTTTTCAGGATGTATTGTAGCCCACTGTCAGGGTCTAGGTGAATATATTCATATTTAACTCACTTTCATATTCGTTCAATAAGGTTTATATTTCCAAGGGAAACATGATGAACATATCATATTCAAGTTGCATGATGGTGTCAGGTGAACATAGAGGAGATGCTTGAGGAATCTAGAATTAAGAATGTTAGTAGTCTTAGTATAGAAGTCATGTTATATATTCTGATAGGAAATTAAGGAGTGGTTTTATGATAGTTTGGTTCTTTTGAGAGAAGATGGGGCTTGTTCCGACCTAGTGTGATGGGGTTCCGAAAGAGTATTAGGCACGCATCCAGATGGGTCATCTAGAGAGGTTCTGCATGAAAACCAATCATGCAGTCTAGAGTTAGTGACTAGTGTATACTTATGGATATGAGGTAGAAATGGGAAAAAATCATGATCTATTATCTAGGATTATACTACATGTGTATGTTGTGTAAGAGAGAGATAGAGAGAGTTTGTGTATGATAGAAAGAGAGACCTAGTAGTGGGGTTAGTGCTCGGTAGCTGGTGTAGCTCTACCCAGGAGGTTAGGCCTTAGGTAGTTGGGATTTAGTCTGGGAGACTGCTGTTGAGATATTAGGGTATGAGCTGGCCAGGGAGATTAAAATGATTAGAGGAACTATATTATTTTGGGCATGTCCCTTTTGTTTTGTAATTTCTAGTTTTCATGCAAGAGGTGAACATGTGTTCTAACTAAATTAACCAAGTGCTAGTTATATTGTAGGAATCCACATGATGCATGATATTTATGAGGTGTGTAGGCATAATGATAGTGATGGTAATTAATCAATTTATATATTTGAGGCATAATTATTATTTTTAGAATATATTGAGATATATGACTTATGGGGATTTCATGAAATGCAAGAATCATTGGTGTCATGTAAGACATGTTCACTAAAGAGATTATAAAGATATATAGGTTTTCATGGGTGTCATGAATGACATAGGATATAATTTAGAACTTCATGTTGTTCAATAATGATGGTATCTCATAGGGGTACTTTTATTTACTGGAATGGTTGGTGGAACCATCATAAATGTTTTATTCCTGGGTCAAAAAGGGACCAGGTAGGTAATTTATTAGGTGGGGAGATCTATAAAAGAAATTATATATTGATATAATAATTGGGGTAGAATGGGATTCTATTAAGATAGGGGTATGTTTTGTTACATATTTAGGTAAATCCTGATATCTTAGGGATGATATATTTTAAGGTAGGGAGAGTGTAATTTTCTACGTTTTTTAGCGGGTTGAAATTCCCATCCATTTTGATTTTCTTAGTTGGTGGTTAGTCTAACTTGAATTTTTGGATCCAGAACCAAATTCTGAGAGTTTTAATGATACAAGTATTTTTTTTAAGATCAATTTTAATGCTATTCAAGTTATATGGATGTTAAGATGATACTTAGAGCATTGGGGTCCCAGAAGTTCAATTTCAAAAGGTGTGTACAAAGGGTGGTGGATAAATTTAATTTTCTGACCTCCAATGAGAAACTATACAGGGGTTTGTAGATATTATGATAGGTTTTGCATAGTCTATGGATGGTATGAAAAAACATGTACACTATCTCATACAAATTTTCTCACTTAGCTAATAGGTGTGTACCGTTGGAACATGGTCTAGGAAAACCGTGAAAACAAATCATACAGCTAGTTTTGAATGTGTGACCATTTTTATAGTGTGTGTGCATAGTTGGCGCATTTTTATTGAAACCTTATGACCTAACCATCTGTCTCTTGAAAAATTGGAAAATTAGGTTTTTTCCAACTACTTCTTTATGTTTTTTCATCTATTTTTCCTCCATCACGTGCAATCTTTCCTCCAAATAGCCATGGATCTATCCTTTTCCCAATCCCTATGATTTGGCCCCACATATCCTTCTAATATCTGATCCTATATTCATCTCTCTCTATAGATGATTAGTGCTAACGCATTCAAGAATATTTTTTATATTCAATTTTTATCTCTCCATATAGAATGAAAAATATATGTGAGCACTGTTTCCTAATTTTCAGGATGGTAGAATAAAAAACCAATTTATCTTGGTTTGGATTGAGTTAGCGGTCTATATTTTGTGAGAGAGTTCCAAAGAGTATAATTTAGGTAGTTTTTAGCTTTATTTCTGAATTTTATAATGCACATTTCTAAATATGATCATTGGGATGTTTGAGGGAAAATATTATTTATTAATTTACTGTCCATAAATTAATTTAATTGATATAATTAAATGAAGATCTGTATAAACTACCCAATATTTAAATGTTCTATGCTAGGTAAGGTGATTTGGACAAACTATTATGGTTAGTATAGTGTTGTATTGTAATTGATAATATTATATTATGATTTATATAGTTCTATGGGAATTTTATGGGCATGGACCTAGGTAATTCAGGTGATATAAATAACTGGGACTGAGGAGACACAATTTTTAGGTTGAGGGTATGGACTAAGATATATTAGATGATTTTGATCACCAGGTTGGGGCAACATTATTCTTCTTTTTTTAGGTGATGAGGTCATTATGTTGAGGGAATGTATTATGGAACATGATATGGTTTTGACCATTTAGACTTGTGAGATGTGGTCACAAGTGGAAATGAGATTATCAGATAGGGTGGATTTTGATATGTTGGTGATTTCCACTCACTATTATTTGGATGACATGTCATCAGAGTCGTGTTCACACAAATAAAACTCAATTAAGGTGATGTTGACCACTTTTTTGTGTTTAATCCTTCATACATATTATGACTTAGAGTATGTTATTAGCCTTCAGTTATAGAGGAGGTTATAACTATATAAATCCATGGTTAATTGTGATGGACTATTAGGAGATGGTGTTGAGACCATCACTTTGGGGATGAGGCTTGCCGTATATTTGGGACTTATGGTATGAGATTTATGGAGGATGGATATTGTTGTGCCATGGGACATCGGGATGTCATGATGACAGTAACGAAATATAATTTGGAGGATGGATATGCATGTTCCCAAGGATGTTAGTATATTAAACTGATAGTGAATTTATAGGGGTGACCTTAGAGAACAAAGACGTATTGATCATCATGATGTTATGACACCACTTACTTTATTGGTGGAGTAATAGTTGTGGTATGGCATTAGTTGCTGATGATATATTAATGGACGTTCAGGGGGCTCTCCAAATAGGAAATTCATTAGGGGATAGATGGGAACTAATACGTGGGTCCTCTCCACAAAAAATATATATTTTTCTGAAAAATATATATTTGGGGGAACATATTTAGAGATATATCGGCATTGGATGAAGTCGGTAAACCATAACGTGTGTATATTGCGTATAAGTGTAGTGGGATAATTATTAAATGTGTGTGCATTACTTTTTTAATTCCATTTTTCATACAATATATAATCAAGGACTTAAGACAAGATCACGTTGTAGGTGTCCTATTGAGTACATATTAACATCGTACATAGAACCCTCAAAAAATATGTATAATTTAGGGTTTTGATATTAGGTAAGGATTTAGGCTTGAGATATGAACCTTAGTGAGCAGGTATGTACTACTTTTTGTATGGGATAGATAACAGTGGACTAGGTGGTTCCCCTGAATCACCTTAAACCATATAATGGGTTTATATATTTCTATTTATATGTAAAACCATGGGAGAACATGCTTATATGTTTTTTATTACATTATACATCTTGTATGTTTATTAGAAAATGGTTATACACTTGGGATTGTTATTAATGATTTAGTTTCATATTCATTAATTGTGTTTATTTTGTAAATTCGGCTATTATGGTCCTTCTTCTTCTGTGTTATATTAAAAAGTAAAATTATTATTATCATAAACATAGGTTATAGAACCCTCACTATTACTTATTTTCACCCTCACAACTAGTAGTTAAAATTTTCATATGGGGAGGGGTGCCTAAGACCTAGTGGTCAACCAGGTTGGGGGTCGTTTTAAGTGGATTCTAGGTTGGGGCACTACATAATGGATATTATAAATTTTTTGTCAATATATATAATATATATATATATATATCATTTTATGACATTTTATGCCTTTACCACTTAGTTTTACCCCTTTTACCTAATCTGACCTTTACTAGGATAACACATTTTTTAAATTTGTAATTTATTTTTTTATTAAAAATGAAATTGAACCCCTTTCAAAAAATTTATGTAATGAATAATATTTTATGTTTATTTATTCTAACTTAATTTCATAATAAGGTAAATTTATCTTTTTAATTACAACATAAAATATAAAAAGAAATTAGAAAAATAACATTATAAACTTCACCTCTTATTAATCACATTTCATATAAATTTCTAATTAAATGATTTTAAAGGTATATTTTTATTTATTAAATAATTACCTTAGATTCATCATTAATAGTGATCAATTTAATTTCTTACAATAAAAATAAAAAATAACATAAAAAATCCTTGAAAAATAACATTTTTAACATAAAAAAAACCAACCACATCCTATTATAATTAGTCATTCATCTATTAAACATTTAATTTTAGCAATCAATTACTAAGTAAATATTTTATTTAATTTTACAAATACATAAAATCATTTTTTAAAAACAAAAAAAACAAAAATAATAACATTTATTGTGGAAAAATATTTTTTTATAATAAGTTTTTAATTAAATATTATCCTCTTTACTTTATCAAAGAATGATATTATTTTCAATTTGTTACAAAAAATTTCAAAAAACTAAAATATGAATTTGTTTAATTAATACCTAAATACCATTTGTAAAATACTTATATTTCTAATCACCATATATAGAATAACCATATTTTGAATGACCATATATATAAAAATCATATTTCATTCTCAAATGTATCCATAAATAACTTCTTAGAATCATTCATCATGTTTATATACTTCTCTGTCATCATGCTGATTATATTTTTAATTCCTCTCCTTATTTCCATTATTGAAATTAGAGTTACAATATTTAATAAAAATTATGAAGACAAGGATTACACGTTAGGTGTATTTTTATTTACATGATGTATTATTCCTCTTTTTAAATTTTATTAATTAGGTTTTATATTTTCTTCTCAAAATATATTATGGTCTATCTTGTGTTAAAATATTTTATCACAATAAAATATATCATAATTGAACTTTTTTCAGTTTTGTGTGTGGAATAAGGTATTCAACATAATATTTTTATTTTGAGGAAAAATACACTATGAATCCCTGGGATTTTACAAGAATCATAAACCCTATATATTTTATATCTTGGAACTACCAATTTAATTCATTTATAAATTTTACTATAAATTTAAAAAACCAATAATAATTATTAAGGTGATATACCTCCAACAAAAATACATGTAGCAACACAATTTTATCAATACCTATACTACTCTAGGTACTACATACAATGTATGAAATCATCATGACCTGATTCCACTTTGAATTGGTAGACTCATGATTTAAATATATATGTGAACATCCTATATATGAGGAGAATACAAGGAAAAATTAGTGGAGGAAGAAATGGAATGACATTTCCAATAATCTATGGAATAATCTTTCATATATGTGACGGATCAGATGATGAAGAATAAATAAAATTGGAGATTAAGAGGAAGATACTTCATTTTGTGAAACAAATAGAGAAGTAGATCACTAGGTGGGGAATATTTTGAAATAAGATAATTTTATATATTCCACTCTAAAACAATTACATCCATTGTAATATATGTTAACTAGTGAGTATTACCATATAACTAATATAAATATCATAGCCTTTTCACCCCCTTTGGAAACCTCATCGTGTACCCAATATAGCTCTACTAGGTATATAAAGGTATATTATACATTTATCAAAAACATCAAACAACTTACTAGATAATAAATAGACTTTTATCAAGTAACCAATGGTTTCTATTTGTCAATAAAAAATTCCATCACTTCCCATTTAATCCCCTAAACATATAAATTTTTTTAAACCTAAAAGTTACTTTAAAAATATAACTAATTTAATATTTATTTTATAAAAATTTAATAAAAATATATAAACTCAAACTCCCCGTACCCTAGTTTCCCCCAGAGTTTGGGTAGACTCTGATTCCACTAACTCCTGATGACTTGGGTCGTTAAATTATTATACAAAACCATGTGGTTTTAATAGGATATACATTCATTCTTTAAAAATAAGATACTAACTAAAATTTATCTACAAATAAGTGATAGGGCTATGGCATAGATAGATTGTTTTTATCCTTAGTGGTTTAATAAATTTATACTGACTATTAAAATTATATGTTATGATCCAATCATGATAGTCTTAAGGATTTGGGTTAAGCATTGACATTTTAGTAATATAATACAGTGAATCCCTTAGAGATATAGTACAATGGTATAATGAGTAAAGATTAGATAAGATGAAACACATCTTATAATTGTTCATAAATAGAAGGGTTCTAAATCTAAGTTTCCCAAATATGTATTGGAGGGCCTGAAAAAAAAGTGGTGGGATATACTAACTAAATATTGAATTCATAATGATTATATTTTAAAATTATTCCCTAATATATTTAATGAACATGTAAATCCCAATGAGTTAATTTTATCATAATCAAAATAGACTCAAGACTTAATGCATGAAATATTTATAATTATATAGTATGAAATGATATTTTTTGATATTTTTTGTTAAATTCTACTGTTAATAATCAATTAGTGTCTCAAAAAACAATAGTTTAAGATTATACTCACACCTGAGATATGTTTATGAATTTTATTATCGAGCCTGCCCACATATAATTAATTATTTAAGAAGATAGTGGTGAAGGAGGTTAACATAACAAAAAAAATTATTAGGAGAGTTACTTTAGTTTTCTATTTGTAATAGAATTAATTTATTTTATCGGTAAAAATATGAAATAAAATGACTTATAGATGTGTTTTATGAATGAATCTTCCATATTTTTATAGTGGATTTTTTCACCATAGTTCTTCTTGTGTGCCAGGGTCAAACATGTAAAATATTGATCTTAGGTGGCTCCTCATCCACACATTTAGTATGGGTTTTTGGGTTATTTAAAGAAGATTTGTGAGAAGAATTTACAGTATGTTAATAATGTATTTTCCAATTAAGTAAAGGGATTAGGGATAATGATTTATATGATGATTAAAACTAGATTAAAGAACCATGTTATGGATCAAAGAGCCTGAAAAAATGAGAGAAATATTCTTAATATAGAAAAGGGTTGGCCTTCTATTTTGGAGAATAAAACAGAGGAATATTATGTAATGTTTGGACCATATCTTTTACTAGGTACTAATTTAATCACATATGTACCAATTACTAAATTTTGTAATACTCTATCATTATATTATTTTGTTTATACATGAGTAGTGCATCAGTTTGGGTTTTGTGTGGTTTTAATTCTTTACTCCATGAATATTTAAATATAATTTGATGGTCAATATAAATAAGGATTTAGGGATTTTTCATGAATTATAATTATTAGATGTTTCAAACAAATTCATGAATTTTTACTCCTTGAGATGAAAATATAATGTTTGGTTATCATGAATGATTATATTAATGAGTAAAATATTTATGTTAACTCTTATAGCCTATTATTTCTCATTATTTTTTGTAATAGAATTATTTATAAATTCTAATGGTATTGTGATGTTACAAAATAATGTATAGTATTATCATTTCATACGTTGTATTCCTTACTTTTCAATAGATTAGTTTGGTTCTTGATTTCATAGAAGCATGTAACCAATATCTACATTTTTATAATAGTTTAAAAGAATCATGTTGAATTTTATTTGGATTTATGATGATTTATTTAAGAGATTGATGTGGAGTTATATATTTTTATCTTCCTAGGATGGATATAATTTCTCTACACAATTACCTCATTGATCTTGTAGAATTTTTGTAACACCCCAAGATTATATGAGAAATATTCATTTTAATTTCATTGATGTCTTGTGTTATACGCTACACCATGATTATATTGTGCTATATGCAACACTGTATTATCTTGTATTATACACAAACACTATTCTTGGTTTTGTTGCATGCAAGAGCGACCTTCCTCAATAGCGTGTGTTGCACACAATACCGAGTTTCACTAAACAATAATATATTGTTATAATATTATTATGAACTAGATGTTATAAATAATATTAACCGAATTTTTAATTTTATTACATTATAATTCATCTTACACAATTTCTATAATGAGGTATGAGAACAAATCAATTTTTCGAATAAAAGAAATATTTTTCAAAAAAATGCAGTTTTGCCGCTTTTTAATGGTGCACCAATTTTAAATCTAATTTTTTACAATTTTATAAGATAAATTTTACAAAATAAAATTATTCTTTTGAATCAGGATCTAAAAATTTATATTGGATAATGTTTTGATAGTTTTTCTGACAACGTTATTATTTTGATGAATAGTAAAAACACGCTAAATTTTACTTAAAACAACTTTTTTCATGAAGATAATTTATATGGTTAAATTATAATAGTAAATTGTGTTAAAGTATAAATAGAATATATTTTTACCACTTAATATAATGTATGTCATTATCATTAATTTTACATTGAATTCTTAGGTAAAATCAATTCAATCCTTTGCAATGTTTTGTACAAAAACAAATTTTTTTGCAACGGGATTAATTTTAAATTAATTATTATTCCTTCTATGTTATGAATTTGTAAGAATTGATTCCATATTTATAATTAGTAGGTCCAAAATATGTTAATAGGCTACTTTTTTATTTTTGGGCCTTATGAATAGTAACCACGGTAAATATTATTTACCACATTTAAAGGTAAATTAGGTAATTAAGGTTAAAAATAATGTTATAAAATTACGCTAAAACTTGTATTTATATATTTGGATGATTATATTTTGGCCTAAAATATAAATGGGTCGAAATGGAATTTTTTAGAACCCACTTGTATGAGATTAAGGCCTTTTATTTATTTTATTTAAATGAAAGTGAAATATGTCTCACTCAAACATTAATAATTAAATTATTTTTAATATAAATTTGTACAGAATATAAATTCAATTATAAACCCTCATTTTAAATATAATTTTTTTTTCTTTATCATGGTAATTTATTTGTAGTTTTTAATAAATATATAATTACCTTAATAGCTAATACATTAATTATGCATAAATTATTTATTTAGTGAAAAATCAATATTATAGCTTTTATTAAACTAATAATACCCATAAAAGGCACAGAAACCTGACCAAAACTTATATTTTGTGTATATATAAACCATAATTATCCAAACGTATAATTTTGACCATTTGGAGCCTTATAAAAGGCGATTATGAAACTTATATTATTTTATTTTAAATGATGTCAAAGTTGTCACCTTCATAATTTAATAAACATAACATTTTAAAAATTGGGTGTTTTAGAAGATAAATTCGACTAAAAGTAATATTATGAAATATATTAGATTTATATTAATCATAGTATTTTATTTTAATTTTCATGCAAAAAATAAGTATATTAAATAATTATACAAAACTGTTGTAGTAATTATTTTCCAAAGAGAAATATCAAATAAAATGAATTAAAAAATAATAAAATAAATATTATATGACCTAATTAATATGATACACAACTTTTCTAGATGAATATGAAATTTTAGTAACCTATTAAATATTTTTTTTTGAATAAATTCTCTGTTTGTATTTTATTTAAATTCAAATAAATGGATAGTATCAAAATTTACATTATTAGTATTTTATAAAAATAACATATTAATACATTGTTTACAAATGACTAAAATATTTAAAAAATATAAATTAACATTTATATGGTCAAAAAATTCATTAATTATACAATTATGGAAAATTCAAAATACATAAGTAATTATTTATAACAATTTAAAATTTAGAATATTTTTACCATAAATAAAATTAAATAGATTAAATAAGGATAAATCAAGTTGATAAGGATTAAAATAAATTACCAACATGTATAAATTTTATTGGATGATAATATTAAAAGAATATATCATCTAATATTCTGATTTTAGTCATTTTTGGATGTTTTTAAGTGGGGTTTGAGTTTATTATAAATTAATATTTTAGAGGTTTCCAAAAGTGCCCCTCTCCTCCCTTATAAAAGGGAACCTCCTCCCTCTCCTCCTAACAACATTTTGGAGCCTTAATGCTCATCCAAATACATTAAATTTCTCTTCTACACTTCCCTATAATCCTACTAGAGGTCTTGATATTCTTCAAAGACCATATTTAGTGCCCTAAGATGAGGTTAAGAAGAGGCGCATTGGGGAAGAGGTAATATCCTTTACCGATTTTTTCAAATTTATTTCTTCTTCTACTTACTATTCTTTATTTGTTTCATTATAAAGTAATTACATAAGTATCACTCATACACTGATATTTTATTATAAATATTGAACAACCCCATTTTACCTTATATCGATCCTACAAAATATGAAATCACCGAGCATGCACACGTACGGAATACCATCTCCACACCATGGTGTAATCTAATTTCCACCACCACCTTACATGGATGGGTATAATGGAGTAAATAATAACTATATATTATTATTATAACATCCTACTGATTATGAGATATTATATGATCCACTACAATTCCATTCAATAATTATGAGAACGTTATCATCGCTCCTGCATACTTATGGATTACCGTCCCTGCGACGCAATTAGATTCATTCTACATGTTAACCATTCAAGAATGATTATAAAGTATATATAATAAATAATAATGGAAGATATTTTATAATAATGGTACTGGATTTATGTACAAATATATTTCATTTAGTTAATTCCATTAAATTTATTAAGGAAACAAAAATAGAGTTCATGCGTACGTACGGCCTACTATCTCCATGAAAAATGTATTTCAATCAATTTATCGATAAATCATATATATTTATACTCTAAATCTATAATATATATAAATAATTTTTTAAATTATGGAATTATGTAAGTCAGGCTATAAGTAATAATATCAAGAACAACAAGTCCAAACACATAGGATAAATGAAAGGATTTTACCCAAAACGCTGCTTTAACATGGAATTGACAAAATAACAGGTAATATAATGTCAACAGTGAATCATATATGATATCATAAATATTATTATGATTCTGTTACAAATTAATAATATGTTTAACACAATATACATGATTTTTGGTCACATACAGAAGAAATTGGACCTAAGGTAAGGGATAATTATTCCAATCTCGTTCTTATCCGATATTGTTTATTCATAAGTATTTAATGGGGTTATATTTATCATCCATGTCCATGTTTTCTAAAAATGTAATCATAAAATGATTACTATTATTCCATGTATGTTTAAAGTTATGTTTATCATTTTTAGACTTTTACAACAAGGAATGTAAGGAATCTTTCTTTTGATTACCATATGAGATACATTTGTACTTTTCTAGAAAAACTATAAGGATAATGTTTTTTTAGATTATATTGCATGAAGGGAATTTACGGTTTCATAACGCCTTATTTTCATGATTCTTTTGCTAAAATATTTCAGGATTATTTTTAATAAAATCCTTTTCTTTTAAAATTGTGTGGGATTTTGTGAAAAGAAAATGATTTTGAAGAAGAAAGGATATTTTCCACAAGAATTCATTTCAAGTGATTTATCAGAACTATTTTCCATCTAAGATGACATTATTTAATATCTTTATGTTTCAAGTATAATGTCTCTTTTATTTACATGGTTTGATTTTATTATGATGAAATGATATCCATTTATTTTATATGGATTATGATATGATGTGATGATGTTTATAAACCCCATTTTATTCTTTGGGTTATGATGAATGATTTCTGTTTATTTTGTGGAAGACATAAGAATTATTTCACTATGAGATTGGTGGGACCTATATCTCACTCCAATGCATTGTGTAATGATTTATATCTCATGAGATAGACATGGCTGGAATGACAAGTGAATCTGGTTTAGTAATATAGGGTTGGAATGGCAAGTAAACCTGGTTCAGTAATTGACTTTGTCCACTATGATGGTCTTGGCAGCAATGTCTTGGATACTATGGAAATCATATCATGTGCTTAATGGTTTTTCACAATTCCATGTTTTATTCCCATTCCATTTTGTCATGATTAATGTTATTTTTGGATATATGTCTTTTTTACTGCCAATATTTATGTCATTGCCCAAGATTTTTATGTTTTATGTTCATGTTTTTGCGTTCAAATGTTTATGGATTTTTGTAAGTTCTCCATGTTTACCCATAATATGAATTTGACCTCACCCTTTTTATGTTTTATTTTCCCCATGATATATATAAAGGTTTTAGGTAAGAAAAAAAGGGGTATATATTTATGGGAGATGTTGAAGATCTTTCACCACGATTAGAGGATTATGTTTTGAGTTTCCAAATATAGTAAACTAATATGATCATTGGGCATCTGTTTTTGTTATGTATTATGTATTCATCAAAAGTAATTTAACATCTATGGGCATCAGGATTCAGGACTCTACAGTTGGTATTAGATAAATGTTTAGTTAAACTTTGGAAACTCAGATGCGAAGACTTTAGTGAGATCACTAGAGATATTTCTAAGGTATGTCTTGGGATGTCCGTAAGGATACGTATAATTTATAGGATACAATCCTAGAATTATTATAATGATATTGAATAACCTAGGATTAAATCTAAGATGTTAGAGACTCATAGTACACCCCCTTGATTATGTTTTTTTCCCAGTATTATTTTTTCCTCTCACACTATTCTTTTTGGGGTTTAAAAAATGGTTGGAAACAAGAAGATTTATGTTAATGGATGTATGATGGACAATGGAATAATAATCTCCCTCGAAAACCAAATGAAACAGGATTTGGAAGGCGAAACATCTTTATTATGCCTAATCAACAAACTCATAATGTGATCAATAATATCAACATTGGAATGTTTCCTGACTCGTCTAATAAGAGAAAGATGTAGTTTCATTATGATCATAGAGGAAAGAAAGTTCAATTTCCCTAATCTAAATCATGTTTGAAGAGTTAACATGGAGAATGTTTCAAAGAAACTAGAAGATTCTTTAGGTGTGGAAAAGAAGGACACAAATCTAGTAATTTCAAAGGAAAAGGTTCAGTTTACACAATTGACAAGGATAATGGTATTGCTAAGACATCAACAATTGTTAAATGTGTTAAATCTGGAATGTACGAGCATTATGTAAACCAATTTCCTGAGGGAAAATCTCATGATGATAATAACCATGGTCGTATGGGTAGTATTTATGTGGATGATGATGAAGAGACTACAAATGATAAATGAGATTAAAGAAGTGTTGATGAATAAAATAATGAAGCTCAGTGAATGGTTTAAGAAGGTAGTGGAATGATTTCATGTTTATCAAGAATAATGTATGGTACTATGGAATAAATACAAATATAAAGATTGTAACACTATTGTTTTTCCTTGAGTATTTGAAAGTATATATTGAATGGTACTGATAACCATGAAATGTGATTAAAATATTTTTGGAAATCAGATGATATGAACATATTGAAGGGATATGGATAAAATAATATATTTGATATTATTAATGAGCTCATGAATGGTATAAGGAAAATGTATTATCATGGTTTTAGTATATGGAATTTTTGGAATTTTAGTATGTGGAAAGAGTAAACTTTAGACAGAATTCATGTTTTCACTAAGGATCTATGGTAATTAATTTTTCAAGAGAATACATGCATAAGGTATTCACATGTTTGGGATGTGACCAACAAGATATATCTTATGATATATGGGGTATAAATTATGGTATTCACATGTTAGGTAGATGACCTCTCTAGTAATATTTTTCTTTAAATTATGATATTAGGCAAAAAAATTAGGGTAAGACTAAAGATTGGAATGGTTTACGTTAGACATCAGATATTATTGTTTAAGGATAGAACTTTTTTATTTATGAAATGTTATAACAGTATAGTTTTAGAAAAAGTACAACCCATAAGACAGGGACAACCCATCTTGTCGGACAAGGTTGCGGGAATCGAACCTACAACTGAAGTGAAAAAGGCCTTTATCGCCTACCACTGGCCTATAGTAAGTCCCTGGTAGTATAAATTAATTTTATTTTATTAACAGGTATGATATATGATGTATAAGTCAATTTTATGAACCATATACTATTAATCTCAGCATAGATAGACTTATGAATATTTAACAACTTGTGCTACCCTTTTTGTGATAGAGACAGATAGAATGACCATTCATTCTACCACATGATCTACTAACACTTCAAAAAGGACAAATTAAACTTCATTTATCTAAATAATAGATTAAGTGGAAATTTTTCATGGAATGACCAACATTGATATTACTCTGAAATCAAGTATGTATTTCTCCTTATGCAAAAATTTGTCAACTTTAGGGAAATGATCTTGAAAACCAAAAATGTTGTCCTAGTACTCTCATATCCGATGAATCAAATATTACCTTAGATCGTCACAAATTTATGTCTTTGTGATTGTTGGATTTTTCATAGCCATGTTATCTACCACTATCCATCAGAACTTGATGGTAATATTTCTCTTCCATATCCATGTTTTCGCCTATGTTATCCTATGTGGAAACCCAGTGATGAGTTACTTTAGGTATATTTTATGTTTCTAACATTCCTATTTAAAATTATGTTTTATTATTCCTTTTTACGATGTGGGTTTCTATGAAATAAATATTCAAGTAGTAAACAATTTATAACCCCGACGAATTTTGATGGTGAAATTCATTTTAAGGAGGGTAGAATGTAACACCCCAAAATTTTATGAGAAATGTTCCTTTTAATTTCTTTGATGTCTTGTGTTGTACGGTACACTAATATTAGATTGTTCTATACGCAACACCGTATTAGCTTATATTATACAAAAACACTATTCTTGGCTTGTGTTGCACGCAAGAGCGACCTTTCTCAGTTGCGTGTGTTGCACGCAATACCGATTTTCACTAAATAATGATATATTGTTATAATATTCTTATGGACTCGCTGTTATGAATATTATTAAATACATTTTTAATTTTATAAAATTATAATTCATCTTACACATTTTCTAGAATGAGGTATGAGTACAAAATCAATTTTTCGGATAAAATAGATATTTTTTTAAAATTGTAGTTTTGCCGCCTTTTAATGGCGCACAAATTTTAAATCTAATTTTTGAAAAGTTCATATGTTAAATTTTACAAAATAAACTTATTCTTTTGAATGAATATATAAAAATTTACATTGGATAAAGTTTCGATATTTTTCTGACAACGTTTTTTTTTGATGAATAGTAAAAACACGCTAAATTTTACTTTAAAAGAACTTTTTTCATCAAGATAATTTATATGGTTAAATTATAATAGTAAATTGTGTTAAAGTATAAATATAATAAATTTTTACCATTTAATATAATGTATGTCATTAGCATTAATTTTACATTTAATCTGTAGGTAAAATCAATTCAATCTTTTGCAATGTTTTAAGTAAAAACCCATTTTTTGACATCAAGATTAATTTTAAATTAATTAATATAGCTTATGTGTTTTGAATTTTTAAAAATTTATTCCATATTTGGAATCAATAGGTCTAAATTATGTTAATAGGATACTTTTTATTTTTTGGCATTATGAATAGTAACTATGGTGAAATTTATTTACCACAGTTAAAGGTAATTAGGTATTTAATCGTAAAAATAATATTAGAAAATTACCCTAACATTTGTCTTAATATAATTGGATGATTATATTTCCTCCTAAAATATAATTGGGTAGAAATGGTATTTATTATAACACACTTGTATGTGATTAAGACGTTTTATTTATTTTATTTAAATGAAGGTGAAATATGTCTCACTCAATCCTTAATAATTAAATAATTTTTAATATAAGGTTTCACAGAATATAAAGTCGATTATAAATACTCATTTGAAATAAATTTTTTTTTATAATCGTAATTGATTTGTAATTTTTATGAAATATATAATTACCTTAATAGCTTATACATTAATGATGTAGAAATTATTTATTTAGTGAAAAATCAATAATATAGTTTTTATTAGACTAATAATACACATAAAATTCCCAAAAACCTACCCAAAACTAAATGGTAGTGTAAATATAAACCATAATCATCCAATGTTAGAATTGTTTACTATTTGGAGACTTACAAAAAGAAATTATGACACTTATATTATTTTATTTTAAATGATGTCAAACTTGTCAACTTCATAATTTAATAAACATAAAATTTTTAAAATTGAGTGTTTTAGAATATAAATTCTACTAAAAGTAATATTATGAAATATATTATATTTATATTCATCATGGAATTTTCTTTTTCATTTTTTTGCAAATAATAAATATATTATATAATTATACAAAAATGTTGTAGTAATTATTGTATTAACAGAAATATCGAATAAATGGTATTAAAAAATATTAAAATAAATATCATATGAACTAATTAATTTGATCCACAGATTTTATGGATGAATATGAAATTTTAGTAACATATTAAATATTTTATTTCAAATATATATTCTCGGTGTGTATTTTATTAAAATTCAAATAATTGAATATATCAAAATTTACATTATTGGTATTTTATAAATATAACATATTATTAAGTTGTTTAAATATCCCTAAAATATTTAAAAATTATAAATTGAAATTTATATGATCTAAAATGTCATAAATTATCCAATTATGCACAATTCACAACGCATAAGTAATTATTTATAACAATTTAAAATTTAGAATATTATTATCACAAATAAAATTAAATAGATTAAATAATTAAAAATCAAGTTGATAAGGTTTAAATTAAATTCCAAACATGTCTAAATTTTATTATATTATGATATTAAAACCCTATATCATCTCAAATTTGTATTTTAGTCATTTTTTGAGGTTTTTATGTGCGGTTTGAGTTTATTATGAATTAATATTTTAAAAGTTTCCAAAAGTGCCCCTCCCCTCCCTTATAAAAGGGAACCTCCTCCCTCTCCTCTTCACAACATTTTGAACCTTCAAGCTTGGCAAAACCCTATCAATTTCTAATTTCCACTTCCCTGTAAACCTAATATAGGTCAGGTTCCTCCTCAAAGACCAACTTTAGTACCCTAAGAGGAGGTTAAGAAGAGACGCGTCGGGGAAGAGGTAATATCTTTTACCGATTCTTTGACATTTATTTCTTCTTCTACTTACTCTGATTTATATGATTCATTATAAAGTAATAACATCAGTATCAATCATATACTTATATGTTATTATAAATATTAAACTACCCCATTTCACCTTATATCTATCTTACGGAAAATGAAATCACCGCGCGTGCGTACATAAGAAATACTGTCTCCACACCATGGTGTAATCTACTTTCCACCACCACCTTACTTGGATGGGTATAATGGTGTAAATAGTACCAATATATGATTATTATAACATAATACTGATTCTATGATATTATATAATCCACTCCAACTCCATTCAATAATTATGAGAATGATATCATCGCTTGTGCGTACGTACGGATTACCGTCTCCATGACGCGATGAGATTCATTCTCCATGTTAACCATTAAAGAATGATTATAAAGTATGTGTAATATATAATCATCAAATATATGACATAATAATGATACTGGATTTATATACATATATTTTTCATTTACATAATTCAAATCAATTCAATAAGGAAATGAAAACAGCGTTCATGCATACGTACAGCCTACTGTCTCCATGAATGGTGTATTTCATTCCATTTATCGATCTATCATATATATTTATATGCTGAATATATATTATATATAAATCACGTTTTACATTCTATAATTAATTAACTCAGGATATAAGTAATAATATCATGAACAATAAGTCCAAACACGTACGATAAATGAATCGATTTTACCCAAAACGCTTCTTTAACATGGAATTTACAAAAGAAAGAGTAATATAAAGTCATAAGTGAATCATATATGATATCATAAATATTATTATGGTTTTTTACAAGTTAATAATATGTTTATCCCACTATAAAAAAGTTTTGGACACGTACGAACCAAATTAGACCTAAGGTAAGGGATAATTATTCCAATCTCATTCTTATCTGAGATTATTTATTCATAAGTATTTACTGGGGTTATATTTATCATCCATGTCCATGTTTTCTAAAAATGTATTCTTAAAATTATTACTATTATTCCATGTGTGTTTAAAGTCATGTTTATCCTTTTTTGACTTTTACCCCAAGGAATGGAATAAATATTTCTTTTCATTACCATACGAGGTACTTTTTGACATTTCCGGAAAAAGGTCAAGGAGAATGTTTTTTAACTTATATGACATGAATGGATTTTGTGGTTTCGTAAATACTTATTTTCATGAAGCTTACTCTACAATATTTCATGATTATTTTCATTAAAATCCTTTTCTTTTAAAATTTCATTGCAATTTGTGAAAAGGAAATTATTTTAAAGAAGAAAGGATATTTTTCTCATGAATTAATTTCAAGTGTTTTATCAAAACTATTTTCTATATAAGATGAGATTATTTAATATTTTTATATTTCAAGTATAGTGTCTCTGTTATTTACATAGTTTTATTTTCTTATAATGAAATTATGTCCATTTGTTTTATATATATTATTTTATAATGGGATGATGTTTATGAAACCCATTTTATTCTTTGGGTTATGATGAATGATTTATGTTTATTTTGTGGCACACGTAAGAATGATTTCATTATGAGATTTTTGGGATCTATATCTCCCTCCAATGAGTTGGGTAATGATTTACATCTCATGATATAGACATGGCTAGAATTAAAAGTGAATCTGGTTTAGTAATACAGGGCTGGAATGACAAGTAGTCCCAGTTTAGTAATGGACTTTATCCACTATTATGGTCTTGGAAGAAATACCTTGGCTAATATTGAAATCATATCATGTGATTAATGGTTTTCCACAATTCCATGTTTTATTCCATGCCATTTTATCATTATTAATGTTCTTTTATGATATATGCCTTATATACTTCCAAGATTTATGTCATCGTTCAAGATTTTGATGTTTTATGTTCATGTTTTTACGTTCAAATGTTTATGGATTGTTTTTAGGTTCTCAACGTTTACCCTTACTGAGAACTTGAGCTCACCCTTTTTATGTTTTATTTTCCACATGATATATATAAAGGTTTTAGGTAAGAAAAGAAAAAGTGGTATATCTTTATGGGATATGTTGAAGATCTTTCACCACGATTAGAAGATTATGTTCTGTGTTTCTAAAGACACTAAACTAATACGGTCTTTAGGCATATGTTTTTCTTATGTATTAAGTATTCTGAAAGGTAATGTAATGTCTATGTACATCAAGCTTCGGGTCTCTAAAATTTTAGTAATAGATTACATATTTGAATTAATTATAGAATATATGATTTATTTGACCTATTGTTTCACTTTAAGAAGTGATGGTGTTATTTTTTATAATATTTTCAAAAGAAATATTTGGTTTAGTATTTAATTTCAATCATTTTATAAGGTGTTGTTAAAAAATAAATATCTATTCGCCTACATTAGTGATATAATTTACTTTTTGAATGGAACTAAATTGGTTTTCAAGATAGATCATCAATCTATAAGAGACAATTATATTCCTAATATATATTTTTATTGTTTTTATGGCCACCATAATTTATTTTTAATTCATTTTAGATTCATTAATGGTCCTATAATGATCATGACTGTGATAAATAAATTCAATTAAAAGTACTTTGTCTCTTTTAAGGAAGTGATTCTGGATAAAATTATTATTTACTCTAGATTAAAGGCAGATCATGAGAAACATATATAAATAAATTTTAATATTTTTTGTAAGCTATTGATGTAGACAAAGTTATATAATTATCAATTTTTGGATAAAGAACAGAAATGTATGGGTCTTATCAATTATTATAATGTTATTTACATATACAGTTATAAATTGAAGGTTGTGGGGTATTTGTAGAAACCCAATAATGATTTTCAAATCCAAATATCGTTTGAGTTAGAGAGACATTTCCAAATTTTTATTTAGTATGTTCCCAAGTTAGCTTTACGACTACTGAATTTGATACAAAATGGGGTAATTTTTTATTAGATTGATAAATATTAAGAATATTTTTATGAATATAAGTGGCTAATTAATACAGTAACAAATATTTTTTAAAATAATTTGAATGAAATGAAATGTACTTTGATACTTCTAGAGTAGGATTGGAATTCTTTCTTAGGTACTGAGATTAATTCATTATGCATGGATAATAATAAGTGAAATCTCATGAGAATTGTTATTCAAAATATTATTTGGATTGAGCATTAGTATTTCACATTCAAAATAGTTAGAGGAATTATATAGTGTAAATGTTCATACTGTGATCTTAAGAAAACATATAAAAAGTGGGTAGAGCATCATAAAAAGTTTTATTTTTAACTTTCATATAACCTATAAATGGGAATTTTTTGGTTGATTCATTGAGTAGATATAATCTTCTTCAATTAGTAATTGAAGTTGAATATGATTTAAAATTCATGTGAGTGTTAGCTAATTTCAATTTTTTATTAAAAAAATATGAGAATGTGATATTTCTATTGATCCTAAATGAGATATCAATACAATTAGGGAATGAAAATGATTCACAATTATCTAATTTTGTATGTTAAGGAAGACGAGACACATAAAATTTATTTGATACCATTAAAAAGTAGATATTAGAGGAAAATTTTATTTTTAATTATAGGGAATGTTTGTAGTAATATAAATTTATGCAAAATTCCTAGAAAATTTTCATTAAAAATTTTGAGTAGTGAATTCCCGGATTATTAATTTAAAACATCATATTTAATATATATTATGTTTCCTGGTATAAAAAAGAATTTATATGAATACATTTTCTAATTATTAATTTTCAAATAGGTAATTGTTAAATAATTTTTTTTATTCTAACATTTAACCATACAAATTTTGGATTATGAATTCTGGAATAGATAACATAAATAACCGTTGAAACCAGATTCTCCCTGGGTGGTGGTGGAACGACACATATTGTTTCCACATTTCATTCCTATTTGGGAAACCCATTTTGTTAAGGATCATAGAAATTTTTATTTAAATGATGTCCAAAGACATCATTAAGTTTTTAATTCAATCATCTTAGATGAATATCAACATTTCTCATTTAGATGTAAAAAGGGAATCCTGAATTTCATATATACTTGTATGAAATTATTTGTGAAAAATAATCCATACAAAAATGAACAGGTGATGAAAATAATAATTTTTTAGAATATATTCTTTATATTAGTGTCATCAACATTGGGAAATATAGAAAAAAGTATCTAACATTGTTATAATTTTCCTATAATAATAATTATTGATATTTGGAAAGACTACCAAGTGGAAGAGACTAACAAAAATACTATAAAAATCCTGGGTTCAGAATTGTGTGGGAATGAATTTCTAAAGAACTATAGAAGTTCCACAACACTATTGTTCTATGGGAACTATAGAAATGTACTATAGCAGTAGTATTATTCACTCAATTTTGGATCTTTATCCATGTATTGGGCCTTTGCGTCACTGATCCTCGGGGACATCAAATTAGGGTTTTTTAACTACACTTAATGAGTCATACGAAGATGAATTTGAGTGGTAGGAGTCCTTAGGTAGAGATAAATAGTCACAAATAAGTTGGGAAATGTCAGATACAACACTAGGTTTAGTTCCTACATATATCTTTATGTGTAATTGACATTCCAAAAAATATCTTTAGGTTATAAGATGGATATGGACATTAAAGACATATTGGGGAGGGGTTGTTTCAGTGTAGTTAGGTTAATAGAAAATGGAAAAGGTCTTATATTCCTCTAGTCATGTGGTGTATCTAATATGGGCCCCATTCTATGTGTGATTTTCCTCTCATCCGTATTAATAAAGGGGTATTATCTAATAAATATAGATCCAAAGGCCTCTAAGAAAAAGATATATTCTTTTTAACCATTTATCTATATGGAACTGTTTGAGTATCAGTAAGGAAAAAGCTCTCAGTCTCTATTATGTAGGATTATGATAGGAGGGAAAACACTTGTTAGACTAGATTTGGTACAAGAGAGAAAAACGATGTAATGTGATTTGAATAAATTTTAAAATGTCACATATATGATATAAAACATTGATAAATAAATTATAATGACTTATTATGTTTTAAATTAGTGATTATATATTCTTAATAGTGTCTCCTTAGTTTCGACACAATCCTTTTGGTATGTGATAAAAATTTGAACCATATTATGTATCCCATGTTGAGAATATTGTATGAATCCATGAAATAGAATATTAATTATTATTAAATAATGAATTTTGACTAATTCACATTATCCATTATATTTCTTAAACAATGAATTACTGACCTGGCATGTCTCATAGTATCTATTAAAATGTGTTTTTCAAATATCTAGATGTTGCTTATGTTGAAAGGCTAGTGATAATATATTACATCATCCTTTATATACTTTCAATCTAATATTCAAAATTTAATGGTTTTAATAATAAAAATTTTGCTATCATTTTATCACAAGAAACCTATATTTTTATCATAAGACACCATTGGTATGACTTTATATTTAATTACCATGATCTTCTAAAATTGGGAGATTGTTGGGTCATACTCCATGTACCAAAATTCTAATACTCTAAATTAATGGATTTTAATAATCATAAAAAACTCATATTTTTATCTAAAATATATATACTTATATTTTTAGTGAAATAAATAGTGAACAATAGATGAGTTAACAAATGAGGAAAATAGGAAGTCCATAGATGCATATTATAAGAAACAAAGGAGTCAAATTAAATTATACTAGAATAAACTAACATTCTATTATGGTAGTAATGAATAAAATATTATGATTAAAATAGTTTTTTCATAATGAATACATTCATGAAGTTAAATAATAATGAAATAAAAAAGAATTTCCAAACTCCACCAATGACTTGATAATATGAATGGATGAAACACCTAAATATATTTAGAACAATCTTGGTAAAAAAACACTTGAACATCATCATTTAGTAGACTGTAGTATGGATGATGTGATTAATATGATAACATAGTGAAAAAATAATTTTTTATAAATACAAATTATCACCCAATGTATATTTATTAGTGATAAATCATAAAAAGTTGTGTAAAGAATATGATTTTCCATGTAATTTTTTTTATATATGAAATTGTTACGAGTCTTCGAAAATTAACGGCGCGTGATTCTGAGGCTCGGTATGCCCAGAATGAATTTATGAACTTTTTTAAGGTATTTTTTGTAAACGCATGAGTGGAGTTCTCAAACATTTTAACTGGTTCTCGGATTAAAAATATGAGGGCACCATTGAATATGAAACACCGAGATTCACTTAAGGAAGGCTTCACTTTGACTGTAGTAGGTATGGAGAAAAAGTTGTGTTTTTTAGACTTTATTAATGAATAATAAAATTAACATAGAAAAAAACTTGTTCTTTTCCTCCAACGGACAAATGGAAACGTGGGACCAGTGACGTGTCAAGCCAATTAATGGCTTGACCATTCAATCTTATGTAATGATGTCATTTGGGAATTAGGAAGGTTCATAATTAATGAGCCGCCATTAATTCCCTACATCGATACTTACCTTCCCCTCTCTTATTTGTATGGATCTTGGGTAGAGGTACCAGCACTGCTTCGACAAGCAATAATGTGCTGGTAAAGTGTCGTGTTGCCAACCTTGGTTGATGGAGCCAGTTCAAGCGGGTGATGATAAGCGCCACCAAATGACGAACACTGACCCTTCCTCAAGAATCGAAGGATCTCCAACAATCTTAAGGTAGGGATTTATCTTGAGTTAATTTCCATGTGGTTTTTTATTTATTTATCTCTCTCATGTTAACAAGCTAACACAGAGGGTACGAGATAAAAAACAATACCAGAACCCTCTACCTTTTAGTTTGAATTGATGTGTTCTTTGCGGGATTTTATATTGGGTTGCACAGAAGTTGGAATTCTGGATTATGGCATTGTCCAGCAACAGCAGGTTGCGAAGGAAGTGCAGCACGTTGTCGCACGCCACATTGGCTATAGCTCGTCACCTGCTGCAGTGGTGGAGGCCGTCGACACATCGGTCTGCCACGGAAGGGGAGGTAGTGCGACCAGCATATTACCTGTGGGAAAAGGATCACGACCGAATCCATGACAAAGGTAGAACCCATGCCTCTTGCAGGATCCACGAAGATCGGGAGGCTCCCATGTGGTGCTTCCATTTCACAAATCTGAACGGCCTCTGGGCCATTTGGGATACCTGGGAGAAATGACCCCCCCTGCCAGCTCGAGCGGACCGCTGGCCGCACCCCTTGTGGACTGTGGATTACACATCTGGGCCGCCCCCTTGGGTACCGCACCTCACATGGCCTGGACGCTTGCCCTATGGGACTCCTTATTGTGGGTGTGCCTGACCTCAGCCCAGTGGGCCGAGTCCGCTGCTGCCCAGCCCAGACAAGGTAGGGACGGGTCGGTCTAATCGGGTCAGACCAGACCTAGAAACACATAAAAGGCCATATCTTGAGAACCGAACATGCGTTTGACAAATAGTCTATGTATTTTTGATCCTTTGATCTTGATGGTCATTTTGGTATACTCCCCTTGAGTTTTGGAGATAGTTGGAGTACGATCGGGTTTGATCGAACCCGAATCGAACTGGGCCTTTGAAGCAAAAATGATTATAACTCACAAACCGGGCGTCTGATTGACGCACCGTCTATCATAATGGAACCCTTACAACGTGGATGTACTTTGGGTTACTCCTTTGTGGATATTAGTGGTATTCTAGGTATGAAAAATATATCGAGAGGAAGATTCTGTGGAACTAGAGTGCACCAGGTATGAGGAATCCTTTGGAAGGATGTAATGTGAAGAAAGAACATCGATCCTATGTTGGTCAGCATCTATCGATCATCTGTGGGTCAAAATCTATCGAAACTATGTGGGTTAGCTTCTATCAGATCCTATGTGGTTGAGCGCTTAGTGATCTTGTGGGGGTCAGTGCATACCAATCTTGTGTGGTTCAGATCTTGTATGGGTTAGCGGGGGTTAGTTACCTATCAATCTTTTGTGGGTCAGAAGTAGTACCTCTTTACAAAGAATGAAGATCTAGCCAACATCTAATCATTTATACTTCTATACTTAAGTTATACATGATTGTAAGATGATTCTCTTAAATCTACGTGTTGTTACCTGTGTGGTACTTCTCTCTTCGTGGTGTTACCTGTGTGGTACTTCTATCTTCATGGTGGTACCTGTGTGGTACTTCTATCATCATGGTGTTACTAGTGTGGTACATCTATCTTCATGGTGTTACATGTGTGGTACTTCTATATTTGTGGTGTTACCTATGTGGTACTTATAATTTCATGGTGTTGTCTTCATGGTGTTACTTGTGTGGTACTTCTACCTTCGTGGTGTTACCTTTGTGGTATTATTCCCTCATGTATGATATGAGTATGTCTTGATACATTAGGTATATATATGGGCATATACTTAAGTAGAGTTTATGTTTATTGCTTCATGCTTTGAGATTGAGGTCTTTCATTGTGGTATTTATTTTGTGGAACTCTAGGAGACCTACGGGGGTCTTGAGGTCCCTACTGAGTATCGTTATAGTCACCCCGACACATGATATGCCCGAACCTTGTTTTGTTTTGTGTAGACGCCAGACAACATTGATCGAGGCTGAGGGAGCCAAGACTAGACGATACTCAGAGGTTAACCATTTGGCGTGACAAGACACAGGGTCTATTGATCGTGAGCTGTACCTACCCTTCAGGTAGGATCCTTAGTAGATGATCTAAGAGATATTTTCCCCTTTTCATATGTATTTGTACTTTTCCATTGTACTTGTACTTTTTTTGTGCTTGTATTCTAGCACCTTTACTTTCAACACTCTTTTACCACAACAGTTTACTCCGTGCTTGCTTCTTGTTGTGTTCTTGGACTGTGTGCCTGTACAGGTTAAAAAGGTAATTCCTTCCTGTATTAGGGATATGCCTTTCTGGTGCTACTCTCCAGCCCCTGACCTATGGAAGGCGGTCTTGGGGTAGTCACGGCATGGACCCCAAGGGACGGGTCATGACAAAGTGGTATTAGAGGAGTTAGTTCTACCAAATAACTGGGACTTTGATCTTTTCTATGAGGCAACCATGTTAAGTGTTACGAGTGTGGTTATTATTTTGGGGAATCCAGTGTTGGTGAGTTGGATAACGTATCCATGCACCTAGACCCTTAGATCTGATTTTTAACTCAGTGCACGAAAACACTGATTGTATGTGTTTTGAAAAGTTTTTCCTAGTAATCTATTGGATCAGTTCACCAGGTATATCTTATTGATTGTGGAACAACTGTTTTCTTTCAGGATACCTTCATGTAGACAGCCAGTCATGATTCTCGAGAGAGTACACGATGACGGCCCACCGAGCGATGAGGCATTGGTGCAGGGCCCTCTTACGGTATTAGCACTTTCAGGTGGTGAACCAGCAGCACCACTAACTGTAGGGTAACCATTTCCACTAGCCCCATTAGCAGAGGTTGCACGTCGATTGAGAAGGATGCACGTGTTTCAGTGGTAGATGCCTCCTAGGTTCCTAGGGGAGATGGATCCTCAAGCAGCTAAGGACTTGCTGGAGGCTGTAGTCAGAGTTTTCTGCCTGGTTGGGACACCAGGTGGAATTATGGTGATCCTAGCAGCCAGTCTTTTTCAGGCAGCAACAGGGAGATAGTGGAGCTTGATGATACAGATACACGACAAGGTGACTCTCATCTGGGTGAACATCGAGAGCCTTTTTATGGTAGATTTCATCCCAGTGACTCTACGCTCAGTGCATATATATGATCTGCTACACTTAAAGCTGGGCACCATGACTGTGGCTCAGTACTAAGTGAGTTTCCCTGATATTTCCCGCTACTCCACTTTCATGGAACATGACCCTTTCTATATGGCCCAAACTTTTGAGTAGGGTCTCTGAAGGGATATCAGATCATTGATGATATCACTTAGCATTCCGATATAGGGGGGTTCTAGAGTGAGTGCTTTTAGTGGAGATATTCCTAGCTAAGCAGGCACCGACAACAAGAGCCAGTATGGGAAGTCAGGTAGTAGAGTCATCTGCAGAAGTCAGAATATGGATGGCATAGGGCCCCAATTGGGCAAGACCATCTGGTGGATGACCTCAGGATATAAGTTCAAAGGTGAGGGGATCATGAGATATAGTAGGATAGTTGAGGAGTTGGCAATGCTACTCGTGCATCGGGCAGGGTCACATGGATCACGACTGTTCAACCCACCATATGGATGACCAATAGACGGTTGAGGGACCACCAAAGTAGATGCATTGATTCGATCGAGGAGGTTCATAGACAACAGTAATACATGGTTGAGGAGTTTGTCATGAAGAAGTCGGTGGGTGGTGATTCGAGGTTCAACAACCACCAACTCCCATTGTTCTACCACGACCATAGGGAGTAGGAGGAAAGGGATGAGATCAGCTCTAAGAAGTTGAGTCCTACGACCACAATGCTCTGAAGATGATTAGAGGTAACATTTGTGTCTACCCCACCTTAGTTGTAGTACTTATAGACACAGGTTCCAGTCACTCTCTTATTTCCACGACCCTTTTTCGGTGCACATAGATTCTAGAGGATATGTTGGCTCAATCCTTACTGATAGAGACTCATATAGGAGGAGATTCGATGATTACACAATGGTGTCGATAGTGTGGTCTTACTCTAGGAGGCAAGAGCTTCGGCTGCGATATTCTAGTAGCGGCGTCAAGGTCTTACGACAACATCTTGGTTATGGATAGGTTATCCATAGTCAATGCTCATATTGACTGTATTAGGCACAAAGTGTGGTGTGTTTCTGAGGATGGGAAAATGTTTTCCTTCACCAGAAAGAATAGAACCATTGCATCATAGGATGGACATACCCAGAGGAGGGTCCAGCCGATAACACACTAGTTGGCATTCCTTGACCTCGGAGTAGTAGATGTTGAGAGACCTAGCTATCCAATAGTGGTGGACCAGTATGTCGATGTCTTTCCCAATGATGTTCTGGTACTACCTCCACATAGAGAGGTAGACATTTACATCGACATGTACCCCGAGACAACACAGATATATAAAATAGCATATCAGATGGTTCCCGCAATGTTTCGTGAGTTACTGGTATAGTTGGAGGACTTCAAGAGAAGGGGGTTCATAAGTCCATGTGTTTCTCCATGGGAAGACCCGATTTTTTTCACCAAGATGGTAGATAGGATTTTGAGACTTTGTGTGAACTACCAGCGCCTGAACCAAGTTACTGTGATGAAACATTATTCACTTATGAGGCATTATGGTATTTTTTATGAGATGAAGGGAGGTCATTGGATTTTGAAGATAGACCTTAGATCAGGCATTCATCGGCTCATAGTACAGGATAAGGATGTGTTGAAGACGACATCCAGATGTTGTTATGGCCACAATGAGTTTTGATTATGCCATTCGGCATGACCAATTCCCTAGCAGTGTTCATGGGACTCATGATGAGGATCATTCAGCCATACCTGGATCACATTGTGGTGGTCTTCATTGATGACATCTTGATATACTCAGTGTTGGAGGAGGGGCATGCCTATCATCTACAGATATTTCAGGATAATCTCTCAGAGCATTAGCATTATGGTAAGCTCTAGAAGTTTTAGTTCTAGATATGAGAGTTACACTTTTGGGGACACATTATCTTGGAGGCTAGATTTGTAGTGGATTCAGTGCATATAGAGGTTTTACTTACTTTGGAGCCACCAAAGAGTGTGACTGAGCTGTATAGTTTACTGGGGTTGGCTGGATACTACCAAATATTTGTGCCTAATTTTTCCATAGTTACAGAACCCTTTCCAAAAATGAAGAAGAACGGATATCCCATTTGTATGGATGGAGAGATTCCCGTAGAGTATTCAAGATATGAGGTCGATACTGAAGAGTTCCCCCATCATGGGGCTACCAGAAGAGGGCGCTGGATATATAGTCTACTGCGATGCATTAGGGACCAAACATGGGTGTTTTCTGAAATGGTATAAATCAGTGTTTGCTTATGGCTAATGACAACTGAGTCAGTATGAGTAGAACTACGGTACCCATGACCAAGAGTTAGTAGTAGTGGTCTTCTCCTTGAAGCTGTTGCAACATTACATGATGGGAGACATTTTATAGTCTAATCGTATCACAAGAGTCTCTGGTATATATTCTCTCAGAAAGACTTAAACCTGAGATAGTGGCAATGGCTAGAGTTACTTTAGGACTATAACTTTGAGATATTCTCTACTCCTGGGAAGGGGAACATAGTGGCAGACACACTCAGTAGGAGGTCTGTTTTATAACTACTAAGTGAGGCGAACGAGCAAGTATCCATGTTGCAGATATCCGTTGTGGATAGAGATAGGACAGCTTACCTTTAGTCCATGATAGTCAGTCCCCCACTCCATCAGCGAGTCTGGGAGGCGCATCTTAGGGACATTGACTGCGAGGCTCGAATTGCTCAGATATCCTCCGGACAGGCACCTGAAGGATTTTCAAAAGGTGGGGCCACATCATCCTCTTTAGAGGACATACCATGGTACTAGTGGCGCTATGGGAGGAGGTTTTGAGGCAGTTTCATACGTCCCCTATGGAGGTACATCTTGGTGTGGCGAAGATGTACTAGAACCTCTGGCGTTACCACTGGTGTATAGGGATGAAGAAAGCAGTGGAAGAGTTTTTGTCTGGGTGCCACACTTGTCTGTAAGTGAAGGCCAGGGATCAGGTTACAACAGGCTTAGAAAACCACTATAGGTTCTAGATTTTAAGTGGGATAGAATCTCCATGTACTTTGAGTTAGGGATTCCACGTACGTATAGGGGACATGATTCCATCTAGGTGATTTTTGGCTGACTCACCAAGTCGCACCACTTACTACCTATTCGAGAGCAGGGATATATAGGGGGAATTGAATGCTTATACATATAGGAGATTGTGTAACTCCATGGGGTTCCATATATGATCTTCTCTGACCGTGACACAGATTTTACTTCCCACTTGTGGAAGGAATTGTAGGAGGCATCATGGACTTAGCTACATTTGAGAAACGTCTTTCATCCTCCGACGAATAGTCAGACAGAGCATAACTTTCAGACACTAGAGGACATGATTCATGCATGCGTCCTAGATTTTGGTCGCAGTTGGGGGGATCACTTGCCTTTGGTGGAGTTCCCATATAACAACAGTTATCTCTCCACCATAATTATGGAACCATTATAGTCCCTATACGGTCGACCTTGTAGATCACCTCTATGTTGGACAGACCCTAGGGAGTCAACACTTATGGGTCCATAGTTGGTATAGGATACCACTAAGAAGGTGCAGATCATCCCAGAGCAGATGAAGACTACAGAGAGCAGAAATAAGTATTATGCCGATAGGATACATAGAACTTTGGAGTTCCAGGAGGGAGACCATGTATTCTTGTGTGTCTCTCCTCGACAAGGTTTACAGATATTTGGCCGAGGAAGAAAGTTATCACTGAGGTTTATCTGAACATTTCTGATAATTCGGAGGATTTGCATGGTGAAATATATCTTGGAAATTCTGCTGTAGATGGAGAGGGTGCACAATGTCTTCCAAATATCCCAGATGATGAGATATGTGCATGACCTATCTCACATCTTTGACCACAGTGAGCTAGTCTTCGATGATGGGGTGATGTTTATGGAGTTTCCAGTAGAAATTGAGGATTTACAGGAGAGAGTCATTTGTGGGTGCTCAATACCTCTAGTGCGCATATGCAGGAATCACGGTAACCTCTAGGAGAGCACATGGGAGTGGAAGACTCAGATTTTTACTCAGTACCCCCATTTGTTTTCTTAGTCTATGTTTTGGATTTCTGGGAGGAAATGCCCTAAGGTTGAGAGAATGTAAAGACCTGAATTTTCCATGTAATTGTTTTTAAAAATATGTAATTTTTACGAGTCTATGGAAATTGACGGTACGTGATTTAGAGGGCAATGGAAAAATAACATAGTAATTTTTTATTTTTTTCTTTTCCTCCAATGAAAAAACAAAAATGTGCGACCAGTGACGTGTCAATCCAATAAATGGCTTGACCATTCATTATTAGGTAATGATTTTGTTGTGGAATTAGGAAGGTTTATAATTAATGAGCCCCCATTAATTCCAAATGTCGTTACTTACCCTCCCCTTATTCTATTTATATAGAGTTTGGGGGGAGGTATCAGAACTGCTTCTACAATCAACAAAGTGATGCTAAAGTGTCGTGATGCCATCCTTAGTGGACGGAGCCATTTCCAGTGGGTGGTGAAAAGCACCACCAAATGATGAACATCGACCCTTCCTCAAGTAGTGATGTCTCTCTAATAATCTCAAGGTAGGGATTTATCTTGATTTAATTTTTTGAGACTATTGATTTCATTATGTCTCTCATGTTACCAAGCTAGTGCGGAGGGCGTAGGCCAAATGAACAAGAACCACAACCTCCAACTTTTAGTTGGAATTGTAGTGTTCTTCAAGGGATTTTATTTCGGGTTGGACAGATGTCGGAACACCAGATGATGGTGGCATCCGGAAAAGGCCGGCCACAAAGGAAGTGGCATAGCGCCGTCGCAGACCGCCGGAGAAGGGAGGAGGAAGCGCACCCATGCCGCTGGAGGAATCAGTTGTGGCTTGTTATCTACGGTAGTCGAAGCAGACGGCTGGCACATAGGCTAGCCATGAATGGAGAGGCGGCACAACCATCGTGCCACTAGTGAGCAGAGGGTCGCAACTAAAGCCTCGACAAAGGGGAACCCGTGCCTCCGGCGGGTTCTGCGGTGACTGGGTAATTCCCACGTGGGGCCAATGATTCACAAAGTGGAATCGCCTATGGGTCATTTGGGATACCCATGGGAACCCCCCCCCCCCCACTAGCTCGGGTGGGCCGCGGACCGCACCCCTTGCTGGCTGCGCCTCACATGGCTGGCCCACCAACCTTACGAGTCGTGCCTCATGCGGCCGGGCTTCCTTACTGCAGACCACACCCTTATAGTTTAGGCCACCCCATTTGATGGCTGGACCGGACCTTGGCCCATCGGTCAATGTCCGCCACGGCCCAGCCCAGACTGGGTCAGGCCGGGTGGTCCGACTGGGTCGGACCGGACCCGGGCCCAACCGGACCCAGAAATACTTAAAGGGCCATATCATGAGAACCAGACATCCATTTGATGAACTATATGTGGAATTGGGATCCTTGGATTGAGATGGTCCTTTTGGTATACACTACATGAGTTTTGGCAATAGTTGGGGTATGGACGGGTTGGACCAAACCCAAATCCAACTGGGCCCTCAGAGTTAAAACACTTATAACTCACAGACTGAGTGTCTGATTGACGCACAGTTTTCCACATTGGAAGCCTTATGACATGGCGGTCCTTTGGGTTACTCTTTTGCGTATATTAGTGGCAGAGAGGTATGACCAATATTTCTAGAGGCAGATTCTATGGAACTCTACCACACAGGGTTTGAGAATCCTATGGCAGGCTGTAATGTGAAGAAAGAACATCGATCCTGTGTGAGTAAACATCTATCGATCCTATGTGGGCCAGTAACTATCGATCCTATGTGCATCAGCTTCTATCAGATCCTATGTGGGTCAGTGCTGACTGATCCTATGTGGGTCAGCACTCAGCAATCCAGTGTGGGTCAGATCCTATGTGGGTCAGTGGGGGTTAGTTACCTATAAATCCTGTGTGGGTCAGAAGCAGTTACTCTTTACAGAGTAAGATGATCAAGATTATGACTAATCATCTATATTTATTTACATAAGTTATACATGATTGTGAGTTGAGTCTCTTCCATCTACGTGGTGTTACCTGTGTGGTACTTCTATCTTCCTGGGGTTACCTGTGTGGTAATTCTATCTTCGTGGTGTTACATGTGTGATAATTCTATCTTCATGGTGTTACATGTGTGGTACTTATATCATTACATTGTTACCTGTGTGGTACTTCTACCTTCGTGGTGTTGTCTTCTTGGTGTTACCTATGCGGTATATCTATCTTCGTGGTGTTACCTTTGTGGTATTCTTCCCTTAGGTATGAGATGAGTATGTCTTGATAAGATTGGTATATGTATGGGCATATACCTAAGTAGAGTTGATGTATATTGTTTTGTGCTTTGAGATTAAGGTCATTCATTGTGGTATTTACTTTGTGGAACTCTAGGAGACCTATAGGGGTCTCGGGGTCCCTAATGAGTATTATTATACTCACCCCTATATGGGTTACGCTCTCACCTTGTTGTGTCTTCTGCAGACGACGTACAAAATTGATTAAGGCTGAGGGAGGCATGATTGGATGGTACTCAGAGGTGGACCGCTTGGTGTGACGTGACGTAGGGACTACTGATCATGAGGTGTACCTAACATTCAAGTAGGATCCTCTGTGTATGATCCAGGAACTGTTTTCCTCTTTTCAGTGGTATTTTTACTTTTCCGGTGTACTTGCACATTAATTTGGGCATATATTATGGATCCTTTACATTCAACACTCTTTTACTACAGCTTTTTACTTCATGCTTTCTTCTTGTTGTGTTCTCTGATTGTGTGTTTGTACTGGTAAAAAAGGTGATGCCTTCCTGTATTAGGGATACACATTTATGATTCTAGTCGCTAGCCCCTGGCATATGTAAGTCATGCTTGGGTAGTTTTGGCACGGGCCCCAAGGTATGAGTCGTTACAAGTAGATTCCATATGGTATGGGTGAAGCATAGTCGGGAAAATACATTTATGGAATAAATATTGTCATCAAACATCAACAAATATAATAGAAAAAAAGACTATAGCTGAATAAAATAAGACTAAAAATATAATAAAATCATTTAATACGACATGATACTTATACCTTGACATCATTCAGGAGAGAAAAAGATTGAAGTAGAGAAAAAATAATATTGAAATGCCTATAAAAATTATAAAGACCATTTATGAATTTATTCTAGTCTATAAACTCATACATGATAATGATATTTTGATTAAAACCAATTATTGATGATTATACAAGTATGTGGGATAGAAATATTATTTCCAACCAAAAATTGACTAACCACAGTCATGTTTTTAGATACTAAGAAGTAAAATGAATAATCTTTATAGTAGTAAAAAATATTTAAACTACAATAGTAAGAAATAGATGAAATATACAATATAATCATCAAATGATCAATGGTTTGGTGAGAATCTACAACATGATCCAACAACAATATTTCTTAATGGTCATATTTTTAACATGATATAAGTAACCTAAATAACTTATTTGAAGTGATAATCAGATGGATAATGTAATATCATGAAAATTATTTCAATTATTAATAGAAGAAAACTGTTTTACAGTTATTTTATTACATAATGGAATAACATAGAAATACTAATATATAAATAAATTACATGTAATGACACTAATTATTATAGTTAGGAATAATAGAGGGATATAAAAACCAAAGAATATTTTGTGCAAAATCTTATACTCAATGGATTCATACTCTGGATAGAAGATTAATCCTACCATGAAAACTATTAAAAGAAAACGAACTTTTAGGTTTATATTTGAAATTATCAAAGTAATTGTGGAAACTTTTGATGATGAATTATTAAGTGTCGATGAATGGAACGTATATATAATGTATAAAGGGAAACATGAATGTTGGAATCTTATTGTTACCTTACCATTGGTTAATATGATCATGGTCAATATAACCATGAAATATATAATTTCTCGTCAATATTACCATTAGTAATTATGATCATTGGTACTACATATGTAGTTATATTACTATTAGGATTAGTTTATATTAAGGATAATTATCAAAGTTAATTGAATGCAGAAGGATGAAATGATAACCTTATCTAGTAGAGTCAGTACATTTAGAGGTAATTATACATAACACGAGAGGTAGGTAGTGCCAATGGGGTTTACCCTTGACTAAGCCCAAGAGGAGATTTAACAAATGAGTCTTTAAAAAAATAAACTACGTTCGAAGTTGACGTTACTAGAGATCACCCATAGGTCTATGTTAGCTCACCCACCCCATGAAAATATAACCAATACATGCCTTACAATTATAGAATATACGATGGTAAAAATAAGTTATGGTTCTAGAGCTTAGTAATCAAAATTTTTAATTTTCTCTGAATAAATAAAAAAATTATTTTCCATTTCATTTTTTATAAATATTTTATTAATACAAATGAGTATAACATGATTTCGATAAATGGATTTCTAGATATCGATAAAACATAATTATATACTTAGAAAATATATAAACATTTATTGTAATCATAGATATTAGATATAATGTTTATTTTAAATAAATAGTATTTTAAAACTCTATTATTTTAAATATAATTGATTAAATAATTTTACAATGACCTGAGGAATTATTGTGTGTGTTGGAAATTTTCTAATGCAATAAAAACAGTTATTTTTTCATAAATAAGGATATTTTATTTAAAAATTAAAATTCTTATATATAAAGAATTATTTTTATAAAATAAAAATTATATGTGGAAGAAACATAAAAATTAGGTTAGGGTTATTTTGTGATAATTTTCCAGAATACGTTATTTTTTAGTGAATAAAAAAAATATGGTTTTTCGTTTTAGGTATGCTTCATGAAGTTATACATAAATATATATATATATATATGAGAGATATAATAATTAACCAAATAGAATCCAGATATTAAAATATGTTATTTTATTATTATTGTGTTTTTTATGAAGTTAAATCAATTTCTAGACCTAAAAATGATTATAAAAAGTCTAAAAAAATATTTTAAAAACAATATTTCCTTTAAATTTTACTTTTCCATTTGAAAAGTAGTATTAAAAATGGATTTTGGTTCTAATAGATTAAAATATTATAATAAATGTCTCAAATATCCAAGACCAATATGACAAAACCCCTAGGAAATCCAATGTTTTTTATTTTTTCATTAACCTATCTTTTGAAGACCAATATTTGGGAATAATTTACTAATTTATCAACTTTTACTATAAATACCCACCTATCATCCTTCCACTTCTATCCAAATTAAAAATATATGATATTATTTTCGTTATTCCTCCCAAATAGGCCATTTAAGTATTCCAAAAGGTCTAAGGTTCCATCCTAAAATTTTAGAAAGGTACTCTTTAGGGAAAGATAATTCTCAACTTCTTATTTTAACTTCAAGATCCATTTTTTGTATATGTCCTCTGAATTTAATGTTACGTTATTTTATTACATTTTTTATCCAACCATTATTTCAAAAATAATGTTTTTTAAATGTGAGACCACATCCCCAATCATTATACCCTTTCCTTAATCCACATGTTACGTATGTTAAGTTAAAAAATTCATTTCATGAATTCTTAACTTTTTCATGATAAATTATCATATTATAAATACCCAAACCTCCTCCTTTGATTAATTGAAAAATGAATTAATTTTCAATTCGTTAATAATTTATATACCCAATCATTTTATATAAAACTAATTCCTTAGTCTCCATGGGTTATTGATGAAATGATATATTATTATGGATATGGATCTTGTGAAATATTAAATATCAAGGGTGAATCACTATAAACCTCAAATTTATTGGGTAAAGAATTCAATCTGTTGAGAATACATTCTTTATAGTATCTTGGTGAATAACCAAGGTAATATTTATATATGATGGCTTTGTGCTAAAACCAAAATATATGCTTCTGAATGTCTCATTTTTTATGTTGTAGTTACATATCCATGTTATGATTCACAAAAATCATATTATGATATGATTCATTTTCTCATGATCATGCTCTATTGTTAAGCCTCATGTTATTATTGATAAGTTTCATGATCACGTGCTAAATGCCTCGTTTTTTTACCTTATTGGGATTTACGACAATGCATTTATTTTGATATATTTTCCTAGGATATTAGATTAAATAAAAGTGAATTATGATGAGTCTATGAAGATTCTCTTGATGTGGATTAAAAGAATGAATATGTTTTCATGAATTATGTTCATAGTTTCCAAGAGACTAGACCTGGAAATAATATATCTATTGTCAAATGTTTACTATTTAAAGAAAAGTGTTATACATTTAAAATAGGTATTCCATAGTTTTTATCAATAGTAAATATTGGTTATTTTTAGAAATTAGGATTTTAAATCATTATGAAGAACCATAGTAATAATAATAAATTTATAAATACATCCTCAAATTATATTGAAGATTTAAGAATGTTGATTCCAAGGAATGAAATTCATTTCTAGAAACTACAAGTATCTGTGGATTTGAACTGATGTACCTCAATGTAATAAACCTAAAAGGGTGCATCGGTATTTTAAGTGATCATTACCTAGTGCATGATAATGGGAATTTCTTAACACCATGTTTGACACACCCAATGGGATAAGATGGGTCAATCATAAGCTTTTCAGGAACCATTATGAAGAATATATAAAAAATGTAATTATTATTAGTGGAGATTCGTATAAAATTTCACGATTTTAAATATATATATTAATCACTAAGGTTTTATTATTGTATAAAAATCTTGGGTAATAGGAGAAATCACATAAATGATCAGTGTAATGGATGATGCAATGACGACCTTATTGACATGATAGAAGCAATAATTGAAAACATCATTAGGGTGATGAATAAAAAATATTTGGTTATAAATGATAATTTAAATCATGTGAATCTACAACATTTACCTTGAAGGGAAAAACATGTTGGTGATTACTTCATATATCAATGTCTAAATTATTTTAGTGGTTTTTTGGATCCATTAATTTATGAACAATTTATTTACTCTATAGAAAATATTTTTCTGTACTCCATCTTCTAGAGCTAGATAATGTCACAATGGAATTATATGAATTAAAAGGAGAAACATATTAGTGGTATAGAATTATTAAGAACATGAAACCAATATAGGATATTGATTCTACGCAGTGGTAAGAGTTCATGAGAATATTTTTCAATTAATATTTTTCCCATTTGATTTGAAAAAAAAATTGAGAAGGTTTTTTTGGAGATAAAGAAAAAAACAAAAGATATCTTTGGGAATATTTGAAATGTCTATTAAAAAACATTCTCGATAAATTTATAACCTTTCTATGTAGTATAAGGGAAGAGTTAATAGATTTTTCCATAGTGTAAGACCCCATCTATGAATGAATCTGATGAATTGGGTCTATAAATGTAATTTGGAGAAACTATTATGTGTTATGAAGGTTAAAACAGTGCTAGGAGAGATGAAAAGGTCATATAGGCTAAATTAAAATAAGTGTTAAATGGAGAAAAAAATTGGGTTAGAGTTTTGGTCATCAAAAATGGGGAAAGAAAAAAAATACCGTTTGTAATAAATTATGGAAAAGGATTTCAAGGATCTAATTTATTCAGAGTATAAAGTGAACCATGTGTGGAAGAGTTGTACATATATCTTAGAACTATAATATTGAGGTTAATCCTCAATATCATAATGAAAACTTCATATAAAAGATGGAGGAATCCTTGCATGATGTTAAATACTCCATGTTTGGACACATTCAAAACATTGTAAATCTATGTACAAATAGAAAGATAATATAGTGAAACCACAATAAAACACAATATAGTCTAAGGGAGAAAGTTCATGTTTCACAATCACTAAGGTTTAAGTAGAGGCTTTAAATAATGTGGTTGGATTTACACTCATTATGATCTATAAGCACAAAAGTAATTTTTTTATTATATTTATTCTCCTTATTTAATTTCATCTATGTTTTAAAAGAATGAATAATAAAAACCGAAACATCTAGAAGTGGAGTTATCATTTAAGACTACTGGTGAGTTTATCAAAGTCTCAAAGGTGTTTTTAAACACTAGTATCATCATTTTCAAGTAAAATATTAGCTAAAATTTTGTATACATTCCCATTATGTAATTTAACATTATACTTGGAATGGACTAGCTCTCAAAGTATAACTCTTGGATGAAGTATAGAAGTAAGTAAATTCTAGTTTCCTTGAATGTACATACTTGATTTATATTAAATGAAGAGATATCCTATCTCAAACTTTGTCAAGAATAGATTTATATAACCTTCTTTATAGAAATGATCCATGAAGATGGATAAAAAAATTAAATTATACAGGTAGAGAATGCTAAAAAATGTCATAAATTCATTGATTTATTTCATGAAGAGTTACCTATACCTTCCCAAAAAATAGATCTATATTTCTCTATTGAACTCATATATATATCCAATAAAATATATAGTACCCCATATAAAATTGAATATTTTTTATTTGAAAGAATAAAATCGAAAACTACATGAACCTTTGGGTAATTGTTTTATTTAAAATAGTTTATCATTTTTGGGAGAACCATTAATTTTTATAAATAAGAATAATAGATCAATGCATTTTAGAATTGATTATGGAGAACTTAATAGAATCATTATAATGAACAGATATCATCTTCAAATGATTGATGATTTGTTCAACCAGCTTAGTGGGATTCAATTATTCTCCTTGATTGACCTTCAATTGGGGTATCATAAGTAAAGGGTGAAAAAAGATGATATCCCAAATACTGAATTATTAACATGATATGGGATTTAGGAGTTTTCTATTATTCCCATTGGCTTGGATAATGATCATCCAATATTTATGGATTTGATGAATTGAGTCATTATGTACTACCTTGATGAATTCATTATGATATTTAATGATGACACTATTATATATTCTAAAAGTTGTATAGAGTATTAAGATAATATAAGTGTAATATTTAAAACTCTGAGGAAGGATTTTTTTTTGTAAATTTATTAAATATGACTTCGGGAAACATAAAGTTTCATCTTGGTGGAATATTGTGATATGTAACAGATTTTCAATTGATCCTACTAAGACAATGTTCATAGAGGACGGGACACACCCTAATGTTGTAAATAATATTCATAGTTTCTTTGAATTATAAGGATAATATATAATTTTTGTGAATTTATTTTCATATAATTATAATACACTAATCAAGTTAACTGAAAAAGGGAGTAATGTTTATCGAGGAAAAGTAATGTGAAGAGTGTTTCCAAGAACTAAACAGGTTGGTTAGTGAACCTATAATAACTAAACCGTATATCAGTAATATATTTGTAATCTATAGTGATTTTAATATGAATGGCCTTGGGTGTGTCCAAATGACGAATGATTAGGTGATCGCTTATTCATCTCAACATTTAAATCCTCACAATATGAATTATCCTAGTCATTTCCTGGAGTTATCTATAGTCATTTTTTCTATTAAGATATAGAGACATAACCAATATGGGGGAAATGTGATATATAAATAGATCACCAAATTTTGAAGTGTATATTTACATATAAGGGGATATAAATGCTTCATCAAAGATGGATAGATCTAATCAAGGACTGCCATTGATCTATTTACAACTATCTTAGAAGGGAGAGTAATGTAGATGATTATATTAGCTGAAAAGAACCTACTAAAATATTCATGATGTGGATTGAGAAAGACATTATATTATTGGATATGTAAAGAATGGACCTATAAATCATAACATAAGGGAATATATCCTACCTTACTCATATGATTTCCCAACAATATATCAATGTGAGGATCATAGAGGCATAAATAGATGATCAAGATATTTTAAAAAAGGTGAATGTAGTAAAGAATAGGAAGCTTCACGATTTTTATATCAATGAAAATTGTGTCATTTGGTCTGGAACTTGAATTTTTGAGCCTTCATCCCATGATATAGATGATGTACTATTGGATGATTAACATAAATAATCTTTCTCCATCCATCCTAGAAGTAACAATTTGTACTATAATCTTCAAGAGAAATTTTTGTGTTACAAAATGAAGAATGGGATCACTGAGAACACCCCAATGTTATTTTTATTTATGTATGTTAAAATAGATTGACACAAGTATAATGGGTTTTTGTAACCATTCCCTATACCCACATTTAAATGGGAGAACATCACCAGGTTCTTTTTCACTTGCCTCCCAAAGACATATATAAGAAAAAATGTGATATGTGTTGTGGATGATTGGCTCTCCATGACTAACAACTTCATCAATATTTTGAAATATTTCTATATTGACCAATTTTCAAAGATATATATAAATTTCGTGGTGAGTCTCCATGGGGTAACATATTATTTCTAATCATGATATGGGGTCTACATCAAAAAAAATAATTGGGTACATCAACATGATATAAATAATGAATTGAATTTCGGTCTAACATATCACACCCAAAATTATGTCTAATCTAGAAGGAACATTCATACACATTGATAATTTCTGAGATCTATCTCAATGGAATTTAATGGTGAAAGGGATTAATATATCACATTAGTTGAGTTATCATACTAAAAATACTTCTACTCAATTATTCTGAAGGATCAATATAATGATATAATGGGAAATGATGTTTAACTCTTACTTGTTGGGATGATTTTGGTGGGAAAAAGATACATAGACCCAATCTTGTAGAATAGATGACAACAAATGTTCATTCCTTCCAAAAAAACTATTATTTGATAGAAGAGATATGATGAAAAAAAAATCTAAGGGACTTATAGTTTTATGTTAGATAATTTTTTCCATTAAATATCACTATAGAAGAAAGTTGTGAAGTTTTAAATCAATGGAAATACTATACCTAGTTACATTATACCTTATGAGATCCTTGATGGCATTGGAGTACTGGATTGATGCATAGAACTTCCAAAAACATGAATCATGTTTATGATGTGTTCCTTGTGTCACTCCTAGTAAAGTACATAGTCAACCCGTCCAATGTACTGAATCTAGAGTTGGTATAACTATTGAATGTCCTCTCTTATGTGGATAAACCATTGAAGATAATGTACTATAGAGACAACCATCTATGAAAAAATTGTAACCAACCATGTCAAATCTCTATGGAAGAACCATAAATATGAAGTGGTAATGTGGGAATTGGAGAAAACAATGAGATAGAATAGCCCTCATCTATTTTTAATCTAGCATATGAGTTTAAAGTCGTAGAATGAAATTTCATAAATGCAAGAAAGTAATAGCCCAATAAATCATTCTTTTGTTAAAATTAGAACCCTTTTTACACCCATTTTATTTAAAATTGGATTCAAATAGAAATATTGTTATAAAAAAATATTTCTTGTCATGTAATCATAAAATTTCTATATTTAATAAAACTACAATGATATAAACACCAAATAATATTGACCATGAAATGATATAATCTATAGATTATTACTTTGGAATGAATATTAAACCAATCATGAAAACATTTAAAATAAAAAATAAATGTTAGGAATATAATTGTAATTATCAAAGTAGTGGTGAAAGCCATTGGGGATGAAGTATTAAGTGTTGATGAATGGAAGAGTATGTATAGGGTATAAAGAGATAAGTGACTGTAGGAATCTGATAGTTACTTGATCATTGGTTAATATGACCATTGGTCAATATGAACATTGTGCATTATGAGAGTTTGTAATGTATCCATTATTATGTGACCATTATGATTAGTTTATAAAAACGCTAATGATAATAGTCAATTGAATTTAAAGGATGATATAATAGCCTAAAATAATATAGTAAATCCTTTTCAATCCCATTTGTTTGAACATGGGAGGGAGGTTTCATCATTAGGGTTCACCCTTGACCAAGCCCAATAATAGCTTCTACAAATGAGGTTTGAACAAAATCAACTATCAGAGAAGTTTCAGATAGCATAGATAACCACTTGGTCAATATTTACTGAGCCACCCCATGAAACTACCAATATAACTCACCTTATCTTTTAGGCATATACTTGGGTAAAAAGGGTTTATGGGTCTAGAATATAGTATTTTAAAACTAAAATTTCAATTGAATAAATAAAATAGTTATTTTCCGACTCCATTTTTTTATTATATTATAAATACATATAAATATAATATGATTTTGATAAATGTACTTTTGGATATATATAAAATGTGATTTTGTCCTCTATAAATATATTCTCATTTATAATATAATTAGTAATTCTATATTAAGTTTATTTTAATTAAATTGATTTTGGAAACACTATTTATTTAAAATATAAATGATAGTGTGGTTTTATAATGGCCTGAAATTTTTTTACATGTGTTTGAAATTATATAATGCATTAAAAATTTGAATATACTATAATAAATAAGGATAATTTATTAAAAAGTAAAAAATATCATATTTTGAAAATTTTTGGATAAAAAATAATTATATTTGAAATAAGCATGTTGAAATTAGGTTAGGTTGAGTTTTTGACAATTTTCATGAATACATTATTTTTTGAGATAAGAGTAAAAATATAGTATAGTGTTTTCGACATGTTTTATAACTTTATATATATATATATATATAAAATTAATAATTAAATTAACATAATCCATGACTTAAAAAATTGATTTTATTAATATTATCTATTTTAATAGATTTAAATCGATTTTTATGTCTACAAACTACATTCCAAAGTCTAAAATGGAAATTTTAATTCTAAAACACTTTTTGTGAAAAATCTAATTTTACATGAAAAAAGTAATATTAAAATAAATTAGTTTTCATATATTATATAATTGTAAAACATGACCCGAATTTTCAAAAACCATCAGGAAACCCCATGGGTAAGCTAATGGTTTATATTTTTCCCCAATATTTATTTCTAAGACCAATATTTTATAAATTATTAAACAATACCTACATTTTTATATAAACACCCAAACATCCCCATTCTAAAAAAAATCAAATTACTAATCTACTAAATTATTTTATTTATTGATATTAATAGTCTCTAAAAGGTTTCCAACAGTTCCCAAGGTTCAATCCTCATGTTTTAGGAAGCTACACTTCGAGGTAAGGGAAATATCCACTTCTTCTTTTATATGCATGTAACTTTTTTTAGATATATATTATTAATGTTATATTTAACTCTAATATAGAACTTTTGATCATAAAATTACTTCTAAAATATATTTTTTTTAATTGGATACCTTTTCCCATTTAATTTTTACTCTTTCCTTAATCCATATTTTATACGTATCAGGTTTTCGAATTCATTTCTTCTGTCTCTATCGATTTCATGGGAAATTGCAATATTTTGAATTCCCAAAAATATTATTTTATCATGGTATCTCATATAAATGTAAAAAATATTTATTAATTCATGGATTCATATTTATTAAACCCATATTCAATTGATTTTGGTTTAAAATGATGTAATTTTTTTGTCTTTAAGCACTTATGTACATAGTGATTTTATTTGAAACCCATTCCTTATTCCCCATGGGTTATTATTGAAATGATTATAATGTTATACATTCGGTCGTGAATAACCATTGTAATTTTTTTATGAAACCTTTCTGATAAATATTGATGATATGTTTATGAATGTATAATTTTATGCTAAATAAAAATTTCTATTTTATGATTCATGAACATTATATTATGATATCATTAATTTTCTTATGATAAGGGTATATTTTTATTCCTTGTGTTCTTATTGATATGACTCATTATCACATGATAAATACCTCAACTGTTTATTCCCCTTATGGTATTTATACTCAAAACTTTATTTTTATGTATGCCCCATGGATAAGAGATATAGTAAAATTAAATGAAGATGAACCTATAAGGAATCCATTTAATTGTATTAGAATATTGTTTTTTTCATCAATTATGTTACCAATTTCCAAGACACTAGACCTCAAAAGATCCTATGTACTGTTAAATTTTTTACTATATAATAAAAAAATAATTAAAAAGGAACCAAGACATAGATAATAGACATATAAATTCATAGAAAATGTAGAAAATTGAGTAATTCTCATGCATCATGACACCTCCCTTTCCAATTCTTTTGAATCTATTTTCAAGGTAAAGTCTTTTCTTCTTTAATTTATTATCTGGTTATTCAATTGTTCATTCCTTATATCTTTCCAGTTTTAAATTTATTTAAATTTTGAATGAGGAATAATTTTATTGTGTTCACTCCATTACCCTATCTTGTATTTTTAGTGAGGTAATTTGTTTTGGGAATAAAAAATTGCATTCGTCTGATATTTGAAAATTAATGCTTCATTAGTACAATCATTTCACTTCATGATCCTAGATTAATGATATCTTGGAGCTAAGGAATTGTGTGTTTATCAAAAAATGGGAAATAATTATACTCAATTTATTTCATATCCAATCATAATATCCCCCTAACACATTTAAATAAAAGAGAATAAGTTCATTAGGTTATAAAAATTATTAATATAAATTTTATAATATAGGTATTTATTATCCCAAACCTCTAACATTTATGATGTCTTATCCTTTTATAAATTTTTTTGTTTATATATTTGTTTTCTATTAGAAATTTTTACTTGTTTACTTTAGACATAAATCATTAATAGTGTTCGAACAAGTATGAAGAGAGAGATTAAAGTATTTACTCACCATCCTCAATATTTTCATTTAATATTTATATCCTTTACTTCCTTATCATAACTCAGATATTCTAAAGTTTATTATTTAAGAATTAGAAGATATTAATTAAATTATCTAAGAGTTCATTTAACTTTACTAATTTTCCTATCAATTATAGATATTTAATGGATACATCTATTTCATATTTTTTTGATTTACATTTTTAATTTAATAATTAATTTTTTGCTATAATTTATTGATTTAAAAATTAATTTCAACAAATTGGTTTTGGATATTAGTATTTCAATTCAAAACTTATTTATAAAGTCTATTTTGGACAACACATTGTTTAAAATAAAGTATATATAATTTTTAATAAATATAATAAATTTGTGGAAAATATCCACTTTGAAACCTCCATCCCCTTCAATACAAAAAAATTGTTGTTTGAGATTGTCTCCATCTTTCGGGATGATATAAAAGTATTGATATCAGAAGTGATTATTTGAGTATTTATTATTATAAATACCTTTCATATCAATATGAAAATCTTAATTATCATTTATTTGTCATATTTTTGGAAATATTTATTTTTCTTTCACTATATTTTATAAATATTTCCCAAATGTATTATTCATTCATTCCTATTTTCATAGAGGTGATTATTACTGTTAGAAAGACTTAATGGAATTCCATTTTATATCGAAAATTATTCCTTATTGGATTATTTTTATTAGATCTTATTACTTTCATACTAAATAGATCAATTATTTAATAATTAAAGAAAATAATATTATTATTTAAATAAATATATTTATAATATTTTGAGAAACAACATCAATTATGAAGAATAAAAACTTATTTTCACAGTTTTCACTAGCCTTGGAATCTTGAAATTTCTAGATAGTACATTTAATATAGATCTACTAGATAATACTACTACTTCCATGAAGACATGGATAATTAGACCCTATATAGTATAACATTAGAATATTTTATTATATAAGATCATGACTATATGGGTTCAATAGAAAATATATTTTCCAAAAATTACTCAAATGAATATTTGAAGTTAATGTATTCACCCAAATATTTCTCATTATTATATCAAAAAATTGATGGTCTTCTAATAGAATTGATATGGTTAGTGACAATTCTATATTCTAAAAATGAATCATATGATCATTGTGAATATCTTACCTCTAAAAAACCTAATCCCAAAAAATATTTTTATGCATTGAAAGAGTATATATATTTTCATTATTTTTATATTTAATGATATATTAATATATAAGATTCATCCATTGATGACTCATGCTCCATATAAAAGGAAAATGGATACCTATCTAAAATCTTCAAGATAAATAGATACAAATATAATATAGAATTTGATATTGGGAGACTAAATAAACAAAATATTAGGTTTTTAAGGAAAATAAAATCAAAAAATGATCAAATCAAGTTACCCTCTACTCATCTTAGCTTAAAAAATACCAATAAAGTCACCACTTCTGGACAAGAAATTTTTTCATAATTAAATACTTTGGGATTTCTTCCTCTAATGATAAAAGTGAAGTAAAGATCATAACATTTTGAATTAGAGTCCTAAATAAGACATTGAATGATAAAAAAAATCTCAACTATAAGGAATCAATGAAAATATATATTCCAACAGTTTTATGTGATACAAATTATAGACTAAATAAAATAAAAATTTTGAAACCCATCCAATTAAACACTCATCCGGAAGACTCATCAGAAAGAGTGAAGATTACATTCCTAATACATCAATAATATAGAAATTCAAACTATTAAATTTCTAATTTATTTTGTTGAATCTCAAAAAAAATTTGGTTATATAGAGACATCTATAATTAATGAATCTTTAGGTTTTCTAAAAATTACCCACAATATATCTAAAAATTCAATGAGAGATGGTTAATCAATAAATTAAAATAATTTATTTGTTATTTTTGAAAAAAAACTCATTGATATTAATTAATGATAATGAATAGATCAATATCACTCTCACAAATGTACAAAGAAATTGGGAAATTAGATTATTAATAGATTAACCACTAAAAATTAGAAACTACATCCTTGATATGATCTGATAAAACCCATGATCCAAAAATCCATTTAAATAATCATTTTGGATATAGTGATAAGGTTTTATTCTCAAACCCATTATATAAAACATATTTCTACAAAATTTTGTAAATTTATACCATAAAAATAAGAATATTGAATTTAATTTTCAATAATTATAAATTCTTCAACCATGATTGGCTTCCTTCAAGCTGTATATAAAATAATTATTTATCTCATTACTCAGAGTTATTTGTATTCACACTAATCTACAGACCCTCCTTCATAGTTTTCTCTTAAACTATATCTTAATCCTAAAATAACATATTATGTGATATATTTTTTAATTTTTATCTCACATAATGAGATAATTTTCATCAAGTTTTAATATAAATTTCAAATTGAAATTCTAGTTAACGACATCCCTTTATATACACTTTAACATTTATTCAACTTTTATAGTCATTGTACCTATTTAGATGGAATATTATATCAATAACAAAGTAACTTTGTATATTAGGGTATGATAAACCAATTCTTATAATACCTTCTAAAATAATTTCTCTCTTTGCAGTGTGAAAATGTTATTTGCAACACAAATAATATCTTTTTTTCTCTATCTTCTACATGATCATTGTGTGGATATCATCTTCATGGAATGAACCTTATTCTCAAATATCTTATATCATGATATATCATAATTATATTTAATCCATAATATAATAACTTAAATATCATAATTTTGAATTATGATAATTTCTGGAACCCTTACGTATCATATTTAGAGTAAGAATAAGTCTTAAGTATGTTCATATCACCCTTTACATATAGGCATATCATTTTGTATATTATAGATAAATATTATCTTATGATTTATATTTCCTAAATTGTTAACCCTTATATATCTTGAATTCAGAAATTTTCATATTTCCATTTCTAAAGACCAATAATTCTATATTTTCTTCTTACCATTTATATATAGAAATTTTACATTTACGTCTTGAGGACTTGTCCAATTTTCCAGTCTTCTTCTATTTATCCTCATTGTGACCTTTATGTATATAACACAATTACTTTTACATATCACGTAGCACCAATGAGACTCTTACGTACCATCAATGTTACCTTAATATTTTAAACTTATACAATGAGGAAATAATTAATTTTACAGTCAAAGTTTTCTCAGTATATATTGATCTTTACATATTGAACAAAGTCACTTTTTCTGTATTAATTAAAACCAAAGGACTTTAACATATTTAAAAAATTACTTTATATATTAATCTTACGCACTAAGTACATAAACAATTTTCTTTTCCCAGTCTACTTAGTGAATATTAACATATTTGTATTATAAAAAGATACTTTTACATGATTAGTTTTCAACTTTTTTGATAAAGTATATTCAGCCTTGGTGTGGCAATCTGTTATGAGGAAATTTACCATTAAATACTGAGAATGTTTCAAATATTTATACCAAAATCTATTCATGTTTTTAAAAATTAAAAATTATATTAAATAACTCCAAAATAATCTCAATCTCCTAAAAACGACATAGTACACTTCAATTCTTGTTTAAATATTTTTATATGTGAGTTTCATCAAGTATTATATATTAAAGACAAAATCATATAAGAAAATATTCACTCTATTATCTTTACATCTCTTATTTCCTTTTATAAAAAAACCAATGAAAGTGATTCTTCTTCAACTATTTTATTTAGAAAATTCTCTTTATGTCCCGAAAATATCCACAAGTTCATTACAATCATTAGATTTCATCATCTCAAAAAATATATCTTTGTCTTAATAATATATACCTATTGATATTGTTTGAACCAAATAAACATAATTAACATTTAAAACTCATCAAACATAAAAACAAATAAACACTCCGTAATTGTAAAATTACATAATTGAAATTAGTGTTTAAAATAAGAAAATTGAACAGTAATATAATATTATCCAATAAAGTGACTAATATATACTTCTTCAACTCTTATTACTTTTTATAAAAATTCCTATGAATATGTGTTTTATAGGTTCTAGAAAACATTATCAAAATAAATATGAGAACAATTCCCAACTCAATAACTATCACAACTTCATAACATAGCCCTTTTAAAAACTCTCTCTAAATATATGTATCCCAAAACTAAGAGATCACTCTCACTTCAGGTTGAACATATATATTTGGTTTCTTACCCTATATTGTTTTTCTCTCCCTTTATAAATACATTAAGGAAAAAAATGTAAAAATATTTATGTTTCCTTTATCAAACCTAGATAAAAACATCCAATTAATAAGTGAGAGAGAGGACTTATTTACTACACCTTAACCTTGATAGAAATGAGGTTGAACTCTCATCATAAACCCCAATCTATGAAATGATTCCTTTGGCAGTGGATTAGTGAACATATATGAAATCCACTCATTTTTTAGAATAAATTCAATTATAATAAATCATTTTTCAACCAACTATATGATAAAGTGATATTTTATATTAATTCTTTATGATAGGCAGTGCTAAACATGATCTATAAAAATATTTATATCCCATTTATTATCACAGATAAAAAATAACGGAAACATCATATCCACCATGATATCTACCAATTGAGTCTTTATCCAAATCAATTGGGTTTATCATTGAGTTGAAACAATACATTCTATTTTTAAAATACTCCAGAGAACCCAACTTTATTTTTTGGGTGCCAACACACACATATTTACCCAAACAAACATGCACTAGATGTTGATATTCCAATACGAAAATTTATATCCCAATATATATTTATATGTAAAAATAGATTAGGAATCAAATTTTTGTAATATTTTACTCCTTAATTCATTATTTCATTGATAAAAATTAATGTTAAATTTATTAAAATTAAATGAGATTCCATTTATTAAATTTGATATTTGGAATATAATGTAACATCATACACTATATATAGTCATAATGATTTCAAGTAAAGAAAACTCCCAATGTTCTTTAGTAATATTCTGTAATCAAATTATTTTCCATTTGCGTACTTTTAATGATAAATTCCCACTAATATTGTGGTATAAACAAAATTCAATTCCTCTATTAAAAACATGTTCATAATTTGAAGAGTATTTTTCTCCCGTTGAAGAATTAGTTTATCATTCTTTTAAGAAGTTTGAAATCCAAAAAAAAATACCTCATTTATTTATAAATATAAATCTAAAGAATATTCTTCATCACAAAATATAACTTACTGATCACACATTATTTACTTCCATAAAATATAATATCATCAATATAGACAATAACAATAAGTGATACTACATTATCAGCCTTAATATATATGTCACAATTCACTCTTCTTTTTTTAAACTTATTCATCTTCATGAAAGGTTATAACTTGGAATAACATTATCCTGTAATTTTTTTTACCCTTAAATTGATTTATTTAACCTCAAAAAATTCCTCAAATTCTCAAAATAAGAAACCTCTAGGTTTTTTAATGTACACCTCTTCTTCCAACTCTCTATTTAGAAGTGTTGATTTGATACCCATTTGAAAGATATTATGTCTTCTTTATGAAACCATATAAATATATATCCTCATATTATAAATATTATAAATTGACGTGAAAGTATCATCAAAATAAATTCCTTTTACTTATGAGTATGCTTTACACACAAGTCTTTCCTTAGTTTTTATTACTTTCCTCTTTCATTGAGCCTGTTACGAACCACCTAGTACATTATGATGACATTATTATTTTCTAACATGTTTAAAAAATACTATGTTATATTCATCCTAATCTAATCCTACTCCTCATTTGTATTATTGATCCATAATCTATGTCTGAAATCTGTTTTAACATAAATTGGTCTAACTAGAGAAACCAATGAGGTATGTTTTATTTTATTTAATGTATTCCTAATCTTAATGGACGGTCCTTTTTATCCAATTAGATTCTCATCGTAGAACTAATTTCATATCCTTGGATGAGTTGAAAATAATTTTATTCATCACTTGAGATGGTTGTCTAATCATCTAAAATATGTACTTCTTATAAAACAACATTGAATTCATTATCATTATCCTACTTCGCAAAATAATCAGCTTCATTATCTTCCATCCCAGAACATGATTATTTATTTTTTATTTCATTTTTTGAGAATTTCAAAAACCTTTGAATAATAACTATATAAAATATTACAAGAATATATATTATAATAATTACATACTCTTCCCTTATACTGATAAATTGAATATACCATTAACCCCTCTCTCCTCAAACATTAAAATGTTTTCACATTTCACTTTAATAATGAATTAGATTCCAAAACCCCTATGTTTCATTTACATAGGGACATATTATAATAAATATTATATAGAGAAATATTTAAATTTTTACTAGTTTATTGAATCCATATATAATGAGAATTATCCTGCTCAAAAAACATAGTACAAACCATACATCCAAAACTCACATTCCATCACCCAAATATATCATTTTATAGGGTTTATGGTACACTAAATTCGTGATAAATACCATGATAATTGTGATATTCTTGAAAACCTCCAAAAATATATCTAACACTACTATCTATCTTGGTCATATTCAAAAAGAAACCACACTTATTATCATTTTTTCCTTAAAATTATTATACATCTTTAGAGACTTAGAACTATGCTTCATAAATATAATTTTTCTGATATGAGTGATGTAATCTCTAAAACTAAAGGAATACTAATATATGGTTGTATATTTCTTCCTTATAGGCCAGAAAATATGTGAATTAATTATCCCTAATGGGTAATATTTTTGATTCTTTTCATTAAATTATGAAGAATTAAAAATATTCTACTCTTGGAATATAGATTACAAAAAATTCATTTTTCTCTTCATTATAGGAATATGGGGGAAATTTTTACTTTATTAAGATTTGTCATATTAATTTGCCCAATATTCCTAATCCTTTAATAACATAATCATTTTTACTCATTTTAATCTTATGTAACATGAATTTTTAGGATCATAAACCAAAAACAAGTTTGTTCTTGATTTATATAGTTTTATTAATAGTAACATATCCTTTAATGTACTCACCAAGAACCCTTTTTTTACTTTATTTATTTATCAAAGGGTAGTGGAAAAAATAATAACATATGTTTCATCCCATAAATATACAAAACATTCTTGGAAATAAACATATTTTATTTAATATTTATTATGCAACTCCTTTGATGTTGAGTTAATAATAATTTTAAAAAGTCATTCATCCTTCTATTTAATTATAAATATCCTTTGTGATATTTATATCTCTGACTATGTGTGAATAATATAAACTATTAAAAAAAATAAACATTCTTTTTATGATTATTTAAGAGAAACATTAATAAATAGTCCATCTTCTTTTCATATGTATATTATCTTATGAGTATTTTTGTATTGTAATTCTTAATTAGAGTGTAGTTAGAATGGTGAAACACTATTCAGAATATTGACTTATTTGGTCAGATTTTCCATAGACTGATTCCAATAGTTTGAACTTGGTGACAATATTCAATACCAATTTTACTAAATGTTTCATAAATTTTCTTACTTGGATGGGTCTAATCCCCTAAGAATATTTTCTATCAAATATTATAGAATCATATAAATGATTGTAATGAAATAGAAAAATTATCTAAAAGTTACAAAAACTATCATAATTCCAATTATATCCATAAAATAAAAACATTTATATTTTCAAATTATATTCTTATATATTTTTACCACTATTTTTGGTTATTTTTTATGGAATACAATTTTCATAGACTAAAAAAATTCCCCTTAAATATAGAATTTTAATTTGAATATTTTAGGATACGAATTATATTATATTTTTTACATTCATCTCAATATTACTCGAAATTAAATATTTATATTATTTAGTTTTCATTGTAATAAATTTTAATTTCATGACTAGTGACTTTAAATCATCATTTTCACAAACAATTTCAAGTCCTTTTTAAATCATTGAATGTGATATTGTATGACGTAATGGATTTTAATCATTCTTTATATCATCATATATTTCCAAAATATTCTCCTTTGAGACTTATCTGATATCTTTAAAATTGTTTTTTATGCTTAATTTTAATTTTTCTAATTAATTTTCATTTAATAGAAAATTTATTGTACAAACTCAAGATCATTCATTGTTTCTTATATTCCATTTGAACATTCAAAGTATAATATTTTGAGAGGAAAATATTCATGTTTTAAATCTATTTCATCTGATTTGGCATCATTTTAATATGTTCAGAATCGTTATTTATTGAAGATTAATTATATTTATTCAAATTTTTGTTTAATTTATCCAATGTTGATATATTTTAAAGGCATTTTATGTGTTTTTTATTCAACATTAAATCTATTCCAATTTCTTCCATACATCATTGGTCAATAAATTCAGTACTAGTAACCTCTTACCCATGTACTTTTCCTATCATTAGTTCTTTATAAGATTCATAAGAACTATTAGATTACTCTTCATGATAACTACTATCACCATACAAGAAAATTGATAATAAATTTTCCTTTTGGGGTTTAGATAAATTATTAACCTTCCCATTGAATAAAACTTTAATGTTTTAAAATCCTACATTTTTCATCATTTTGGAAACCCTTTACCTTTCATCCTAATCTTCATAATCATCTTCCACGATAAAATATAGATAATTACTATATAATTTCTACTAAAACCACTCTCAAATCTATTTTATGGTAGATTTAATTGATAATTTCAATTGAATCTACTCACACATGTTTACATTAATGGAATGAATTTATTAAATTTGAATTCTCTTATTTATTAAAAACATCTTCTTTCAATAATTCATCTATAAAATTATTATCATATTTAAATTTTGTAAATAAATCCTTTCTATCAGTCTTTATCTTATTATCGAAGGACCTTCCCTTTATTTTTTCATATGTTATCAGAATATTATGTATATCATCCAATGGAAGTACACTTGAATCATGATTTTCATGTGTTATGGTCTTTTTATGAAGCATGTCTATAAAATACGTAGTATATTTTTGACAACTTTGGAAAACATTAACATCTATACAAAAACTCTTCTTGTTCTCATAATTTCATTAACTCAAGTGAATAAGTAATCTACCATTTCATAATTATTCAACTTGAGATATTCATATCTAAATATGGATATTTACATATAGGTTTTATCAATTTCATTTTACATATATATTTTTTAAATTTTCCTATATTCCATTTATTAATTTTGATCTCTTTTACTTCAGGAAACTATTTTTTAGAAATAGATAAAAAACAGAATCTTGAGCATCAAAATTAATTAAAAAAGTCTTTCTACTAATCACTATCATCGAAACACCTCCAATGAAAAAAAATATTTTCTTCAAACTATAAATCAGGTTGATTAATTTATCACAGGTATAGAGGAATCTAATCATTCTATATATATTATGTATTCATGTGAAAAGACGAATTCAGTTGATGTTTACTAACTTAATGGTTTCCATGTTTACAATAAAAATTATATGCCTAAATATTCTTACATATATTTACACATATCACATCAAACTCTATAAAGAAGATCCTCTTTTAAGGATACATAATTTCTCTAATATGTCTAAAAAATAACTAAAAGATTAGTGAGAGTTTATTGAGGGGGTGGGGGATGAATCAATGTGTTTATTCTATTATATGTTTCTATATAAATAACCTTTGATGCAAATTAAATTTAATTAATATATCACTTTAACACACCAACGTAAATACATAATAAGAATGATAGATTTTTAAAAGGTTCACCAGTAGAAATGAGTATCTACATCATTTTTTTGTCTAGTAAAACCCATTATTATACAATACACAAGAATCATCATGTTAGATACAATGTGAAGGATTTATCCTTGAACTCATGATACCAAATAAATTTCACAAGATGTGTATAAAGTGATCCAATAAAAAAATAATATATAATTTATTTTTTAATGGCAAGAGTGTGATCAAACAATTAAATCATAAATATAGTTATCATTATGGTTTTTCTTCTTATCCTACCTTTTTTCTTATCATGTACACTTATCTAAAAAAATTCTTCATAATTTCTTTCACTCTATAAAACTCTTAAAAATATATAGGATTTATATTATATTTCTTACACAACAAAATGTCCTTTTTCAATATAACATTTTAAATTATAATTCTAATTTGAGATAAAAACTTCTATATATAACTATTAAATTATTCTTCAACTTCTAAAATATTTTAATATATCCAGGTAGACTATGGAATTTATCATTATATAATTTTTCATCTTGAATAATGATAAACTAGTTCTTTTAACTACACCTAAAATGTATTTTCTCTTTGTGGGAAGAAAATATTCTTCATGGAATGATTAATCTCTTATTTTCACTATAATATCATCAATCATGGTGTGAATATCATCCTCAAGACATGAAACATATTCTATAAAAGATAGTATTATGATTTTCTATATGATATTTGATACATAAAATAATACCTTCAATAAAATGTTTTTTCATTTTTCAAAAAGTATGTAATCCTTATCTTTCGTCATAAGAGAAAGAGGAAGTATTATATATGATGATATCAACCTTTATACCATATCCTATAATTTAATATTTCAAAACAAGCATACCTTATATTTATTATAGATCTACATTATGTATTAACATTTCCTAAGATTAACCTTTTCTTATCAATATATTAATCCTTATGTATCAAAAAACTAACTTTTATATATTGAGGGCTTACAAATTTTCCATTAATATTATATTTAATGCAAAAATGTCCTTAATTTTTTGAGAAAAGTTACATTAACATATAACATAGCATCAAAGTAAATCTTAAGTATCAAAAAAGTTACCTTTATATATTACCCTTTTATAATAAGAACCTAACCAATTTTTCATTCCTATATTTCATATAATAAATTGTCCTTTATGTTCATTTACCTATAACTAAACATAAATGAAACTGTTTGTATTTGAAAAATTACCTTTATACATTACACTTACATACTAAGGATTTGAAAAAAATTTATTTTCTATTATGCTCAATATTGAGGGAACATTATGCATTGAAAAAAATTACATTTATTTCTTTCCTTTGAAAATTATATGATCCAGTCCTCTCAGCATCAGAATGGCGCTTATGTATTAGTTTTTTTCCATTATATATTTTGGAATGAACTCCAAAAACCATCTTACCTCATTTAAATAACTCTATAAATATTTCAAACACCTTCAAACATCTTAAAAACCTACAAATAACATTATAAACCATATTATATTTGAGTTAGGCAATGTATTATGTATTCAAAACAAAATTCAGCCCAAAAACATATCAACCCTATTCTTACAAAATATATTCTCCCCTTTTACAAATAACCATAAAATTAATTCTTATGAAACTATTGATTTTAGAAAACTCTCCTTGGTCTAAATAAATCTCTCCAAGTTCTAAAATATATCTAAATTTAAATATCTCCTTAAAATCATATTATCATAATTTAAATAAATATATAGTTTAAATTTTAGAAAAGCAATATCACAAGGTTATAGTTTACAGTAACTATTTGATAAATAAGAAATAAATTCAACCACTTTATCATGTATGATTTTTTTTTCATTCATATATTTTTTAACTTAGGACTGTAAATATTTCACTATAATCCAATAAATAGTGTAATACCTCCTCTATTCAGACTCACTTCAAAAGTGATTATTATTTCATACCTCTTAAGAAATGTTTAGAACACTATCATACTTTCTAAAATAATTTTATCCTTTAAAGATAATTATATTTTAATGTGTTGTCTCTTATTATCCTTTTTTTGGATTTTCCTACCCTTTTCCCAATTTTATTAATCTTCTTTAGAACACTTATATAATGGGAGGAATTGGAAATTTTCCTTTATACCTTTTGAGAAATATTTTAATGTAAAATACAAGTAATCTATTTCCCTAATATGTATGAAAATATTACTTCCCATTTAGTTCTTCCTTGAAAACACCTTGATAAACAAAAATCTACTCTATGATTTTATAGTATTGAAATTTTGAGTTACGGAAAAAAGTGGATACACTAAAATATATAAAAAAATAAATAAAGATATTTGTATATTGGTGGAAAGGGTGAAAGTAATTTCATTTCATGTATATATTTTTAATCATGTATTTTTTTTATAAACATAGTATACAAATGTTCTGTTATTTTTCAACCTTCAAATTTTCAATAATAGAAATATCTATTTACTTTTACATAAATTTTTTGTTCTAATTATTCATATACCTTTAACTAATAATACTTAACTCTAGAATGTGGGGACTAAAAAATTATAATACAATATAAATAAAATATCAAAACCTATGAAGAATAATCTATTAAAATGATAATTAGCATATTCATAAAATCCAATAGAATGATTGTAAAAATATATATCTGAGGGAGTAATAATATTCTAGAAATGGAACTCCACATTTGATAAATTCACCTCATTTAAAATAATTTAAAATTATTTAACATCTACTAAAAAGGTAAAGAAATCCATTTTTCCCATTTTTATTAAGTTCTTACTGTAATAATGATGGTAAAATATTTTTAACAATATACTTGTTGAGTTGTTAAATTTTATTTCTATAAAAAACCATTATAGAGGTGATACTTTTTTATATAAAATAGAATCTTACTATATTATTACTCATTTATATTCAAATATACAAATATTTTTTTAGTAAAATGTGTATATTTTTATTTATTTATTTAAAATAAAAACATTCTGATCAATAATAAAAGGATATAATTATCCCTCAGGTTCAAATTTTTTTTAAAAACAAGTTATTTTTATCATTTACCTTGTTAAAGGAACAATCAATATTTCACAAGGGGAGAAATTAATATCTATTTTCAAGAGGGGAGAGTTCAATTTAATTTTCATCCTTTTATTTTTAAAAATTGGGGAAAGTGTTATTTTGAATCTAAATTATTTACTTTGGAGAACATATATTTATGAGGAAGAATATATATTTTACTTTTATTTGGGATAATAACAAAGGGGGAGAGTTTATTTGAAACTAAACACTAGATATCATCCGAGTATAAAACATGTATTACCTCTTTAGGATTCAATAAAATCAAATATTATCATATCAAACTCAATGAATTTTTATGATATTTGATTTATTATATAATATACCATTTGTGTGCTCATAAAAATAGGTTTATTGTTAGGACATCCTCATGATAATAGAATTTTCATCATTTATAATGATTTGTTTTAATGAAACACCCTCAAATTAGACTACATGAATAATGAAACACTAGGTAACCATATGAACACAAGCATACCGCCTCATACAAAAAAAAATTTGAATAACACTGAGGGTCTATAGGTATCATGGGGAGACTATACCATATTGATTATATAACCATAAATAAAATAAGAATAAATGAAAATAAATCACAATCCCAATGAAACAACATAATAATTGAATTAAAACTATGATAAAATAATAAATCAATGCATCACATGCTATAAGAGGGTGGTGAAAAATTATAATTTCAAGCATTTCATACATAATAACCCTGATAACCACATGGATGATCATATGGATCTTGATTAAAAACATATAAAACAATGAGGAGAACCATAAAAATAAACTATACTCGAGACTCCACTTGATCACATCTCCCACTAAGCCCAACATACCAATTCGACCATTAACTATATTGTCATTTCCCTTACCTATATGCATAATCATGAAATATAAATTCACATAGTTATTATCATGATTGGAATAAAAAAAACTCATAAAATCACAACTAATAGTATCCCTAACCAAATATAGAGTATATAAGTACATGCATTAAATTAAATAGTAATATCAACATCAATAATAAATGAATTTTGTATCTTAAAATTCTAAACAAACCACCCAAGATTGACCATATATTATTTCTCTAATATTGATGCTATGTAATAATGTAAAACATAATTATACTAAGGAAAGGCCTAACTTTTTCACATAACACAAAATAAAATGTTCAAAGTAGAATATTTTTAAATAAACTATAAATAAATACAATAAATAGAAAAAATTTCAATACAACAACAAATATTAAGTTTTCTAATGATTTATAATTATACCCAACATCATACTCTGTTAAAACTATAAGAATTACATCCAAATTAATACTATAATAATAATAGTTGGAATCACACCAGACTCACATAATAATAACAATTATAATAATTGTTGACATTTCACCCACCCTACATCATAAGAATATCCAAGGTTGGAATTACACCAAAATCACATAATTATAATTTACATGGTTGAAATTTCACCCAACCCACATAATAAGAATGGTCTTCATTGTTATTAAACCCAACATAAGTCATTAGAATATCCAATGTTGGTACTATAACCAAATCACATGAGAAGGGTAATTATAATTAGATTTATAACCACAATGTACAATAAAATAAATTATTAAACATAAATCATTATAGTTATACGAACTCAAAATAAACCCTTAATAAGATTTTTCATTAAGGATTATTCTAAAAGTGAAATACTATTTGGACCTTGAATAACTCATCTCTAAGATGTCATCCCAAGAGATCTCAAGATGTGATAACTCAATGATCAAAATTTAATAATAATTTAACCAATAGACTATAATGTTAGTTATTTCCTTATAGTCATTGAGATCCTTACGAGTAAACTTTTATGCTGACATGAAAGAAAGAATTAATGAATCTTATCCCTAATTGAAAATAGATATTCCATATTAAAACATCTTATAAAATCAAAGAACAGGGATTTTCATTCCATAACATCTCCATTCAACCATTTAAATTTTTTTGGTTTACCCACACACAATCCCTTATTAATTTTTATAGCCCATACAAGGCTTTCCCTTATAATAGACTTGAAATTTATGGGGATATCACCATTAAGAAATACCCTGGGGTACCTAACCTGGTCCACTACATCATCATATAACTATAGATACCCCATGTTGGTTTAGATTTACAATTCCTATAACACGTTGATTTCGATGTCTGGCCATCGATGACTATCCAAGTATAATAATCTCCCAAGGGACTAATAAAATTTCTAATAATTCATACTCTAATCATAAATAAACATTATAAAATATTTTGTTTTATTCCAGGTTATATGTAGGAACTTTCACAACCTGTATATCATGTATCACATGCAAAATCATATAAAATGATGATAATGTACAAGGACCACTTAATATATTGTCAAAGAAACCTACTCATAGAATAAAATAGGTTAATTTAACATCAATTAGTTGAAATCCAAAAAAATCTTATATAATACCACATATCAGGGAACCCCTATGTAAAATGGATAAATAGTGAGAGAAACATAGATTATATGGATGAGGATTGTTAGACATACCGAAAATGATACTATAACACAACTAGAATGTCGATCCACTCACAAATGAGGGAGATCCATGGTTAGGAGAAGAGTGTGATGGGAGAGTATAGGGGTGATATGTGGTTGCTGGAGGAAAGAAATGAGGGGGTTTAGTTTTCTTATAATTTTATAAAAAATAATTAATCAATTTAAATATGTAAAAAAATTATATAGTAGGCCACTGGGTACTCATTATAATGTCTCCAAGTACTAGGTACACCATAATGTATAATATTTTGAATCCACTAGGAGGTTAATGGCCTAGTTGGGCTACCCATATTCTATATGATTCAACCATGTACCCATAACAAGGCAACTAAGTACCTAGATCTTTCTTCCATAATAATTTTCTGCATTATTGAATCCTTCTCCAAAAACCCTGACCCTCGACCTTCATGAACTACACAAACAAATAAAAACCACTAAAATATACATGGTTTGGGAAAATTTAAAATGATTATATACATTGAAATATGTGGGTTGTTACATTAACAATCACACGAGACCTATAATTTCATCAGATGAACCTATATATTAATCCTAAGTCACTATTATTTTTTCATTTATATTTAATTCATTATCATTAAAAAAAGGGGGATGTTTTTTTGCCATCATCCGTATAGAATAATTATCATCTTTCAAATCATATTGTTTTAATTATCCTAAGAAAATCATATTCTTATCTAATAAATCAACATATTCATTTTCAATGAAATAAAAAATAAATTGATTATCTGTAGAAGAATAATAAAAATAGGTAGTTTTTAGATTTCTGTTAGAATAAATAAAGTGTAAAGACCACAATATACTAAAACCTTAAAAATATTTGGTGGATTAATAAGTAATCAGATGATATATTGACCATATTTATCTAAAGACTAAGGAAATATATGAAATAAATAATAATAAAAATGAAAATTAAAAGGTTGAACCTGTTTATTTATATAAAAAGATATAGAAAAATGATGCACCTAATTATAAAAGGAAAAGTATGGGTGAATACCTATATGAAATTAATATCTTGAGGAACACTAAATAGATTATATAATAAATGAGGTTACATAAGATTAAATACATCAAAATAATCAAAAGTATTTTTGATTTACATTTACTGGTAAAATATCAATGAATTAAAATAAAATGATAAACGTGTAAAGTAAATTCAAGTATATTTTTTTATTGAATTAGATTTATTATTTGAACATGAATCATTTAAACATAAGAAAAAAATCTCAATCTAAGAACCATAAAATATCTAATAAATTCATTAAATGACACCAAAGAATTAAGTATAGTTATCAATCATGAGAATTGATGTTCTGATACAAATGGTAGATGCTCAAAACTTATATTCAAATCATGAAGATAGTTTCAAACTTCTTTCACGTATAGGATCTCCTATGGGACCATGAAAATTAGATAAAAAGTATACTTTGATGACTTGAAATGAAACTGTAATGACAATATTTTTTATTCTATATTTTCATCCAAAGGTCATAAATTAAAATGATGAGAAATCATGTAAAACATATCAATATCACATTAAAGATAAAAAACTATAAAAATCATCATGATATTCCAAAAAACATATAATGGTCAAATGATAATTTTTCAGATGAGAAAGGACATCAATATCCAACATCCATATGTATTAATAGTCCAGTTTCTAAATATTTATAAAATCATGAGGATATATCATCTGATGTTTTTATTAGATGTATAATAAATGTATTTGTTAAAATTAGTGGGATAATTTGATGATATCTCAAGCATCCTGAAACCTATCTTTCCTCTTATTCTAAATCTCGTTTAATGAGAAATACCTATATTTTTGTATTTATTAAATTATTTTTTAGTCCTCAATACCTTAAAACTTTTTCATTTTATATTCATTTCAAAATAGAAATAATTCTAGATCTATTATACTCACTCTATCTTCCATTGTAAATCAATGAAGAGGTCCTGGGAATAAAAATATTTATTCTACCAGTTATTTTTCAAATAAGTTCTAGGAATAAGAATTTTTCTTTAACTAACCACTAATCAATACTGGCTTATGGACAAATACATGTCCATTTATTATAAATTGGATGATTCTTATACTCATTTTTGTTTCAAATCCTATCAGAATATTTTACTACTTATTTGAGTTAAAATATAATACGATCCTAAGGATAAGAACCTTTTGAATACAAATTATTTGAAATAGGGATTTTCTATTTGAAATATCTAATATTTATATTATCTTGTCCTTTAATTTATTTTATTTAATTTCTTTACATTTTATATGTTTAACTATATAATTTGGTTCTTGATCATTTATAGATCATGAAAATATTTGTAGAGTGGATAAATGTTTTTGATATCCATTCTCTAGAGTTTCCTTTAATAATTATATATTTTATTTTCTTATAATAACTTATTTATTCTAAAAAATCATATATTAATATAAAGGAAAGGATTAAGTTATCTAAAAAATCATTTCCAAAACACTAACTTCCAAGTTGATTTTATATCTTATTTTTTTAGCCTATTTATACTTTCACATGTTTCTTTTTCTAACATGCACTTATTTGTTTTACTCTATTTTTTTAATTTATTAATTAACTTTAATTAAAAGTGTTTCAATATTAGTCTTTCAATTCGCCGCCTCTTGAATATTTATATTTGGGATAACATAGTTTCAGACCAATAAGGAAATATTATAAGAGAAATGTGAATTCCCTTGATGAATGTTTTATAGTGGCCTGTGACTGTTAAAGAAGAGAATTGGGAAAGATAGAACCATATGTGTCATTAATTACTAGAGAAATATTTTTAGGAGAGATAACTAAAATATTATTGGGTGAAAAATTCAATGTGTTGGGGAGAATATTAACACCTTTTATTTTTTTAGTAAATTCATTTATGATTCAGTGAGTTCTCGGTAAACAAAATAGATGGTGGTAATGTTTTTTTGGATTGATGAATAGTTTTGAATACTTATTTTATTTATGAATAGAATTACCATTCATGTAAATAAATTTGGGTTTGTAATGAATTCCTAGTTAGATTCATAGTTATGTAATTATTAATATTAACCATGAATTTTTATAAGAACATTGTTAGTAAGAAACATATGGTTATGTGTATAGTTTGGGTAACCATGAATTATTACCATTAAAAAGACATTAAATGAAATAATTTTGTTTAAATCAAATTTTTTTACTCTGTTTACCCTGTTAGAATTCATAAATAAATCTTAAATAATTTTAGTTTTCCCTGGAGATTTTAAATCCTCTTCAAAATTATTGAACAAATTTATCTCATAGTTTAAATGGATTGACATTATATCGATGGAAAAGGAACCTTGATATTATTTTTCCTTTTAACCCTCTTATTATTTACATTATCCACCTTAATAATTAATATTTAATGACAATGGATGAAATTGATCATGTATTTTCCAATTTATTTTGGATTTTAATTTCTAAGTATTAAAGGATCAATATTATAGATGAGATTATGTTTGGTAATTTTAAGGGTTTCTAGGATGACACGTCTAAGTTTGTGGTTTTTTTATAACTAAGATAATATATAATAGTGATACAAACTTCTATTAAATCAGTTTTTTATTTTTTACAATAATTTTTAATAAATTAGAAATGTTGATTTGGGAAATTTTTTTTATTAAAATGATATTTTTATAGAAATTTAGGGTATTTTATATCCTCTTCAATTTTAAATCTAAAATAATTTCTCTATTTAGGTGATTGTTTTGAAATTGATGATTTTTTATTGTTGAAAAATTTTTACCATCTACTGAATCTTTTCTTAATAGATATAAATATTTTTTTACATGGTTATGAATTTGATTGAAAAATGGGATTTTTTTATAAAGAGATGTCTTTAAATTGGTAGCTTGTTGAACTCACTTTTTTTATTATTGTAAATGAAAATTTAATTTTAAGATACTAAAAACATTTCTATGGTGAATTATTTCATAATTATGGTTTAGGAATGTGTGTAATGGTATGAGGAATGATATGTTTAGGGGAATTGTTTTAAATTCATTTTTATACCATGGTGGGTCATTGAAACAGTTAGATTCATAGAACATACATATTTATGGGTGGATACATGGATCATAATGTTATCTAGGAGAGTCTTGAATTTTTGAAGTTGTGTTTAAGTCCGTTGGTAATGGGTTACCTCTTATGTTTTTATATTGATGTTATTAATAGACACATATTTGTATTTATTTAATTATATTAAATAAGTGAATTTATTATTTTGAAAATTAGTGAATTTTTCCATGATAATTCTGTTAGAAGATAACTAAAAATGGTATAGCATATTATATGATATAACTTAGTTATAAACTAGGATATAGAATGTATATTACCCTATCAAATAATATAATTGAAATTTATAATTTTGTATAATACATTAGAAATTTGGGATATCCAGTTCATGGGATTCTCCACATATTTAGTATAATTTACAATGGATATAAATATATGCTATAATTATTTTATGGAAAGATTAATCATTTGTATCATTTAAACAGAAATATATTTAATAGGATTTTATTAAGTTTAATGAACATTGACTTCCAAGCAATGGAATATTATACTATACTCCCTTTATTTAAGGAAGAGAGACTAAATAAAGGGTTGGAATTCCCTATTGAGTGTTAGAGATAATAATATGCTTTATCGCAAGCTCTCTCCTCCTAGATATTGTCCATTATTCTTTTTTAAGAATGTGAAAACAAACATTTTATGTTTGGTGGTCCTCTCATTATGAATGAGGCACCTTATGGGTGAAGTCATCCCCGTATAGAAGAGAGGCCTTAGTCTATCCATAAGTGACCACTATTAAGAAATATCATATGAGTTTGGAAGACAGTGATCATACAACATTATAAGTATTCTACTTTATATTTTATCTTTTTCATTATACATATTGGTTTTGTTGAGGATTGATCAAGGATTTATCTGCATTTCTTCTAATAATTTGATCATTTTATGATTCATAAAATATGATAAGTGGTATCACAGATATTTTTGTTAAATAATATAAATTTTCTTTTACTAATTTAATGAATAACATGTATATCATAATATTCTTGAGGCCATAAAATACAATACAATACGTTTTGGTTGAATGTAAACTTCATGATCAATTAGATTTATGATATATGATATCAAAATTATATCATGTAGTCATAGATTATGACTTTTATTTATCATAAGGTTTGACATAAATAAATCATTTATTGTTATTATTGTTACTATATTCCATAAGATGCAATATTTAATATATTAGGATATCACTGAAATACATTTTAGGTGAAAATAGAGTATCAAATCATAATAGAGATATGTAATATATTGAAAATTATGATTGACCCTTAAATAAGATAATTTCACTAAAATAATATACAATCATGTATGTTTAATGTTTACTTTTAATACATAAGTGAATTTATTAGGATAGATAAGGATTCCTTGAAATGTAAATGTTTTTTATTTTTCATGAAAAACTATAATAGAAAGAGGAAGTTGTGGTGGTTTATTCATTACAGTTTAATATAACACCTATAGATTTTATATAATTTAACATCCATTGACTTATTTTTGTAAATTTAAAAAAAAAATCTTCTAACTAATTTTATGAACTGGTTTTTAAATAATCCCCCACTAAGAAAATGTTTTGTAGTGGTTATTAAGAAACACAGAGAATAAATCCTTAATTTCAATGTTATGACCCCCTCTATTATCCTCCACTTAATATCACAAACCAACTCCCCACAACATGATGATTCCCTCCCTCCACTCGATTCCATACATGAAACCTCCCCTTAAGGATTTTGACACCCAGACTTGTGTGCCCATTTTATTTTATAATTTTATTTGAAATTGAAATATTTTTGTTCTCGTGTGGTCCTAGATCAATTTAAATTTTGCGTTTTTATTGATAAATGAGTGTTTTGGGCTTGGCTGTGTCTGGAAAATGGGCAGGGCATAATAGATGTTGTGGGGCTTCACCGGGTCACTATGTGGACTGCACAATGTTTAAATAATCTATCTTTAATTAATGAATTAATTAACAAAATGAATGATTATGTTAGTGATAAATAAAATAAGAAAAATAAAATGATTTTGGGAATTGTATTAGTAATAATAACTATAATATTATTATTTTAGTAAATTATTATTATTGTTTGTATTATTATTATTATAAAATTATTAATATCAATATTGGTAATATTATTATCATTAAGTTATTTATATTAATATTATTAAATTATTAATGTAATTATTGTTATTATAATTATTATTATTATTGTATCTAGTTTTCATAGGATTTTAGGTTTTATTTTTTTCTTCTTTTTTTCCTTTTACTTTCCTCTCTTTCTTCCCACACTTGTTGCATCACATTGAAACCCCCACCACCCACAATGTTGTGAGCTACTATAATTTATTGGACACTACTTTGGCTAATGCCACCTCTCACTTTCCAGTGACCCACATGACCGGCGCCTCACCCCCTTTTAAATTCTTGACACCAAAGGTTGGTGGTTCCGTGTGTAAGAATTATATATGGAATTAATTTTCTTCATTAAGAAATTTAGAAAGTTCTTTAATTAAATATTTTACTGGGTAGTTATTTTGTTTTAGTTCAATATATTTTTGATTTATTTAGTAGAATGTTTATATGATATGGGTGTGTTTTTTAAGGAAACTCATATTAAGTTATTTGTTAGTGTTTTATTAAATTGTGTAGTTAGTTTATAAATTTTTGAAAGGGTGTAGATCTATGTTTTGATGTGGTGATGATGTGTTTTTGTTTATAATATAGGATTTGAGCAGTTTTTTGGTGTTTCATGTCATGTGCTACCTCTTGAAATTATTTTACAATTTTTCTTTGTGGATTATTTGATTCTGAAAGTTGTGTAAATTATGTTTTGAAAGGTTTTTGGTGTGCATATGATTTTAAACTAGGTTTTGGGAGTGAAAATGGATGTTTTAGGTGTGTTTAGTGCCTTTTTTGGTTAGGGTATATAAATATGACATGTGATATAAACTTGGATCTTGAGTGAGCAACAAGGGAAGCTCGTGTAACTAGGTTGGGGGACTAGGACTAGTGTGATAATGATACAGAAGTGGCATCAACATGGTTTCACTTATAAGGATTGATGACTAAAAAACTATATAAATATTTGGATGATGATTTTTGGCCACAAGGGTTACGGTAATGTCCCATACTAGTGGGTCGTGCATGAGAACACATGTCTACATGGTTACTATACCACTGTTCACCGAGACGCAAGGTTCTCGGGTACCACTACTTACTAGTACCTATAGGTCCCCTTCCTTGTTTATTGATATTTAGATTTTCAGTTCTCACCATCGTCATAAGGTGTGGAATTTGGGTTACTGTAAAATTAAATGTGTGTTTTTTATTAAAATTTTATTCCTTGATGTTGTTTCATTAATACTGCTTTCTTTAAAATTGTTCAAGAATTTTTCCTTTAATTAATTAAACCTTCATGTGTATTCTTAATTTAATGTTTATTAATAGAATCCTTTCTTGGGTGGAATCCTTTTGGGAATTATCTTCCACCCTACTTACACCATTGGGTGTAAGTATATTTTGTAATGTTTGATACAGGTAAGGGTAAATCTTATGGAGGTGGTGGTTCAGGTTGGTTGATGTATTTTTTGGTGTTGAGCTGTGGAGATGGTTGAGGGTGGGGTCCTCTTACCAAGTGGCGGTTTTTGAGTTGGTTTTTTATCACCTTATCTTTTGGTAGCTTTTGGGTTTTGGTTTAAACTTTGGAACTCAAAAATTGTTTTTGGTTAAAGTCTTGTTCGGTTGTGACTTGCATCATTAGTATATTTTGTGTCGTTGCTTGTTTTATGTTTGTATGTTTGGTAAAATAGTTCCATTTTGATAATATTTCTACCCTGGAACATGTGTCAGCCCATGGGAATTAGGAACGCCCTTTGGGCCTTACAACAGGCCGAGTTAGGCACTGGTTCAGATGACGACATGACTTGATTCGGGAAAAAATGGTATCAAAGGGTGGTTAATCTCTTGAGTCATTTTTTTGGATGAGTTTGGTTAGACCTGATAGAGAAATGTTGTGGCCCATAGTTCGAGTTGTGAGAAGTGTGTCTGTCTATCACACCTTGTGACAGACATTGAGTCTCAATGGGATGTTTATAAGGACTCGACCTTAAACCTTACATTAAATTGAATTAAATAAATAATTCCCATTGAGGATATTCTCAGGTTTAGAGTTTTAAATAATTAGGATGTAACTATTACATATAAAAATATTACAAATTACACACTTCTACCCAGTATCCATTTTTTTAAAAAACATGAAATATTAAAAAAATATTCAAGTCTAATTCAAATTTTAAGACAGCATTAATTTTCCTTGTTCCCATCCTTGATAATATTGCACATTATGTCATGTGAAGAACATTTCAAAAACATGGGATGAGCATAAAAAGCTCAGTAAGGGATACACAAAGAAGTAAAACTATTAGTTTTTCAAAACAACAAGTAAACCATGAATACTTTAACATAAGTAATAATTTTGACCTTTATGAAGTAGTAAATACTCTTCACTGAATAAAAGATCATTTCTTACCCTTTTTAACCAAATATTACCACAACACCCATATAAAGAACAGATAACATATAAAGGTAACTTGAGACATAAACATACATAAATGGAATAACTATACAGTCGACTTCCACACATACCAATAAATGGAATAGCCAAATGGCTGACATCCATACCCAATACATTGTAGGTTATAACATAACCACACGTCCTGGTATTCACGACACCACCTGTCATTTGGTTTATCATGTAACCAATTGTCAAATGTCCAAGTACCATTATAAAATCATAAAACATAAAACAAATATAAAGGAAAGAAAACATTTCCACATTTCAATCACAATATATCACTTAAATATATTTACATAACAAATCCATTATCAAAACCATTTTCAATACCAAAATACATAAAAGAGTATATGGTATTTATTTTCTTTTAAAAACATTACGGCTTTTTGAGGAAGCCAAAGATCAAATAATACTCACGGTGGCGGAAATGTTATTGTCACCACATATGTTAAAAATAAACATACATTTTTTCATTTAGTAAAAGGCTTCGTAGAAAACTTTTTCCTTTTAAAAGTCATGGGTGTTTATAAAGTGTATAAAATAAAGTCTTGTATTAAAACAAAATACGCCTCAATGAAATGAGATTGAGAAGAAGTCCCATAAAAAAACATTTTGTAATTAAAATAGATCTATTAGGTGTATTAAATATTAGAACACCTAAATAAAGTATAAATACATAAATAATCATTTCCCACATAATCAAAGAATGACATAAACAAGAAAGAGAAGATCAACCCAAAGAACGGAAATTGGGTTAAGAAGTTCCCTTACCTCATGTCCAACTTGACTCGATCATTATTTAATCTCCTGAATAATAAAATAAAGTTAGTTTATACTTTCTTAAGAACCTTTTTCAAGTTTATTATTCCTTTTATATCACTTATTACCATGTTTTAATCATTATGTAATCGTTTAATTTAATAATGTTTGTTTTGTCGATATTTGGTTCATGAGTCAAAAATGGACTTCTTTTAATTACATGTTGCTCATGAGGTCAAAGGATCATTTTATCCAGAATGATATTCATGATTTGAATATCATATATATCCAGAATATACATGTATTTATAATATTACATAACATTTATAGGTCATAAATGAAATGCACCGTTCATGGAGACAGTAAGCTGTATGTACGCATGAATGCTACTTCCATTTCTATTTCATATTTAATGGATTTAATACATAATGATACAAAATTATATTATAATTAAAGTATAATATCATATATAATATCAATAAATCTATCCTTTATATATCCCACATAAAGCATTAACGAGTCACATCACTTTAAGGGGGCGGTAGTTCGCACTTCCTCAAATGAGATTATCGTATTTACCCACTATGGAAACCATAAAGGTTTGATATAATTGGGAAGTACAGAAGAATAAGGAAATCATAAACATAATATATATCATATATAAATACAGTTCCATCATAATGGCCACCATGAGAGGTGGTAAGATGTAATTGAATAATCATCGTTTCGTGAGGCGTTACTTTTCCATCCACAGAAACATCATGTTCTTCATCAATTATATAGATTTTTGTGTAAGTGTAGTAAGAATATTTCTCATAAAAACATACTAGTATATTTAGGATACTGTTTTTGTTACACAATACAAGAATAAAAAGAGTTTTGGGTTTGGAGAAGAAAAATAAAAGAAAACAATTTAAGAGAAACTGTTACCTTTAATTAGGGTAACTCTCATTGGTTTGAACCGAAGGACTTTTTAAAGTGCCTTATGACTAAGGTAAGGCTTCTAGAAGGAGGATAGGTATGTATGGGAGCTTAATTGGGAAGATTTTGGATCATCAAAATGGCTTGGGTGGTGTGAGTAATTGGTTAGAAATGGTCTCCTTTTATAAGGGGGAGGAGGGGCTCTTCAGGAAAGTGTGAAAACATTATTTTATTATATAATGATATTTGGTTTCTAATGGTAACAAAATAATTATAGTCAAGTATAAGATGACTAATGGTTGAAATAAAATCATCTAATAGTAATTGGGCAGGTTTTGGATAATATATTAATCATTATAATCTTATTTATTTAAATGATTTATTAATGAGGTAAATACTGCATCATTATTGTGTCATGAATAATTTAATTTATAATATCTCTAAAAATTATAAAGCAAATACTATCATGTAGTAAATATTTTTATCCTTCCAATTAATATTTATAGTTGAAAATATGACTTATATAAAACCATATATAAATTAATTACTAACAGATGTTTGTTAATGTCAATTTTTTCATTACAATAAATTAATTAATCTAAAGTGTCATTATCATTCATAAGTGGCTCCATGGGGTCCCAAAATCGACCCAAGGATTCCCATGGTCGGCCAATACTAATCCTATAAGTTTAGGAAAAGTTTTAAGGTAATTTTTGAATTATTATAATATTCTTTTAAACCGGAATTACCCTTTCTACCATTAACCGCGGTAAATAAAAGTCAAAAGTTACTATTCACCAAAAATTCTTTTCATCTTATTGAACCAAATTTTACTTCTTGATAACAACCATGTATATGAGATTTTAAAAATTCAATTCACAGAAGTGGTAAAATTTCATTTAAATGATAAAGTCGTTTTTTAACTACCACTAGGAGTTTTCACTATTCATCATAAACTGATGTTTTTCAGAAAAATACCACAAATTCAGCCTAAGCTATATTTGATATTCCAAATTCAAAAATGGTGTTTATTTTTCCAAATTTAAAAGAAAAAATTGTCATTAATTAATTTTAAAATTAATTCTCATTGTTAAAATAAATAGTGTGTTTTAATCAACAATAACTATAAAAAGATTGACACTTGTTTATGTCCAATTTCAAATTGAAATTAATTCCAATGACCAAAAGTGGATTAACTGGTAAAAATATATTCTAATTAAACATTATAACCAATTAAAAAGATAATCTAACCATATAAATAAATTATCTTAAAACATAGTTATGAATTCAAATACATTATTTTAACTATTCATTAAAAATTGAACTTTATCAGAAAAATTCCCAAAAATTACACAAAGTAAATTTTGATGTCCCAATTATAAAGAAGGATTTTATTTGGCCATATAGAATGTATTCAAGTAACCAAAACTAGATTTAAGGAGGTTTCTCGATTAAAAGGCGATAATTCGGCCTTTTAATGTAAATTATGCTTAAAATTAGATTCATTCACATTTTAAGCCTCTAACTTTTTATTGGATAAATTTAAATACATTTAACAAACATGTATAATCATATTTTAGTTCGATTTGTTCATTTCCTTCAATATAATGGCTAGGAATTAACTACCATTTAAAATAATAATATTATATTATTAGTATGAAACGTAAGATTCCAATGAAACCCATTTTGGCGTGTTGAGTACGCTATCGAACATAGAAACCCCTTTAAAGTAAAATTAATATTTAATTCACAAATATTAATAAATATGAAATATGTCTTATTCTTTTTTTACATGGGATGTTACATCCTTCCCCCTTTTGGAAATTGCGTCCTCATAATTTTTATTCACTTATCAAAATAAATGTGTGTATTTATCCCTCCCATCATTTTCAGATTCCCACATTGCCTATTTAATCAAATGGTTTTTCCAAAAAACCTTTACCCGGTAAATTACCTTATTCCGCAACACATTCTCTCTATAGTCAAGAATCTGAACTGGTTGTTCTTCATAAGAGAGATTCTCTTCCAACTGAACTACCTCTGGGCTCAAAACATGAGATGGATCTGGTATATACTTTCTCAACATCGAAACATGAAAAACATTGTGTTCCTGGGATAAAATTTGATGTAAATCCACTCTATATGAAACTGATCCAACATTCTCAAGGATTTCATAAGGTCCAATGTTCCTCGGACTCAACTTTCCCTTCTTACCAAAACGCATCACACTTTTCCAAGGAGAAACTTTTAGAAAGACATGATCACCTACCTCAAAAGAAAGATCATTCCTCTGGTTATCTGCATAACTTTTCTGTCTACTCTGAGCTATTCTCATGTGCTTCTGAATCAACCAAACTTTCTCTGACAACTCTTCAATCAATTCTAGTCCCATCAGCTTCCTTTCACGTACTTCATCCCCAAAAGCTAGATTTCCACAACGTGTTCCATATAATTCCTCAAATAGAACCATTTGTATACTGGAATGAAAGATTTTATTATAAGAAAATTAAAAAAAATAAAGATGTTGGTCCCAACTACCCTGATAATCCAGTGAAAAAGCATGTAGCATATCCTCCAATGTCTGAATTTTTCGTTCTAACTGCCCATCGGATTGAGGATGAAATGTTGTACTAAAATTTAATTCAGTATCAAACGACTCCTAAAGGCCTTTCCAAAAGTTACAAATGAGCCTAGGATCACGGCCAAATACAATGGAGAGGGGAACACCATGCAAACTGACTATCTCTTTAACATACAACTAAGATAGTTGATCTATAGATAACTTATCTCAAATAGGAAGGAAATGAGAAGATTTAGTCAACTGATCAACAATAACCTAGATTGCATTATTACCTCGAGATTTATTCGGTAATCCCACAACGAAGTCTGTGGATATATTTTCCCATTTCCACTCTGCTACAGGTAAATACTGAAACATCTCGTTCGGTAACTGCTGCTCTACTTTAACCTACTGACAAGTCAAACACTTCACAGTAAAATCAGCAATATCTCTTTTCTTTCCATCCCACCAGTAATACTCCCGAAGATCTCTATATATCTTAGTACTACCAGGATGAACTGAAAACGGGGAACTATGAGCTTCACATAACAACTCATTCTTCAACTGTGAATCACAAGGCACACATAATCTCTTCCCAAACCTCAAAACACAATCATTATCAATGTTAAAATCAGGCAACATACCCTTCAGAACCAATTCTACCTTTTTCTGCAACTCACTGCCTTCTTTCTATGCTTTCTTTATTCTGTTTGATAGAGATGATTTTACTGACACCATAAACAAAACAGAATAATTTCCTGCACCAACAACTTCTATACCAAAGTTTATCAAATCAAAAACCAAAGGATCTCATTCCAAACGTAGCATGGCTAATGAGACATTACTTTTTCGACTCATAGCATCAGCCACTTAATTTCCCTTTACAAGATGGTAATGGATAGTGCAATCATAATCCTTGATTAATTCCAACCATCTCCTTTGTCTCATGTTCAAATATTTCTATGTGAATATATACATCAAAAATTTTTGATCAGTATATATTTCACACTTCACTCTATACAAATGATGCCTCCAAATTTTTAAATCAAAAACAACAACAGCTAATTCCAAATCATGTGTAGGGTAATTTAACTAATGTGGTTGCAACTGATGTGAAGCATAAGCAAATACCTGATAATTCTACATTAGGACACAACCTAGTCCTTTCAATGAAGCATCACTATAGATAAAAAAATCACCATTTCTAGAAGGCAGTTCCAAAACTGAAGCATTCACCAATATTATTTTCAATTCTTGAAAACAATCATCACATTCTTTTGTCCAGATGAACTTAACACCTTTTTGAGTTAACTTAGTCATTGGACAAGATAACTGTGCAAAATTTTCAACAAACCTCCGGTAATAACCTTCCAAACCTAGAAAATTACAGATCTCAGTTATATTTGTTGGTCTTGGCCATTCTTAAATAACTTTTATATTATAAGGATCAACAGTTATGCCATTTTTTGAAACAATGTGACCAAGGAATGAAATTTTTTATAACCAAAACTCACACTTACTGAATTTCCCAAACAGTTTCTTTTCTTTTAAGGTTTGGAAGACAACCCTTAAATGAATTTCGTCTTCCACATTACTTTTTGAATAATCCATAATGTCATCAATAAAAACAACCAACTTTTTTCACCTCATTCAACTGATCCATCACTGCAACAAACTGTTCAGTTCTGATTCTGACCATCTTAGGATCCTGATTTGAAAGGTAATTTCCCTCTGTATGCCTTCCCAAAAAATATTCTATGTTTCCTCTATGAAAAACCATTCTTAACACAAAAATATATTAGGCAAAGCAAGAGAGTAATTTGTAAATGCTATATCATTTCAATATTACCATAAATTAATTTAGGAACATTAATTTAACAATACCCTAACTCTTAAATATGTCTAAACCGTCCTCTGATACCAGCTATAAGGACCCAGCTTTAAACCATATATAATATTGAATTAAATGAATAATTCACATTGAGGATCTTTTTAGGTTTAGAGTTTTAGAGAATTAGGACGTAACTATTACATATCAAAAGATTCAAAAGTAGACACTTCTACCTAGTATCTTTTTTTTACAAAACATGAACTCTTAAAAAAAGAGTCTTGTTAAGTTCCATGTTTAAGATAGCATGAATTTTCCTTAATCACATTCTTGAACCTATTCCACATTATTTCCTATGAAGAACATTTCAAAAACATGGGATGATCATAAAAAGCTCAGTAAGGGATACACAAAAAAGTAAAACTTTTAGTTTATCAAAACAAAAAGTAAACAATGAATACTTTAACATAAGTAATACTTTTCACCTTTATAAAGTAGTAAATACTCTTCACTTAATAAAAGATCATAACTCACCCTTTTGTAACCAAAGATTACCATAAAACCCATATAAAGAACACATAACATATAATGGTAACTTGGGACATAAACCCACTTAATTGGAATAACCATGCGTTCGACTTCCACACATATCACTAAATGGAAAAACCATATGGATGACTTCCATATCCAATTCATTGGAGGTTATAACATAACCACATGTCCGTGTATTTAAGGAACCACCCATCATTTGTTTTATCACATTACCACCCATCAAATGTCCAAGTACCATTATAAAATCATAATACATAGAACAAATATAAAGTAAAGAAAACATTTCCACATTTCAGTCACAATATATCACTTAAATATATTGACATAACAAATCCATTATCAAAAAAAATATCAATAACAAAATACATAAAAGAGTATATGGTATTCATTTTTTTTAAAAACATTACGGATTGTTGAGGAAGCCAAAGATAAAATAATTATCACGGCAGCAGAAAGTTCGTTCTCACCACGTATGTTAAAAGGAAACATACATTTTTTCATTTAGTAAAAGGATTCATATAAAAATATTCCCTTTGATAAGTCAAGGGTGTTTATAAAGTGTATAAAAGAAAGTCTTGTATAAAAACAAAATACGCCTCAATGAAAGGAGATTGAGACAAAGTCCCTTACAAAGATCATTTTGTAAATAAAATAGATATATTATGTTTATTCAATATAAGCACACATAAAGAAAGTATAAACACATAAAAATTCATTTCTCACATAATCAAAGAATGGAATAAACAAGAAAGAGAATATCAACCCAAAGAACGAAAATTGGGTTAAGAAGTTCCCTTACCTCGCGCCCAACTTGACTCGATCATTCATTAATCACATGAATAATAAACTAAAGTTAATTTCTACTTGCTTAAGAACCTTTATGAAGTTTATTACTCCTTTTATATCACTTATTAACATGTTATAAACCTTATGTAATCATTTAAGTTAATAATGTTCGTTTTGTCGATATTTGGTACTTGAGTCAAAAATGGACTTCTTATTATTATATAATTTTTCATTAAGTCAAAGGTTAATTATATAAATAATTATATTCATGATTTGGATATCATATATATCATATATATCCATAATATACATGAATTTATTATAGTACATAACATTTATAGGTAAGAAATGAAATGCACTGTTCATGGAGATGGTAAGCAGTACGTACACATGAACGCTACGTCCATTTCTATTTCATATTTAATGGAATTAAAACTTAATGATGCATAAGTATATTATAATTCCATTATAATATCATATATAATATCACTAACTCTATCCTTTATACATCCCACATAATTCATTAATGAGGCACATCACTTTAAGGGGGTGGTAGTCCGCACTTCCTCAAATGAGATTATCGTATTTACCCACTATGGAAACCATAAAGGCTTGATATAATTGGGAAGTAAATAATCATAAGGACATAATAAACATAATATATATCATATATAAATATAGTTCAATCATAATGGCCACCATGAGAGGTGGTAAGATGTAATTGAACAATAATCGTTTCGTGAGGCGTTGTTTGCCATCCACTAAAACATTATGTTCTTCATCCATTAGATGGAGTTGTGTGTATGTGAAGTTCGAATATTTATCGTAAAAACATCCTAGTATATTTAGGATAATTTTGATTTTACAAAAGAAATTAATTAAAATAGTTTAGGGTTGGAGAAGTGAAATAAAAAACAATTTATGATAAACTGTTACCTTTAATTTGGGTAACTCCCTTTGGTTTGAACTGAAGGACTTTTTGAAGTGCCCTATGCCTAAGGTAAGGGTTCTATGAGGAGGATAGGGATGTAGGGAGCTTAATTGGGCACAGTTTGAATGATCCAAATGGCTTGAAAGGTGTGAGAAATTGGTTATAAATGGTCTCCTTTTATAAGGGGGAGGAGGGGCTCTTTAAGAAAGTGTGAAAACATTATTTTTATTATATGATCATATTCAGTTTCTAATGGTCCAAAAATAATTCTCGTCCAAGTTAAGATGACTCATGGTCGAAATAAAATCACACAATAGGAACTTTACAGGTTTGGGATAATATTTTCATCATTATAATCTTATTTATTTAAATGATTTATTAATGAGGTAAATACTGTATCATTATTATATCATGAATTATTTTATTTATTCGATCACTAAAAATTATAAAACAAATACTATCTTGTTGGAAATATTTTTTTCTTTCCAATTAATATTTATATTCGAAAATATTACTTATATAACACCATATAAAAATTAATTACTAAAAGATTGTTGCTAATGTCAATTTTGTCTTTACATTAAATTAATTAATATAAAGTTTCATTATCTTTTATAAGTGGCTCCATGGGGTCCCGAAATCATCCCAAGGATGTCCATGGTCTGCCAATACTCATCCAATAAGGTTAGGACAAATTTTAAAGTAATTGTGAATTATTATAATATTCTTTTAACCTTGAATTACCCTATTTACCTTTAACCGTGGTAAATAAAGGTTAAAAGTTACTATTCACCAAAAATTATTTTCATCTTATTGAACCAAATTTTAATTCTTGATAACAACCATGTATTTAGGATTTTATAAATTCAATTTACAGAATTGGTATAATTTCATTTAAATGAAAAATTCATTTTTTTAACTACCACTAAGTGGTTTCACTATTCATCAAAAACTAAGGTTTTTCAGAAAAATACAAACAATTCAGCCTAATATATATTTGATATTCTGAAATAAAAAATGATATTTATTTTGAAAAATTAAAACCATAAAATTTTCATTAATTAATTTTAAAATTAATTCCCATTGCTAAAACAAATAGCGTGTTTTAATAAACAATAACAATCAAAATATTGACACTTGTTTATATCCTATTTCAAAGTGAAATTAATTCCAATGAGCTAAATTGGATTAAATGGTAAAACTATATTCTAATTACACTTTAAAACCAATTAAAAAGATAATCTAACCATATAAATAAATTAGATTAAACCATTGTTTTGAATTAAAATACAATATTTTCACTATTCATTGTAAAATGAACATTATCGGAAAAATTCAAAAAATTTACACAAAGTAAATTTTGATGTAATCATTCTAAATAATGATTTTATTTGGTCATATAGAATTTATTAAACTATCCAAAACTAGATTTAAAGACGGTTCTCCATTAAAAGGTGATAAATCGGCCTTTTAATGTAAATTATGCTTAAAATTTGATTCATTCACATTTGAAGCCTCTAACTTTTTATTGGATAAATGTAAATACATTTAACAAACATGTATAATCATATTGTAGTTAGTTTTTTTCATTCCCATCAATACAACGTCTAGGAGTTTACTACCACTTAAAATAATATTATTATATTATTAGTGTGAAACATAAGATTCCAAAGAAACCCATTGTTGCGTATCAGGTATGCTATCGAACATAAGAACCCATTTAAAGTAAAATTTATATTTAGATAAAAAATATTAACAAATATGAAATATGTATTATTCTTCATTTACTTGGGATGTTACAATGTTGGTATTTTTTCTTGACTTCTCTTCCGTGTGGGACGTGCAGGCTACCGATTGCACATGGAAAATGGCAGGAATTGAAGTGGGATGGTCATTTCATGTCATGAAATGTTTTATTTATTTATGTTTTCTAATTGCCGAAATTTTTTAGACCTGTTGTACTCATTATTTTCTTCTGACTGTTGCTACTGGTAGCAGTATGCCTCCCTATAAAGATCCCCTGGACCCATGGGAGGAATTCAGAGATAGTTCTCCATCGCCACTTGGTCAGAGGTTGGTAGAAGCTATGGTCTAGGTTGTTCAGGATCATGGATAGGGAGCAGTTCCTACTCTAGTAAGAGAGAATGTATTTGGTCCAAAAAAGGAAAAATCCCATGATTTTATAAAGAAAAAAACCCCTTCATTCTGAGGTAGCATAGAGCCTCAGTAAATGGATGAGTGTACAGAAAATATCAAGTGTATCTTTGAGTTTCGTGATACTCCTAAGGATGTTAGAGTAATGTGTGCTTCCTTTCTACTAGAAGGTCCCAGTTGAAGGTGGTGGGAATCAATGATTCAAGTTGGGAAGCATGAGCAGATGAGCTGGAAGGACTTCAAGGAAGTCTTCAATGACTAGTAATTCCCTAAGGACTTATCATATTCTAGATCCTATGAGTTCAAGGACCTTGTTAATGGGGACCAATTAGTAATGGAGTACACCAACTACTTTCCTAAACTAGTCTGATATGAACCTGACATGGTCTTCCATGAATAGATGAGTGATCGGAGGTTTGAAAAGGGTTTTTGACCAGATATCTACTCTCATGAATTCCTATTCAATATGAATACCTATTTTCAAATTGAAGATTGATCATGTATGGAGGATATTGACTACAATTTCAGGTCTGGTTTCTTTGGGACTATGTTAGTATTGACAAAGGTAGTTATTCCTAGAAGAAGAGGAGGCATGACGAGCATCATAAGAAGGGTGGTGTCATCTCAGTCCATTCTTCTTAGAATACTTCCTCTACATCTTATGAATTATTTCCTATTGTATTCCATAAATGTAAAAAGGAAGGACACATCAAACCCTCATCCCCCCATCACCCTAGGATTGATCCTCAGTGTGGAGATATAGGGAACCTACAATGGGTTTGTAGGGCAACATGTCCTTAACAGAGTGGGGTAGGATCTGTGACTTCCTTGGGAGTTCCAGTTCAGTTAGAGCTGACTAAGATGGTAGGATCTCAGCTTAGTTGTCATGGCAGTATATCCAGATCATATTCTGGGTAGATCCAGATCATGGTAAAGCTATAGGTGAGCGGTCATTCATAAGCAGGGACTAGGCATCTGCATGATGTGGATTTGGCACCAGCGAGATCGGATGTAATACCTTCAATAGTTCGAGGTACCATACCAATTACATATTCTATAGCTTATTTTTTATTTGATATGGGTGAATTTTATTCTTTTATCACAACCCATTTTTGAATCTTCTAAACTTACCAAACCAATATGATGCCTTATTGAAATGGATTTGGAAACACCATTTAGTAGGAAGAAGGAGAAAGGTCTCACGTGCCCATCTTGTGCACTCTATGTTTCAGGTGTGGAGATTAAGTGGGACTTACTGGTCTTGGATATGGACATTTTTTACATAATCCTCATAATTTATTGGTTGGTGTGCTTTCAAGCTTATAGTAATTACTATAGCTGACGGGTGAGTTTCATGGAACTTGATGAGAGTCCTAAAGTATTTCATGAGGAATGGGATCCTTGTCTGGGTCGTGTGGGATATCCACTCTTATAGTTGTGAAGTATTTGAATTAGTTATCATTTCTTGTGATGGAGGGTGGTGGTGGTGATCTTCACGATGGATTACCTCTTGTAGTGGATGAATTCCATTTGGTATTTCCAAGTTATTTTTCAAGCTTACCCCCAGAGCGGGACATGGAGTTCTCGATTCAATTGACACAAGGAACATATACTATGTATCTTCCCTCATATTTCAGGGTCCCCACAAAATTGAGGGAATTAAATATACATCTAGATGATTTGGAATCCAAAGGGTTCATTCTCCGGACCATTTCACGTTTGGTGGCCCGAGTCTTGTTCGTGAAGAAGGAGGACGAATCTCTCCAGTTGTGCATCAATTACCGAAAGCAGGATAAGGTAACCATTAAGAATAAATAACCATTTCCACAAATTGATTATTTTTTCAACTAGCTGAAGGGGGGGAAGTGGATCTTCAAAATATAATTGTGTTCGTTTTACCACCAGGTTAGGGTGAGAGGGCAGATATCCCAAAAATTGTTTTCTGAATAAGGTACGACAACATTGAGTATTTTGTCATGCCTTTAGGAATGATGAATGATCCATCGGTTTTTATGGTGCTCTTAAATAGGGTGTTCCACTAGTATAAAAACTCCTTTTTTTATTATTCATGGAAGGCTTCCTGATATTCTATAGACTGAGGAAGATCATGATCATCATCTGCAGATCGTGTTGGGAACTCTGTGAGATCATTGCCTTTATGAAAATCGTTCAAAGTGCACCTTCTGGATTGGGGAAATTAATTTTTTGGGCCACTTCATTGTGGAGAAAGGTGTTTTGGTAGACCCTAAAAAGATCAGTGCAGTCATGTTATGGGAACAATTAAAGAATGTGTTCGAGATCGATAGTTTTCTCAGTCTGGCAGGTTATTACAAAAAACTTTTTCAGGATTTCCCGTGGGTGGATTCCTCTATGACCACTCTCACCTAGAATGGGGTGAAGTTTTCATGTATCCTAGAGTTATAAAAAGACTATTAGGAGTTTAATCGGTGGTTTAATACCAAACCTATGTTGATTTTTCTAGATTCTAGGAAGGGCTATGTTTTCAATTGCGATGCTACGGGTATGGACCTCAGGTGTGTTCTTATGATGGATGGTCATGTTGTAGATTATGGTTCATGCCAACTCCTACCACATGAGAAGAATTACCAAACCTATGACTTGGTGTTCGAAACAGTGATTCATTCCCATAATATGTGGCATCACAACCTTTTTGGGGAGAAGTTTTTGGTCTATTATGATCATAATAGTTAATCCAACATCTTCTCACAGAAGGATCTTAAAATGATCTAGCGTTGTTGTATCGAATATCTATAGGGGTTTGACTTTTATATCATCTATAGCCCAGGTAATGTTAATGTGGTGGTTGAAACCTTGAGAATAAAATTTTCAATGAAATCTTTGAGAAAGTCCAGTGATGAATGGACCATGATGGGGATCTTTTCCCAAATACACTTGGAGACCACAGATCATAGTAGAGGTGTGTTCTTCATGATCGTTTAGGTGAATACTACTATTATAGAGTAGATTTAGAGGGAGAATCCTGGTGATGATCTGTGTCAACAGTCCATGTAGTACCTTCATGGTGAGGAGACATATTGTTAAGGGTCTTTATCTCTCAAGGGGATCTTGAGCTTTAAGGGTCGTGTAGTGGTGGTGTGGTCTCTGCGGAAGGTAGTGATGCTGGATAGACACCATTCTAGGTTGTCCATCCATATTGATGCTACCAAGATGTATTATGATGTTTATTGGCAGTTTTTGAGTACAAGATTGAGGCAGGATAGAGCTGATTTCATATCAAGATTCTATAAATGTCTGTAGGTAAAGGCAGCACATCAAAGGCTAGCTGGTTTGATTATATCATTAACCATTCCTACATGGAAGAGGGAAGAGGTCTCCATGGACTTCATTATTACCTCTCCTTATACACCTCACAGAAGGAATTATATATGGGTGGTGATTGACCATTTGACCAAATCATCCCACATTATTCTGACTAGAGATATAGCTAATGTGGATGAGTTGGGGCAATTCTATATTCAAGAGGTGGTCAGACTTCATAGTGTGCCATCAAAAAAGGTTTTTGACAGAGACCCACTCTTTACATATCAGTTATGGTAAGGAAATCATAATTTATTGGGGTCATAGATTAAAATTATTATGACATACCATCCTCAAATGAATGGTCATACATAGTGGGAAAATCTGATTCTGGAGGACATGCTTCATGCCAGTGTTTGGGATTTTAGAGGATCATGGGATAGAAATTTGGGATTGGTTAATTTCACTTATAATAAAATCTACCAATACTCCATCCTAATGGATTATTTTTAAGTACTTTATAGTCCCCCATGTCGGACACCTTTATTTTGGGCTAAGGTAGGTAAGACCACACTTTTTGGGACTGATCCTTGTGCAAGAAACGTTTGAGCAATTCAAGTTGATTAGGAACTCGTTATTAATAGCCCATAGTTGCCACAAATATTATGCTGATTAGAGGGGTTAAGATCTCACATTTTTCCTAGGTGATCACGTGTTCTTGAAGGTGTACCCTCACTGCGGTCACTATCATTTGAGAATGTAGGGAAAGTTGACTGTAACACCCCGAGCTTCCACGATACGCTTCTCATTCAATAATACAATAGCTTGCATTGTACGCAACTTCGAGTTCTAAAACATCGCGACAAATCAAAGTAGCCGTTATGAATAGTAATAACCACTTTTTAAAATTATAGAAATTTTATATTTCAAAATGGACTTCATTTTTGTATTCCTAATATTGAAATTAGCCTATGTTGAATTTTTTGTAATTTTCTGAGAACTTCAAAAATTTTATGAATAGTGAAAAATACTTAAAACAACTTTTTTAATCAAAATAATTCATAGTGATAAATTATACTATTGAGTGGTTTTAGAGTATAATTAGAATATATTTTTACCATTTTATCCAATGGTGGTCATTAGAATTAATTTAACATTGAAATTTGACATAAACAATTGCCAATCTTTTGATATAAATTGTTTCTTAAAAACACGCTATTTGTTGTGACAGCGGGAATTAATTATAAAATTAATCAATGCAACTAATATGTTTGGAATTTTGTAAAATAGACATCATTTTAGAATTCGTAATATCAATTATAGCTTAGGGTGAAATTTTGGCCTTGTTCTGAAAAACTTCAATTTTTGATGAATAGTGAAACCACTAAGTGGTAGTTAAATAACTGATTTTTCGTTTAAATGAAATATTACCACTTCTGTGATTTGATTTTCAAAAATCCGACATACATGGTTGTAATTAAGAAGTAAAATGTGGTTCAATAAGATTAAAATAATTTTTTGGTGAATAGTAACTTTTAAGTTCTTAATCGCGATTAGAGGTAATTAGTGTAGTTTAAGGTACAAATAATGTTTTTATAATATGAGATGAGCATGAAACTTGTCCTACTCCTATTGGATGAGTCATGGCCGACCAAGACAACCCATGGGTCAACTTGGGGACCCCATGGAGCCACTTTAGGCGGAAAATGATATTAATATATATTTATTTAATGTTGAAATTAAATTGACACAAACATGAGTTGTTTTACTAAAACAGTTTTTAAGTGGGGTTACACATGTCCAAATTTTGACTATAAATATTCATTGGAAAGATAAAAAGATTTCCTACATCATAGTAGTTTTTTTATAATTTTTAGACATTAAATAAATTAAATTATTTATGACATCATGATTATGTAGTGATGACCTCATTATTTAACGATTTAAATAAAATGGGAAGATAATGCAAAATCCAAGGCTTAAACTTGTCCAAATCCAATTGGATGAGGAGATTTCGAACCCTTATCACCTTAGCCTCGAGTTATATAAGTTTGGGACCTTTAGAATCCGAAAAGCATTGTGAAATAATGTAACATTTCAATCTTTCCAAAAGTGCCCCTCCTCTCCACTTATAAAAGGCCCCCACCTCTCCCACATTATTCACACCTTAAAGCCATTTGGCTCGGCCAACCTCTGCCCAAATACTCTCCCAACATCCCTCTCTTACTCCTAGAATCCTCACTTTGGGCAGAACTCTTCCCAAGGAAGCCTTTGGCTCAAATCAAAAAGCGTTACCCGATTTTGAGGTAATGTCTTTTCTAATGTTGTTTTGTTTTATTTTTCTTCTCCAACCCCCTAAACTCTTTTTATTCATTTCTTTTGTAACAACACCAGTATCCTCAATATACTAGGATGTTGTTATAAGAAGGCTTCGAGCTACACTTACACACACCTACATCTAATGGTTAAAGAACATACGGTTTCTGTGGATGGCGAATTTCTGCCTCACGAAACGATGATTGTTCAACACTCATATAACACCTTCAAAGGTGGCCATTAGGATGTCACTATATTTATATATGATATATAATGTGTTTATGTTTTACTTATGCTTCTGTATTTCTCATTTATGTCATACTTTATGACTTCCATTATGGGTAAAACGCGATAATTTCATTTTAGGAAGTGCGGACTACCGCCCCCTCAAAGTGATTTGAATCGTTAATGCCATATGTGGGATGTATAAAGGATGGAGTAAATGGTATTATACACTATATTATACTGGAATTATATTATACATTTATATCATTATGATTTAGTTCCATTAAATATGAAATTTAAATGAAAGTAGCGTTCATGCGTATGTACGGCTTACCGTCTCCATGAACGGTGCATTTCATTTCTTACCTCTAAATGTTACGTAATATTATAAATGAATGTATATACTGGATATATAAGATATATATGACATCTAAATCATGAATATAATTCTGGATATAATGGATATTTCACCACATAAACAACTTGTAATTATAAGAAGCTTATTGTTGACTCAAGTACCAAAGATCGACAAAACGACCGTTATTAACTTAAATAATTACATAATGTTCATATCATTGTAATAAGTGATATAATAAGGACAATGAAATTGAAAATGGTTCTTAATAAGGTATATATTAACTCTAGTTTATTATTCAGGAGGTTAAAGAACGGTTGAGTCAAGTCAGACACGAGGTAAGGGAATTTCTTAACCCAACTTCCATTCTTTGGGTTAATCTTTTACTTTCAAATTATGTCATGATATTATTATGTCCTATTTTGTATTTTTACTTTCTTTATGTGTACCTATAGTGAATACACATAATAGATCTATTTTATTTTAAAAATGATCTTTTAAGGACTTCGTCTCAATCCCCTTTCATTGAGGCATATTTGGTTTTATACACAACTTTATTTTATACGGTGTATAAACCCCTTTGACTTTTACATTTATTCAAAAGGAATCTTTTTTATACGAAGCGTTTTTCTAAACGACAAAAGGGAATGTTTTTCTTTCCGTACTTATGCGGCGACAACGACTTCTCCTCCGCCGTGACCATTATTTGAGTTTCGGCTTCCTATACAAGCCGTCTTTTTTTAATGAAAAATAAATACAAAGTTTTAACTTTCTTTTATTTTGGTATTGAAAACGGTTTTGAAAGCATTTTTATTATATCAATGTGTTGTATTGATATCTTGTGATTGAAATGTGGAAATTTTATGTTTCCTTTATGCATGTTTTATGTGATACGATTATGTTATGGTTTATGATATGTTTAAACCTATTCATATGAGGAATGTATTGGACTTAATAAGTGACGGGTGGAGCCCGCTATAGCTCCTCGATGCATCGGTAGGTCTCATGAGACAACTAGACGTGGAATTGGCCGAGGCCCTTTCCCAATTTGATTTATGGTTTTGGCCGAGGCCTTAATCATTTTAGATGTCTTGGCCGAGGCCTTGACAAAATGTTTCAGAATGTCTGGCATTATACATTCCCTCATTATGAAAGTGGTTATTGATATTTCATGTGATTATTCGTCTAGTAGAATATCCATGTGAGTAAGTAATGGCATTATTTTATTTTACTTTTGCCATATTATGCTGAAGTTCAAGTTCAATAAGGCTTTTGTTTTAGTTATACATTGCCTTAAATGCTTATGTTTTCCTATAAAAGCTTCCGCAATATTGTTATCCTTACTGAGCATCTGAGCTCACCCCTTTCAATGTTTAAATATTTTCCAGGATGTGAAGAAGTGTATTATGACTGACTTGCAAGGATAGTCAGTGAAGATATGAGTGTGGACTATGCAGACCATGTTATTGTAGTTTGTTTAATATTGATGTAATGAAAGACTTATGAATGTATCTAGTGTTTCCAAGGCTACTAAACTAATCGGTCTTTCGAGACTTGATCTTTTGTGATCATGCCAATGTTACGAAGTAATGCACCGACTCTGGGTAGTTGGGGTCGGGGCGTTACAGTTGGTATCAGAGGCAGTTTAGTACTAACCTTGGAAGCTAGATTTAGATAAACTCTGATTAGAGCACATAGCCCAAAGATAGACTTTGAGGATTAGTATAGAAGAACTTCCTAGAATTTTGGTATTATAGAGATGTTATGACTTTTCCGAACAATACATCCCTGTCTGGATACGAGCAGGTAGAGGCGGCTCTGGCACAGATGTATCTAGGGGTAAAACCCGAAAACACCGCTTTGAGCTAGACTCGAACGGGAACTGGTGCACGACAACGGGCCTTGCTGCACTCTTGGTTACGACACTCCCGGGGGATATGCTTAGGAAAATTCTCATTTTATTTACAAACCACTATGAAGGGTTATGGGTACATACTTCCTCAAAGAAAACATTTCTTTTTATGATTATGGATTATATCCATAAATAGTTCAATTTATGTTAAGTAAGTATGGAATTATGTATTTTGATTCATAAACTAATCTAGTTTATGCCATTGTTTAGAAATGGCGCCTAGTGGAAGGAATGGAAACCGTATCAATGCACGAACTCCGTGTAGGGATTGCCCTCCTGATCAAGATAATTATTGTGGATCTGGAGATACAACTGGTGCTGATCAACTTATTACCATACTGGGACAACTCACTCAGGTTATGAATAATAACCTTACTCGTATGGAGCACCCTGATCCGCAACGTGGAGGATCAATGCTAGATCGTTTCATGAGGCAACAACCACCAACCTTTAATGGGAGTACAAATCCTATAGTAGCTGAGCAATGGATACATTCCTTAGAGAAAATATTCCATGCCTTGGGGAGTAGGGAAAGGGAGAAGGTTGTCATGGCAGTTTACCGCCTCACTGGAGATGTCGATCAGTGGTGGTCGCTGATTCGAAACACAAAGGAAGATGATGACGTATCGAATATGGAATGGAGGGAGTTCAAAGAGCTTTTCTTAGAAAAATACTTTCCTCGTGACCATCGAGCAGATATGGAAAGGCAATTTCTGAGTCTGAGACAGAAGGAGGATGAGAATGTCGCAAAGTATGAGGCTAACTTTACAAGGTTAGCAAGGTATACTGCCGATTATATACGTAACCCAAGGAGTAAGATTGATCGTTTCTTTGATGGGTTAAAACCATTTCTCCGTCGAGCTTTGGTATCACAATCCTTCTCATCATATGAAGATATTGTCTCGTGTGCTATCAAGACAGAAAAGGAATTCTCTAAGTCTTATGACAACAAAGTAAAGCAAGAGAAGAAGAGAACGGTGGAACAAGAGACAGATAAAGGGAAAAAGGGAAAGAAGGATTTTCCATTATGTGATAATTGTGGGAAGAATCACCCTGGTACTTGCCTAAAAGGAATGGGAGTTTGTTATAAATGTGGAGAAAAGGGTCACCAGGCTCGTGATTGCAAGGGAAAGAAAGAGGCTATCAAAGTTGAATGCTACAATTGTAGAGAAATGGGTCATTATGCAAATGAATGTCCTAAGCGTCAGGGAAACATACCTCAGAAAAGGCCAAGGGATCAAGGACAATCTTATGCTGTTACTACAGTTGAAGCAGAATAACTAATGTATTGGTGCTTTTGGACTCAAGGATTATATTCTGGTTATAAGAATAATGTAATATATATATATGGATTGTACTGCAGTACTTTTTGATTTCAGTAAGGTTTTAATATGATTAAGGTAATCATATTTTTAGTATGTGACAATAAGAGAAACTTTTCTTTGTTTGGGGAATCTGATGTTACAATTGATTTTGGAATTTAGAGACCTTTTAGAGAAAGTCTGGAGGAAGGTATTTTGGATAACTATAAAGGTGGGAGTGGATTAAGTTGAACTTTGGATAGTATTGTTTAAGGTTAAAACATTTATGAAGATTATTTTTGGAATAATATAGTACTATATTTTTAGGAAAAGGACAACCTGCGGGGTGGGGAATAACCCGTCGCGTCGGACACAGCAGCAGGAATCGAACCCCCAACCATAGTGCGACAAGCCTTTATTTCCTACCACTAGCCTACAGGAAGTCCCTGGTTATTACAAAATCGTTTTACTAATCTAAATGGTATGTGTTAACATTTGGAACCTTATACAATTAGGATAAATAGAATATTTTTGAGTTCCGTTACCATTTGGAGTAAAAGTTGGGTTTGTGGTAAAAATTTATTAACGAATGAAAGTATACATAACAAGTATGTATATTCCCTTACGTTCTTAGTAAATCTCCTAAATAAATTCCTCAACATTATAAAAGGTAACTTAAAACAAAAATGTTGTCGGTTAACTTTTCCAACTGGGGATTCAATGACCGTTTAACCAATCACAAGTTTGTGATTTTCTTATGGTTAAACTTTCTCCTAATCCTGTTTTCTATAACTCTCCATCAGACCTTGATGGTTTGTTTCTCCTCCATATCCGTATTTTTATATAATCCTAGAATGGGCTATATCGGGTGACCTTTGTACTTATCTTGCTTTCTTTTAATGTTATATATTTATTAACCTTATTTCCGATGTGGGTTATCCTCAAAGGTATTTTCTCTTTTCAACCTTTTATTTTCCAAGAAAAATTTCAAATTGCGAGGACGCAATTTATTGAAGGAGGGGAGAATGTAACACCCCGAGCTTCCACGATACGCTTCTCATTCAATAATACAATAGCTTGCATTGTACGCAACTTCGAGTTCTAAAACATCGCGACAAATCAAAGTAGCCGTTATGAATAGTAATAACCACTTTTTAAAATTATAGAAATTTTATATTTCAAAATGGACTTCATTTTTGTATTCCTAATATTGAAATTAGCCTATGTTGAATTTTTTGTAATTTTCTGAGAACTTCAAAAATTTTATGAATAGTGAAAAATACTTAAAACAACTTTTTTAATCAAAATAATTCATAGTGATAAATTATACTATTGAGTGGTTTTAGAGTATAATTAGAATATATTTTTACCATTTTATCCAATGGTGGTCATTAGAATTAATTTAACATTGAAATTTGACATAAACAATTGCCAATCTTTTGATATAAATTGTTTCTTAAAAACACGCTATTTGTTGTGACAGCGGGAATTAATTATAAAATTAATCAATGCAACTAATATGTTTGGAATTTTGTAAAATAGACATCATTTTAGAATTCGTAATATCAATTATAGCTTAGGGTGAAATTTTGGCCTTGTTCTGAAAAACTTCAATTTTTGATGAATAGTGAAACCACTAAGTGGTAGTTAAATAACTGATTTTTCGTTTAAATGAAATATTACCACTTCTGTGATTTGATTTTCAAAAATCCGACATACATGGTTGTAATTAAGAAGTAAAATGTGGTTCAATAAGATTAAAATAATTTTTTGGTGAATAGTAACTTTTAAGTTCTTAATCGCGATTAGAGGTAATTAGTGTAGTTTAAGGTACAAATAATGTTTTTATAATATGAGATGAGCATGAAACTTGTCCTACTCCTATTGGATGAGTCATGGACGACCAAGACAACCCATGGGTCAACTTGGGGACCCCATGGAGCCACTTTAGGCGGAAAATGATATTAATATATATTTATTTAATGTTGAAATTAAATTGACACAAACATGAGTTGTTTTACTAAAACAGTTTTTAAGTGGGGTTACACAAGTCCAAATTTTGACTATAAATATTCATTGGAAAGATAAAAAGATTTCCTACATCATAGTAGTTTTTTTATAATTTTTAGACATTAAATAAATTAAATTATTTATGACATCATGATTATGTAGTGATGACCTCATTATTTAACGATTTAAATAAAATGGGAAGATAATGCAAAATCCAAGGCTTAAACTTGTCCAAATCCAATTGGATGAGGAGATTTCGAACCCTTATCACCTTAGCCTCGAGTTATATGAGTTTGGGACCTTTAGAATCCGAAAAGCATTGTGAAATAATGTAACATTTCAATCTTTCCAAAAGTGCCCCTCCTCTCCACTTATAAAAGGCCCCCACCTCTCCCACATTATTCACACCTTAAAGCCATTTGGCTCGGCCAACCTCTGCCCAAATACTCTCCCAACATCCCTCTCTTACTCCTAGAATCCTCACTTTGGGCAGAACTCTTCCCAAGGAAGCCTTTGGCTCAAATCAAAAAGCGTTACCCGATTTTGAGGTAATGTCTTTTCTAATGTTGTTTTGTTTTATTTTTCTTCTCCAACCCCCTAAACTCTTTTTATTCATTTCTTTTGTAACAACACCAGTATCCTCAATATACTAGGATGTTGTTATAAGAAGGCTTCGAGCTACACTTACACACACCTACATCTAATGGTTAAAGAACATACGGTTTCTGTGGATGGCGAATTTCTGCCTCACGAAACGATGATTGTTCAACACTCATATAACACCTTCAAAGGTGGCCATTAGGATGTCACTATATTTATATATGATATATAATGTGTTTATGTTTTACTTATGCTTCTGTATTTCTCATTTATGTCATACTTTATGACTTCCATTATGGGTAAAACGCGATAATTTCATTTTAGGAAGTGCGGACTACCGCCCCCTCAAAGTGATTTGAATCGTTAATGCCATATGTGGGATGTATAAAGGATGGAGTAAATGGTATTATACACTATATTATACTGGAATTATATTATACATTTATATCATTATGATTTAGTTCCATTAAATATGAAATTTAAATGAAAGTAGCGTTCATGCGTATGTACGGCTTACCGTCTCCATGAACGGTGCATTTCATTTCTTACCTCTAAATGTTACGTAATATTATAAATGAATGTATATACTGGATATATAAGATATATATGACATCTAAATCATGAATATAATTCTGGATATAATGGATATTTCACCACATAAACAACTTGTAATTATAAGAAGCTTATTGTTGACTCAAGTACCAAAGATCGACAAAACGACCGTTATTAACTTAAATAATTACATAATGTTCATATCATTGTAATAAGTGATATAATAAGGACAATGAAATTGAAAATGGTTCTTAATAAGGTATATATTAACTCTAGTTTATTATTCAGGAGGTTAAAGAACGGTTGAGTCAAGTCAGACACGAGGTAAGGGAATTTCTTAACCCAACTTCCATTCTTTGGGTTAATCTTTTACTTTCAAATTATGTCATGATATTATTATGTCCTATTTTGTATTTTTACTTTCTTTATGTGTACCTATAGTGAATACACATAATAAATCTATTTTATTTTAAAAATGATCTTTTAAGGACTTCGTCTCAATCCCCTTTCATTGAGGCATATTTGGTTTTATACACAACTTTATTTTATACGGTGTATAAACCCCTTTGACTTTTACATTTATTCAAAAGGAATCTTTTTTATACGAAGCGTTTTTCTAAACGACAAAAGGGAATGTTTTTCTTTCCGTACTTATGCGGCGACAACGACTTCTCCGCCGCCGTGACCATTATTTGAGTTTCGGCTTCCTATACAAGCCGTCTTTTTTTAATGAAAAATAAATACAAAGTTTTAACTTTCTTTTATTTTGGTATTGAAAACGGTTTTGAAAGCATTTTTATTATATCAATGTGTTGTATTGATATCTTGTGATTGAAATGTGGAAATGTTATGTTTCCTTTATGCATGTTTTATGTGATACGATTATGTTATGGTTTATGATATGTTTAAACCTATTCATATGAGGAATGTATTGGACTTAATAAGTGACGGGTGGAGCCCGCTATAGCTCCTCGATGCATCGGTAGGTCTCATGAGACAACTAGACGTGGAATTGGCCGAGGCCCTTTCCCGATTTGATTTATGGTTTTGGCCGAGGCCTTAATCATTTTAGATGTCTTGGCCGAGGCCTTGACAAAATGTTTCAGAATGTCTGGCATTATACATTCCCTCATTATGAAAGTGGTTATTGATATTTCATGTGATTATTCGTCTAGTAGAATATCCATGTGAGTAAGTAATGGCATTATTTTATTTTACTTTTGCCATATTATGCTGAAGTTCAAGTTCAATAAGGCTTTTGTTTTAGTTATACATTGCCTTAAATGCTTATGTTTTCCTATAAAAGCTTCCGCAATATTGTTATCCTTACTGAGCATCTGAGCTCACCCCTTTCAATGTTTAAATATTTTCCAGGATGTGAAGAAGTGTATTATGACTGACTTGCAAGGATAGTCAGTGAAGATATGAGTGTGGACTATGAAGACCATGTTATTGTAGTTTGTTTAATATTGATGTAATGAAAGACTTATGAATGTATCTAGTGTTTCCAAGGCTACTAAACTAATCGGTCTTTCGAGACTTGATCTTTTGTGATCATGCCAATGTTACGAAGTAATGCACCGACTCTGGGTAGCTGGGGTCGGGGCGTTACATTGACGTCGAGGTATGTCAGGCCTTTTGAGATCACTGAGTAGATTGGAAAATTGGCATAAGGATTGAATTTACCTTCTCAGTTGACTTCAATTCATAATTTGTTTTATGTATCCCAAATAAATAATTATAATACAAATCTATTCCATGTGTTGAATTGATAAGAGTTAGAGATAGATCCTGATTTATTAGTGTTTAAACAGCCAATGCAAATAGTGGATTCCCAAGAAAAGATTCTTCGTGGGGATTCTATTCTCTTGGCCTATATCCTTTGGCACCATGGGAATAATTAGCATGAGACTTGGGAGTAGAAGTCATGGGTTGAGTAGGAATATCTATTTTTATTCTCTGACCAGGTTTCGAGTTGACTTCCTGAGGGAGGAATGTTTTCATGGAGGGGAGAATTTTCACACCCAGTAATGTGCAATGATTTTATTTTATAATTTTATCTGATATTAAAATAATTTGTTGAGGTACGGGGAAATATAGATTTAAATTTTTTTTTTGTTGACAAATTAGTGTTTTGGGCTTGGTCACATCCAGCGCATGGGAAGGGCCCAGTCGAAGTTTTTAAGCTTTTCCAGGTCACTATGCAGCCTACCCGGTGTTCAAAAAAAATTATCATTAATTAATGAATTATTGAAAAATAATAATGATTAAGTGAGTGAAAAATAAAATAAGAAAAATAAAATGAATTTCGAAATTGTATTGGTAATAATAATAATGATAATATTGTTTAGGTATATTATTATCATTATGGTTATTATGAAATTATTAATATAAATACTGTTGATAATATTATGATTAATTTATTGTTATTAATATTAAATTTTTAATTTAATTATTATAATAATAATTATTAAAAATAATAATATTATTCTATCTAGTTTTTTAGGATTTTAGGATTTATTTTTTATTCTTCTTTTTTCCTTTTCCTTTTCTATCTATATTCCTCCATTCTTATTGTGTTGCACTACAACCCCCCCTAAACCATACATTTCACGATGATATATTCCCTTGGCCACTCCTTTATCGATCACCTCATCTAACTTTTGGGTGACCAACCTAACTGAAACCCCACTCCCTTTCCCTTCCCAGCGACCTCATGCCACCCCGACTTCCTTCGCACTGCCTCACTCCACCTTCTGTCAAAATCTCTTCCTAGCGCAGCTCGAATCTGGTGGTCATCCCCTTAGTCGAAAACTGCTTTTCCAACGACCCCCTTAGCTGGTGACCCATCTTTCCCCCTGAAGATTCCCTCTCACCATCCCTCCCCAAGTTCGTACCCTTACTAGTGAGGTTCCTTCTGACAAAACCCCTTCTAGCGCAACCATCTCCTATCAGTGCGACCCCCGGTGACCCCCCTTAGCGCACGATCTACTTCAGTGACATTTTATTCCATTTAATATGATTTTGGTTTTTAGTTTCATATTATGTAGGGTTATATTTTGATGGTTTTGGATCAAATTTCTTGATCTAGGGTTCAATTGAGTTTTTCTGTGGTGCGGATTTGGTGCAATAGGAGTTTTGCACCAAATTTTGAAGTTTGGCACCAAAGGTATGTGGTTCCGTGTATAAGCATTATTTGTGGAATAAATTTTCTTATTTAATTAATATAGAATTTTTATTAATTAAATTTTTTGTTGAAGACATGTTTTTTTCAGTTCAATATGTATAATATTTATTTAGTAGCGTGATTAACTGATATGGTTCAGTTTTTGATGAAAACTCATATTGAGTCATTTGTTAGTGATTCATTAAATTGTGTAGTAAGTTTATTAATTTGTTCATGGGTGGAGGACTATGTTTTTTTGTGGTGTCAATGTGTGTTTGGTCATAAAATGGGATTTTAGTGGGGTTTTGGTGTGTAAAATCATGTTTTTCCACTTGAATTTGTTTAAAAAAATTTATTAGTGGTTTATTTGATCGTGAAAGTGGAGTGAATTTAGTTTTGAAAGGGTTTTGGTGTGCGTATGACTTTATAAGAGAGTTTGGGTGGGGAAAATGTCATTTTTGTGTGTGTGTAGTGCCTTGTTTGGTTTGGTTATATGCATATGACATGTGATATGAACTTAGAACATGAATAGGAACTAAGGGAAACCAAGGTAACTAGGTGGGTGGACTAGGCCTAGTGTTCTATTGATATAGAAGTGGCATCGAACTAATTTCACTTAAATGGATTGACGACTAAAACACTAACTAAATATTTGGATGATGATTGGAGACGACTAGGGTTATGGGGATATCCCCTACTAGTGTCTCGTGCACACGTACATAGGTTTACGTGGTTTCTATACCACTTTTCACAGAGATGCGAGGTTTTAGGGTCCCACTACTTACTAGAACCTATAGGGACCCTTACATGTTTAGTGATCTTTAGAAATTAAGTGGTCACCTTCAGCATATAGTTTTCCATTTGGGTTACTTTCAATGTAAATGTGTGAATTTAAATAACATTTTATTCCTCGAAGTTGTTTCATTAAAACTTATTTCATTAATGTTGTTCAATAATTTTTCATTTAATTTATTAATCATGCTTTTGTATTCATAATTTAATGATTATGCATGTAATATATTCATGGGTGGAATCTTAATGGGAATTATCTCACACTGTACTTAGACCTTTGGGTGTAATTAGATTTGGTAATGTCTGATATAGGTAAGGGTAAAGCTTATGGAGACGGCAATTCAGGTAGCTAACTTTCTTTCTTAGTGTGGAATTATGGATATGGCTTATGGCTGGTGTCCTCTTACTAGGTGGTGGTTTTTGAGTTGGTTTTTGTTTACCTTACCTTGTGGTAGATTTTGGGGTTTTGTTTAAAAATTGTATCTAAAATCTGGTTTTTGGTTTAAGGCTTATTTGGTTGTGACTTCCATCTTTGGTTTATTCTGTATCGTTGATTGTTTTATATTTATATGTTCAGGTAAATGATTCCAATTTTCTAATATTTATACCTGGGAACTTATTCCAGCCCATGGGTATCGGGAACGCCATATAGGCCTTGCTGTAGACATAGTTAGGCACCGGTTCAGATGATCACCCGACTTGGTTCATGACAATGATTCCCTATACTCCCCTTAATCTCATAGACCCTTTTCGATGATTCCATACCCTCCATTCAATCCCATCCATAGATTCACCCTCCCTTCCACTCATTCTCATCGCTATCTCAAAACAACACCCTCCACCCCATAATTCCAACCTCTACTTAGGATAATTCCATTATCAATAATTGATCCTTGAACTACCATATATATTTCATGTTTGGTTTCATAAATTTTGTTATCTTTTTTATATATACTGATCGATTATTAGTTAAATATGTGGAGATATTATTTTTAGATTCTTGTTTTTTATTCATAAATATAGAAATTATGTTCTCATGATATTAATTCTATATTTATTAATAACTATATATGCATTTATATTTTGGATTAATGATAATGTCGTGAAAGCTTGTATTAATATGTCATGCCATATCCAATTTCTTCTCATCATTGTTCAATTCATATGTATTCATTAATTTATTATTTTAATAATTTTTATTCCTAAAAATATGAAATTTCATTTGAATATGTTCATAATTGTATGAATTTTGTGTGGAATTTATTAAAACAAAATTTAATCCAATAACATCAGTTTTAACCCAATTGGATTTCAATATCATACCAAGAATTTTACAAACTGTATATAGGGAAAAACTTAAAAAATATTATCTAATGACTTGATAAATTATTATATTTATATATAGGTTAAAGTGATATTGATATATAAATTTATTAATTGATATCATCAAAGGAGGTATATATTTTGTTTTTTTAAAAGTCCTAAAAAAATATAGTTTTCAAGAGAACATGTGTTCATTAATCCCCATCCCAATGCTTATTACATAGGATCACATTAATTAGTATAGAAAACAAAATTTCATTGGATCATTTAATCTTAATGATATATAATGTTTTTGATATCAAAGAATATTAATCCCTCTATAGTGTTTTGAAAAGTGTTTTCATTGGTATAAAATATTTCCCCCATAGATTATACTGACATTCTTTCATGATTTTTATAGGAAGTGATATTTTTTAATATGTTTTTAATGTATTTATACCATAAATTATGTAATCATAATATATATTGATTAAAAATATATTATATTTGAGGAATCATTATCATTCAAATTTCAGAAATCATTTTTTTGATATTTATGTTTTGTTAATCCTTACATATTTTGTTTTATTCTTACAAATATTTTATTTAAATAATGAGTATTATATTTTTTTATAAATATATTTATAAATAACGTACAAACATATAATAGTTAGATAATATTTCCCCAAAATACACTTTGATATTCTATGTGGTTGGAGATGTTTTTATAATTTTAAATAGAAAATCTATCCATAGATGAAATAATTAAATATCCTTGTATGGATTGTAATTTCTGAAGATATTTGAAAAGACATGATGTTTATGAGAAAATGATATTTATTACCTTTTCTATTGGATATATGATATGGATTTGGAATTAATAATTTTATAATGTTTGATGTTCCACCATCATTATAATAAACATCTTTCCACACTAATATTGGAGAATTAAATTCACAGCCTATTTAATGGTGTTTTCTGCACCCCATTGAATGATGAATATTATAAGATATTATTGGAGTCTCTTTATGATTTTTTAGAGATTAATACTATAAATAATGTTACTAATAAATATTTTGAGTCTTATAAATTAGTGTAAGTACAAAATTAGGTGTTGTATGAATGATGCATCTTACATAAAAAAATTCCTTTCTAATGAATGTGTACCATGTTAAGTGGTTATATGGAATTATAGATAATGAACTATGTGTGATATTTAATTTTTTAAATGATAAGTTTTTTTAAGATAATATCCCTCAATAATTTTATGAGATGAATAAGTTTTCTAAAAATCTCAATCTCAATAATATAATGAATAGTAATGTGCCAAAGAATGCATATTTTTTCCGGGAGAAGATTCAAATATAGAAGAATGTAAATTCTATTATACTTAAGTTTGAAAATAAAAGAATAATAATTAATTTATAAGGGTATTTACTATATATAATAATACAAATAAAATTACTATAAAGGTATATCATTACTTTACATTGAAATCAATATTGAAAATATCATTTTTGTCTTCTCAAATGGTTGATAAAATAAACTAAAATACTATTTGAAATAGCAATGATATGTGTATATGTCATCCTAGAGATTTGAAAGAATGAAAATACATTGATTATTATCATGTAAAGTTTTCTTTATATACTAGGAATGTGAATTCGGGATTAGTCACTAATATATTTAATCTATTCAAGACATTAAGAACTTATTGCACATGGATAATTATTTGGAACTTTTATAATATAGATCCTCGAATATTTATCAATAGAAATTATTTCATTTTTCTAATGATCATTATAGGAAATAAATTTCTCAGAAATTATATTGACATTTATCTTAATCCTATTATTGAATAATTACTAGAGTTATGAGACAATATTGTTGATATGTATGATTCATTGATTACTGAAATGTTTAATATAATTACATTTCAAATATATATGTTTAGTGATTTACCTTGATTATAATCATGCTTGGATAAAAAAATCAGTTTATCCTAGATTTTCTAGTTTTCATCTTTGAAGTCAAAACTAGAATACTACTCTATAGGTGGAAGTGATATTTCTAATTTCATCCTTAATTCTTGGATATTTCTCAAAAATATCATTTTAATAAGTCATGATTCAATGAAAGAATGAGTTGAGGACACCAAAAAAATTATTATCATATATTGAAATCATATAAAAATTATCTATTGTTGAGAATTTATTAGGGAATGTGTATCAATTTATGGTTTTTATAATGGAGTTACTATATTATCAGATATAGTTGGTACTTAAAACTGGAAGAAACATAATTATTTTTAAATTATATTGTTTGTAATTTCAACTTTTATATAATAATCTTGAAATTACTCACAATGAAAATAATGTATGTGAAAAATTGGTTTTTACAACATTGAGTGATATGGAAAAATTAAAAGATCATCTTAATTCTTGTAAGGGCTTGGAAGAAATCAATGTAAAACATGATTTGTGGGATAATTATAATGGAAATTATCCTGCATATATTTTCTCAATTAAAAAATATGGAAAAATAGGTTTTCCTTTGAAAAATTAATAAAATTTGAAATCACCTAATGGTTATTTAAGAAACATTTCAATATATGTTGAATTGAAACATTAAAATTTAAATTGAGGTAAAATATATAAATCACATATTTTTATGTTGAAATTTCTTTATATGAGATTATGTAAATTGTTACCTAAAAATATAAAAAATGTTTTAATTCTGTATTCCTCATTTTTATTATATAATTTTGAGAAAAATTTAAACCCTATTGTGGTTGAAAACCATCCAGAATAAAATTTAATGTCAATTTTTCTTTATAATTTTTATTTTCCACATCTTTATTCTGTATAATTATTAATATAACATTCAATTTGACCAGGTAAGATATATTTAGTGGTCCTAAACATTATCTATGGTTGTACCCCATAAAGAATAATTTTCGTCTTACATTTTTTATCATTAAAACATTAAAATTTTCAGACTCAATAAAAATAATTTTTATTATACATTATTACATTTTTTTCATTAGGTATATAAGTTATTTTAAGTATTTTCTTAGAAACAACGCTCAACACGAAGGATCTATCCGTGAATGTTATAGGAATGAATAGTGTTTCTAATTTTTTTCAAGAATTTAAATAATATTAAGACATAATATAATTGAGTTTGTTTTACTAATGATAATTAAAATCAAATTTCATCCTAAAGTAAATTATTAGAAATTATAATGTTAATCAATCTTTTTGGAAAAATAACATCAGTTTCATTGATACAAAAAAAATTTCATAGAATCATGTAGATTTTTTTTTACTCAATGGTGACATTTTATATCCTTTAATTAAATAATTTTTTTAAAAATATATATATATGACTTATTTGTTAAACAAAAATTAAGAAATATATAACAAAATCCATTAATAATGGAATTATGTTTTGGTTTTCACATAATGTAAGATCTTAATCAATTTCATAATAGAAAATTTTTTATATAATTATCTTACGTAACTAATTTTATTTTATATTTGTACATATTAATCATGAATATTGATAATCATATTGGTGTAACAAATGAATTGAATATTTTTTTCTCAAGTCCATTTGAAGCAGTTTATGAAAATAAATTATTATATTATTAATGGATTAAATTTTCTTACAGTTTTATGTCAAGGTATTTTGAAAATATAAAATATATGAAACATTGAAAAAATATTAAAAATTTAGATTCTATGGAAACATGACTGACATTATCAAATAAATTTATCATTGAAAACAATGATTTGTGTTATTAAAATGAAATGGATTCAATATTTATATAGGCATAAGGAAATATATGTTACAATTTACTTATGTTAATTTATCTATATTGATAAATAATTGAGAGCATGAAAGACAAAATCTATTTATATTTAGATTTAGAAACTAAAATGTAATATTCTTTAGATAACATTGTCGATGATGGGTGGAGTGTTTTAAACCATGTTAAACTGAGAGACATGTATGATATGGTTAATGAAGTTGATTAATTGTTTCATGACATCAAAACCCATCAACAAAAAAAAATTTCTTTATATGTCTGTGATAATGTTAAAAAAACTAGTCATCAAAGGATGTAGTATGATGAAGAAATCACATTAATGATATAGGATTACAATAATATGGTTAAAGAAAATTAATATGTTCAGTCGTCCTATAACATATCATTAATTTTTTTATTTTGAAAACATGAATTTTTTTTATTAGGCATAATAATTTTAAAACAAATCTTGTTTTATATAATATATCATGTTCCAACTTGTTTTATATTCTTTTTCCATGTAGGATAGTTTAGAAAAAAAATTAAATAAGTGATCCAATCTTCCAAATCTCATATGGTGACTGATGAAATATTTTATAAACTCTCACATCTATCAAGTACACACCCTAATTTCAGTACGCTCCCTATCTATAATTTGAATCCATCTAATCGACTCCTATATTCATCAAGTAAAATCCCTAATTCAATTATATCGCCTTCTACTATAGGTATGTTACTGGGATTAGAATGAGTAGTTTAGGATCAGTCATCACTATATAAAATTCTTCTACAATTACTATCATGAGGGTACTCGAGGGTGACCATTATTGTAATTTAATTGTTAAGGTGAATTTTTTTTTTAAATCTATATAATAATTTTTAAATATATTTATAGATTATATTTATATAATAATAAGATATCAACAAACATGAATATATCTTATTCCTATAGGATGAGAAAGTTTTAAATAGTTATTTATTTTAACATGTTTGGGGTTTTTATAGATTATTTACGGGCATTATATTTATAGATCATTGGCTAGTTAGAAAATCATAGGTTGTTCCTTCATATAAAAAATCATTATTAAAGACATATTCACAAGAATTGGAAGAGTAGTATTTTTTATAAATAAAATAAATTAAGTGAAAATAAATATTTTTTTATCTATTACTTATAACAAATGTAAGATTAATTGTTGTGTACTATATTTTATGGAATGACTTGAATAATTCTTATATAAATTGAATCCTTGATGAAATAAACTAATGTGGTACTGAAACTATTATATTTATTTTAATATGTTTATATTATTAAGAATATTTTTATAAAAATAATTTATTATAAACTATTTTGAAAAATAATTAATAATATGAATTCCATTTTATATATACAATAGATGTACTAGAGGACGGTATATAACAGGATGATCAGGAGTACGAATAATATAGGTGTATCCAGCACGATATAGGGGAGTACGGTTGATTATTGATTCCCCTTTTCATGTATTGTTTTTGTAATGAAAACTTATATATGGTATTTTTAATGCATTTGAATAAAAAAATATATTTTATGTCTAGAAAATATTGTTATATATTGTATATAAATATTTTTTAATGTTTTTTGTTCGTGTACCTAAATTATAAAATTTCATACCTTGTGGGTATATATTTATTTAATGTTGTAGGTGATTAAATATTCATACATATACTATAAGATATTAATTTTTTTTATAATTTTCATCAATTTAAAATAACACGATATAAATTAAATGTGGTTTAAAAATCATTATTCCTTGATAAACCATCACTATGTGAGTGAAACTGCTAATTGTTTAAGGAAAACATAAAACAAGGGTGAATTTAATCGAGGCAATTGTAAGTTCCTCTATTAAATATAAATCTATGTGAAAATATAAACCACCACATTGGTTTCAATGGTTGTTTTGAAACCACCAAGGATCGTGAACACATAGTGGATTTATAAGACCACCACTAGTAAAAAACCACTACTAATTAAAGATAGAATCCAAAAAACTCAGTGGTTTATCAAACTACTACAAATGGATTGCTAGATACGTGATTATTTTCCTTTTTCCTTAAAACAATTATCATAATTCATGATTGGTTTATTGATGTTGAAAAATAATTCCTTTAATCAATCCTGAATTAAAATATAAACAAAAAATGTATAAAATTTATATTTTGGATAAAAAAAATAATTAGAGTTTAGAAATTTTATATTAATGGTAAGTTCCTTTTTTAAAAAATTGAAGATGAAAATATATAAATAAAATGTTAAATGTTAATATTAAAATATCATGTTTGAAAAAAATCAAAAAATGATTATGTATTTTTTTTAATATGTGTTTAAAAATATCTTATGAAAAATGAATATAGTTTATAAATTAATTTATATGATAAATCTATTCTTATAAATTTTCATGTCAAGAATTACATTTTAGGTAAGGTAATATACAATTTATTTTTTATTTAACCAGACCATAATTTATAATTAAATTTATTAGCTTCAACTTAGTTTTTGAATGAAATTATATATATATATATATATATTAGTTATTATGGAATTGGATTCCCTTTAGACTAAAGTATCATTGGGTAAATGGATGTTTGGGTTATACTTACTATTATCCAAAAGTTTTATGGCTTATTCTAGAATAGGGGGGTCAATAATAACTAGTTCCAGTCTTATATATATAGATATTAAAATTTTTATATAAATTTTAAATTTTCAAATGAAAAGTTAATATACATTTTTCATATGATTAATTTGGATACGTGGGAATAAGTTTTAATTGATGTTTTGGGTGAGTAACAAAAACTATGGGATATTTAAAGAGTTATACATTAATATGGTTTAAGAATATTTATTTTAGTGGAATAAATATAATTTCTTAAAAGAACTTTTTATAAGGAATAATACATATGGTAATAAAAAATTTGATAATGAAAATTTCATTGGATGAAGTAGTTATATATTTAATAGGCTTGTGATGTATATTAAATAGGTGTTAGTTTGAAATAAAATACCTTAAACACTATGTGTTGTATTCCTACAATACAAAAAATGTCAATACCTTGATCATATTACTAGGTAATTTAAGACCAAAGTAGAGTTCCCATGTATTATCAAGAGTATGTTATGATGTATTTGGCTAACCCTAGTAGTTAAAAAAACAACATCCCTCTTTGAGGTCTAGATTAAAATAACTGGTAAACCCTAAGTGTTGGGATACTAGTGGAATAAAAGAAGATTATTCTTTTGATAGATAATGAATAAAAAATTGTACACTCAACTATCCAAGAGTTATATGTGTTAATATTGCCAGTTTTTTCAACCTATATAGATAAAGTTATGTGGTCCACACAAAAATAAGGTAATTAATTACGGAAATATATATCTTTTCACACTAAAATGATATATGGGGGAACCAATTTATTATTAAAGAGTTCATTAAATGTACATGATGGAAATATATTATATATGGTACTCACATATAGTGATGTATTTGATATAGATTAGAGAATGCATCAGGTTTATCATTTTGAGTAGTCTTATAAGTTTTAATTATAAACATATTCTATATTATAATATAAGGTTGACAACGGTTATAAAAATAATAATTCTGACCATATGAATTTGAATCTTATAGAAATCAATTTTTATATCTCTAAGTCATAGGTATTTTATATTAGTTATGATACACAAATTTTATAGATAAACACTAACCCATATATATGAGAGAAATAAATAATTGTTTAGTAAATTAATTTGTTGGAAGTTGATAAAGTGTTTCTTCATGGGAGATTGACCCTTATTATTTAAGTCTACATAGTGGTTATGATATATAATTACCAGAAATTAATAATTTTTCTCCATAAATAGATAATAAATCACTATATCCTCTTTAGAAAATATGATATTTATCTATTGGGTAAAAATAATTATTTATTTACCATTTTTTAAAATAAAAAAACATATATTTATTATCGTTTTTATCTTATAAAAGTTTATATGTTTCTGTTTCTTAGTATATTTTTATGTTCTACAGGAAAATTAATTCTTACTTACATTTCCTTAATTAGAAGAACTTTTCCAAGGGTATGTTTATGTGAGATAAATGTAATGTGAGTGGTGTTAATTTCTTTTACATAGATTCTGTTTTAGAGTTTTTCTTTATGTTGTTGTTTTCTAGAAGGAGCAATATAGTGTTTGAAAACAACATCCTTGATATAAAGAGAACAAGAGTGAATCCATTTGAAATATAAATTGATGTTTATAATTTTTTATAAACTATATTAGAGAAAAGAAGAATCTAGATGTTGAAATATTTTACATGTTTCACCTATAACTTTCATTATGAGATTGAGGTGAAGAAATAAACACACATTTTAGAATGAAAAGACATATAAAAGTTTCTTAATTTTTCAATAATGTATCTTATTTTCCCTGAAGTAATTTTATTTGTAATATTTTCAAAAAAACCACCTTAAGGTAATTTTAGTTTAAGTATTTATTGAAAATACTCTTATGATGTTTAATTTTATTTTATTTTTCTAATTAATGATGTCAAGGAATTCTGAGACTAAGAAGAAAAATATCATTCAAATCAGGTTGATCGATGGCTTCCAAGGTTTGGGAAGATAGACATATTTATGGGTTAATAATTTGGGATTCCAAAAGTCACATTAACATAATTCTATTCTTCTTTTGATTAAAGTGAACACCTCACTTATTTGATGAAATGTATGTTTTTATTCGGATGTGCACAATTTTTTTATTTTACATAGTTTCTATGTTAAGATGTTTTTATATACATATTCTAAGTTACTATAATATAATTTTATCCATAGAATATTATTATAATTATATAAAAAATTTATACAAAGTATTTCATTAGGAAAATGTTTTATCTCATTATTCCTTTAATTGTATTGAACAACAATGTGAATTTTTTTATATTCTAAAAAAATAAAATTCACACCCTCTTTTTTTGAATATATGTGATATAAAAAATCATTCATGTTGGAATTATAAAATTGAAAAAATAAATTATTCATTATATTATAGATATTAAGGATATTTTGAGAAGGGTTAATGAAAAGCATTTATTGTGTTACATAAAATTAAAGAGTGTTATAGAATAGGTGAATCATTATGAAAAAGGTTTTATGTTTTTTGATGAATAAGAAATCAAAATCAAAAAATTGTATAATTGTACTTTTAGGTTAAAACATAGTGTTATATTGGATATTAGATAAACATCCTAGGTAGTGGATAATCTAAAACCTCATTCAATTCAATAAGATGAGTAAATAAACGACCATAATAACAAGAAAATGATGCAATATGAAATGTATGATATTTTAGAGAAGGAGATAAATATATTGAATCATGTTGTTGATAAATTTTCTAAAAAGGATTAATTAATTTTGGATATTCAAATTTGGAAAAAAAAATTACACATGTTTATTAATTCTTTGTTAAAAAAAAATTTTATGACTGAATATGTTTCTTTTTTATTATTTGTTTGTATGTACTCTCGGTTTTATACTATATTACCTTTTTTTGAACAATTAAATGATAGAGAAATTCAAAGAAGGAAATTATTTTATAAGGTGAAATTTTCTATAACTTGTGTTAGTAATTATTTTAATTATATATGTTTTTATTTTTGTTCTTGTGTCATTTTCTTTTAAAAAGGGTGATATTTTTGGGTTAGAAAGGATTTCTTATACTAATTTTGAAAATCCTAGTACACATATTTTTTATCTTTGTTTTACCCTATAATAGTTTATATGTTTATATTTTCAGGTATATTTCTATGTTCTACTAAAAGAGTCACTATGATATACTTTACCTTAATTATATAATGTATTACAATGGTAGGATTGCCAAAAGGAAATTTATATATGTGTTTTTTTGATTTTATTTACATAAAGTTATAGGAGAAGTTGTCCTTGTGTTTATATTTTTTTTAAGGATGGCTATATTAGTGATGAACAACTTAATTGGTAGAATTAAAAAATGATTGAATCCATTAGATGGAGGAATTTATGTTTTCTGTCCAATTAAAACTATACTATAAGATCTTCTAATATGAATGTTAGAAATTATTAAATCTAATGTATATAAATAGAACCCTAATATTGTAGTGAATAAATAAAAATACATATATGTAAATGGAAATACATATAATGGTTTCTTACTTTTTCAAGATTTCAAATTCTCATTACTTTATGTTCTTTCATTTGAAGTATTTTCAGATTGTATTAAACTTCATATAATCATTCCATTAGTATTTTTTGTAAATTCTGTTAATATATATATTTTTTATTCTGGTTTTTTTATTGGTGATACTGAGATATCCTAAGGATATAGTGATGAAATTCATTCTAATCATGTGATATTTAGGTATTGTAAAATGAAGAAAGAAAGTCATTCAGATCTCATTGATTAAGGGAATCAAGACTTTTGGAATTAAAATTTATCAATATGTATATAATTGAGGATACATAAAGTCATTTATATAAAATTACTTCTAGATTTGGGTAAAATTAAAGACCACACTCATTTGAGGTGTTATAAGTATTTATTCTACTATTAATAAGTTTCTTTTTTATACGATTTCCTTATTACATTATATTTATGTAAAATTTATTGTTTACTCTATTTTTACGTTATATGTATAACATAAATCTATATCTACCTTAAATTATCAAATGGATCTCACTCTCAATGTTTTTTATCACATTCCTTCTTTTCTTTTATTATATAAGAGTGTGATTTTTTATAGTTTTAAAAAAAACAATTCACCCCCTCTTGTAATATATCAATCACACATTCTAAGAAAACATTTTATTCATTATTATGAACAAGAGGTTCCTATATTAATGAATGAAATAATTTATAGAATTAGGAATATAGTAAATGGATTATATATTTTTGATAAGGAAAATCATTTCAAAAACAATCAAAATAGAAAGGTAAAAATTCATTCAAAACCCACAAAACTTTTTCATTGACACCTTGGACATATCAAAGAGATACATATTCAAAGACTCGATGTAGATAGATTTTTGGAATCATTTGGTCTTGAATCATTTGAAAAAAAATATCATTTTTTTTCAAAATGGATGAAGTAAATTTTAGTGCATATGGTGAGATGAATAATGGTTCGTTATATTATATACATAATAATTTATGTAGACTAATTATTTTCCCCACAACTAGTCGGTTTGGTACATTATAAAATTTATGGATGTCTTTTTTCAGTATGGTTATGTGTTACTGATGATACATCAGTATGAAACTTTTGATAAATTTAATGAGTTCACAAATGAAATATATAATCTACTTGGAAAAGTTATTAAGATTACCTAAATAGATCAAGGTGATGGATACTCGAGCTAAGAATTTACTAATCATTGGTGATATTAATAAATTATTCCATAACTCACTCCTAGAATACCACAATATATTACTGTGTCTTAGATGAGTAATCATTTCCTTTTCGACATGAAACAATTAATAATGAGTCAACATGTCCTTCTTGTTTCATTGTGAGGACATGATCTAGAAACTATTGTATTTTTACTTAACTGCATTCCATCTAATGAACTCATAATTGGACCACATGTTATATATAATATAAAAAGTCACAATATGTATTTTATGTGGATTTGAGTTTGTTATGTATATGTATTCTATTGGGATTCTAAAAAATTAATCCTTAAATCATAAAAATTATTATTTGTTTGTTATAAAAAATAAACATATGGATATTATTTCTGCAATTCTATAGAGAAAATGTGTTTATGTCTAGAGACTATGGTTTACTCTATAAGGATCGCTTTATTTGATGTGTCCATAGGTGAGGTTTTTGAATTAAGAAGGATTTATACATTGAAATTTTTTGTTGTTCTTTAAATATTTATAGAATAAAAAACTAGGTTACACAAGAACATCAAGGTACTAGTAGGATTCATCAGGATAATATAAGATATGGATTTATTATTAAAAATTATAATGAATGAAATTTCAAATCTGAAGAACCTACTGACTATCTACAGTCTGTTGATAGTTTCGATTCTAAGAAATGGAAAAATAACAAAGAATATAATATATACTCTATGTACACTAACTAATATTGGATTGGGGTGTATTAAACAAAAGTAGTGAGACACATAGGGGTTAACTAGGTTTTCTAAAAGAAAATTGAAATTGATGGTAGTCTGTCTATGTAAAAATATATTATATTGGAAAAAGTTAAAATAAAATTCATCGTATTAACTATAAACAAACCATTCCACCAATTGTGTTGATAAATTCCATTTAGATATTATTTCCACAATATGCTATTTTTATTAAGTGATATATCAAATGAATATAAAAATAAATTTCCAAAATAGGAATTTAGTTTATGACATGTATTTTATACAGCTCTAAGGTTTTGAAGTTCCAAATGAGTTCAATATGGTTTTCTAATTTCAATGGTCCATTTATAGATTAAATAATTCCTATTGGATTTAGAATATTTATTTTATTAATCCCAAAAATGAAAATTGATTCATTTTGAATGTGAATTATTCTTGAATCTAAAGGATTTCTTTTGGGAGTTTGGCAGTATTTTTTTTTGGTATATTAATTACATGGTTCTTATCAAAAATGATATCAAAAATTTAGATTCTCTAAATATATGGTTGTGGAAATTATTCTCGATGAATGAAATGGGTGAAATAGCCTATATCAAGGGTATTAAATAATTCAAAACACACATATTTTAATGTAATAAAGTGGTTTAGTAATAAGAAATCCAAGGAGGGTCATTTACCAATGTTGAATGATATGGATCACCAAAATATTCAAAATTGATTTAAGGATTTAGAAAGGATGGTTAATATTCCATATGCATCCTACATAGGATATATCATATATTCCCTATTATGTACTCCACCCAATGTTTATTATTCTATGATAACAACTAGAATATTCTTATTCACACTTGGTTAGAGTCATTATATTTCTTTTATGAATATCCCTAAATAATTATGAAGAAGTAATAACATTTTATTGGAATTTATAAAATGGTATGATCTTGGTGTAATGAGTTACACTATTTATAGTTTCTAATATGGAAAAGTAAAAAAGAAAGAATACATAACCACTTCAGATGGGGTGATGGACACTATTTAGATAAAGATGATCATGACTAAACATAGTGTGGTTCAAGAATTATTGCAGAAATTTATCTTTACTATAACAAAGAAAATATAAGCATCACCTAGTCTAGGGAACCTAGATCTAACAAAATTACCAAGAATATATTTCAAAAATAAAATCTATTTTTAGATATCGTAAAATGGGAAATGTAAATATCTATTTGGACGATAAATAGAATAATTTTGAATATTCATTAATAAACTATTAGTAAAAAAACATTTTTTTATGTTGAATAACTTTATATAAAATACATAAGATATTTGATGTAATATTTTTAAAATGCTTTAGGATTTTATAATGAATACAATATCATTTTATCATCCATTCATTTTTGTTATAATTTATATTACATAAATAATAGGTTAAAGATATACAGACAAAGAGTGAACTTGATTTGTTCCTAATGGATGATAATCACATAGTGTTATAGGTTGTGGTGATATGTTAAGATTAAGATTAGTATAATCTTATAATTTATGAAAATAGTTTTATATGTGATACAACGATTGAAATCATGAGATAATAATTCAAGATATATTATCTGGAATTATATACCAAAGTGTATCACAGAAATTCATTACATTAATTGATATAAATAGGGGTGTATTCATATTATGAACCATATTTCTAAAGGATGGGGAGATACCAATCATATGAATATTCATACTTTGATATGTTTTATAAAAAATACTTGCGGTTTGGTAATCATGTCACAACCATAGTGTAATGTTTTTATTTTAACTATATTATTTATTTATTTTTATTTTTCTTGTTCATTTCATGGTTTCCTCATTTTAAAATTGTAAGAAAATGGGAGATATTTACTTTTAAATAGTTGGCATATAGTTTGGAAAACACTATGGAAACACCATGTAGATGTCCTGGAAATGTAAAAATGTGAGTTTTTAAAATTCCATTGCCTATTTTAAACCATAAAACCCCTCATTTACACTTATAATCAACTCATGGATCCACATCACATATAATACACCCATATACTATAGTTATTGAGTACAATTAATCATTTCTGCAATTCCCTTCATGAAATCATCATGTAAGGGTATCTCCTTATTTTCCTTTGGTCCTTCCTCATTTTTTATTTTATTTCTCGTATTCATGATAGATATGGAAGATTGGGGTTTTCGTTATCTAAATGCAATGGTGGGTGATTTTTTATATACAATTTTATCTTTTCGATTTAGGTTTCCTATTCCTAATGTTTTAGAATATAAATTGATTAGTAGGATGTTAAAGTGATTATGGTAGGTAGTATCATGATGTACACTTTTTTTATGAACTAAGTATGATTTAAGGAGTTTTTTAATTGATCTAAACATTGTTGTGGATGTTTTAAAGATAACTGAATATGAATGGTTGTTGTAATTGTTATATCTTATTTTTGAGAAGGAAAATTGTTGTAATGTAATGATTTATATGTGACAAACTAAAATATTCATTATGTACAAAAAAACTGAGCTTAATAAATGAATTTCTGGTTTAATGGTGTAATTTTACCTTATTTAATAGGGTCATAATATATGTTAGCACATGTATTTGTGAGGGAAGACTACAATTAAGTACCTTGTTAGAATACACCAAATTAACCAAACCTAATGGACAAGGAATAAGTGGTTTGGGAATCCGTATACAAGAGACACCACATCACTAGGTGAATACTTGCACTCCCCATCAATCAGTTGGATGTGGTTCCATCAGATGGAAAACACCATACCAATAGGCCATGGAATTCTCTCCCTAGTTGTTCAGGAAGAGTTTTTTTAATTAAATGACAAAAAAATTGGAATAAGGGTTCTATGTAGCTAAAGTTCAAGTAACCTTATTGATCCTTCATGATGCATGTTTATAAAATGTTTGTTTTTATAGAATTTTATTTTTTGTTAAACATTTACAAGAATTTTATGTTCTTAATTTTCTCTATAAGTTTAAATTTTGAGTTTATATACCTTATATATAAACTATAATTCTTGTTTTTCCAAACAAGAGTTACTCAGGAAATGCTTGGTGGGATCCTACAGGGCTAGTTATGCTCATATGATAAATACACTTAATGGGTGTATGTAGGCATTTTTTTATAAATATGGGTAAAAAAAGATCCACATGGAGGTGGTAGGAATTGAATTTGATCAATGATTTAGTTAGAGAAAATGAAACAATGGTCAGTTGACCCTCATGACACACATAGATGGGTAGTATTCATTTTTCTATTCTAAATATTGTTAGTTAGCATATTTTATATTAACTTATCTATTAATATCACATCATTTTTGTATATATTAATTTGGTTATTCATTTTGGTTTATTTGTTATTAAATTTCATTGAGAATCATCAAAAAATATTTTTTACCTATTTTAAACTTAGTACAAAATGAATTGGGGATGATCAATATGGAAGGACAGAAAAGTGTATGAGTGGATTAAATAATAAAAAAAACCTCAAGGATAGAAAATAATAACATTGATTAAAATGATCAATGATAATGGTGATTCTAAAATGTGAAGAAAAGTCACATTAATAACTAACACATTAGAATTTGAGTCAAGAATTTAGTTCAAGGGAAAATACAAATCAAAATTAAGAATAATGAAAAAAATGACGAGATAAGTGAATATGATTGTCTAATATGAATATTTTTTCCATTATTCAAACATAATGGAATTTACTCTTGAACTATGAATAAGGAGGCTATTTAATTATTTTTAATGGTCATCTTATGAGATAATAAATCATACACCCTTTCAACTGAAGCAAAAATGCATTCAAAAAAATTATAAAATCTGATTTCACTAATTCTAAATTATTATTTTAACGTAGTGTGCTATTATCAAGAGAATATCTATTATTAGTTGGACTTGTAAAAAAGTTTCTTATAGTAAATTTTTTTATCAACTTGAATATTCATAGATATTTTACATTTCAAAAAATATTACAAGTAGAGGAAATGAATAAGATAGAAACAACCGACAAGAAATAAAAAAGGATAAAGTAAAATTGATTACAAACCAAAGTTGTTTCTTGAACCAGCATAGACAACTCACTAAAAAATGGTTCCTAAATCCATCCTTACATTGATTTAATGGCCTTCTCAATCCCTAAATTTTGGTTATTAGTTCTTGATCATCAAGAATGAATAATAGTGAAAACTTTCATGAGAATAATCTCTCATGAAGACATAAATTATAAGTATACATTAATAGTAGATATGAAAAACAATCAACATGAGAAAGGTACCACATTTTTAAAAGTAAATTCCCAAAATGGTATAACATCCTGAGTCATCATAGAAACAATAAAAAATATAAACACAAGAATTCACCATAAAAAGTAGATCTTACGCTCTACCTGTCACCACCAACTCCCATGGTCTTTCTAATAATGGATATCATTTTACTCCAAGTGGGGTTTCCCTTTTTTTGAGACATGTAATAAGAAGTTCAACAAATCCCCAAAGCAAAAAAAGTAGGGTTTTTGAAAAAAAAATATCTATAAAATCACAATAACAATTCTATAACCAATCCATACCAAATAAACCAAATACGCTCTATTTTAAATAATACATGTTATGAAAATATTTTCACATTTCATAATACAATAAAACTTTCAAAAGGATTCCGATGGAGAGTATAATGTTAGTACAAAAACACATTTATATCAAGCCATAAATGAATAAGGATTTATATAAAAATAGGCATGAATGTGTATCTGTATGAAACATAAAAATATATAAATTATATACTAACATAGAACCATTTTTAGGAATATTAGAGTTAGGTTAATACATGGAATCTCAAAAACCTCAATGAAATATGAATCTAGGTGTGCACACATCCCTATTTCTCTATAAAAGAAGGAATAAAAGAACACCCCATAGAATTATCTCATTTCCATAATCATGGTTTAGTTAGTTTTTTCAATATAAATCCATTTATCGGTAGAGATAATACATTACTAGTGTTTTTTCTTCACACATAACAACCTTGGATCCCTTTTTCTTCAATTAAATCAAACATAAAAGGGTTTATACTTAATTTAAATCATCATTTAAAATCAAAACCATATTCACGTTTCAAAATAAGAAATTTTAGTTAAAAAATGAACATCAAATTGTTTTCATCCAAACTCCTTAGATTAAAAAAATCGTTTAATCAAAAATGAGAAATCATTTAATGTAATATCTTCTTAGGAACTAGCATCATATTCATTCATCAAATGATGCATACATTTCAAATATATTTTATGTGAGCTATAATTTTATATCGGAATCCTTACCCAATAGTTTCAACATACACGTACGATTCCATTTAAAAAACATTAAACAAGTAACTAAAATCAATATTTAGAAATAAATTGAAAATAAAATTCCAAAAAAAAAAAGATTCAATGGATTAAATTGATAGATATTTTCATATGAAACCACCAACCTATGTGAAAATATCAATAAATACACATTTATGGATTCCTAATCACTGAAGAATAGTAACCTACAATAGAAAGAAAAATTCCATTCACAGCATTCAAGGAAAAACCTTTAAGCCCCATAAAATGATCTCTATCATTAAATATCAATAATTGAGTCAAGAAGAACATAATCTCTAAACAATTAATATATAATTCCTAAAAAACCTTTATGAACAAACACAATTTTAAATTCAAGAGTAGCAAAGTAACCCCATGTTAAGAGACTCAATAAACTCTTCCTTTAAATTTTCACATACTTGGAGTAACCATCTCATTATATGAAATGGCCATCTAGGTGTTTCAAGATTGAAACCTCATTGACACACTCTAGATTATCCCCTTATAAAAAACCTATGTAGTATTGACATATAAATGGACTCCACCACACACTAGTTGATCTTTGTTTTCCTTAGTGGGTGGAGTAACACCTAGTAGGATGCACCCTAGAAAACTCCAAACTCTAGGAGATTTGGGTTGATCGTTTCACACTATGGACACCTAGGTGAACAACTAATTGGAATACATCATAGTGGAACATATTTTATATTAATTAAATCCTAGAAACCACTTTTAATCATCCAAAAAATACAATGGAATTCCAAAATGAAAGTAAAAATTCCTTTCTCAAAAGAATACAATAATGTACTTGAAATAAAATGTTAAGATGTTATAGTTTTATTCCCCTGAAATATATTTTCTCTAGAATAATTTTTATGTAATCATGTTACAGCTATGTGTTCCCAAGAAAAAAATGTACAATAATTAATAAAGTGTTTTGGAGAGAAAAAATTTCTTCAATTAAGTTGACAAATGTTCCTTTGAACCTCCTTCCCAATCTCAACATCTACACCATTTTATGAATCTTCTATCTTTAAAAAATATGTACATCCCCCTAAAAATATCTATTCTAGAAAAATATTCATTAAATTTGTCTTAAATATGTCTTAAATATTCTCACAACTTTTAGGTGTCAGTGGATGAACCTTATTTTACTTTATCCCACTTTTTTATGATAAACAAGTGATAATAGTTTTCCCCTAGAAAATTATTAATGAATTCACATTCATTAATCTCATCATGAACTAAAACACCCTAATAAGATTTTCCCCCTCTCTTTCACTTCAAAAATATTTAAACAACTTTAATTTCTAGTTTTAAGAAAATATAATTTAAGTGCATGGTTTGATTGACTAACTCAATCTTGAAGAACTCCCTATAGTGGCTATGAGCTTTTCCTTATCTAAACGCTATTCAATAACATAGCCATAACCAAAAAAGGTTTGGGGATTCGATAAATTTTCACTAATACTTATAATTCAATAAAAAACTCCACTTCCATATGGAAAACAATGATAAAAATTGGGAAGTAGGGGATAATGAAAATGGAGACCCACTTACATAGATACTATCACCCCAATTGCTTTTACTAGCTTAGTGATGAGAAGGATTTTCATTAAATAATTTGGTTTAGAATGTTACATATATATTTTTATCACACTTATAGTTATAGCATTAGGAAATTATAATGTCTCATCCAACTTCTAAAACTCGATACTATGAAACATACAATGCTAGTTATATGGGGTTCTTTTTTCATACTTTTTCACCCAATCCTCAGTTATCTATGCTCAATAGCCTTTAATCAGAATCTCAAACCTTATGCATGACATACATATTTCTCACTGTCATTGTGAAAAATCCACACCATCCTTGTTTATAAATTTAAATTTACAGCCTAATAAATTAAAGGCAACATTTACAAAAATATAATTTATATATGAAATCTCTAATAATAACGGAGTCTATAATTTATTCATGAAGCTTTGAAAAAGTAACTATATTGTTCATGAGTCGTACATATCACTTATATGATTTGTTCAAAACCCCTTCACTAACCCACACTGAATCTTGATTTCAGTTTTATAATAAAGGGTTTATCTGTCCTCAAAACTTGTTTCACCAGTTACAAAGGGTTTTAAGATCTTATAGTTTTGATTTGGCTATTTCAGAAAGTCCTCCAATCTCTTTTCAAGTGAAGCCTCTTTCCCAATAAAACTTCAATGATACAAATTGAACAACCCTTAAAAACTAATTAAATGTCCCTATTAAATCTTATTTTCATTAATATACAAGGGTTTTTTCAGTCAATTGTAGATGGTTATTCTTCGGTTGAGTTCAAAAACTCCCTTGCGCATGCAAGGAATTATTTTCAAGCAAATAATATTATGTCAAATTCTTTTATATCTGGTGAAAATTTATCTTACATGGATATCCATAGGTAGGATATTTTTATTTTTTTTATATAAGGGAAATTATTTTAAGAAGAATTATCTAACATCCCATCCAAAAAACATGGGATGAGGGACTAAAAAAATATTATAGACATGCTACTTGATTAACTAATTGTAAATACTAGTGAAATGATGTTACAAGAATTCACGTTTTCAGATAAAACTAAAACCATGAATAAACTTATAATTACCAAAATTTAATTTTAAAATAATATATTCTAATATATTAATTTTTAATATCAATCCATGTGTATTAATTAATTATTGCCTAAAACATTATTCATGATTGAAACATGTATCTAAAGAGACTTAATATATGGTATCATTAATATGAGAACAAATAATTTTTTAATGAAAATTCATTAGAAACCATGAAAATGGATTATTCCTCTCAAGTTAAACCACGAATTAAAACATTCTAAAAAATAAATTTAAAATAATATTAAAGTGTATGATATATGAAAAAAATCATTTTAACTCAAAAAAATTCTCAAAAATTATTTCTAAAAGAAAATTTGTTTGACATCACATAAATGTAGTTATTGAAAAGTTTGATAAAATTTAATAAAATAAATTAATTTCAATAAAGAATAAAAAATCACAATTTAAAATATAAAAATTAAATAATAAACAACATGACCAAGAATGATAGAGAATATAGTACTAACTATTGAAATCTTATTTAGACATAAAAATAATCAAAATAAAATTAAAAATATTTTTCAACAATGTATTATAATAGATCCACATCAAAAAATCCTATACTTAACTCATCACTTTTCATCAAGAAATCAATTATATAGATTTAGTAAAAGAAGAGTAACCTCATGAATGACAAACTAAGGTACCATAAAGAATTTGTTTCATAATTGTTTTCATTCAAGGCTCTATCAGTTAGTAAATGTGATTTTAACCTTAAAATTAAATCATTTTAAGGTAATTTTGGTATAATATTTTACAAAAATCCATGATATTTTAAATTTATTAAATAATTAAATAAATTTAAATTAATATCTAACTAGAACTCCCAATCTTCTTTTAAACTCTATCTAGAAAAAAACACATAATAAATACACCAAATAAAATAGATGGGTAAGAATAATAATTAAAAATAATAAATAATTTAATTATTCATCAGTAAGAGAATAAATAATGAAAAGTTAAACATGGATTACGATTTTCCATTCATATCCCATTCGGATGCATATCATAGGACATTAATAAAAATCAAAAAATTTATGTTCAATGATAATTAAAATACATGATTGCAAATGATTTTAGAACAAGGTTATTAAAGAAAGAAATAAAATTATTTACCCAATTAAATCCATATAGTAATAAAACATGAATATTTTAAATTGTAAAAAAAACCTCTAAAATTCAAAAAATATTCATTCCATGATAATTTTAAATTGATACTTGAAAATATGAAACTTTTGTAAAATAATTCTGGGTTTCCGTTGAGTACTACATGAAATAAAATTTCATCACATTTGATGACCAATCTCCCACACTTGAATCCCAAAATGTTCCAAAATATTGAACTATAAGATGGAGGAAACACTAAAATAATTTTATATAAAAAATGAGTTTCTATATATTAGTGAGAAATCACATTCAAGGTTCACGGTAAAGTTCAAAAATTACATTTTCCACAATGTTAAAAAAATTAGAACAAATAGAATGTTTCTTGAGAGAAATTATTTAATAATTTCATTGAAAAATGATTTCTAAAGAAAGTGTTTATTAATGTCATATGTCAAAATAATTGAAAAAATGTATAAATGATATTTAATGGATCTAAATTAATAATGGTTTTATCAAAATGACTATATCAATAAACACAATTTAAAAAAAAATTAGCACACAACAAACCTTTATAAACATCTTCAAAAATATATTTCACCCAAATATAAAGAAATGAATTTTTTCTTGAAGAAATAGCATAAAATAATAAATATAAATCAACATATCCCTTAATATATATTATTTTTCCTTTTAAAGTATAGTTAAAAAACATGTCCCTCCTTTAACCAATGATTTAACACTATTATTATCCATATTCATATCATACAAAACAAATCCAATAAAATAAAAAACTATGAATTTTAATATAAATAAGATAATTTTTTATAATTTTTTGAAGGATAACAACTATAAAATTAGGCTATGACCACAATTTCTATTTTCAAAATTTTGAGAAAGGTGGGTATAGTCAGCCTATAGATAGAGGTTTTAAAAAATGTGGCTATGGACCATCATATAGGCATAGTAAAACGAAACTGTGGTAATATGTTTTATGGGAAATCTTAGAAAATGAAGTAAACTGACTAGAAAGGGATACCTCCATTGTTTAGTAAACTGTGGCCATAGCTTCCTACTACCATGTTTTAATTCATGGCACTAACTTCTTGTGGACACCATTTAAATCATGGATATAGCTGCTTATTTCTATAGTTTAAACTATGGTGATATACTACAATCACAATGGTTTAAACCATTTCCATATGTGTCTGTTTCCATGGTATAAAATGTGACTATAGCTTCCTATAACCATGATTTAAACCCTGGCTATACTTTTTTTTCATGGTTTAAACTATGTCTATAGTCACCTATTTCCATGGTTTGAAACCGTTTCAATAGACACTTATTGACACTATTAACACCATGACCATAGGATGTTTTTATTTTTCAAATTGATTATTAATTATAAATATATATAATTATTTATATATTTATCTATATAATTATAAACATACAATAGTGATTTGTGTTTTGCTAAAGTCTTTACAGAACATATCAGAGGTCGGGGGATAAAACATCACTGAAAGGATTTTTTTTAAGTATATCTCCATGGTTTCAAACTTTGTCTAGATCCACCTTTTGTAACAGTTAAAAACCGTGGACATAGCCACCTATTACCAAGGTTTCAAGCCTTGTCCATAGCCACCTATGACCATGGTGTAAACCGTGGCTATAGCCCCCTTTTTCACTGTTTGAATCGTGGAAATAGGTTAGACCATATTGCAATGGACATAGTCCCCACAGTTAAAAAATTTGTGGTCATATACTATAATGATGGTTTTTGACCCTATTGATAAGGATTTCAACCATGGAAAAATGTTGAGTTTGTAGTTGTGGAATTTATATTTCAATGGTTCTCCATCTAGTACCTCTACTTAATCATTAAAAATTTAATGTGTTTATGATAAAAAAAATTTACAAATGTTTTATTTAAATTAAAGTTCAATGTAGGATCACGTTCCCCTAAAAACAGAGTAAAAACTAGTGATATCAATGAAAACACATAAAAATATTGATTACAATTTAAAGGAGGAATTAAAAGTAAAAAATATAAAGGACCATGGTTTGTATCTCATGAAGTTCTAGGTTTAAATTCCTTAGTTAGAATCTATACATGCTCAAATTTTAGGGAAAAAGATAGTAACCAATCTATTTTTATACCCCTAAATGGTGTGATTAATCCTCTTTTCCTTTAACAAATATAATTGATTCTCCTCTTATACTAACACTATATTTATATTAACTAGAATTCCTAAAATGGGGAAGGTTGTAGATCAATTACTCTTGGGTTTACATAAAAACATATTAATCCTAGAGTTAAAATGTAATACCATTTATCATGATTTTATGTTTATGTTTTCAATTATAGAATATTTAAAGGAATTTTTTAATTTAAATATAAATTTATGTATTCTCAAAAGAATCTATTATAATATCATACATCTAACGTAAGTCTATAAATATTCATTCCCTTGAATACATAAAGTCACATTTCAAGACTTTCACAACGCAAAAGGGATTACGAAGAAAATATAAGGCCAAGAGACATGTTTTACAAAAGAGAAGTATATAAGAAAACATCTCTATAAGAGTCTTAAAAATAGTAAGGTAATCTCATAAAGCCTTAGTGAACATTTCTAAACAATATTTCCTAGAAATATACCCCTTAGTCTATAATATATTTAATCTCTCAGTTAGAAAAATTAGCCATACCACTATACTATTAATGATAAGTTTTTTATATATCTATGATCACATTACTATATTATCATTAATCATAAAAATTTAATTTTGTTAAAATGTGTTCAATTATTATTGATAAATTTGTTTGGAAAGCCAAACCAAGAAAATAAATTCTTCTCTATGAAATTTAAAACACTAGCATCTAGTATTTATGGAAGTGTGATTTCCTCAACCCACTTAAACACATATTCCTCATCCACAATTATGTACTTATTCTAATTAGATTATGTAAATGGTTCCATGAAGCAAATTTCTTAGACATCAAAAACCTAAACCTATAAAATCACCTATTTTTGGTAACTCCATCTTCCTACCAACTTTTCCGTGTCTCTACCTTCTATCACATCCAACTAAAACATAATTAATATCTTCTAAAATAGATGAACATTAAAAACTAGACAATAGAACATTCTTGCATACCCTATCTTACCAATTATGTCTACCCTATGGTGAAGTGTAAAAAACCACAGGGATTGGAAGAATATATTATTGAGGACCACATGTCCTTATAAATACATATTCGCCTCTCCTAAACAATAATGGATCATCCCAGAAATATAACTTGGTCCCATGGATAAATTTATTCAATTGGTTTAATGAAATTTTCACAGAATATTTCCTATTGAAAATAAATTATAATATTCTTAAAATCAAGAATACTAGTTTACTGAAGATAAAAACAATTGTTCATTAAGAAAAAAGTATTAATCTCTATTTTTTAATCAACTTGGGTATTAGGTAACCAGAAATGTGGACAACTACCACTTTATTACATCATTTTTATCCTTAATTTCCAAATCAAACTATTACAACAACAGATACCACCTCATGAGACTTGGTTTGGATTCCTTATCTAGAATATATTTTTGAGAAGAATGTTTCATGAAAATGAGGACCCTATACCATCTTATATATTTCATAATTTTTTAAATGTAAAAAATAACAATAACCACATGATTTTTGGTAGGATTGTTATTATCTTAGGCATCACCAAGAAACTTACTAGCATATTAAATTTCATGAAACCTTGTATCCTTTATTTTCCCTCAAAATACCCCCAATACCACATCACATATCACTTCAAAAGGCAATTTTCTAGTCTGGGTAAGTGAAAAATAGTTAATAATTGAGTTTATATTTTATTAGTTTGAATGATTATTAGTAATTTTCAACAAACAAAAATGGTGTGTCCTTAAAAATAAGTCATAACAATTTCATAATTATTTTTGAGAAATCCTTGATGAATCTCTTTTAGAAATTAAAATAGCCATGAATGCTCCTTAATCCTCTAAAATATTTAGGAATTGGTAGTTTATTAATACATTAATTTTAGTATTATCCACTTAAATCCCCCCATTAGTGATTTTATGAACTAGAATAATTCCCTCAATGAACATGAATTGGAACTTTAACCAATTTAAAAAAGGATTTGTCTCTTGAAACATTTAAATAACATTTTATAGATTATATTGAGTGGTTTTATAATTACTTCCAGTAATTAAGAAATCTTCCATAAATACTTCAATTATTATTTCAATCATATCTATGAAACTTTCCATCATACATCTCTAAATTGTGTTCTCAATATCCATAAAAAGCAAAAGACTTCATAGGTAAGAAAATTATCTGAATGGGAATTAGAATATAGTATTTTCCCAGTGTTTTGGGGGATATGGGAATCTGTTTATAGTCAAAATAGACATCAAGAAACATAAAAATTTATTTCATCAAACCACTCATGAAATTTTCCTCATAAATAGCATTGGAAAATGGTATTTCCTAGTGGAATCATTATTTTTACAGTTATCTATATAGACTCTACACTTTTTTATTATCATAGTTTGGATTTTATCATTGTTTTCATTTGTTACTACAATCACTCCATAGTTGTTTTGTACAACATGGATCATACAGACCTATAGGATGTAAGAAATAGTAAATATAATAACATATATAAAAAATATTATAATTTCCTCTCTAACAACCTCATTCATGTGGGTATTATGACTTATATTCCCCTCCAATCTTGGTTTATCATCTGAATATATGTGCATTTTATGTATACCGTATAAGGAAGTTATACAATTTATATCATACATTAACTAATATGACATTTTGAAACATAATAAAAAAAATTAAACATGATTTACTCTTGATTTCATTCTAATATAGAGGAGATGATGAAAGGTAATGATGATAAATCACCCATAAAAATATTTCAGATTATATGGTAGGGGTTTGAGCTGCAATAATGGGTGTTTTTACTTGAGGTAAGACACGTGGATTTAGGAGGTGTATAGTCCTCATACAACCTCTTAAATAATGCAATGTATAAATTCAATTATTTATCACAACTATCCCAATAAAAACACTCATCATATTTAGAATTAATGAACAGGTTGAATGCAATTTCCAAAGAAAAATCGTCTAGATATTTTAGGAACTCTCCCAAATATTCATTAATAAGATCATACTCCATACATAAGAATATTCTAATTATAAATACGCACCTCTTCCTCATCAATAGGTTTTTCTAATTCTTATCACCAATATATTAGATAGTATTGACTTTGTATAGTTTTCTAGGTCTGTTAAAAACATTGAACCCTTATTTTTTACTCTCTTCTGTCAAATAGAATCATTCTATTAGAAAAATATATAACAACTCCACTAGTGGAAATAAAGGTCCAACTAATGATTATAGGTGCCTCCATGTCACACCCCATATCTAAGGTCATAAAGATATATGGCATTAAAAACACCAATACAACAGCCAGAAAATCATCAACCCTCCCTATTGTATGATTAATGGATCATTCTTCCAACTATTAGATGCTATTAGTGGGATATGTTCCTAATAATTTCACTTATTCAAAATAGTAGATATGGAATAAATTGAATACTCTCACTAAGGCCTCGAAAATAGATTAACATGGAACCATATCCTAGAGTGTAGTGGTTAAAAATTAATCTTGGATTATAATTTTTAGGATGAATCCTATTTTGGAGGAATTTTAAAAACTCCTCTATGTCATTATATATATTAAATTCTTCCAAGGTTATATTATTAGAAATTTTTTTGATCAATTATTTACTATAAGATGGGAATAAAATTAAATCCTCAATAAAATTAATATTGATGTTATGTTTCGTAAAGTGATCAAGGAATTTAATTAGTTATGTATCTTCACTCATCTCCATATGATTTTATATTAAGATTATTTAAAGGTTAAAATTATTGATTATGTTTAGTATTTCTTTAAAATATTTTTCTAAATATATTTTACTTTTATTTTTTTTCTTTTAAGTTTTTTTTCATTTTGGTTTTTGTATGTAGAAACTGATTTAAAGGAAATTTTAGTGTTACTATCCAAATTTTTTAATTTTAGTATTTTGATTTTTTCTTTTTTAATTCCATCAAGAATTTCAGTTTACGTAAGTTCAGTGTAACTATGAAATATGTAGAGCATTTAAAGACAAATATTGACCTTGAGGAAAAAAATAATTGATACCCAAAAAAAATCATCAGAATGAGTATTTCATAAGAATATCTAGAGGGTCAGTCATGAAAAAAAATCCATAGAAATAAACCCATTATGATAAATTGGAAAATTGTTGAAAATATTAATTTTTTTAGAAATTGTTATTAAAATTATCATAAAAGAAGAAGTGTCAATTCACATTCAAACAGATTTTTTGAATGTTTTAGGAGAATACATTGAAAAATATTTTATATAAAAAAAATTATTAATAAAATTTCCTTGAAATGATTTAATGCTCATAAAAAAATTTAGCTAAGAAGAAAATTTTGATTATAGAAGGATGGAAAAACCATTTTTTTTAATTTTAAAATACCTTTCTTGAAACCCAACATTTTAAAATGAGTAATATTTTTTAAAAAAATTGTATAAGATAACATGAATAAAAAATGAGTTAATTCACAATAGGGTTTTAGAATATAATAATAAAATATTTTGAGGAAGTGAAAACATGGATATAGAAGAGAAATAGCCACTTATAGAGGATGTGATTAATTCAAAGAATATTATAATTTTATAAAAAAATCATTTATTGAAAGAGATTTGTATTAAAACACTTATTTATTCTTGTAATAAATGGAAGAATATCATATGAATTAGGAAAATGAATTACATAGAAAACTTACAAGAACTATTTTCAAGATGATACAAAATAACTCAATGAAAGAGGTTTGAGTTAACAAAACCCCTTATGGACAACATAGTTCATGATGTAAGACACTATTGCAAAAAGGTTTATCTTGTATGAATGTAAATCCCTAGAATAAAAATATAAAATATGATGTAATAACATCATAGGGAATAATGTACCCAAAATATATGAAATAACTTCATGAAGAATAATTATAAGTCAGTGAATGAGAGTTGACTTAACAAAAACCCATACCACTAAAAGAGTATTTAAATCAAACCCTCTTGAAATATAGATCCTTAAATTGAACTTCAATTTTCATAAATAAGAGGTATTTCATGATAAATTATCTAATTTAAGAAGTATATATACTACATAAATTAAATTAGGTGTGTGATAACAAGCATGTCATAAAGAGAGTAATATTAGATGAAAACCCAAGCCTTGGTCTAAAATCACTCTCTGCATTCACAAAAAATCCTGAACAAATAAATTATGTTTATTGAAAACAACATATTGAAATTAATCATAACTAAAACCATATATACTCCAAAATTATAATTATTCTTTATAAACATATATATAGTGGGTTTTTACATATTTTCAATATCATGTGTAAGTAATCTTAATCATTTCAAACAAGTTTTGTAAGGGAATTATAATTATTAATTTTTATCCCAGTTTGTATCATTCAATTATAATTATTTATAATGTCTCAATTTCTACTAATGAGGGTTTCATTCATTTTCTATGAAGATTATATCAACATCAATCACATTTTAGTGATTTTTTAACCAACAAAGGGTGACTTGTTAATTAATTAATTAGATATTTATATAAAACTTATAGAATAGAAAAATATATATTCATATTAATTTCTTATTATACCATAATTTGAGTTCCTATTATAATATGTGATATAAATTCATTGCATTGTTCAGGTATGTGGTTAAACCGACATAAACATGAACATTCCTTGAATAGTATTTGAATATGGGGGGAGGATAATTATCATATCATTATAAAATAATCATAATTATATAATTAAGTATTCATTTTTTTACAAATTATAATTGGATTTATGTAAAATAAGTATATAATTCACATAAATCTATTACATAGAATGAATTGATTGGTTTCCTCTTAGTTTTATCATTAATAACATTAAAATTTATGATGATTGTTTATTGACCATAAGTTTAATAGGTTCTATAATTTATCATTCCAATACCTTAATGATTTTAAAAAATAAAAATTTATCTTTTAAATTAATTACTATAATAATACATGAAAAGTAAAAATTCAAAAAAAAAGGGAAATTAATCACTCAATGGAGGTGTTAGTCCACACATACATATTGATAATGATTTCATTTTCCATAGAACACAGAAAATGAGTAGTGAGGTTTTACATTCTAGAATGAATAATATTACATAAATTTCATACCTATATATTATATTACCTATTGGTTCAAGACATGTAAGGATGTTATGGAAAATAAAACATCTTACACCGTGGAAGAGGTAGTCTACACAATTCTTGAATGCCAGTTTTGTTTTTATTAATAGAATTGAGAAAGCTGGTTAATTATTGTACAGTCATTATAAAAACATAATGGTCAAATAATGATACTAGTGTTATCAGTTTAAAATGGATTAATTGAATTTAACGATGAATAATTCTGTATAAAGAAATAAAAATGAGAAAGGAGTTGTTATAAATTTATTCCTCACTTTTGTGTTTTTCTCTATAACAAAGGGGTAAATGTTTTGATTGATGGGGTTTTAGGAAAAAAAGAAATTTTTGAAGGTCTCTATAAATTTTTAAGAGATGTGTTCCATTTTTTGTCCAAAAAATGTGGGCTTTTTTTGTGTGAGTGTAAGTGATGAGAGGATTTTTGTAACGTCCCGGTTTTGGAAGCCACCTAGAGGAGCCCCATACCCAGTTGGTCAAATGGCCTCAGGCGCATTTCCCCGAATTCTAGAGGCTTTCGACTAGCAGTGAGGGACTTGGGTGTGATAGTGGGGAAACTATGCCTTCATTGGCAGAGTAACACAATGGAAGATAAATAATTATACAATAGCCGGAGTAGTAATATCCAACAATAGTAAACAATGGAAGACTAAAATGATAAAAAACTGGAGCGCATATATATAAAGTAATGCATGGTACATATATGTCTAGGAAAACATCCCAATCAAGTCACAATTCTGGAATACAACAGTGTTAAACCAATGTGAAAAAGAAATCAGATAAACTCATCAGCATCGCAAGCCGCAGCTTTGTCCCATTCTCTCCAGCTCCAATTCAATCAAGTACTTGAAGTAGAAGGGAACTTTCACTTATCTATACCTACAACAATATATTCTGTTTGGGCCCAAAAGCATGGCCCAAACAGGGTGTGGGACGAATCCCAGTAGGCAACCACCACAAGATCTGTGCCTAATAGTCAGTGAATATATAAGGACAGTAAAGTATAGAAAGCAGTAAACAGGAATTAATCAGCAGTAAACAATCCACCGTACAAAAATCAAGAAACAACTAAACAAAGAAGATAATCACTACAGGTAACCCTCTGGGAAGTACTCATAGCCTATCCACTCTGGTCCTACCTAGTAGATACAAGAAATAATCTAGAAAATAGGTTACCATATGGGAAGTACACACAGCCTATCCCGTCTTGTCATACATATCTAGTACAAGCAACCCTCTAGGAAGCACACTCAGTCTAACCCCTCTAGTTAAGCTTAAGCATAGAATCTGTGGGGAAGCACTCACTGTCAATTCCCTCTATAGTCTCGTATCGTACTAAAGGCGCTCTGGGGAAGCACTCAACATCAATCCCCTTTTGGCCTACATCGAGGAACTATAGACACTCCGGGGAGACACTCAACGTCAATTCCCCTTGTGGCCTCACATTGTATAATTATAAAGACAGTCTGGAGAAGACCTTACATCCATTCTCCCTATGGTCTACTACACCAGGTTCTCATGGCCATGTGTAAGTCAGACAAGTATGGCAATGCGAATCAGCCAAAGTAACCTCAAGAACTACTTGGCTAGTAGTCTACAGCATATCACCATGTCAGGTAAACAAGATCACTCCATCCTACAATATTAGGCATGAAAAAAACAAAGTATCCAAATAGGATAAGAAGAACCAAATGGTCATAATAATAACATGCATGGGAAACACCTTCAAAGCATAGTAAGAAACCCTATCCACATACGAATAACCTCTACTCGCACACACCAGCAAAGAAGGAAATTAACAGGGTTAAAAATGGTAAAATTAGAATACCCCGTTCAGGGGTATCCATGATTTTGCACATAAAATTCAAAGACCTTAAACTTAAAGGCACAAACCACCTACCTTTAGGGTTCCGGTGAAAATGATCCACAATCAACTGTAGCCACAAAGATAGGAAACCGCTTCACGGAACACCACTCTAAAAATCCGTCCCTATCATCCACAAGCCTTAAAATCAACACTATAGGAAAACCCAACAATATATATACATGAAACGGATTTAGATCAAGAAAACATAGAGATAGGTAAGAGAGTATCTAGGTAAAAGCAAGGATAAACCAAGAGAAGGGACATACCTGAGAAGAACCGCCTTGGATCCACCAAGAAACCCCTTCAATTTGCCTCCAAAACAAGCAAAGGAACTCCCCCAACCGCTGGAAATTGCAACTCCCACGTGATCCATGAGTTGGAGGAATAATGGTGGAGGAATGGGAAATCCCAAGTGGCATGTAACATAGAAACACTAAATTTATGTGGATGCACGGTTACCCTGCACGGTTTGGAAAACTATGCGCTAACTGTGTGGTTGCCACTGACTCACCCAGGGATTTCTCATGGCTTTCCCACATGGTTTGAAAAATTGTGTGTTGCCCGTGAAGAGCCCACTTTCAAGGGTTTCATGGTTTCTTGGGCTAGCCATATAGTTTGTTCAAACCGTATGCCAACCGTGTGCTAACAGTGCACCCCTGCACGACCTCCAGAATTTCTTCTTTTTCTCAAAAATGACTGGAAAAGGAAAACATACCAGAAAAAGAGGTAAGGGTTCTTACAAAAATCCCACATTAAAGAAATTTGTCCCAAAATTTCCCTAGCATGGAAGAGAAGAAGAAACCCCAAACAACTCCAGCCACTGTGATTTTACATCAGCCTCCCTCTCCCAAGTCTCGTCCTGTACTCGACTGTGCTGCCATAGCACCTGAACCAGAGGAACAGATCATCCATGGAGAACCTTCATACTACAATCAACAATCCGGATAGGATTCTCCTTGAAGGATGTGACCACTTCCAACTCAACCCCCTCAGGTTAGAAAACATCAGATGAGTATGAAAAGTAACTTCAGAGCTGAGAAACGTGAAAAATATTGTGCATAGCCTGGTACCTTTGAGGTAACTACAACCGATAGGAAACAGGTCCAACTCTCTTTAACACCTCAAATGGCTCGACTTACCTCGGTGAAAGCTTACCCTGCCTCCTAATCCACATGTATCCCAACCTTGGTGTGACATGCAGGAACACCTGATCCCCGAACTTGAACTCCAAAGGACATCTTCGTTGATCAGTATAAGACTTCTGACGAGATTATATAGTAGCCATCCTCTTCTGAATCAACTCTATCTGTTCTGTGGTCTGCTGAAAAATACGAGGTCCTAGAAAAGTTGCCTCTCATGCCTATTTTAAACATAAAGGTGATCGCCATGGCCTACTGTAAAAATCTTCATTAAGTTCCATCTAAATAGTTGTTTAAAAACTGTTTTTGTAGGAAAACTCTACAAGAGGTAGATGCTTGTCCCAAGAACCTCCAAAATCCTGAATGCATGCTCGGAGCATATCCTCAAGCACCTGAATCGTACACTCGGACTGGCCATCTATCTAGGGATGGTAAGCCGTACTCAAATGTACATGTGTACCCAAAGCCTTCTTAAGCCCCTTCCATACCCGAGAAGTAAAATGGGCATCCTTATCTGAAACAATCGATTTTGGAACTCCATGTAGACGTACAATCTCTCAGATGTACTACTTCCCCATATCATCAACACTGAAGGTCTCCTTGATCAGCAAGAAGTGATCAACCTTCGTAATCCTATCAACGACAACCCAAACTGCATCATTCCCTCAGAGAAGCCTCGACAAACCTGTCATGAAATCCATCGTGACATCATTCCATTTACACTTGGGAATGGGTAAGTGCTATAAAATCTCTACTGGATGCTGATGCTCTGCCTTCACCTGCTGACAAGTAGAACATCTCATGATGAAACTATCTACATCCCTCTTCATACATGGCCACAAATACTAATGATGTAGATCCCGATACATATTGGTGACGGCAGGATGAACTAACCAAACTGAGGAATGGAAATCCCACATCAGCTCCTCACGTACATCTGCAGGCACCCATACGTGTCCCTAAAAACACAAGATCTCATCCTCACCTATGGTCCACCTAGGAATAGGGTCCTCTCCTGAGACACTTTACTATAGTAGTAGGCCTTCAGAAACACATAACCGGATCATTCTCAATCGATCAAGCAGAATAGAGGTAAAATATACCGAAGAGAGAAACATCTGCCCATGCCTTTCGTGCACCTTCAAATGCATCTTGGAGAATAGAGCCATAAGTTTCCACTCACTACTGGCCTCCTGAACGGCCTTTATCTGAGTCGTATTTCTCAATGCATCAGCCACTGCGTTGCCTTTACCAGGTGTATAAGCAAGCTCAATGTCAAATGACTGAAGGTACTCATCCCACATTTGCTGTCTAAAATTCAGATCACACTGAGTGAAGATGTACTTGAGACTCTTGTGGTCGGTGAAAACCACAAAATGATCTTCCAGAAGGTAATGTCTAAAATAGTGTAAGGCATGGACAATAGATTCTAACTCGAGATCGTGCGTCAGGTAGTTCCTCTCATGTGGCCTCAACAACCAAGACATATAGGCAACGACTCCATCTCCCTGCATACTCATAGCTCCCAGACCGATACCTGAAGCATCACAATAAATGGTGTAGATCTTTCCCGGCTCTAGAAAGACTCGTATCAGTGCTGAATTCAACCTCCCTTTTAGCTCCTGAAAGGCTAACTCGCAACATTATGACTATAAGAACTTCTCACCCTTCTTATTCATACCTGTCAGTGATGCTTCCAAGCATGAAAAGTCCTATATGAAATGTCTGTAGTATCCAGCCAGCCTCAGAAAACTCCGCACCTCAAAGACGTTCTTCGGTTGCTCCCAGGAAACTATAGCTCTCACTTTCTCTAGGTATACTGATACTCGTGTCTCTAAGATAACATGACCCAAGAAGTAAATATGGTCCATAAAAAAGTGGCATTTTGAGAGCATAGCATATAAATGATGCTCTCTCAGTGTACTCAAAACAATATCAGGATGGGTAGCATGGTTGTGTCGAATGTGAGAGTACACCAAGATATCATCCATGAAGACCACCATGAAAGAGTCCAAGTATTGATGGAACACTTGGATCATCAGTTCCATAAAAAATGCAGGCACATTAATGAGACTGAATGGAATAACCATATACTCATATAGACCATACCTTCTCCAGAAGGATGTAAGAGGTATATCTGATGGTATAACGCACAACTGATGGAAACCGAACCTCAAGTAAATCTTTGAGAGCATCCAGGATGCCCAGAGCTGATCAAAGAGATCATCATTCCTCGGTATGGGATATCGGTTCTTGACCATCAACTGTTTCAACTTCCTATAATCCATGCAAAGCCTAAGAGTATTGTCTTCCTTCTTTGCAAATAGGAAAAAAGAACCCCAAGGAAAATTACTGGGTTGGATGAAACCCTTTTCCTGTAACTCCTCCAACTACTTCTTGATCTCCTGCAACTCATGTGTATCCATCGTATATGGAGGAATGGACACCAGTGTCGCTCCTGGAACAATCTCAATAGAATATTATACCTCACACTTTGGAGGCAAACCTGAAAAGTCCTCTGGAAAGACATCTCTAAAACAATCCACCACTGGAGGAAAGCCTAACTGTGAAGTCCCCTAGTCATCCAGATAATGACTAGCAATCTGGGTTGTAACTGCTCCTAACCCATGATGCTCTAGTCCCACAATACTCACCTGGACATACCACTCATCCTTTTGAAGAAAAGATCTACCCTTTGGTGATATGAAACTCACCCTTCTGCAGTAGCAGTCGATGACTACCGGGAAGGGAACTAGCCAGTCTGTTCCGAGAATTACATCATAGCTGGTCATCTCTGGAAGATAAAGATCCCAAAGGATGTGACACCCACCATCCTCGAGAGGGAACTCCTTGCACTGACGTACACTATTTGCTCTAGTCGCCAATGGATTTTCTAGCATCAAGGCATCAGCAGAAGAAAAGATACAGAGCCCAAGGCTCTCCACGATAGCAATAGATATAAAGTTATGCATAGCGCCAGTATCAAAAAGAGTTGAAGATAAAACCGAGGATACTAGGATCATACCTAGAACCGTATAGGGGTTGGGATCCTACTCTTGAGGGGTCTTCTCCAATGAAAAAGTCTGGCCATCTCCATGGCCCTCTGACCCTTCTTGACTACTCTGAGTGGATCCACCCTGCTGTCGCTAGTATCCCGGTGGCTGACCACCGCGACCGCAACCTCCACCTCGGCCTGAATGGATGGAAGAACTCTACTTCATAGACTGGTGATAAATTGGTGGAGCTACTCCTATATGAGGAGACATAGAAGAATCCATGTCACCAATAGCTGGTGAGAATACATGACATAAGCACTGAAGGAGACCCACCTTACCGCAATATTGGAACTCCACTGGGAATATCTGGCACTACGACCTCGTATGCCCACTCTTCATGCACTGGTAGCATTCCGCCTGGATACCAGAAGATGTTTCTGGCCTCCTTGGATCACTGCAAGAAGACTCCGTGCAGCACTTCCTGCTCTCAGTAGAAGGAATTCTAACTCTAGATGTTGAGCTTCCCTGGTTCACAACTAAGGATTCCCTCAAATTCTGCTCTGTGATCAATGTTTGGTTGACGATGTTAGTGATGGAAGTCAACCTGAAGATATTCACCTTAGAGAGGATGTCTTTTCTGAGGTTATCCTCAAACTTCCTTGTCAGGAATAACCCATCTCCTCCCAGGAAGGGTGTGAAATGATGAAGCCCGGTGAAATGAGAGGAATAATCCATGAAAAGAAAGAGTACCCTTCTCCAAACTCTTGAACTCCCTGGCTCAGTCATCCTGCATGGTCTCCATGTAGAAGTAGTCATAGAAGATGCACTGGAACTCCTCCTAATCCATAACCTTCTACTGACCCGCCTGTGAGATCACATCCCACCATCTCTTGGAAATATCTCGTAGCATATAGATAGTGAGCTTGAGCCTCTTCTCTAGAGGCATCTACAGATGCTCAAAGATTGTTAGCATGGATTATATCCATGACTCTATAGCCTGAGGTCCTCCTTCCCCTGAAAAAGTGCGAGGATACTACTGTCGGAAGACCCACATCAGATCATCTGTCGACAGGGAAGGAGGCGGTGCTCCCGGAAAGGTGTTCACCATCCTCATAAATCCTTCCCTAAACTGTGCATCAGCACTTGGGTCAGGTATAACTATTGTTTGCAATACTGGCATAGTAGGGGGATCTGCAGGAAGTCCCTGATCGGCCATATTGGGTGTCTGATCACTGCGGTGTGGCTGGCGTGCAACCGGAGGACGTCTCAGTGGCATGACTCTACGAGGTCAAACACACACCTCAGATCATGATTAACAAGTAATGAAACATAGGAGTACATGGTGTGTACATAGAGTACACGTCATGTAAATATGAAATATTTTTTCTTCCCGAACAGAAGAATACATGCCATGTAGTAAAAATTACACTACATGCATTTTGGTTTTTTCCAGACAATAAGCCACAGAAACTACTCTAAAACCTAGAGAAACACTGAAACAAACATTGAAAGTGCCAAATTATGATCCTTAAGGGCCCATACTCCCCACGAATCAAATCTTGGCATCCTACAAAAGTTATAAACAAGGAAAAAATTCAATGATCCACAATGTTCTGGTCCATGAGGGCCCATGACACCTGAAGAACCAAAATTTGGCACTCATTCAAACAAAACCTTACACAATCAATTCTCTAACAAGAAGCAGATATTTTTATCAAGGATTTTATCACAACAGAATGCATATTCTATACAACATCTATCACAACAACATGAAATTTCTAATGCATCTAATATGACATGGAAAGAATGTATGACATGTGAATTTTAGAAAGTGCCTATATGATGCATGAGATGGAATACCCTCATATCATCAGGTTGTGATAGAAATTAATCCTCAATAACTTAAATAAAAACCCGAACATAACATGTGAGTCACCAACAATGAAAATCAAGGCAACCATAAACTTCCAAAAAAAGAAAATTTCATCAATGAGGTAGATTGTCTTTTCCCTATACACGGGTTTGCTACTCCCAGGAACAGCTTAATATCAAGTACATATTGCTTCCTATACCTGGATAAAGGCTCCAAACAGTAAATCAAGAGAAAAGAAACTCCTCTGATACCACTTTGAAATGTCCAGGTTCTGGAATCCACCCATAGGCTCCTTGTATCTGGTTGGTCACATGGCCTCAAGAGCATTTACATATATTCCACAGGCTACCGACTAGCAGCGAGGGCCTTGGGTGTATTAGTGGGGAAACTATCCCTAATTGGCAGAGTAACACTACAGAAGATAAATAACTATACAATAACAAAAGCTGTAATATCCAACAAATGTAAAAAACGGAAGACTGAAATGAAACAACTAGAGAACATATTTATAAAGTGATTCTTGGTACATATATTTCTAGGAAAATACTCCATACAAGACACAATGCTGGAATACAATAGTGATAAACCAAAGTACAAAAAAAAGCAGATAAACTCCTCAGCATCACAATCCACAGCTTGGTCCCATGCTCTCCAGCTTCAATGCAATCATGTACCTGAAGTAGAAGGCCGCTTTCCCTTATTTATACATTCAACAACATAGTGTGTTTGGGCATAAAACCATGGACCAAACATGGTGTGAGACGAATCCTGGTAGGCAACCACTCCAAGACATGTTCATAATAGTCAGTGAATATATATGGAAGGTAAATGATAGAAAGCAGTAAATATGAAGTACACGATAGTAAACAATCCACAGTACAAAATTCAAGAAACAACAAAAAAAATTAGATAATCAAAAAAGGTAACCCTCTTGGAAGTAATCACAGCATATCCCCACTGGTCCTACCTAATAGATACAAGAAAGCAGCTAGAAAATAGGTAACCCTCTGGGAAGTACACATAGCCTATCCCCTTTGGTCTTACCTATCGAGTACAAGCAACCCTCAAGGCAGCACACTCAGTCTAACCCCTCTGGTTAAGCTTAAGAATAGACTTTTTAGGGAAGCACTCACCGTCAATTCCCCCTATAGTCTCGTATCATACTAAAGGATCTCTAGGGAATCACTCAAAGTCAATTCCCCATGTGGCCTGTATCGAGGAACAACAGACACTATGGGGAAGCACTAAACATCAATTCCCCCTATACCCTCACATCGTATAATTATAAATACACTCTAGAGAATCCCTTACTTCCATTCTCCCTATTTTCTTCTACATCAGGTTCTTACAGCCCTGTGTAAGTCAAACATGTATGGAAACGTGTATCGGCCAAAGTAAACCTCAAGAACTACTTGGTTAGCAGTCTACAACATATCAGCATGTCATGTAAACAAGATCACTCCATCCTACAATACTAGGAATGGAAAAAAAACAAAGCATCCTAACAAGCTAAGAAGAACCAAATGGTCATAAGAAAAACATGCATGGGCAACACCTCTAAGGCATAGAAAGCAACCCTATCCATATACAAATAAACTCTACTCGCACACACCATCAAAGAAGGAAATTAACAAAGTTAAAAATAGTAAGCGCACAATACCCCATTCATGGGTATTGACAATTTTGCACATAAAATTCAAAGACCTTAAACTGAAAGGCACAGACCACCTACCTTTAGGGTTCCGGCGAAAATGTTCTACAATCAACTGCACCCACAAATCCGGGAAACTGCTTAATGGAAGACCGCTCTAAAACTCCTTCCCAATAATACAGAATACTAATAATCAACACTCAAGGAAAACCCAACACTATATATACATGTGACAGATATTGATCTAGAAAACCTTGAGAGATGGACGAGATGATATAGGTAAAACCAATGAGAAACCAGGATAAGGTACTTACCCGAGAAGAACTGCCTTCGATCCACCAAGAAACCCCTTCAATTTTCCTCCAAAACGAGACAAGGAGCTCCCCCAATGTCCAGAAATCATAACTCCCGCGTGAGCCATGAGTAGGAGGAAGAATGGTGGAGGAATGGGAAATACCTAGTTGTGCGAGACTTAAAAACCCTAATTTTAAGTGGTTGCACGGTTACCCAGCGCAGTTTGGAAAACTGTGTGCTAACCCTACGGTTTCCACTATCTCCCCCAGGGATTTCACATGGCTTTCCCGCACGGTTTGACAAACCATGCACTGCTCGTGTAGAGCCCATGGTCAAGGGTTGCACGGTTTCCTCGGATGGCCTCATGGTTTGTTCAGACCGTGCACCAACTGTGTGCCAAACATGCACCCCTGGACGACCTCCAGAATTTGCTCTTTTTCTCAAAAACGACCAAAAAGGAAATCATTCCGGAAAAGGAGGTTCGGGTTCTTACAATTACCCATTTTATAAGTTAAAATGGTAAACATTTTTGTAAATATACAAAATATTATAATAGTTGGAAGTCACTATCAAGAAATGTGCCTAAAAATTATTAAATAATAGTTTTCGGAATAGATAAGGATGATCGAGACAACAACCACCTGTTACTAAACATGTTTTAATCATGACTTAACATAATTACCATTAGTTTCTCTACTTTTATGATAATAACTTTTACTATGACACATTTGTTTTACTTAATGTAACTTATCATTAATTAATAAAAATAAAATGTTCCTTATTAAAGAATTATGAACTACTGATTCCAAAAATGAAATTAATTTAATAATATTTAATTTATAAAAGTTAGGAAATTTAGTTATAACAAAATCTATGTACAATGTTTTAAAAAAATCGGGAAATTTTTTTTCTAATGTTATAAAAGTCTAAATATTAGTTAGAAACCTTAAATCACTATTTTTATATATGTAATTTCCCTTTTAAAATAATTATTTGGTAAATAATTGTTTTCCAACAGATTCCAATTCATAATTATATATTAATAATTTCATAAAAGTAATTTTATTCATAAAACCAATAATTTTTACTATTGATTTAAAAAAATTGAAAAAATAAGAGAAATTATCTTAATCCAATATTATTATGTTCAATAAATAAATTACTTTCATTTTTTCTAATAAAATTTCTAAAATTTTAGAATTCATTATTTAAATAATATCACAAGATATAGTGGAAAACTATTCGTATAAGTAAATAACATTTTAAACTAGTAACTACTATGTATTATTATTTCTAATCAGTTACTAATTCAATAAATGGTCATATATTATTTTATATTATCAATGTATTTAATTTTTTTAATTAAAAATACTCATAGTTTCTTGAAAATAACCAATGATTTTAGAAAAATATATTATTAATTATAAAATTATTTTTCATAGTTTCTTAGCTATAATAGTTGAATTTTATTTTTATTAAATATAACCATTATTTTATTTATGCATATAATTCATATTGTGGTTACTCTTACTAATACAACCAATTTTAAAGACTTGGTTTTGATGGTAAATTTTAAAATTTATATTTTCTATAAATATACTATCGGTTTATTTTATATTAAGAATTTATTATGGAGAAAGATATCAAACATATTAATTATTTAACAAAAATACATAGTGAAATATCAGGTCATTACATTCTACACCCTCAAATAAATTTCATCCTCAAAATTTTAATAATTACTGATGGATGAAAGTAATTAAGGGTATTCTAAACATATTTATCCTTCTTGAAATTAACTGTAATAAGACATTTACTACAATCTATTAGGCTATAGAAAGTTATCTATATTTACTCAAACTAAATTAATAATTCCTATAATAATGTACCCCCATATGTATATACTTTTATCATATATTCTCCATAATATACATTTCCTAAAACCATTTGAAACTCTAAGACCTTAAATCGTAGAGAAATTATATATTCCCTTGAAAATTTACACTTTTTCCTCTAATATTTCATAAATTCGCACACTGGTATATATATATATATTTCATAATCCAAAAAGAGAGATAAAATACTCAAAAAATATTGCTTTTTTATTAGATCAATAAACAATTCCAAGTATGTCAGATTTATCTAACTCACATTTCTCAAAATCAATCAACCCTTTATTATCTCAACACCATGAATATATTAAAACTAATATTTATCCATACCTCAATCGAATTTTCTTTAATATTTATCTCAAAAATATAATATTTTCATAAAATAACATTTCATTGTTAGTGTTACCATTCAATATAATTTTCAAATACATTAAAAGGAATGAAATATTAGAGAACAATCCTTAGATGTTTAAAATAATCCTCATAACTTTTAGAATATACGTGAAAATTATTAATAAATACCACTCATTAATGATGATACATATGAGTATATTAACTTAATATCTATTAATATATCATCCTTAGTACCTTAGGTAAAACTAGGGAAATAAAATTTTCTATCATAATATGACTATATAAAGTTTCTAAACCATTTTAGCATGATTCCTTATTTGGTTATAAGACTAAGTTGTTTTTAAAAAAATAGATTTCATATATACATTTTCATGATCATATTTTAACAAAATACTAATACTAAATTTTTTTTTATATTATTAAATATTTGAATATGAAAAAAATCAAAATAATTCTTCCCTTATTAAACCACCATATTTAATATGTTATATATTTAGTTTAACCTATTACCATATAGTTTCAAAAAAAATTATCAATTTACTTTATTTATTAGGATCTCAATAGAATTAGTTATCATAATAGTCAAATAATTCATAATACGTCATCAAAGTTCATGTGAATTAAAAAAATAATTTGCCTATGAGTTTCAAACTAGGTGTGCAGTTATGGCTCTTTGTGATGATCCAAGTGATGATTGAGTTAATACAAAACCTTCCCTTTTAGAGATATTACCCCCAATGTATATCTCTTACTGATATTTTATATGATTTTAGTATCAAGAAAAGGATATCATTACTATGAAGGAATCATACCCAAAACAACCCCCAAATTTCAAGATGTTAACCTACACAGAGACATATACCCGAAACTTTATAATGTTATCATATCCAAATCCATAAGATATTCATTATTAACTCAAATAACCTAAATTTTTATCTAAATCATTGAAATTTTGGTAATCCTTAATTTATTAAAATTTTATGAAATTTTTAACTCAAAATATTCCACAAATAGTAACAACTTAATCATAATTGTTAATTAAAACCTTATCTAATACTAACTGTATTAGCCTGCTGAAGTGAACATCTAATTACAAGACTTGAAAATATGTAAAATTATAATATATTCCCATGAAAATTATTATTTATAGTATTATTGAATTATAAAAAATAAATAACTATAAGAAACCTAGTAATTTGTATAAAATATACATTTTTCCTTTATATAAGAAAATTATTAACCCATACGAAGTCTTCAATATATCTGAAAAATTATCCACAAAAGAAACACTTCTAGATATTTCAAGATTTTATTATCTTTATAGCCTATGGAATAGAAGAATAATAAAGGGGGGAAATCAAATACTAAGTATGGGAAATATTTCAATAAAGCATAAGGGTTGAATCAAAAGCATGTGAGAATGGATAAGAGGATAAATATCTTTGAGAAAGATCATTGGACAAGAAGACCATAATAAGTTGACGAAAGAGGCCTAATAATCATATCATATCTCTTAAATATATAAAAAATCATGAATCATATAATTACGAAAAAAATAGGAATATCCAGGAATAGATGAATAATTGAATGTATATGAAAACAAATTACCTAGTACAACATTCATGAAAACCCAATTCTCCTATCATAGTGGGATTGGTCATACAATTACTATACCCACTATAAGAATCTGTTAAAACCAGGGAACTTATTTTTTCATGGGAAAAACTTTTGTACCTTTTAAGTATTGGAATAAAACCCCTGTACCTATTTAGGCATGAAAACAATATGTTTACCTCTTTCGGCATCTACTACAATCTATTCACTACTTTATGCTTAATTCATAAATCGTGTACGTATTTGGGATTAGGATATAAAACATGTAAATTCTTGATACCATGAGATATTAAACATTGGACAATGAATTATACGTAAATATAGGACCCCAAACATCAATCATCCGTTCATTTTTCATAACATTAAAATAATAATTCATTATACCATAAAGAAACCATGGAATGAAAAATGGGTCTCACCACATTTCTAGATAATCTCACAAAATTAATCTCAAGGAATAATATTTTTTATACCCAAAATTTAGTCAACAAGAAGAGTATTTAATAAAAAATGTATAGGTTTATTCATAATTGTTTTTCAAATATCAATAAGAACATCCAAGATAAAATAGGAAAGAGTTTTTAGAAAATGTTTTTATCATTACGATATAAGATAAAGTTTCATATCACATTGAAACATAATTTTTGAAAAGGTGAAGTGAAGTAATTAGAAAAATATTTATTTAAAAATAATAAATATTAAAGGTTACTTTAAAATATATAAAAGTTATCAAACAAAATATGCAGTGTAAAATAAAATATTTTATTATAAAAAGATGGAAAAACCTTTTTGATATTTCAAAATAACTTTATTGAAAAATGAAATTTTAAAAAGAGAAGTAAAAAATTTATGTGAAAAAAAATTAAATGGGAACATGGTGGTTGAATGTTTTAATACACAATTGGGTTTCAAAATTTCATATGAAAACATTTTTGGTAAGGTAAAACCTGTATATGGAAGGAAAATATTCACTTTAGGAGGATGAGATTAATTCAAAGAGTATTGTAATTTTATGAAAAAGGTATTAATTCATGGAATTATATTTCTTTTAAAACTAATTTTCCTTAGAGATATAGAATTTCCAATATCATATGAATTTGGTAATTTAATAACATAGAGAAATGAGAATAACTAAGTTCAAGATTAAACCTTATACCACTATGAATGAAGTTTGAGTTACTAATATTCCTTATTGAAAACATTGTTTATGAAGTAAGATACATTTGAAATTAGGTTAATCTTTTAAGAATATAAATCCCTAGATGTAAGATATAAAATACCATATAAAAATAATAGGGTTGAATTTACCCAACATATATGAAATAAGTTTAAGAACAATTTTAACCCATTGAATGAGAATTTAGTTATAAAACACTTATAATTTGGAATATATTTAAATAGATTCGCATTGAATGTTAGAACCATAAATGGAACTTATATTTACATTAATAAAATTTATATCATGATAAAATTTCTCGGTAAAGAATTATATACACAAAATAAATGAAATTAATATCATGATGCAAACAGGTCCCAAATAGTAGAATTTAGAGATGAAAACTATTATCTTAGATATGATTCATTCATAACATATACCTAACATCTAGAATAATAAAATTTATTTTAATATATAAACACCTAATAACCTTATTCATAACTAAAAAAAATTACACCTCATTTATATTCATTCTATTCACATATATATTGTCTATTTTTACCTACTTTTAATATTTGGTGTATGTAATATTGATCGTTTCAAACTAGTTTTATAAGAGTAGTGTATATATTAATTCTTCGCCAAAACATCATTATTGAAAAAAATTAAATTTATTTTAAGGGATAAATTATATTTATTTATAAATTTTCAATATCATTTATTGAGTGTTTCATTCCATGTCCTTGAAGATTAGATCATCCTCAAACACATTTATTTAATTTTTTAACCAAGTAATAATGATTCGTTAATTAATGAATGAAATATTTTTTTATAATTATAGAACCAAAAAATAAATAATATTATAAATTTTTATAAAATATTACATAAGAAATTATTTTCCCATACACATCCATGATATAAATTCATATCATTGTTCAAGTAAGTGGTTAAATAGACCCAAACATGAACATACCATGATAAATGGATGATTTTTTTAATGGTTGGGGCTGAAGCCTCATTTATTATTAAAGAAAAGAAAATACCTCTTTAACTAGGTAGTGGGAGACCCATTACATAGCCCGAAGGCCCAGTGGGCATTTAGCCCATTACATGGCCTGTAGGCCCACATTTTTGGCCCAAGGCGCATTCTGTGAATAGTACTGCTACAGTACCCACCTTCTAAAGTACCACACAATGCCTTCCACTACTATAGTGCCATGCCAACACTATAGTTCATTCCATTTCTATAGTGTCACCACTACTACAGTACTTCTACAGTACCTGCACCAAATGGGTTTTGAACCCCCATTTTTCATGTAGGATTACAGGATGCTTACCACTAAGCAAAACCCCAACTACTGATAAATAGATAATTACGAAGTTGTATGGTTGTAATATATTTATAATTTAATAATAATGATACTATTTATTGTAGATTGGTGTAATTTATCATAATTCTAAATATTTATAAGAATAATATAATTCAAAATATGTTTTTATTTTCAACGAAGAGGTCAGTTTCATCTAAGTATTATCATTTTGAATTGTTGAACTTATGATGATATTTTATTTGTCATATACATAATAAGATAAAAAAAATCATACCAAAACATTTATTACTTCATAAAAACAATATATATCTTTTAAAATTATTCTTAAAACCATCCACAAATGGAAATAATGATAATAAAAAAGAAATTAATCGTTCCATTGAGGTGGTAGTCCACACATATGCATGGATGATGATTTAGTTTTCATAGAATGAGGAGAATTAGTGATTTGTTATATCATTTAAGAATATAATATATTAAATTAATATAAAACATATATTCTAAATTTCCTATTTTTAAAATATTTTTATGGTGGTTAATTTAAAGGAAATATGTAACGCCATGGTGGGGGTAGTCAACCCAAAGCATGAATGGTGGGCTTATTTTTAAATACAATGGGAAATGATGCTTAATTATTATAAAATAACTATAATAATATACCCAATTACCAATGCTACTTATTTTATCAATATATTATGAGTTAATATATTTCATGATGAATAATTACACATAAAGAAATAGAAATGTGAAATGAGGGGTTAGAAATTTATACCTCACTTTATTGATTTTCCTCCTCAAAACAGGGGTAAATAATTTTAGGGATAGCCTTTTGTGAATAAAAGAATCTATCTTTGATGGATAATAGTGTTTATAAGATGTATTGGTTGTGTTTTTTTGAACCATGTGGGTTGTGGTGTGAGAAGAAGTAAAGAGAGGAGTGAACCTTTAATAAGGTGACATGAATGGAATTTTGGTAAATACCCAAAACACTTTAATAATAGGATGTAAATATCAAATAAAGTGTCTCAAAAATTTATCAAACACATTTTTTGGAATATAGTAACTCTATAAAGGCCTCAAACACACACTCCCATATATTTGTTAAACATGTTTAATCCTATTTTTTATTAGTTGCTTTTTCACATTTACTATATTTTCATTTACAAAGGTAAATTTTTTCTACTTAAGGTTACATATATTTTATAAATTAAATAAATTGTAATTAATACATAATTTGGACCTAAAGACTCAAAATTTTAAATCCATTTAATAAATTCAACTTTCTAAAGGTGATAAAAATCAATTTTAATATAATATAAAAAAATTAAGCAAATATTACTTAAGTTATAAAATGTAAAATATATGTTTTTAATCTAAAATAAGTTTTTTTAAATGTAAAATTTGGAAAATAAAATAAATATTATTTCAATAAAAAATTTCTCAAATTTATAAGTCAAACTTTTATACAAATAATGTCAAAAAAGAATTATGGTATCTATAAAAAAACTATTTTTTACACTTTACCTAAAAAACAATACTTTAAAAAAAATCATACATTTATATTATTATGATTAATAAAAAAATAATGTAATTTTTTATTATTAAATTAAAAAAAATTAGAATTTAATATTTAACAAAAATTTTGCAATACATTGGAAAAATCTTCACAGAGGATAATATATTTCTTAATTGTTACCTATAATGTATTAATTTTTTCTATCGATTACTAATTAATTTATTTGTAATAGTTTTTTTCATATTGTTAATATATTAAATTATTATTTAATAAAAATACACTTGGCTTCAATAAATTCAATGATGAATTTAGAAAAATATATTTTAAGTGTAAAATGATTTTTCATAGTTGTTTTAGCTATACTGAATTAATTTTATTTATATTAAGGTATCATTTTTTATTTATAAACGCATTTAAAAAAATTAATACTATTCATATCAACATATTCAATAACCAGGTTTTAACTATCATATTGAATAGTTATATTTTCACCTAAATGTATCAATATTTTGGTTTAAGTTCAATATTTATTTTATAAAATCCTAGAAAATTTATTAACAATTTGATGAAAATATATTATTAAATCTCGGGTCGTTATAGTTTTTTTAAAGCAATATTTTATATTTTTTTACTTATGTTTTATTCTTTAAAAACCCTATATTTAATATATTGTCATTTATTATTATAAGATTTTTTTAGAAAATTTTTAAAATTATTATAGTAAAATTAATTTAAAATTTGGAATAATTAGTTAAAAATGATTTAATTATAAAATTATTATTTTCAACAATAGAGTAATTTACTTTTGTAAAAACTCATTACCTTAATACAAATCAAAATTGGTAGAACGGTTTTAAGCAATAAGAGAAACCAAAAAATGTTTAAAAAGATTCTGTGAATGGGTGGTTAAGGGTTTTCCTGACCTTATAATTTAACCTATACATTATTTACAATTATTTGATCTATATTACTTCATATAGGTTTTTCATTATTAAAATTTTTTGGGTATTTACAAAAATGCCATCCCTTTTCCCTTAATAAAGGGGCATTTTACTCCTCAGAATTCCTCACATAAAAACCCAATTATTTCTACCTAAAATATACCCAAATCAATTTTAAAAATCATTAAACACATTTGAGTGGCCTTTGAATTCTCAAAAGGAAATATCTCAAAGGCTTAACCTCGTTTTCATAGGAGATAATCCATCAAATGGGGTACATTTTCTAACTACTTCTTTAACATTTTTGTTTATTTATGTTAACTTATTTTCCATAAAATTATATTAAACCATCATAAAATAATAAAAATAGTACCATTAGTATGTTTGTGTGTTTTTATAATGTTGGTATAATAGTTAACAGCCTTTATCTTTTCTGTTAAGAAAAAAGATACCGTCATTTTTGTGTTAAGAAGACAAGTACATCCATGATGCAATATATTTTATTTTCCTTCGCCGCCATAAATTTCTAGTCCTAATAGGTAATTTTAAATATAAGTATTATATTTATGAAATATTTTTGAAGCTGAAATAATAAACCAAATTAATCATTTTCTAAATTCATAGAAAAAAATCAATATTCTTGCATATCTGTCGACTACCCCCTCTATAATATTATTAATTTCAATTTTTATTTTCATAATCTCCTTATATAGATTGTAATTATAATGGTATTAATATATAAATAATATATATATATATATATATTCTATAAATATAAATTTCAAAACCTATTAAAAATATAATAAAAAATAACCTTGGTAAATTCAACTACCCAAAAGAGCATTCCATGAGGCAAAAGTGATTTCTTCGTACTATATAATATATTTATATAAGTTATATTATTTTTTAGTTTATTTCAATTTTAAAATATAACGCTAATAGATAGTAAATAAGTTAATTAAGATTCTTTTATAAGGATATTATAACTTAATCAGTTGAAAATCATTCATTACTTATGGTATGCTCTTGTTTGAGTTAGCATAACTACTTACTTGAACAAATCTATAAATTTATATATTGGATGATTGTAGGAGTTAATTTTTATTGTAATATAATAAAAATAAATAAATAATTTGTATTTTTTGGAATTTTAACATAGAAATTTTACTAAATATTTATGAAAACATTGTTCATTCACTAAGAATCATCGAAATATACTCGTCATTAAATTCATCTCTACCAATCATAAACCAAACCCCCATTAAATGAAATAAAAATATTATAAAAAAATATAAATAATAAATTATATTAACTGATATGACCCATAAATAATTAAATTTGGGATAATATATAAAATCAGTCCCTTTATTACAAACTAGTTCAAAATAATTATGATTACAAATGACCGGTAATAAAAAATACATAATAAAGATCTAATATACATTTATAGAATAATTTTAAGTATTTTATATAAATGGTAATATATAATAAAAAATTTATTAAATATGTGATTAAGAAGTTTACTTTTCCTACACAAGATGTTAAAGAGAATTTTGACTAAGAAGTAATAAATGTATGTGGGTTCTCTGTCTAATATTTAATATCATGTGCCTTATTTCTTAATGCTAACCATAATAACATTAATATGATGTCATTACTACATAATGAATATATTTTTCCATATTCATGTGTTTTAAAAATTCTTATCATTTATTTTATTTAAAATTCCTATGATTCAAAGGATATATAAGATGGATGGGGTTTTGACAAAATGTTACTAAACTATATGGGTTTTGGTAGCTAACCCTATTTTTAAAATAAATATTGTTTGAGAAAGATAATCCATATAGGTAATCTATATTATTTTATTAAAAAACCCCTCATTTTCATTAGATATTATAGGGTTTATATATTCCCCAGTATAATTTCATTTACCCTTTACACATATTTTTCGTTAAGTGTTTTGTATAATTAAAATTGACCCCATACCTTCTTCTCAGTTGAGAAAATCACTATTTTATATGTTCATATTTATTGGATACTTTTGAAATTGTACTTATATATTATTTAATAATTTATTAATGTCATTTCATAAAAACTGAAATTAATTAAATAAAATAAATATATTTTAACATTTTTTATATGAGTTATTTTTATAAAGATGTTAAAATACACTTTTATTAATGTTTATGTTTGATCAAGTAATTTTTTATCCTTTTAATATTAAAAGAACACTTTTCTCTATGTTATCATTGATTTAAAAAATCTATTTCTCTTAGTTTTATAAATGTTTTATGTAATTATGATACATAAAGTGAGATTACCCTGAGATTTTAGTGGTGTTGAATTAGGGTATGCACTATCAATAATAGTTAAAACACTTACTATATTAAAGTATAAATTTTCTTTAATAGATAATGAGCTATAAATGTTGATGGTCACTTGTTATCCTATTTAATAAGATATTACTTAGGTTTCTTGATCTATTATGATTTTCATTGATAAATTAAATATGGAATTGAGTATTGACTTGGTTCACCCTAATTGGGATATATTCAAGGGTCACACGTCAGTATTGGGTCATGAACCAAAATCACTATGAAGATCATTTATTACACAGGTTCATGATAGGTCACTACTATACCCAATCTCACAACCTTAATGGTTTAGGAACTTCTCACTTTTTCCCATGTATTACTCCCTCAAATGATCTTTAATTGGATCACTATCAGTGGAAAGGATCACCTTCTTACTCCTCCATTTCTCTATCCTCTTAGAAGGATCAAAAAATATTTAATGGGATTGTAGGTCACTTCATCAACAAAAATGAATGCATCTTCAAAAAAAGGTATATTCTATATTTAAGTCTCTGATTATAATTTTCTTCACCAATTTGAAAACACATTCATGAATCACCTATTTTTCATTTTCAAGAATAGATATTAAACCCCACTTTTCCTTTTTGTAGATATAGAAGTCAAAAAATAAAATTATTCTTATTTAGAAAATTATTCAATGGATTCAATAGATTGTTTTTTCCTAAATAATTCTAGAAATACTTTATATAATAATTCTGTTATAACTTCACTTTATTAGATTATAAAATAACACCTTCTTAAATTTTGGCATTATCATGAATGATACCATATCTTTAATATTCCATCCCCTCACTATAGAAACACCTCATTCCTATTCTAAAAATTTAATCATTAAGGGATAAAACAATCTCTCTACTTCTTCTATAGATATTTCAAAAAACGTGAAGTCACATATCTTCTTGATAGATATTTATCATTTGATGTAGGCCATATATTAATATACCATCCATATCAAATGTTATGTTACTCTAATCTTAAGAGTGTTATTTCAATCTGAAGTCTTACCTGAGTCTATATCCATAATGACATGAGATATTATCATATTTGAAAAGTATAATTTCTAAATAAAGATTCCATAATCTTAAAATTTATTTCCATATCTTCAAATATGGAAAAATTAAAGTGCACAACTGAAGTTTTAGATTCATAAATTTATATTAAATTATCAATTTTGTTTAACATATATTATCATATGAGAAAGATATGAATCCCATGATAATTGTAAATGAGAATATCTCCACATTCTAGTAAGAACCTCTATAAAATATGGAAAACTGAATCATTAGTATGATATGATGATGATCTTTAATTTTAAAACTCTTTATGGAATATGTTCATACAACCCCAATAGAATATGGTCATCCCTCCATTAATGGATATCTACAAATTTTCATGCTCCTGTTGGTCATTAGGAATCTCACAATTTCTTCCTATAGTCACACATGGTCTACAATGATATAGCCTTTAGTTTCATAGTGTAAGATCATATTTGATTTATTGGAAAATTCACTTAGATGATACTTCTATATTACAAAATTTATGGATTCAAATATCCACATACCCAAAATATGAAAACTGTATTGATGTCACAACAAAATGTAGAAGATCATAATGCAACTAATTTTATCACATAGTTGATGTTTTTATATATCTAATTTTTGAAAAATGTTTTGGCCATGTTTTCAATTTACACATTCATTTTTTTCATGTAACTGATTTTCTCATGTAGATAATATGTGTATGTTGGAAATTTTTCCATATACCTTATTTTCTCATGTACCTAATTGGATCACATATTTGACTTCCTATAATATAAGAAATTCCATAAGATTAATTTCTGTAATGTTTATTGTGTGTCTCAGGACACCTCCACTTGACTCTCATAAAGGATAATCATCACTTTAGCCATTAAATCATCAATTTGGACTTATTGTTCCTTAATTATTAATTTAATGAGTTTATTAATATTCACCAATCATCTGCAACTTGGTCCTTACATTGGGGACTACCATTCTCCCATGTAGAACTTCAATAAATTAATCATCTTAAATATGTTGTATTATTAATTCTATTGTCAAAAATTCCAAATTACTTCACTGAGATGTAGGAAAACATATTGGTCATCAATCTTGAATGATCATCCTCACTATCCCTATTTTAGGTCACCTAATCCTTTGTAATCTAATCCAATTTCAAATCTCTAACATTTATAAAAATTTACCTGTTTGTATTTGGTTGAAAAAAACAATATATTATTACTCCCCATTATTCATTATATCCATGGAGTAACTTTCCATCCATTAATGATCTATTTTCCTCACTAAAAAAGATATACTATTCCCCCCATTATTATTAGTGAAATACGAAAGCCCTTTTGAATGAAAACGGTCTTTTATTACATCTTCCTTAAAAAGGTGGAACTTTGTTTATTATCGTCGTTATTTGAGGGAATATCATCTTCATAGTGACTCCCCATTTTAGATAGGAAAATATTACAACAAATCCCAACTATAATATCTTCTTCACTCCCCCTTGGGAATATATTATCGACCATTTTCAATGAAAACTCATTCATTGGAATCAACCACATGTTGATTATCCAAATCATTTCTAACTAGATGATATAAAATCTATTCTCTTATCTTTACAAATATTCTTAATAGATATACTATTTTAATTTAACACTTTTCATTTGAGATGTTAATAAATCCAATCAGACAACTAATCTATTGTTTGATTTTAGGAACATGAGTTTTTATCGACATCAATAAGGATGTCCATGTCACTCATAAATACCAAGAAACACACATAACATATTTATAATTTCCACATTCAAACTATAACGTATAATCTACATTACACCAAACTAACCCATTAATATGTAACACTAAAGTACTTGCCTATGAGAAAAATACAAATTGATGAAGTAATTGACACAAATTTAAATTCATTAGACAACTATTTTTGTATGATTGGTTTAATTTATACCTATGATTACATTTTAAATCCATTACATTTAGATATTAATAGGCTTCAGAACCTTTTGATAATGGTTAATAGCTTTTTATTTTTAGAGAAAATCCTCATAAGACTTTGTGTTATAAAATCATTTATATATCTCTTGTTTGTTTAAAAATTGGATGAACCAACTGATAGAAAACCACATTAAATATAGTGGCTTTTAGATATCCTAAAAAAATTATATGATACCAAACACGATACCAATCACTAGATATATATATGTATATATGTCAATATAAAATTAATTTTTTGGGATTCTTCTATTTATAAATAATTTTATTCCCTTCTCAGGCTTGATTGAAACATAAAATTCATTACCAATTTCTTTGACCACCAACCTATACTTCATTACTTTTATTTTAGGAATTTAACTTCCCTATATTCATACCATTTTTATGACCTTTTTTAATTCTATATTATTATTTATCTATATCCACTTTTTCTTTTCTATAACATCTAGTCATATGTTTGTCAAACAGAACCACTCCATGGATCATATGTCACTCTTAATTTTAAACCACTACCGAAAAAGTTAAAAATAATGAAGCATATGGGAAGAGGGTTACCCAAAAGTTCCTTCAGTTAAGTAAAAAAAATTTCAGGTTGAACCATCCCACTACAATCCATGTTTCCTTTACCATTTCTAATATTTTGGGAAAGGAATGAAATGACCTCTCCAATCCAATCATCAAAACTCATATCGAAACAACTCAACCTATTAATAAAGTATATTTCTTATATGATACCACTTGAAAAATATTTTAATATATTTGAATATTTTCATCACTAATTGGCCTATGATTTTTGAAAATTATGAAATTTATCAAACCTAAACAAGTAGCTACTCAGGAAGCATCACGAGTGGATGTTACCTCCAAATTTATTCTCCATTTAATAATATACCTTTTCTATTAAATGGTTTTTTTTGTATCACTTATGAAATCATATTAATTTATAAAAAATGTTTCACCATGAAACACATATTGTTTTATGAATTTAATTTCACATTCTCTTCCACCCTTTTTATAAATGTAACAATCTCGTGTCTTTTTTCCATATTTTTATTAATTTCTACCAAGAGAGTAATTTTGAGTTCTTATAATTTTCTATTTGATAAACCATTTTTAAGATAATTATTATTATCAAAAAAATTATCCAATTTTAAAGCTTAATAGGCCTTTTCCAGGTTATGTAATCTCCTTGAAACTCACTAGATTAGATTATTTATGATTAGATTCATTACCCTTCTATGTATTTTAAAAATTGAAATACCTTTCCATATGACTAAGGTTAGAAAAAATAAAACTTCTATCATAAGAATTATAACTCACTCATTTTATTTATGATTGAGTTACTATTACTATTGTAGATCTCCTCACATCTCTAGGATTTTTGGTTTATAAGAATCTATCCATGATGTGCCCAAATCATCCGTAATGAAAGAACATTGATTCCTTATTATTTTTTTGAAAAGAACATCCAAAATTTCATTACAATAACTAATTTATTCTTGATCTCAAATTTATAACCTTTCATCTTTATGAGGATTCTTTTGGAGTTATTTTTATCTTCTCCTCAAGTTGAGTTATATTCATATCATTTTCTTTTAACTAGAGAACCATATCCTTCATATTTGAAGTATCAACACACTAGATTGTCTCATTTAATCAAGTTATGATTTGAGGGGTATAATTATATCCTTTAAATACATCTTCATATACATTTTCATTATGATATCTAAGTAAATATTTTAAATCATTTCACTTTTCTCATTCATCATTATTCCCATTTTCACTATGCCTGAATTCATAATGATTTCATCATCGTTTAATATATTGGTTTATGAGTATTAATTTTAAAACAATGAGTAGAATACTCTATTCTTATCACTCCATTGATCCTCATTTTCACTGCATGATCATTCCATATAATATAAAATTGTGGTTTCTTCCATTTCATTTCTAGAATCACATATATTTTTTAACTCTAAATGTGAGTCTAATGTTTCACATCATTTCTCCACATGATGGTTAGAATTATAACTATCAGGTTCAACTATTTTTTAAACTTGATAAAATAACATCTATGATGAATTCTTCTTATTATTATTATTCTTCTACATAATGCCTTATAAAAAAAGAACTTATTACTTGTACATTAATCTTTTCCAAAAAAAATATTCCAATTCCATCCACATGTATTTAGAGAAATTTCAATAGTTCACTTTTTGTGTAAGTATTTTGGGATACTATCCTCTAATTCCTATTTTATTAAATAATAAATTAAAATTTTATTTTATCTTCCATAATGATAACTTTGTTTCTACTTAATAAAATAATTAAATATTTTTTCCCCGATGAAGAAACTATAATACTAACATTTTTTAAACAAATGAAATCATTTTCCTATGATTTGAAATTCATTCAAACAAATAATGTATCCTTCACTATGGATAAAATATTAAACAAAACATTATATTAAGTTAGATAAATAAAAAAGACAAAATGGAACCTCCCATTGATACCACTTTTTATAAATAAAAAAGGGATATGAAGAGATATTACAATGGGGATGATTAGGGTATACACTTTCAAAGATAGTTAGAACTATTACACATTTAATGTATCATATTACCTTCAAATATATTATATTCTTAAACTTTAGGTTCAATTGATGTTATCTTTAATTAGATATACTATAGTTTCATTGATCTATTTCAGTTTTTGTGAATAAATAAAATACAGACACTAGTATTTACATGAATCACTATTCTTATGCTATATCCCATGAGTATATATTAATTTTATTCCATTCACCAAAATCACTATGCGTATCACTACTTAAAAAAGTTTGTTTTAGGTTAGTACAATGACCATGTTCACTACCTTAAGAGTTAGGGAATATTAAAATGCTTCCCAAGTGTCACAATATCTAGCATTCCATATCTGTATCACTAGATGTGGAAAGGACCACCTTCTTCATCCACCTTTTTCACTAATCCATGAAGGATCCAAACACTATTTGAGTATATTTAGGTCACTTCATTATAAAAAATGAATGGATCTTAAATTATGGTATATTATCTTTCATAGTCCCACCTATCCTTATTCTATACCTGTGTGAAAAAACATTATGTATCACTTCTTCACCTTCCAGAACTTGTATGGGAAAACAATATTCCCTTTTGTAGATATAGAGTTCAGAAAATACACTTATTATTAATTAAAAAATAGGTTACTAGATTCCAAAGATTAATATTTCTAGAATAATTCTAGAACTGCCATCCAGAATAATATTTTAATTGATTCACTTTTCTTGATGAAGAAACAAATAAATTTTTATATTTTATATAAAATGTTCATGATGATAGATATTCAAAGATTTATCCCAATAGTAGAATAAAAATAACTTCATGTTCATAAAATATGATCCTAAATGGAATAAACACACTCTATCTCCATATTATATAGATATTTATAATGGTGCAGAGTCTTTTTTCTTCTTGATATATACTTCTCATGTGAGGAAAATGTTATGATTTATACTATCATTATCACTTGATATGTAACTCCCATTTTATGGTTAATAAATGAATATTAAATCCACTATGAGTCCCAATCTATAAACACGTGATATATTTTTATATATTTAATTATATAAACCTATGAAAATCTCTATATTCTCAACATGTATCTCTATATATGAAAATATGGAAAACCAAATGTGTACCAAAATAATATAAATATTCATAAATGTCTCTTAAATAATATATATTTCTTATACAGGAAAATATCACATGAGAAATATATGAATGACCATGATAATTATCCCTAAGAAAAACTCCTTATGAAAGTAATTACATCTATAAATTTTAAAATATCGAATAATTACTCTAATTTAATCATAGTCTTTAATTTTAAAAATATTTAGGAACCATGATCATAAGACTCCCATTGAATATAGGTAGCACTTAATTTACAGATAAACACACTTGTTCCTATATCTTCTAGTATTTAGGGATATCATAATTTCCTTATATAGTCAGGAATGTTCTAGAATAGTTTAACCATAAATTTTATGGTGGAAGATTTTATTAACAACATAGAAAAATTCAAATGGATGATATTTCTACCTAGAAAAATACATAAAGCTTGTTTCCAAGTTGGTGAAAACCACATACATGAATGATGACATATCCAAATTTGGATGATAATCATATATCCAATTTTTCAACAAAGATGACGTTTCTAAAAATACTATTCATATTATTTTTATATTCACTTAACTTATTTTTATAACCACTCTAGTTACGAACATGGTTTTCTTGCATAGCTATTTTGACCATGTATTTGATTCACATAACTGTTATATCCACACACACATATTTTATGAATATTAAATTGGATCACATAGATGTTTTCATCTAACATATGTAATTATATAAGCATAAGTTGTAGAATATTTTTATCATGTCTCTAGACACCTCCACTTGACTCTCCACATTATTAATCACTACTTTGGAATTACAATATTCACTTTGGAATTCTTTGACTAGCCTTAACGACTAAATGAGTTCATTATCATTCTTCAAGAATATTAAACAAGGTCCTCCCATTTGGAGCAACTAATCTCCCATGTAACAATTCAATTATATTGTCATATTTAATATGTAATGTCAACAATTGTATTGTGAAAAAATCCAAATTTCATCCTTGAGATTACAACATAGAACTTGGTTATCAACATTAAACATTTTTCTTTACCAATTGTGCTATTGGTCATAAATACATCGTTAATAAATCCAACATTAATCCAATGGGATAGTAAATAAAAAAAATTAACATGATTTCCAAATATTAAGACTGTTAATTAATTTGAAAGTTATTTTACTGAACTTTAAGAATTGTGTATTTCATCAAATTCATTACAGTTTACCATATCATATAATTAATCAATAATATTATATAAATTATAACATCCACCTTTTTTATCTGGATATCATATTTAATTCCCCTCTTTTGGAGGAATGATCCATGACTACATTAGTTTTACTTAATCATCCAAAATTTATAAATACATACCATCTTCTAATTTTTTCCCTTTTTGAAATCTCAAAATTTTCTTAATTTGATTTAAGAGTTTTTACCATGGTTCCATAAAACAATTAATTAGGGAAATAATTATATTAAATTTATACCCCTTATCTATATTTACTAAGAACTATATTATTTATTTTCTAGATTGAATTGTGTTTACATATAAAGTTACTTTATGTGATTTGATACCCACTTATTTTACATGGTATGATTAGGTTATAATTATTTGTGTAATTATTTAGGATTTCCTCATTTGAATCAATTTGAGAATTATATGAAACCCATTTTATTTTCATGGGTTATTTATAATGTGTTTAATGAAACCCATTTTCATCCATGGGTTTTGTATACTATAAAAAGAGAATGATTTTCATTTGAATATATTATGAAACACAATTTATTTCAGTGAGTTCATTATGATGTGATATGTGAATGATTTTCATGTGGAATGTAATGTATGGATAAATTACAGGTGGGGTCTCATATCATTCCCCAAAGAATTGGTTAAAATATTATTTATCATGAGATAAGTATTCATGATTACATTTTATTTTTTCATAAATGTGGGAACTATTGGTGTGGATTACGAATATAATGTTTTCTTAAACTAATAATTTTTTTTTTAATGAATTCATATTGTTTTATTCTTTTTCCCATGAATATGCTATGATCTCCTGGATAATGTTTTTTTGAATCATAGTTTTACAATATTTTTATACACACCTAATGTTAAGATGATCCTTATTCCAAGATTTATGATCCATGCTTTATTGGTCAGAAGTATCTTATGTATCATAATTATACCCATATTCTCATTTTATGATTACTTTAGATATTTTATTATTAAACAACACATTTACCTTACTAATTATCTGACCTCACCCATTTCTTATATTTAATTATCTATATGTTATGAGTATTGGAAAAGTAAAAAGTGTATAGAATATTTTCCTATGTAGATAATTTATGGGAGATGATTTAGGCTCACTATGGGTTATATTTTTTCATAGATAATGGGAAAAATATATAATTGATAAAAATGACTTTTTTTTAGTTAATATTTTTAAAAAATAATATAAAACTATAAAACCATAATTTCTTGGTAATGTATTTTAATTAAATATTTTCTTTAAGTTTTTCGAATGATATAGCCACATCTCTGGGAAACTATAGATTGCATCAAAGTAAAGTTTAGATAATTTTAGAGATTAGGGTAATATCAGTTAAGGATAAATTAGTGGTTAGAAATGCTATCAAAGGTTGATAATTTAAGTTTGATTATAATTTCAAATTCACAGATAAAAATTTAGGTTGGTTGAGGTAATGTTCTCAGGATTATGATTTGAGAACAATAATAAAACCCTATAGATGATTCTAATGGAAAATTTTCAGCATAGGATAATGTCATGAAATTTTGTAAAACTATATATTTCATGGTTTTCATTGAAAAAACAATAACTATATAAATAATATAATCATTTTTAGGATCTATACTAAATGTACCTTGTGTCAATAACCTTGAAAATGGTGTATTTGAATTGACTCAATCCATCCATGGTTCACAAAAAAATATTTATAATTTACACATGGTATGGCATTCCTAAGGTATATTCTTTGGTCAGCCATACTCTCTTTATGAATCATAATAAATTATTCATTAGTAAACTACATTATGGGATTATGTTAATAAGTAAAATAGAATGAATCTTAAAGAGAATTAGATTTAGTTGAATGTATCAAAGGATAAAATGAAGGTTTCATGAGTTAAGTGTTGAGTTTTCATATTAATATAATCATTTACATTGTATCTATTGTAAATTATAAAAATAATTTTTTATTTATTATTTCATTTGAACATGATCATGAAAATGAAGCTGAGAAATGTGTGTACATAGAAACCACTATGTGTTATAATAAAATAAGTTAATATACTTTAATGGTTAAAAATCATAGTGTATTTCTGTTATAATAGAAAGGGGGAGTATTGTATTCTGATGCAGGTTAGTGAGGATAATATCATAACATTAGTTAATTATGTATACTTTTATCTATTTTCACTATTAAGTGATATTTATTAATTTATTATTAGTATATTGTAAAATTTAAAAGAATTATGTAAATCGTAAAAGTTGTATTCTCCTATTATTATTATGATTGGAAACATATATCAAATTATATCTATAATATTAGAATTTGATTTTATTATAAGGCTATATTTTGGTAATAATTACTAGAGAAAATATGATTTTTGGATATATAACTATTTAGTTTAATATATTTTTTATGTTTAGATAATGAAGGGTTGATTGATTTTGTAAAATTATGTTTTATAGAATTGGTAACCATGGGACTGATAAATTATTTATGATATTTTTCCTTCAAATATTAGGATTATGGTATATAAATGCTGGTGTGTAATATTGTAGTATTTTAGGGTTGACAATATTTTTAATGTATGAATAGTTATTTGGTGTGACTATGGATTAATGTCTTCAAGATTAAAATGGTTTTTAAAAAATTATTTTATGGAGAATAAATTATTATGTTATATACATACTTGGGTATATGATTGTTTGATTAGATTATTATTGATTTTTGAAAGATAAAAAACTTGATGTATCCTAAGAGAGTGATCTAGAATTAATAATATGGGTTATACATAGAATGGTGAATATGTTAAAAATACCATCACTTTATTTATTCATGGATTAATGAATAAATTTTTGTGGAAGAAATTTATTTATGAGAGTATATATGTAATGAATAAATATTTCACATGGTATTTTCCTAAAATAAATATTATGTTAATGGATTGATATACCTGAAAACCTGTTGTAAAATGAAAATTTGATATGCTAAGATAATATTTTAAAATAATAATACATCCATTAAATTATCTTGTATAAAACAAAATAACCATATTAAGAAATCTATGAAATAAAGAAATAACACCGAGTAGTAGAAGTATCCCTTGTGAAGCACATGTTTCTAATCTTGGTAATGAGATAACTTCACTACTTTTTTTCGCAAAACAATTCCGTGAAAAAATCATAAAACTATAGTATGAGATAAGTCATATGTGAGAGAAATTCATGATTTTGTAAATTTTCAGGATATCTACACTAGCAGAATCACCACCCATGACTACAAGCCGATCATAAATTATATATAAATCATACAATGAAATATTAAGAAACTATATAACCAGAAATTTGGGTGAAATATTATTATAATAATTAATTCAATAATTTATTTATCAAATGTATTTTATTTTTTAGATTTTAAATTAATGTAAAAAGGATGATTAATTACTAATTTATTGATAACATTAATGATATCATTATGTTCTTGAATTTGTTTTCAAAAAAATTCATTTGATGAGACTTATTTAGTTAAAATAAATAAATCATATATTTTTAATTTGAATAATATATATATATATATATATTTAATTTTATTATTAGTTAATAAGAAATAAGAATAATAATGGTAAATACTTTAAAAATTCAATTCCCTATAAATACAATGTCATATTATATTTTTTGATATTTATTAAAAGGTAAAATAGAAAATTATAGGAATTAAATGTCATAAAATGAACTTCATTTTTTTCTAATGAAAATATTATTTTTAGATGATTTTTTGTGATTTTTATAAAAGATTGATTTTTATGTGAATAATGAAAAATACCATTTTACAAATAATAAATCCTTTATGAAATTTGTAGTTTATAAGTATGAAATTTAAATTCATGAATAATTTTTATGTGACCAAATTTTTATTTTATAAGTAAATTTATAAATATAAAATTGTATTTTTAAAATTAAATGATCATGTTTTAAATATTAGAACATAAGTTCTATTTTTCAAAATAAAATTAATATATTTTACATTTACTATTTTAAAATAAGGCTTATCACTTTGAGAAAATTGTTATGCTAAAATAGATTTAAAATTTATAATAATTATATTCAAAATGTGTAATATTTTCCAATTTATACTAAATCTTTATAAATAAATTACTTTAGTAAAAACTATTAACCTCAATAAAAATAAAATGGTTAAATAGGGTTTAACACAGCATGAAATTAATGCCATGAAAATATTTGAAACATGTGTGGGAATGGGTGTCTTAGGACTTTCTCATCCTTTTACATTCACCTAACCATTATTTTATAAAAAAATCGGCATTCCTAGACAATTTTTTCCTATAACTATTATTATAATGAATATTTACAAAAATTCCATCCATTCTAACTCATAAATGCGATAATCCCCCACTTACATCCCCACACAAAACAACCCAATTAGTTCAGCCCAAAATATATCCATAGATATCCAAAAAATCATATATATCTTCAAGAGGTGTTTATTGTCAAAATATAATCTCGCAAAGGTTTAACCCCCTTTGAAAATGTGATAGTCATAGAAGTAATATATAAATTTATAACCTCACATTTCTAATTTCAATTCCTTTATATGAACTTCTTATTCATAAAATTCCATTTAAAATCCTAAAATTATAATATTTGTATAATTTTCTATTGTAATTTTATTATCATAATGGTAATATCATTAAAAACATTTCCATTTTCAATTAAGAAAAACAAAATCATCATTCATGCATTATATGGACTACCACATCCACAAAACAATGTGTTTTGTTTTAATTCGGCACCATAATAGGTTGGCACCAATATGGAATTTTTTATTTAATTATAATATTTATAAAATATTATATATTCTAAAATGATAATCCATGTTAGACATTTTTCCTATTTCATAGAGAATGAAATCAACATCCATACGTATGTGTGGACTATTGTCTCCATAGAACCATTGATTTCTTTTTTTATTTTCATAATCACCTTACATGGTTGGTTTTGAAAATTATTTTAATGGTTAAATGTGATTTTTATGAAACAATTATCATTTTTATGGGAAAATTAGAAAACCTGTCAACAATATGAGAAATAAAAAACCATAGAAAATTCTATTATCCCATGGAAAATATTAAGGAATAAATGATTCCATCATACTAAAAAATAACATTTTATATGTTGTAATATACCTCTAAATAATTATAATTTTTAGATATCACCCTAATAAAAAATTAATAATATAATTATGCTACGTATATAATGATATTAATACTAAATCACTCCATAATAATCCCTTAATTATGTTATGTTTTTTTAGGTGGGTTTAACTAAATAGTTTGAAAACTCTACGAAACTATAAAATGGATTACAATGGGAATTAAATTTATAGTAATATTTGATATTAATTGTTCAATAATTGTTTTAGTTTAGGAATGATAAAATAAAATGAACTCATTATTTATGAAAATACACTTTCTTCATTATGAATAATAAAAACATGATCAATACAAAATTCATCTTTATGGATCACAACAAAAAATCCTATAAAATTAAATAATAAATTCATAAATTATTTTAAATGAAAAATAAAAGTGAATTTTGTGATCAGGTAATGATAAAATTTGGGGAAACAATGGAGAGAAACACTGCTATTAGAAACAAGTTCAATAAAATAAATATTACTCACAACTGATATTGAAAATAGAAAATAAAAAATTAATAAAAATATAGGGAATAATTAAAAATTAAGACTATTAAAGTTTAGATATGTTCAAAATGTTACAAAATTGGTGATTATAATAGTTTAAATTTTTAGATAGGATATTAGATATCATTTATACTATGAACAAATTGAGGAAGAAGGGTTCTCTATCTCAAAATTAATTTAATGAAACTTATTTATTAATGTGAACTATGGTACCATTAATATTTTGTGATTACTACATAATGAATTTATTTTAACATATTCATGGGATTTTATGATCCAAATCATTTATTTTCCTTAAATAGCCTTTGATTATAAAATTCTACAGTTGAAATGGGTTTTGAACAAAAGGATACTTGAACTGTATGGGTTTCCATTTCCAATATTATTTAAAAAATTAATTTCTTTTCAAAATGATAATCCATATATGTAATTTTTATTATTTTTAGAAACCCATATCAATTTATCTTGATATTCTTTTGGTTTTACATGTTCCCTAAAAATTATATATCTTATTGACTCATATTTTTTCTGAAGAGTTTCTTAGAAGATAAATTGACTCAGTCTCTTCTTCTTAGTCGAGAACATACATTTTTAATATCCATATATGTTGGATTATTTTTAATGTGAATTTATTTATTATTCTGTAAAATTATAATAATATTTTCTTCTGAATTGTTTTTTAAAAAGATTTAACGAAGTTTTAATGATTTATATAAGGTTTATTTTAATAAAAATATGAAATGATTCTATTTTATATATTAACATGTGAATACATTAATATTCAACCTATATCAATTTATATATATTTATCACTTTGATTTCATGGTTTATAAAATAAATTACTTTCATTATATTTTTATAAAATATTCCTTTTAAAATGATCTCTAATGATCGAAAATATTTTTGAATTCCAATATGGGTTTTCAAAATATTCAAAAACGTGGTTAACATTGAAGTCATAGTTATTTGACATACCATTTACATGGTAAAGAACATTAATAAAATGATACCACCCAAATTATATTTCTAGATGGATTATATAATGTCTCCCATTATCTATAGGAATGATCCATCGCTATCGTTGTCTTGCTTAATCTTATATTACGTATAAGTCTAAGTTATCTCCCAATGTTTTGTCTTTATAAAAAATCTACACTTCCTCACTATGATTAAAGAGTGTTCACCTAGGTTATATATATTTGTTGATTGGGAATATTATCTTATTAAATATATACACTTTATCTATATGGTGTAAAGACCATATGATTTATAACCTATATTGAATGGTATTTTCCTAGAATGATACATGATGTCATTAGATATGAATAAAGTTTCCATTACATTATCATGATATGATTATTTATGGAATTATTAATGAATTTTGTATATGAATCTATTTTAAAATAATACTAAACTCATTTTATTTTTATTTTGTATTTATCTTATGTCGAACCAAACCCATTTTCATCATGGAATATTTATTCTGTATAAATATAATGATTTTAATTTGAATTATTTATGAAACAAACTTTATTTCCATGGGTTCATGATGATGTTATATGTGAATTATATTCATTTTCATAAGCATGTGTGAATAAATTATTGGTGGAATCATATATCCCTCTATAATATATTTGTTAAAAGTTTATGTCTCATGAGACAATTATTTATATGTACATTCTAGTTCGACATATGAATGGTCACAGATAGTGTTGCTCATGAATTTAATTTTTTCCTGTACAGATATTTCAAAATTATTTAAAGATGGTCCTTTGATTTATTCTTTTTCTCATTACTATTTTATTATCTCATGGACTGTATTTATTAATTCATGTATCTAAAATCTTTTGATTTATGAATTATGATATTTCGAACATTATTACATAATTTATGATCAATGAATTTTTTGTAAAAAAGTTTTTCATGTATACATATTTTACCCATATTCTATTCTTATGCTCACTTATGATATTTTATAGTTAGCACTTATACTTACCTTTACTGAGCATCTAAGATCACTCTTTTCTTTTGTTTCCATTTCCCCAACTCAGGAATATTTGAAATGAATAAAGTGTATTGAATATTTTCAAATAGGGATAATTTGATAATGATATTGAATAATCACTTTGGATTAAGTAGTTATATAAATTTTCCAATTGATAAAAAATAAGATGGAACTTTTTTGTAAATTATTTTTCTAAATTATTTAAAACTCTATCTGTAAAAGCTCTAAGAAATTTATTTTAATTATATATTTTATTTATGTTTTGTGGATGAGATATTCATATATGAAGGTTTATATAGTGGGTATTATATTGAGTTTTAAATTACTTTAGAAATTAGGATGATATCAATTGAGGATGAATTGGGAGTAAGAGATATCATATAGTGACCCTACTTATTCTTACATAACTATTACACCATTGTAAAAGACAAACAACATAATAGTGTTACAAAACCCAAATCCAAAGGATTAACGACTTCATAAAATTAGGAAAACACGTAATTTTTTCAAAATCAAACAGAAAAAAGTATTTAATTCTATCTTTTCTATTTTCTAGTTGCCCCTCGAGTTATCCTTAGTGGAAATATTAACCTGAGGATATACATCAAAAGAAAGGGTATACTAAAATCATAGTAAGAGGATAAATAAGAGACATGAAACATATATTTCCATAATCTTAATCATCATAGAATAATAAAATATCATTAAAATAATAGTGATAGGAAGAATTAAAGAATTTCATGGAATTTGGTATGTAGAAAAATGAAACATCATGTCTTAGTGGTCAAATACCACGTATAGTTGTGAACAGATATTGAATCATGTTCACACATATTTCACATTATGTTATGAGATTTATTACATAACCCAATGCATTGGAGTGCTATATGATTCTGAGTTCACCTATCTGATCATAACATTTTCATGTGAAATATAATACTGGGGGCACCCTTCACATAATAACAGTTAAATTATCATGCATTCTACATAAAACATATATCAATCTTGAATATAAAATAACTTATGGAGAGAAATTGGTTTCACTGAAAAAATAATTAATTCAAGAATATACTATGCAGATCCTAATTGAAATAGTGAATAACAAACATGGAACAATAATTTTTAATCTTGAGTGAAGAGGAAACAATCTCATGAGAAGTAAAATATATATTTCTTTTGGAATGAAGTGTTCTTTTTGAAAAAAAATTATCTTTCTTAAACCCAGAGTAGAAACATGTATATCCATAAAATAAAATTCAAGGATAAATAAATGATATTTAGGGAAAATTAATGTAACATACATACTAAAAATGGAGAGAAAGAGGGAAACCCTAAAGGAAGAGACTTGGGTTTGAGAATCCCCTTACCTTATGTCTAAATATTTTCTTCACATTAATATCCTAGATAATCATATTAAATTAATTAATTTAAAAATAGAGAACATTTTATATAATTATTTTATTCATTATAGTTTCATTAATTTAACATAAGGGATTTTTAATGAGTTATAGAGTTCAAGTTCATCATTTTGGAGTGTTCATTTTCTTGGTTTTCATTATCAGATCACTTGTATATGAGTATAAAAGTCTGTGTAAAATGTGTAAAATTATCAATAATTGATATTATATATTATTAATGTAAGTAGAGTGTTTCAAATGGTTGTGTATATCATTTTGTTAACTTATTTCTGGATGAATCATTAGATAAAAGGTTAGTGATAATCATTTTGATTTTTTGTGATTTCTCAAACATCACAAACATATTTTGTTCCATTATTTATTATTGTGTATATAAGTTGTTTCAGAAAATAAAAATGGTTATGAAATAAATTTTCTAGTATTTTCCAACTATTTTTTTCAATTTATGGAAAACCTTGATGGTGTTAAAGGAAAATGAAAATGCATCATCCACGGCGGTGGTAAATCAACACACCATAGAATATGTTTTCATGTTTAGAAAAAAAGGAAAATGTAAGATATTTAAAGGTGAATTACTCCATAATAAAATTATAGAATATAAAAGATATTATAGTTATCATTATTATTAGATAGGTGGAGGTGAGGATAAGATAACAAAACAAATGATATTGAAGGGAAGATAAAAGAAAAAGAATGAGGGTTTTTTCTCTTGAATTTATCCTCCTTGAGAACCTCCTTTGGGAAAAGGGTTTGGAATTTTGATGAGATCATGTGATCTTGGATGTGTGTAAGGGGATTTAGAATAGTATTGGGTATAACATGGAAAAGTTTAAAATCTTTAAAGGTGTGACCACAAGGAATGGTGAGGGTGGTATTTTTTGGGGGGAGGGGTGTTTTCTCACTATTGTATTCAATATTATTATTTTGGCTCAAGAAAATGAATAGATTGAAACTTATCAATAAATATATTAAAATAATGAAATATATTTCTAGATTTTGGGCTTACATTATCCTTACATCATCTATATCCCAATAATTAATTTATTAAGCTTTTATTGAAAATTGTTTCATTTTACTTTTCACCAAAAATCCATCTATTTCTAAAAAATACAAAAAAAATCACCCAAACAATTTTTCGACATATAGAATTAAAAATGAACACCATTTTACAGAAAAAAAATCTAAATAGAGACATTTTCATTTTTAATTAAAATCTCTATTTACTTGAAAAATAAAGATTATAAAATCATAACAGATTTTATATCACTCTGAAAAGTTAATTAGGGTCTCATAAAATTATCTTATAATCATAAGAAAACAAAATTTTAATTAATGAATCAACATTATTTAAATGAATTTTCTTTTAATGAATTATATTAATTATAAAATTTTAATTAAATATTTCTAACTTATAAAAAAATCAACACTTAATATATCATTTTTAAAACATTTATTTATTTATGACATGAAATAAATATATAATATTTTCATGTATAAGATATATAAATTTTATTTATGATTTCATTAGTGCGGTTACTATTTTATTGTCTATAGTACTATTCCTAAGGTTCATATTATTATTCCAAATATAATGTTATTATTTCATTGATATAGGTTCCATAACTTCTTGAAACACCTCTTATTTCATTCATTATTCATTTATAATGTTCTGATTGTGTTATAAAATTTATTTTATATGGTTTATACTATATGACATAATTATAATAGGGTAATTCTTATTGATAAGATTTTGGGTCATTACATTATTCACAACTAATGAAATTTACATCATGAAATTTCATTTTACATTCTATGGTTAAAACATGCAAGGGTAATTCATATCCATCACTTCATATGGTTACCTAGTTACCTCTTCATGCATATGGTTTCGCCAGATTACATTGACCAGGTCAGTAGTCTTATTGAGAATAAATTTACCTGTATGGTACAAGATCTTCACTCACTTCTCCATGTAAGAGAGTTCATCTTCCAACTGTACTACCTTTGGATTCCATACATGTTAGGAATATGGTATTTACTTCCTTAAGCGGGATAAGTGTAATATATCGTGTACTTGAGACATGGTTGTTGGAAGTGTCAGTGGATATAGAACATTTCCAACACAATATAGAATCTTGAAGGGGCTGATGAAACTAGGAAAAAATATTCCCTTCTTCTTGAATATCATGATCCTCTTACATAGAGATATGCATATTAATACCATCTCTCCAACATTAAACTATAGGTCTCATCAAAAAATTTCTACATAGTAATTATATCAGCTTTGGGATACCTTTGTGCGTTGTTGACTGGTTTTCACCATCTCTACCATTTATTCAACCATTTCATGTCCTAGAAGATTACATTCCCTGACTTCATCCCACTATGTCGGTTTTATGCATGTTTTCCCATAAATGGATCTATATGGATCCCTTTGGATGCTTGAGTGGAAGCTTTTGTTTTAAGAAAACTTGACTAGAGGTAGATATTGGTCCCATACTCCATTTAAGTCAATAGAATATGCTCTCAACATGCATTCTAGTTTCTGAATACTTAATTCATATTTTCTATTATTTTAAGGATGATAATCTATACAGAAGTTTGGCTAAGTGTTTAGAACATGTTGGATACTTTTCTAGAACATATAGGTGAATCTTGGATCATGATTGGATAGAATTGATATTTTTACTCCATGCATCTTTACCACTTATCTGATGTATATCTGTGTAAATTGATCTAATGTAAAGTCCTATTGAATTGTGATAATGTGATCTATCTTTATAAGATGATCCATAACAACCCTTATAGAATTGTTTCCTCAAGATTTCCTCAGATATTTGGTGACAATGTACTTGGTGATGTTTTCCAGTTTCCATGTTGGTATGGGTAATGGCTGAATCGTCCCCTTAGACTTTGGTCTTTAATTCTTAACTTGATGTCATACCATGCACTTTGATATATATTCTACGATATCATTCTTTATATTAAACCACCAATAGTTGTCTCTGAGATCTCAATACATCTTAAAGCTCCCTGGATGAATAGAGAAGGTTGAGCTATGAGCATTGTTCCGAAGCTTCTTCTTTATCATCAGATCAGATGATAAACATGGTCATGATCCAAATATTACAATTCCTTCTTTAATAATTTTTAACACTAATGATTTCCATTTTTTAATAGCTTCCACCTTTTTTATAATGTCAACATCGTTTCTCCATGCATCCTTTTTTCACCATGAGGAATAGTTGAGAAATCATATGATAAAGGATTAATGATTTTCCTTACTTAATTATTCGCATTTAAAACCTTATAAAATATAATAATATTTTATCCCTCTCAATTATAATCATTGATAATGTTTCATGATCCTTTCTATTTAGAGAATCTGCTATATTATTCACTTATCCGGGATAGTAGTGGATTGAGAAGTCATAATCCTTGATGATTGCTAACCATAATTGTTGGTTCATATTAATCTCTTTCTATGTAAATATATATTATAGGCTCTTATGATCACTATATATTTCACAATTCTCCCTATATAGATACTTTTTCCAGATTTTCAATGCAAATATAACAACTGCCTACTCCAGATCATGCATGGGATAGTTTGGTTCAGGAATTTTCAACTTCCTTGATGTGTAGGCGATAACTTTAGCATCTTTCATCAATACAAATCCTAATCCCAACATCAATGAATCAATTTATACCCCCAAATATTTCCCCACATGTCGGAAGTGTGAGTACTAGCATAGTGACAATCCATTTTTTAAATTATTTGATGTAGTCTTCACATTTACTGGTCCTGAAAAACGTTTCTTTCTTGTGATTCAGCATGGTCAGTGCCTTTGAAAATCACAAGAATTTCTTCATAAATCACCATTAATACCTAGATAGACCATGGAAACTATGAATCTCTATTACAGATGTTTTCTTGGTCCACTCTTTAATTACCTTTATCTTAGAAGGTTCTATAGATATTCCATTGATTATGATATCATTCCCCAAGAATGATACTTTATCTATCTATAACTCACATTTATTATACTTTATCTAAATTTTATCCCTTATAAAAATCTATAGAAAAGTATTTATATAATCCTCATGTTCCTCCTTTCCCTTGGAGTATATTAGAATGTCAATGATAAAGACTACAATAATTTTATTGAGGTAATCTGTAAAGACTCTCTTCAATAAGTGTGTGAATATTTCGAGAGAATTAGTGAGTTTGAAAGGAATAACATGGAACTGATAGTGTCTATACCTCATTCAAAAGGCAGTCTTTGGAATATCTTCCTTCATCACCTTTAATTGGTGATATCCTTTCTGAAGTTCAACCTTAGCGAAGTACTTGGCTCCACAAAGTTGATCAAATAAGTTATCTATCAATGGATGGGTATACTTATTCTTTATAATGATATTTGTAGATCATGATAATCTATATAAAGGTTCATTGACCCATCTTTCTTCTTGACGAAGAGGACGGGTGCACCCCATGGTTAAGCACTCAAGAATATAAAACCCTAGTCCATATTCTCTTATAACAGCTTCTTCAATTATTCAACTCAATGGTTGACATTTTATAAGGTTTCATTAATATAAGCAGAGATCTAGGAATATGTTCAGTTGATAAATCAACCTCTCATTTAATACAAAGACTGTTCATATTCATTTAGGAAAACATCAATGTAATCCCTCAAAATGTCCATGTCTTCGATCAAAATTATATCCTCTGTATCAATAATTTGAACTAGATATGATTTTCCATAAGGCAATAATGTCCACACGTGAGATGACAATTATGAAGAAGTTTAATTCTCCTCCATACACTAGTTTAGAATTGGTGGATTCTTTGGTATGTGAATAGCGATCTCCCTTTCCTGACAGTTGATGTTGGATTTGTATAAAGATAGCCAATCCATGCCTAATATAGAATCAATCTCCTCCAAATGAATTAAGACAATATTTTCTACGAGCTTTGGTACAAAAAAAATAATTGGGGGGTTTGATATATATGTTTTTGCAATAATTTCCATTTTTTCTCACATATAATGCAACCTCTATATATTTAGGTTTTGTTTGAATAGTTCTTATAAACATGAAAGATATGAAAAAAAAATATGTTGAACCAGAATTAAATAGTGTAATCACTATTTGTGAATGAATAACTAATGTACTTATGACCACGTTGTTGTTGGGATCCCCCTTATAAGTAGTGATGTAATAATCCTTCCCTTTCTTCTTTGTCTTTGGTAGATGATTATTCTAAGTACCATCGAGAACTCATGGTTTGTGCACTATCTTTTATAGTTCCCTTTCACACAATAGATGAAGAATTGAACCAATGGTGGTGCTCTCCCTTTTTAAACCACATTGTCCTACATCATCATGTCTCTTATACATTCATAAGTTAGGTTGATTTATCTCCCACATAGATAGCATTTCCCCATCCTTTTGAGGAAATTCCCATGATTCTTCTTACCACATCTTTTACATGTAGTGGTTGAGTTTTCATTCCACCTTTTTCATTCTATTCTTTACATTGAAACTCTATCTTTCATTCATTTTCACCATATCCATGGGACCATTAACCAAACACCATCTCTAATTTCAGATAATATGGAAAAAAGTCTTCATAACTCCCAAATTATAATTTCTAGAGCCTTTTGAAGGTGTGTTTTAAACCCACTAAAGAATATATCTATTTTTCGATCATTGTTGATAAAAAACCTGAAGTGTACCTAACAATCCTTGTGAAATTTTCTTCATAATATGTGATAGATTCACCTTACGTTTTCTCTATCTCAATGAATTCATTATACATCTTTTTAAGAATTTTTAGAGGAAAATACTTTTCAAGAAAATTATCTTAAATCCTTCCCTCTCCATATCTTCAATTTTTTCCTTTATATTGGTGTTCTTAATCAATTTCCACTACTATTTGGCCTCTCCATATAAATGTTAAATAGAAAGAGTAACCTTCTCTATATCAAAATAGTGAAGAAAAAAATAGATATTGTCTAATGAGATGAACCACTATTACATGATGATCCAATTAGATGATACACTAAATTTTGATGGATTTTTCCACATAAAATACTTGATATTCAGCTACTCCAACTTAGGTGAAGGAGGATGTTATGCCTTATTCTTGTTATTGTTCATAGTATGAGAAAAATAGGTAATTATCTTCATGAAAATTTTAACTCCACCTATCAAGGCATTAGGGATATCAATCGAGAAATTATTTCATTGTCCCTGACATGGGTTTTTGGCCTGGTTTCATCTACTTCCCACCATTTTCTAAAATATCAATGGTTAGAACAAAACATAATTCAAAAATCCAGAAATAATTAATTTCTTCCTTTTTGAAATTAAGTCTAAAGGAATATCTTTTGGCATCCCTATGTTTATCATTTTCTAAAACATATTTTTTATGGTTTATTATTTATACTTAGTCTCATACTAAGGTTTTTCACTAATGTTCTCTAGTACTAATTCCAAAATTTACTAAATCATGCTCTGATAGAAACTATAGTGACCATTGTTTTTCATATCTAACTATTAAATAATTTTAAAGATAAGAAACATAGTAGTTTTACATAACCATTATCTAAAGGTTTAGTATCCTTGGAATATTTGGACCAGACATAACTTTTACAAAGTAAAACAAAAAATAATAATTGTATTCCAACTTCTCAAGATTCTTATTGGCCATAAAACTCTCCATAGTAAAAAATATTCGCATGAGGATATACATCATAATAAGGGGTGATCTAAATGTATAGCAAGAGGATGAATAAGAGACATGAAATATGGGATTTCATAATCATAATCATCATTGAATAATCAAAGTATCATTAACATAATCATTATAGGAAGTATTAGATAACTTCTTGGAATTTAGCAAAGCATAAAAATGAAATATTATGTCATAGTGGTCAAATAAAACACATAGTTTTGAACAAATAATGCATCATATTCACAAATATTTTACTTTATCTCATGAGATTCATCACATTACCAATGCATTGAAGTGATATATAAATCTTGGCACACCCGTCACATCATAACATTTTCATATTCTATATAATTTCAGTCTCACGTGTCCCATTATTACATTTACATTATCATTCATGCCACATAAAATGTATATAAATATTGGAAAAAAATAACCCTTGTAAATAAATGGGTTTTATTTAGGAAATTATAAATTCATGAATACACATTGGGGTTTTAAAATGAAAGAAGGAATAACATATTTAGCATAAGAATCATCAATCTTGGGTGAAGAAGAAACTATCTCCCAATAAGTAAAAGTAGATTTTTTTAAGTAAGTGTTCTTTGGTATAAATCATTAAATTTATCATAAAATCATTTTGGAGACATTTATATATTTAAAAGAAAATGTAAGTATAAATAAATTATATTTAACAAATATGAAAATAAATCCATCTATATCCAAAGAAGATAAAGAAATTATGTTCTTGGTAACACTAGGCACTTAATAATAGTTATGTAAAACCAAAATAATCCCATTCGGCAATGAGAGGTTGTAATAGTCAATAGCCAACACAGCCATCCTTGTTCCATTGACAACTCAAATATCCACCTCTTATTTAGAAATATTTGTAAATCTACTTGGTTCTTGAATTTGAGTATAGATGTGAGCCCCAAAAGATATATCTAATACCCACTGTGCAGAAATGGAAAGATTTCACTCGATAATGAACACACCTTTTTCATACCCATGCTTTTGGGTGTAGTTCCTCTTTTAGTGGCCTTTATTTCCACATGAAAAACAAATTTCCTTCCGTTCCTTACCCTGCATATGGATCTTCCCCTTCTGTGAGGGATGATGCTTGGGGTCTTCAGACCATTTATAAGTCTTTGGACCCTTTTCATTTTCCTTCCTTTTCATATTCACCATAAGTACTATGAGTTTTTCATGCCCCATGTCCTTATATACCTTGCGAATTATGGTCAAAAGTTCTGATAGTCTCTTCTCGTTGTTTCTCATGTTATATTTGAAAATGAAGCTAGAGAAGGTCTTGGGAAGTGATGATAGGATGATATCTGTATGCAACTTATCCGATATTTTAATCACTAAGACGTATAGACGTTCAATGTATCCAATAAGCTTGACTACATGAGGCCCAGATGGCACATACTATCCAAGCTTAGTTGTAAAAAACATTGGAGATCTCATATCTCTCTTGTCTCGCCTTCTCTTAGTAGAGATTCTTAAGGTGAAAAATCATGTTATACACGTCCATGTATTCATAAATTTAAAGATAAAGAACCATTTATTGATATATTATTCATTATAGTTCTATTATGTTCACTTAAGTCCTCTTTTAAATGTTATAGAGTTTAATTACATCGTTCAGGGGTGTTCATTTTCCTGATTTTGATGATTGGTTCGCTTGTATATGAGTTTGGAAGTTTATGAAAAATGGGTATAATTTTCCAGAAATAAAATTAAATATTATTAATGAACACATTGAGTTTTAAATGGTTATATATATAATTTTTTTAAATGTTATGAGTTTGAATAGTTAGATAAAAGGTTAGTGATAATCATATATATTTTTTGGCGGTTTTTCAAACATTACAAACTAGTTTTGTTCCATTATTTATTATTGTTCATATAAGTTAATTCCAAACATAAAACCAGTTCTTACATAAATTTTAATATATTTGAGAACCATTGTAGTGGTTTTATGAAAAACTTTGAAGTAATTAAAGGAAAATTAAAATGTATTTTCCAAGATGGTGGTAAATCAACAGACCACAGATGATATTTCATGTTTAAAAAAAAGAATAGGGAATATAATTTAAGATGAATTATTACATAATAAAATTATAGTATATAAAATATACTATACTTTTATGGACTCTTGGAAATGTGGAGGTGAGTAATGCATAATAAAATAAATGAAATTTAAGGTAAAATAATGAAAATAAATAGGTTTTTACCTCTTGAATTTCTCCTTCTTGAGAACCTCTACAGGGAAAATGGTTATTTATTTTGATGAGACCAAGAGCTCCAGAACTAGGGGAGGGGATTAGGAATAGTATTGGGTATAAAATTTTAAAAAAATCAATTATTTAAAGGTGTGAGGGAGAGGGTTGGTGAGTGGTGGTATTTATAGGGGAGGAGATAGGTCTTCTCTTATTATTTAATTCATTATATAATTATTTTGGCCAAATACTATAAATATATTGACAGATATCACTAAATATATTAAAATAATGAATTAGAGTTCTATATTTTCTGAATTCATTAGCCTTACATCATTTATGACTTAACAAATCATGTATATTTATTGGAAATTATCATATTTATTCATTCACTAAAAATTCAAGTATTTCATAAAAATTACAAATATTTACACTAACCTTTTATCGACGTTTAGAATTGAAAAACGAACTCTATTTTATAAAATTATTTTATAAATATGACAAATTTAATTTTTAATTAAATTCACCATTTACTCAAAAAATAAAAATTATAAAATTATAACTGATTTTATAACACATTTATAAATAAATTAAGGTCTCATAAAATTATATTATAATCATAAGACAATAAACGATTAATTTATGGATATATTTTATGAAAATAAATTTTCTTTTATACACTCATAATAATTATAAAATTGTAATTAAATATTTATAACTTATAAAAATACCAACACATAATTTATAATTTTTAAAAACATTATTTTCTTATACTGTGAAATAAATATATAATATTTTCATTCGTAAGATAAATGATTTTTATTTATACTTTTATAGGTTAGGTAACTCTTCTATTGTCTGGATTATAATTCCTAAGGGTCATATTACTATTCCAAATGTCAAGTTACTATTTCATTTATATAGGTTCCTTAACTTCTATAAACACCTATTAATTTTTTTCATTCTTTATTTATATTTTATTAATTGTGTTATAAAAATGATTCTATGTGATTTATACTATATGAAAAAATTGTAATAATTGAATTTCTATTGATAATATTTTGGGTCATTACATTTCATGAAATATTTTTAAGTTAATTTTTATTATAATTTATATGGTATAGATAACCCTTTATGTTGGTTGAGGAAACAATCTAGGGATTAGGATAATATAACTTTAGTGAAACCCATATGGATGAGTTTTATGGAATTCTTTTAGTATGTGATAACATTATGAAATTTTTTTAAGTATAGATTTTGTGGTTTTCCTTGAAAAATAATCCTTGTTTTCCTACTATAGGAGAGTGTAGGCTCTATCATAGATATACCTAGCTGTAATAACCATGAAAATGAGTATTAGTTAATAATGTAATCATCACCTCATGCATGACAAAGAGGCCTAACTGGAAACATCATTTGATACTCCCATGTGATATTCTATGGTCAATCACATTCATGTAAAGAACCAATATATATGATTTATTTAATAGTTACATTAATGGATTAGGGTAATATGTACATGATAAATAATAGGAATAAATTTTTAATGAACTAAGACAATAAGAGTATAAAATTAATGCGTAATTAGAGAAATATGGTCTTTCATATTTATATGATCATTTACTCTGATTATACTATATATTATCTTAATAATTTGTGGTTTAGTATTTCTTTAAATAAGGTCATGAGAATGTAGATGATAAAGGCATATATTTTTAAACAATAATTTCTTATAATAAAATATGGTATCCTACTTATATGGTCGTGAATCTATGTATATTCCTATTATAATAGAAAACGTGGTTGTTCTAGTCTTACTAATGGTAGTGAGTTTGATATCATAATAGAAATTAATTATTCGTTATTTTATATATTTTAACAACTATTTTATATTTATTGATGATTTTAAGTTATATAATAAAATTAATGTGAATTATGTGAAACATATAAGGAATTTTCACTAATAATTTTTCATATCTAAAGGAGTAGAAACATATATTAAATGGAATCAATATGGTTGAAAAGTTATTTTATAACTTGGTAATATTTGGGGGATAACTATTGTAGAACAAATTATTTTATGGATGGATAAATATTGGTATTAATATAGGATTACTGCTAAGATAATAAAGGGTCATGTTATTTTGAAGATATATGTTATATAGTATTGATAACCAAGGGATTGATAATTGAATCATGATATTTTTCAATTACATTTTTTCGACTGTGATATGGAATTTCTAGTGTATGATTTTATAATATTTGGGGGTTATAAATAATATTAATTTATTAAAGGATATATGGTATCACTATGGTATTTTTATTTCATATTAAAATGATTATTGAAAGAGTATGTTACATGGATTATAGGATAAGGGTATGTGAATACATTGGAATATTATTGTATGAATGAATAATGTTGTTTGAAAAAAGATAAGTAACTTGATATATCCTAAAAGAGTGTGGAAGATTCCAAATTAGAGGTTATACCCTAAATTATGGATATTATAGGAATAGCATAACACACTTTATCGAAAGATTAATAATTCAAATTGTAACAATAAAATTTATTTAATGGGGAGAATGAATTACTTGAGAATTCATTGTGTATTTTACTTAAATAAATATTATGTTAATAACTTTCTCAATACAGTACATAGAACTAAAATGAATCTATGATATGCGGTTATAAAATTTGACCATTTAAATATTACTATTAAATTAGCACGCATAAATTAAAGTAACCATATTATGAAATCTATGAAGGAATGAGATGACATCAAGTAGTGGATGACTCCCTTATGAAGCAAATTTATCCGATATTTGGATAGAGGTATCTTTATTTGAGTGTGTTATAGACCAAGTTGAATCAAACCAAGAAAACTATGGTATGTGAAAAAATGTAAGTGAGAGAATGTTAAGCTCAGATAAATTGCCACAAGATCTAAAACAAAGGAATTTCCACCCTCAACTACCACTATAGTTTACATTATGATTACATCATACATTGATATCTGAAGGGGTAATGTAAATATAATTATAATTACAAAATCATGTTATTATTGATGTCATATATTATTTATCACATTTATTTTACACATTTTATGTTTTTAATTTTAATGAATTTTTTATTATTTACTAATTCATTGATAACATAAAAAATATCTTAAAAAGTTGTTAATTTTTTTTAAATTATTTAATGATTCTAAAAATGATAAATATTATTGATAAAAAAATTATAAAAAATAATAGCACTAAAATGATTAACAATTGATAGGAAATACCAATAAAAATGGTTAACACTTTATAACATTAAACCCCGGTAAATATTGTTTCTCATTATATTTTATGATTAAAATTAATTTTAAATATTAAATTATAGAAATTGAATTTGAAAAAATGAACATTCTTTTTGGATTTATAATTTGAATATTTGTTTAAGATGAAATTTTTGGATTTTCCTAAAATGATTGGTTTTTAGGTTTATAGTAAAAATACCATTTTAAGAGAGAAGTTGACTTTGATGACATCATTAATATACAAGTGTGAATGAGAAATTTATGAAAAGAAATTATAATAATTTTTTTTATTTTTATGTGAATTTATAATATTAAAAAATCATGGTTTAAGCACCCATATTTTAAATTTTTTATATTAAGTTATATTTTAAAATAAAATTATGTAACTTCCCCTATATAGACACCCTCTAAAGTATCCAAATTGGGTTGGTTACTGGACCTCATGTGAGCCTACCTGTATGCCAAAGGCTACCAACTAGCAGTGGGGGCGTGATGATATAGTGGGAAGATTATATCCCCTGGTATGATGGTACATATAAGAATAAATATAGAATATAAATAAGTTTAATAAGAGCAGTATACATAGAGAAACCAGCATCTCATATTGCTAGGAAATAAAAGGAAGAACAAATAAAATAAATATAATAAATCATACAATGACAGGATTAAAGGTATATAAATTTAAAAATAAAAAACGTACAACCAAAATAATCAATATACATAAAGTAGATCCAAAATTCCTTGGTCCCAGACCCCATGTCTTAGATCATATAAGAACGTTATTCCAACCAAAAACCATATATTCCTAGAAAACACACAAATCCATGCTGAGCCTGGTATATAATCATTTCACCATGGGATTGGGAAGAGACCACTCAATATAAGCATTATAACATGGGACTAGGTAGAGGCATCCAATATAAATATTAGAGAGTGGTATTTGTCAAATTCTGCTTAATATAATCATTATAGCATGAGACTTGGTAGATCCCACTCAATATATGAATTACAACATGGGACTGGGAATAACCTACCCAATATAAGCATTAAAACATGGTACAGTGAATATATCTCTCAACATAAACATTACAGTATGGGACTGAGTATAGCTCATTCCATATAATCATTACATCATGAATCAAAACACATGCCACTGGAATGTCGATATTAAAATATCAAATCATATGGATCAGTGGTTTTTTATGTAAATTAACATTTTTCTATTTACATTACTTTCATTATATATCAATATATCAAAAACTATATCAATGAAAAAATACCTTTACATTGAGCATATATATCAAGAAAAAAACTAAATCTCATGTCATTATAAACACACTTTGTGTTATTATACAATTTCTTATTAATCAATGGTTCATTCACCTAACAGGAAGCCATAATCTATGTCACATCATCAATTGAATCCAATGGGATCCAACCAATATTCCATTCCTTGATTTACCATTAATGAATGAATAAATTAATCAAAGAACACATTACATCATTACAATTACAATATTGAAAATAATTCATAATTTAACGGACTATGAGGTTAGGTTGATACTCTATTTCATTATTTGACGATTAAGAACCACTAAAAATGGGTAATTCCAATAGAAATAGAGGTAAGAGAGATTAAAAATTGAATCCTAGATCACACAAAATCAAAGTCAAGACAATACCAACTGTAATCAATGGATTTCCACAACAGTGATGAATAATTGAAGGTAATGGAAAACCTAATAAGATCAACACACCAGGGATCAAATGAAGAAACAAAATGTTTGGAATAGAGAGGGAAGGGGACTAAAATTTCCTCGAACACCTTAGGTCTTGAGAAGAGGGTTATCTTCACTGAATGAATGAGTAGAATCAAATGCATGATATCCTTAAAACCATTGGTTCTGATACTTACACTTCATTTAACCATTTCATGTCATGTACTTAACAATTAGTGAGATACACTAAAATACACATCACATTGGTATAATATTTATCATATCCCACATTTACATAGCGTGAATTAGGTTTATGATGTGTAACCACTTCACATCATGAACTAGTTCAAGACATGTTCCTGGAGGTAGTTACAGATCTTGTAGTATAAACACGACATGTAAATCCTCTACAAATAGTTTTCATCCCAAATTCTTCTTAATTAAACAAACTACCACCAAATACTTCCATATAATGAAAAAACCTCATAAACCCATATAACATATTTTCACTCAGACTCAATTAATTAAAATAAACCTATATTCTGGAATATTATTACATTCCCCCCCTAAAAATTACTCTTCATCTCTAAATAAGACTCAACTGCCAAGTTTCAACAAAAAAATGAAAAAGTGATGTACCTAGAAATATATGGGATCGTATAACCACTAACATGTACTTTCTCATCCTCAAGCTACTCAAAGAATCCATGTGGGGACTCAGAAAACAAGTTTGTCCACTATGATCACATATCATACTCCCTATCCCATGTATCTTCCTAAAAAATTCCATTTTAACATCACACTCAAACTAGAGGTATAGTCCTTCCTTGAAGATATTTTTCAGTATTCTCTACAATTTGTATTGGATGCACCTAAAGGGACACATCGACATAATTCTTGATGTACTCAATGTGTACCAAATATGAAGGGCTAGGATAATATCTACAAAGCTCTATGACATGATTCATGTCATGCATGGAATTGTATCACTATGAAAAGGCTAATCGGTATGCCACTGTACTAACTTTTTCCTCTATCTCAAAGGGATTAATAAACCTTGGTACTAACTTACCCATTTTATTTATACAATGTTTCCCAACCTAGCCAATACCTGAAATAAAAACATGATAACTAACCTCAAACAATAGATGTCATCTTGAATAGTTCACATATGATTTCTACGGACTCATTGTGGCCACAAACAACCTTCCATTCAACTAAACCTGCTTAGACATCTCCGACACAAGAATAGGTCCATAATGAGATGACTCACCTACCACAAACCAACAAAGAGGTAAAAATAATGGAATTCCATAAAAACATAAATTGGTTCAAACTGGATCGATGCTTGGAAGCAATCATTATATTAAAATTATACAAGTTTCATAATATACTCCCAAGAACAACATAAAAAACCAAAACGTAGGCACATAACATAGGCAATATAACATAAACAGTATGCTTAGATTGAAAAATAGATTTAAGATGATATGTTTTTCTTAAAATGACTGATGATACCATAGAAGACCCTTTCAGATATGTAATGTGAAATGATGATCTCTGTCTGAAATGATACTCCTCATAACACAATGCAACCGAACTATATCTCATATGTAATGACTACCCGATTCATTAATAGTGAGGGTCTCCCTGATAGGTAATAAGTGTGATAGCTTCATTAGAAAATCCATGATCACTCATATGAAATAATTATTATGGGTTATATTGGGTAATCCTTTTACAAAATCTTCTATGAAATAATTCAATTACCACTCAGGAATGGGAAAAGGATGTAAAATCTTAGTTGGCCTCTAATTCTCAGCTTTCACCTACAGATAAGTGAAACATCTCACCAAAAATCCCTTTACAAACTTCTTTATTCAGAACCACCAATATTTTTTACAAAGATCACGATATATCTTTTACAATCTAGGATATAACAACAATTTTAAAGGATGGTACACTTTTATTATATCTAATTGCACACTCGTATGAACACATACTCATCCATAGAAAAGAATAAAATTATCACTACTTAGAGACCATCCTGATGATTTCTCAATACCATATAATATATTTCTCTTATCTAATCCCTTTAGATTAGATAACATCCTTATCTTGATACATTCCCAATGCCCGGGTCTAACATATGTTGCAGTCAAAGAAACTCCTCTATAGGACTCTTAAATTTCACGATACATGTCTACAAAGATTGAAATCATCTACCACTATTTAAAAGACTCTCGTACTTCCTCTTAAAATGTATTCTAGCTCAAATAATTAGTAATGGAATTTTACTATCCTAGTGTATAACAAATAAGTAATTAGAAAGGCTATAGATATTCAACCCACCCCCCATGACAATGGTTCTAGTCTTGCTGAGAAAAGATGTACCTAAGTATTTTTTTTTTGTGCACCAAAACCACTCTCCCATAAATTTGTTTCCCCATCACCTCAAGGAATGTACCACCACATATTACTCTAGATTGTGAGTAGGTTAATTCCACTCATGTGTTCTTAACTATATGATTCCACAAGCAACCAATTTATCGTCCTAGATTAGAATTACGTTGATTCCAACTCCTGATTCATCATAGTACACAATATATAATTTACCAGAAAGAAGTAAAGTCTGGATAGTTTCATTTCCGCACAATAAAATCCATCTTGAAAGTATCTGACTAAAAACATCACTTATTTATTGGTCAGTCCAGACATCAGTGATTCTAGATGGGAAAAGTCTTCAAAAAAGCACCGATAATAAGTTACTAAACGAAGAAAGTATTGAATATCAAAGAAATTATTGGTTCACTCCCAAGATAACATTACTGAAACATTCTATATTACTATTAATACTCTATCCTCTAATAATACATGATCCAATATGTGCACTTTATCTATCTTGAAAATGAATTTTCGTTGTATTGGAAAAAAGATGAATTTCTATCAATGTACTCATGATTATGTCAAGATATTTGGCATGATTGTATACTTACTGGTAATACACTATTATTTAATTTAAAAGTCACCAAAAACTCTTATTGAAAATTTTGAATGATCCAATTTACCATGACCATTAATACCAATATTCATTTTTCCAACCAAATGGTATCACTAAAAACTCATACAATCCATACCGTCTCCTAAAAGCCGTTTGAGGTATGTCATATGGTATCACCCTCAAATAATGTTATATTAATCTCAAATTTCTCTTTGAGAATATTTTAGAACCTCTCAACTAGTTGAAGGGACTGTAAATAGATGAAAGGTGGTGTTAGTTCTTAACCGTCATCATGTTCAATATCTGATAATCCACACATAACTAATAATTACTATCAGAATTCTTGGAGAAAATAACTGGAGATCAACATGGATGTGTACTAGGCTGTATGAACCCTCTGGATTCTAGATATTATAATTTAACTTTCAACACTGGAAGCTCTACTGGTTCTATTTTTTACGCAAGAATAGAAAATAACTCTTACTCTCAAAATTAACTCGATCCTAAAATTTATCTCCCCATCAGTAGGTAATCTATATAAATCCTATAAAAAGGAATCTTCAAAATTATCTTCCAATAGAGGAACATAATCATGTTTCACTCCAACCAAAGATAGAGATATATAGTCTATCTGAGCTATGAAACAATCTAGTTTTAATAAATTTTTCTTACATGACTAACCTGAAGATCCCTCTCTCCATGGTGAGAATAGTTTCATCCTTCTGGAGATAAGAATGTAAATTTACTCTATTTATAGTAAATATGATCTTGGTATATGAATTACCAATCCATATCAATAATAAAATTGAAATACGTAATTTCTAGCACAAATGGTCCCCAAAAGAAATGGTTACCATGAATTAATAGATAAAACGCATTGAATTTTTTGATATTCTATGAATGTACTACCAAAAATATATTGATGTTAAAAACACCATTTATTATTTTAGAATCCAAGATCAAAACATTTTCACAATGATAATATAAAAAGGAATGGAATTATTCAGTATCATACAAAAAATAATCAAGGGTATATGATATAAGAATCATTCCTCTAATGGTAGATGGTTACACATCCTCAATAGTAGGAGTAGTCTGTATAATATGAAACTAATTATCCCCTTTTCCTTGGGATCTATTCATACAGCCCTAAGATATTCCATCTACCTAAAACAATCACCCCTGCATTAATGAACCACATCCCCTTCCTTGGATTGAATTACCAGTAGAAATCAAACTACCAGTCTACTAAGTAGTAGCTGATTCCTTCTCAGACTTGGGTACCTCTCCCAGTCCTTGACCACTGATATACTACAACATTCCCTTAAAAATCACTACATATGTTGAACCCTTAAGTAAGAAGGAAAGTCTGAATAGGGGAACATACACTGAGGCTTCTTGTGGTCCAATGTGGCCCACTGAAATCACTACAACAAAACATGGTTCTAATATGGCTTCCCACTTCCTAGGATCCTTTGTTAACTATTTCCTTGGAAAAACTATCATAGTGTCAATTTTTTTACTAGAAGAGTAGTTCCTAGTTCACCCTACTCAAACAATCTAAATGATGTTTAGGGACGCTCTTAGATTTCTTTTTGTTATTAAAAACTCGTTCAAAACATTATCGAAACTCCCCATATAGAAGATGTTCATATGTGACTTGATCTCAAAGAAATTCTCATCCTAATAAAATATCTCCATTTAGATCTCATCCCCCTACAATGATGGTCTGAGGAACTAAATTTTGGTGAAACATTCATGGTTTTCCATCACTAATTTACCCTCTCATGTTAGATGGATAAACTTGAAAGCCTTATCATCCCTCAAAGTCTCTAGATAGTAGTGGCTCAAGAAATTCACCTCGATGTCCTTCCAAGATAATTCCTCATTCTTCCCAGCCTCCTCTAGAATATCCCATTAATTCTTGGTATGTCAACATAGAATATACATAGCAAGATTCACCCTCCTATATAAAAGTGCCTCAAGGTTATTAAATATCATATGTACTTAATCAATACAAAACTCAACTACTTGGGGGGCATCCTTCCCTAATGATCATAGGCATATTCTGTAGATGAAACTCTATCTTCAAATATCACATCAAAATCATTATTCAAACAGTCTTCCTTTCTAGGGACTGGATGACCCTAAAAAAATTTATGAATCCCAACATCCATATGATTCTGATGAGCTATTTGAAGCTTTGTTTTGACCTCATTATAAGTGTTCTAATTTCTAATCTCTTGAAGATAAACATGAATATTAGGGATATGAATTTTCTTTATAAGATAAAAATACTCCTTAAAAACTATAAAAAACAAAAAGGTCAACCTAAATAGGTGACAATAATAGAAAATCACTACTTCTAATATCATATCATAGTAAACACAAGAAAGTATGATTCAAATTAATTGAATATTTACCTATCATGAACAATGCATTCCAATATATATCCCAATGTGCATACAATGATGCTTGAATACTCCTTTCATGCCATTCCAGTTCATGAGTATAAATATACACAAAAAATAACACTACATAACATTTGAATAACCCATGGTGAAATAATTCCATATGTAACAAGAAATCAACAAAAACAAAAAAAATACATCCCTAAGAACTTAGGTTTTACCATGAACAGGGGTTAGCTACTCTCATGCACAATCTCATTACCATGTACCGATACATCCAAGTATCCTTTCTACCTTTCCTAAATTGTAAATAAATTGAAAAGAAAAACAATATTCTCTACTAATACCAAATTGTAGTTCCCTCAATTCTGTAACCCATCACATGGCCAAAACAGGTTGTTTACTTTACATAAGGTGCACCTCCCCATATAATAGAGGTTGTCAACTAGTAGTGGTGGAAGGATGTTATAGTGGGGAGACTATACCCTCTAGTTTGGAGTTACATAGAAATAAAAATATACAATATAAATTAATGTATCTAGAGTAATAGAAATAGTAGAAACAGTATCTCATACATTTGGTAAATTAATAGAGGAACTAAAAACCCAATAATAATGAATCTTGTAATGAAAAGATGAAATGTATCTAATATTAAAAGTAAAAACCATACAAATAAAATAATTGGACAATACAATGTAAAACCAAAATCCCCCAATCCAAAACCACATTTCATACCAGCCTCCAAACTCCATGTCAAACATCAATAAAAAAATCGGTAAAATGGTCTTGTGAACTTATCCAAAACTGTACCCATTTAATATTATCATGAACAAAATAGTGGCCAAAATATGTTGTGTGTAAAAATGAGTAAGTCAAAACCATCGTGTTTAAACATAACCTATCTGATAATATGTGTATGAAATAAGTGATAAAATGGTGTACTAATTAATAAAATAATACAATATAACAATTAAACATATTCATCACCATGTCAGAATGTCTCTAAGTGTGTAGAAAAACTATGGAAACAAAAAACCATATATCTATAGAAAAACACAAAAAAAACTAGGCTAATCTCTCTTTATAAGCATTACAACATGTGACATGGTAGAGCCCACTCAATATAATCATGAAAATATGGTATTTGGTAGATCCATATCAATATGAGAATTACATCATGGTACTAGTAAGATCTCACTCAATATAATCATTATTGCACATGATATGGAAATACTACTCAATTTAAGCATTACAGTATGGGTCAAGGCATAGCCCACTCAATATAAGAATTACACCATGGGAATTGGTAGATTCCACTCCATATAAACATTACACTATGTAAATGGGAAGATCCCTCTCAAGATAAGAATTAAAACATGGGTCTTGGTAGATCCTACTGAATATAAGAATTTTAACATGAATCAAAACACATGTCATACCAAAAATGATATCACAATATCACATCAAATGTGTCCATGGTTGATTATGAAAATTAAAAAAATTCATTCAAAATCACTTTCATTATATATCAATATATTAACATCCATATTAATAAAAACAATTTACACGGTGAATCTATATAAAACAGACACCTGAATCTCAATCATGACAAACCAATATTACTCCATTAGAAAATTTCTTATTAATTAAGGATTCTATCACCCAACAGGTATCCAGAAGCCAGATCACATCATCAATTGATTCCAAAGGGATCTAACCAATATTTTATTCACGGATTTACCTTAATCAATGTATAATTTCTTTAAATCACATGTTACATCAGTGAAATCAAAATATTTCATAAAATTAAAAATTAAAAAAACTATAGGGTTAGGTTTAGACTCCCTGACTTTATCCAGATATTAAAAAACAATGCTTAATTTCAATGTAAGGTGAGACGAGGGAGATCAAATAAGGAAACATAGATCATATAGAATTTAGGTTAAGCTATATAGAACTATGGTATGAGGATTTCCACCATAATTGTGGTTAAAACTAAAGAGATGGAAAACCCTATGTAGTTCAACATGCCATGGATAAGATGCGTAAAAATAACATCTAGAATATAGGTAACGATCCTAGAATCTTTTAGAGAACCTTAGGTCTCGAGAGGATGGTGACCTAGACTAAAAGAATGAGGAGAATAAAATTCATGAAAATATTAAAACCATTTAGACTGAAACTTACATGATGTGAAACGCATTCATGTCACATTTTTTCAATTGGTGAGATACACCCAAAAATTCATTACCTCAGTTTAATATTTATCTTGATTGGCATTCAAAAGGCTTGAATTAGATTTATGATGTATAAATGCTTCACATCATGAACCAGCTCATAAAATGTACTTAGTGGCTTTTATATGTCATGTAATAGGTACACGATGTGTAAATTCTCTGTAGTTAGTTTTAAGATTAAATTATATAAAAGAACCCAAACTACATACAAATCCTTATAAAGTATGTAAACACCTCATAAACCTATCAAGAAGATTTTTACCCAAAAACCATTAATTATAACAAACATAAATTCCATCAATTTATTTGATTTTCCTAAACAATGTTTCTCTTTATCTAAGTAATACATAGTCATCAGAGTTCAATGAAAAAATAAAATAGGTACCTACATGGAAAAGGAAAGATCTTTCAAATTGTTTTCAATAAATTATACTTTTAGTATTTGAATATTAATTTTTATCACTTTTAGAAAATTAATATAATAAAATGTAATTTAAAATTTCAATCATTACTTCCAAATTATTTAATATTGATTGATTTATTTTCAATCCAAAATGTTAACTTTATTTCATAAAAACTATCTTCATTAGTAAAAAAGAGTAAAAATGGTTTAACCAAGTGGTAATGATAGGTAACCTATTTGAAACAACTGTTGGAAAAGGGTTTTTGGGACCTTTTTCAAAATTATCCCTTTTTACCTCTAATATTTCCAAATTTTTAACTACGTTCCTTCAATTTTAATTCCCATTAATAATGTTTTTTTGGTATTTATCCAAATAAATCATCCATTTTCGCTTATAAAAATGGAAATCCACTCATCACATCACTTCACACTAAAACCCAAACTATACTGAATAAAATTAAACGAAATATCTATTAAACACTCATATAAACATTAAATATATTATTATCTTATCAATAGACCATACCTCAAGGGATTAATTACATTTTCAAGAAAGATTATCCAAGAAACAATGTGTAATTTTTTAACCGATCATTTATCATTTATATTTTTTAATGTTGACATTATTTTACAAAAATTCCATTACAACATCTAAAAATTAAAATATAATTTTTATGAGTACATTGTTTCATTTTATAATTTTGGAATAATCATGAACAACCTTTCACTTTTACAATAATGAAAACAAAAATTTCATTTGTGCGATGTGTGTACTACCACCTCCACGATGAAACGTGTTTCATTTTAATTCACCTCTATAAAAGTAATATAATAAAAGGGAACTTAATATAAAGGAATATTATTTATGAAATATTTTATATTCTGAAATGATAAACCATATTATTCATTTTCCCCATTCTATGGAATGTGAAATTAACATCCATACATACGTATGGACTACCGCTTCTGTGGAATGATTGATTTCTTCTTTTATTTTCACCACCGCCTTACATGGATTATCATAAGAATGTGTTTAATGTATAAATATGATTTTTATTACATTATTAATTCTCTAGAAACAAATTTAATAGAATATTTAGAATATGTTAAATAAACAATCGTGGAAAATTCTACCATGCAAAAAATCATTGTAAGAGAAAAAAATGATTTCTTCATACTATCAATTATATTGGTATAAGTTATATTATTCTTTAGTTATTACAAATTATTATATATAAAACTATAATTAGTAAATAATATAATTATTCTTCTAGTATATGTTATTTTAACTTAATTACTTAATAATCACGAATTAAATGTTATATGTTCTTATATGGGTTCGTTTAACCACCTAATTGAATAATGATATTAATATAAGTCATGGATGAATATTGGAATATAATTTACAGTAATATATTATATATGTAAATAAAAAATGACTATTTTTTTCTAAAATGGTAATATTATTTTTTTAACTCATTATTTAATAAATCACCCTTTGATCGAAAAGAATCACTGAAACATACACATTTCCAAATTATTCTTTATGAACCCTAACAAAAACTACCATATAATGAAAAAAAATTTCTTATAAATAATTATAAACATCAATTATTGTTTATTATATTTTTTTCGATGATTAATTTTATGAAAATAATGAATAATAATACCACTATTAGAAACTAGTTCAAAAGATTCAATATTACTCACACTCGGTATAGAAAATAAATAATACCAAACTAATATACATGAAAATTATAATTATATAAAAATTTAAAAAAGGTTATAGATAATAAATTTTTTCATAAATTGGTTAATAATACATCTAATTTTTTATACATTAGTTTATAGTGCATTTTGTGAAAAAATAATTTGAGGTAAGGGGTTTGGTATAAAATTTAATGTCTTCAGGTTAATTTATTGTGACTCATTTCTTAATTTTAACGATGATAAATATAATATGGTGTGATTAAATCATAATAAATTTATTTTTTATATTCATAAGAGTTTAGGGATATCAAATTTACATTCTAAGAAAAATCAAATCCATTCTAATTAAACCAAAGTTGAAAGGAATTTTGATGAAAATGCTTCTAAAACTAAAACGATTTAGATTTCTAATATTATTTTCAAAATAAAGATTATTTTTGAAAGATAATCCTTGATATAATATTTTAAAAATTTTAAAAACCATAATAATTTTTATTGGATATTCATGGGGTTTTATATATACTCTCAAAATTTTATTTCCCCATGACTTATATTTTTTCAAAAGTGTTTCTTAAAAGTAAAATTGTCACCATTTCTTTTTCTCAGTAAAAAACATACATTATTCAATATTTTTATTCACTATATGGTTTTTAATGTTTCCTTATTTATTAATAAATAATTTAATGAGGTTATTTTCAACTAATTGATAATATTTTAATAGTTTTAAATAAATTTTTATGTTTTTCATATATGTTATTTATGTCTAAATGTGAAAATATTATTTTTTACATTTACATGTGAATACATTATTCTATCAACATTATTGTTTTATATGAATATTTATCTCTATTAAATTTTTGTTTCTAAAAGATTATTTTCTCATATTTTTATATAATGTTTCTTTTAAAATGATTGGGAAAGTTCAAGATTATTTATTATTTCTAAAATGGGGTTTCAAAAATTTCAAAAAGTGAGTTTCATAAAAGTTTTCATTATTTAAAATATCTTATAATTATTCTAGAAAAATATTTAATTTATAACATACAATTATTTATTAGGATGGATTATGTAATATCTATCTCCTTTGGAGTAATAATCCATCACTGTCTTTTTCATTCTTAATCTTCCAATGTTTATACATATGAGCACATTTCAAATATTTTTCCTCTATTAACACACTAAATTTCCTACCTCTAATTGAATGGTGTTTACATTTGTACCATATTTAAATTTACTGGGGATATTATTATCTTAACCATATACTATTTTCTATATAGTTCAAAAACCATATGTTTTTTTATCATAATTGAATGGTATTTACCTTGGATGATACTTTATTTCATTAGAAAAAAAATTATTTTCCATTGGATTATCATTTTATGATTATTGTTGAAATTATTAGTGATTTCCTTATGTGAAAAATTTTAAAAGGATATAAACCCCATTTTTTGAAAGGTTTATTTATGACCTATTTAATGAAACCCATTTTCTTCCGTGTGTAATTTATATTATAAAAAGTGAATGATTTTAATTAGGTACTTCGATGATTACAACATTATTTATCTAAGTACATTATGTAGTGATAAGTTAATTATTTTCATGTGGCACATGTTAGTTTGGATGAATGAAGGGTGGGATCCTATATCTCCCCCAAATGAATTTGTTAAAAGTTTATATATTATGAGATGAGTATTCATGTGAATATTTTAGTTTCTCGTAAGCATTGGAACTCCCGGTGTTCCCCATGAAAGTAATGTTTACCTATACTAATGTTTATTCCATATTTAAATATTATACTTAATTTTTTATTAGTTCTAATTACTATTAATTTCTCTCATGGATCATGTTTATTGACTCATGTTTCCACTTTATTCTGACCTGTGTCTTATTTTATGGTAAGACTTATTTTATGTTTCATGACCCATGATTTATTGTGAGTAATTTTCTATAATATCCTGATTATACCCGTATTCTAATTTTATTCTCACCTATAATATTTTATTGTTAACACTTATTTTTACCTCTTACAGAGCATATACTCACACCCCTTTCATATGGTTCCATTTTTATAGGTTAGGTAGATTTGAAAAGAATAATGTTTATAAAAGACTATAATATGTGGAAAATTTATGGGATATGTATAATTTTCACAATGGATTAAGTAGTTTTATGTATAATGGGATAAATATAGAATTTATACAATCAAAATGTGTTTTAAGTTAATTATTTTTCATACATCATTAAAACTAAAAACCATTATAGTCTTGGGAATCTATTGAAATGAAATATTTTTAGTAAGTTATGTTGAAAATATTGTCACTTATTTGGGATGTTATACTCATCATATCATATAAAAAATAAAATATGGATCCTTGGAAGAGCCTTTGGGAATCCTCAATATCGCTATTATAGTATATCACCATGCTTATAGGCAGGATCCTATGTAACATGTATGGGAATCCATGATTGAATCATAAAAATAATTAAAATAAAGAAAACATAAAAAATTATTACGGCCTGTTGAATTCCAAAACCCATCCCCACTCTTCGTATCTTATTGAGCTCATATTCTTGGTATTTATTCTAAGGTGAAAACAATTCCATATTTTTCCAATTCTAAATACATTGTATCATGGAGAATATATTACTAATGAACCTATAGGGGTATCATTGGTTACTACACAACAAACGTACCCTATCAGGCATCCTTTATGTCAATACATGCAAGGGGAACATTAATTTGGGTCCCCTTTAGTACATGAAATCATTGTATTCAAAACCCATAGCTCATAGAACCTCATCACTTAATAGTACCCCAATCATAGTATAACCTCATGGACCTTACAATTATAACATTACTGGAATTACACTAGATATGTCATTGGAATGATCTCAAAAATTAGGTTATCTCAACCACGGTTTAGCCTCCAAGGAATCTTGAGGTCAATTTGGTCTACCTAGACCAACCTCTCTCTCAAATCACCACCACCCTTACAAAATGTGGTCTATGGGACCAAGGGAAATGGTTTACTAAGGCCTACTTGTTCTAGGTAATTAATCAAACTAATATATGTACCTGACATTTCTAATGGATTCAACTATCTTATTAATATACCCAAAAATTCAGACTCAGTCATCAATGGCTGAGGTGAGAAAGCTAGTAAACCATGACCATAGTATCCTTGGACTTTTTTGGGTTGTCCATATAAAATTAATGTTAATTTTAATAATTTTATAAATTTAAATAGTATGATATTCTGATGCGGTGATACTACACATCACACATTTCATGAAAACATGAAAAAATCCATGGGGTTTGTAAGAAATAGTGCATACCTAGAACACATTTATTTACGCTTTTAATTTTGAAAATTGGTATCCCTACCCTAGCCTCATAGGTCATTGAACAAGCCTTTCTATGTTCTATCGTCCACTAGAAACTCACCCAAGGCCCTAAATCAAATCAAACAATCCATAATAACTAATCATATCATTTATTTTTAATTATCTATTTTAATTTAGTAATGGAATAAATTTGGAAAAATCATAATAAAATCATGTCACCTTGGAACCATGGCCGACCACCAATGGAAGGTCCATATAGAACTCTCGAAGCCAAACTGAGCCAATTACATAACCATAAAAACCAATCCCATATTTATTTAAATTTTATTTTTTATAAAACCTTAAGAAAAATTCTAGCAATGTCGTATCTTTATTGAAACAATGATCCTCAATGAGTGGATATCATCATAGGACATCCTCAAAAAAGGAAACCTTAATACCACAAACTGTTTAAAAAATATCACCATTCCCTAGTGAAATCATCACCAATCCCTAAATCCAAACAACACCAAATAAATGGTAAGTAGATATATAAAATAATAGTGAATGAAATGGGTCAATTCCTTGATCCTCCATAGAAATGTCCACAAAATATCTCCAAAATAAAAGGACTAGCAAAGAGAAGAGTGGGGAAATCATGAAGGGCCACACCCACAAAAAAACGATTAAAGAAGGGGGCCTCCCTCTCAAAATATATTGGTGGGAAATTAGTAACCATCCCGAAGAAAATCCCACCAACAATCCATTGTCCATATATAGTGTACAAGTTCACTATCTAGGCTATTGGTTGGTCGGTGACTATATATTGAATCCCTAGTAATCCTAACATCCTCTAATACCTTCTCAAAGATCTCCCCAACCATATAGCCCTTAATATTTTTGTCTAATACACAATTTCAAGGTGTTCAAACATTCATAATACACTTTTAAACATTATTTCTCAAAATCACCCACCGACTAATCAAAAATTCAAAAATATCAATAAATTCTAAAACCCGTCAATATACCTGGGGTATTATAGGTAAGAGCTTATATTTCTTAGTAAGAAACAAGAAATTTATTCAATATTAGGTGTTGATTAGGTCTAATAGTTTATTTATGGTGTTTTAAAAACAATTTATCTATATTCTATTATCCTCTTTCAGGTTCTCATATAGAAGGAGATAGAATTTTTATTAGCCTTGAGTTATATTCATATTTTTATGAGATAATGTGACAGTTGACACAAAATATTATTTTAATATTAATATAGGCTGGTTAGGGATAAATAGTATATTTTTATGTATTAGGTATGATCATGGTGTGTGTGCTCAGGTAGGGTAACCTCATTCTATTGTATCTTTCTCATTAACATTGATCAAATGAGAAGGAAATCCTAACACATGACCTAGAACTCATAGTAGTTATGTAAGTTCATAAGTGTTTGAGGCACTAACTCTCTAGGGGATGTTCATAAACTAGTTTGATTATATTATTTTTAGGTATACCATTTATCCAAAATAACTCAACCTTAGGTAGAGATGATGGGTTGAATATCATCAAGAATTTAAATTTTAAATCATATAAACTCTAGGAAATGTAAATTTGGTGATTGATGATCAAAAAAATAAATTTCCTTCTCAATCTTTGAATTATTCCAATGATGAATTGAATTTGTTAGGTCTCTTTACTCAGATTCATTTGAAGGAAAAATTGGAAAAGATGATTTTTTTCAAGCTATTTTTTGGTTGGAGATTTCTCTTATTGAGCTAAATTTCTCAAAATAATAAGTATTTAAAGAGTTCAAATATATCGAGAAAATTATATAAATTAGGGAGGCCACCTATGAGCTATCTCTATATCTCTAGGGATTTATATGGTTTCCAAACTAGTGTGTGGTTCCTTTTTCTATGAGTAAGGATATGATGTATTATTTTAATGTACATGGATTTATTAGATATTTTTATAATTTTCTATCAGAGTTTTAATTAATTAGTTTAACCATTTTTTATATTTTTTGTTTATTTTTGTACTTTTATATTATTTTAGATATTCTAATAATTTTTACTTAATTTATATACTTATATTTGTAATTTAATATTTTTATTATTTATATTAATTTTATATATTATATTTAAAATTATTTTGATATTATTAGATTCACTAATGATAGTTTATTTTATTTTATTAATTTTAATTTATATTTTAATTCTCTATTTTTATTTTATTTTATTTCATTATTTTTTGTATTAATATAATGATATTTTTACTAGTTTATTATTATATTTAATATTAGTATTATATTTAATTACATATATGTATATAAATTTTTATTGTTATTACTTGTTATTATTGTTATTATTATTATTAAACTTCTTGAAAATAGTATTTAATTTTTTTATTTGAATTTGAATTTAATTTTTTTGTTTTTATTCTCTTTCATTTTTTGAATCCCCCCACACCCCCCAAACTACCCAGTGCTCCACCCTTGACATGTTCCACATCCCTACTCCCCTTCCCCTTTTCTATCTCTAGTCCCACATCCCACCCCTCTTCCCCTTACCTCATGCCAGTCACCTGCCCCCTTCCTCACCCCACTCACCCCTCCACTCACCCACCCCCTTCCTCACCACACTTTCCCCTCCACTCCAATATCCCTACCACAGAATGCCCAATCCCCTCACCCTAGGCTTCCCTCACCTCTCACCCAATACCCCCACCGCACTTACCTCTCCCTACATCTCTCACCCAACCCCCAGCTCCATGGGCTACTATAGGTTCCAAATCAGACCATTAACATGGACATCCTCCATTGACTAGAAAAACAGTCAGTGACCAGTCTTCTACATTTTGAGAGTGCAGAGGCAGTTCGGGCATGTCATCAACGTGCGTATAGGTTCTCTTCACTTCTAGAGATTGGAAGTGCATACCAAGAGGGAATAAAGATCTGATCATCTTTATTGGAGGCGTGGTGATACGGTTCGACATTCTTGTGATCCACATATTGAAGCATATTATTTTATGATCATCTACAGCAATGTGAGGTGGTCCCCATGCCTACATGAACCCCATTACGTTATTTATGTATTTTTTGTGTCATTTTTGCGCGATGGGTGGATAACATTCTTGGTGTAATATTTGTGATGAAAGTGACGGTAATTGCATGTCATTATTTTTTAACCATGTTTGATTTCCTTCTGAATTAATTTTAATTGGATGTTTTTTTAATTAATTATATTTGTGTTTGAATTAATTGTCATTTGGTCTCCAAACATATTCTTCTATTCCCATTCATATGATACGTAATAATTAACCATGGGATGGAGTTCATCAGAGAATTTATTTATCCATAATTCAATCAAGCGCGCGAGCGAATTTTAAATAAATATATATATTAATCATAAAAATTAATATTTTGTGTGTTATCTCCTTAAAACAATAATGATTGAAACCTAATAAGTAATTTCTTGTGAGTTAACTCGACAAATGTAGAGTCTTCGACTTTGTGAGAGATGATTCATTGTATTTCACCAAGTGATTTAGTACAACAATGACGCACAAATTATTCTTTAGGATAGTGAACGAAATGAAAGATAATTTTTATGAAAATTAGAATACTATCTAACATCAATGAACAATACCTGATAGTATTTTGATTAAATTTGGAATCAGTTATATTTAAATAAATAAATATTCAGATTTGGGAATTAAATAATTTGTATTTCATGCACCTGAATGGATGTCACTACTCCAACACTTCCATCTCCACCAGTTTATTTCATAGATTAATTCACTTAAATAGTTTTAGTTAATTTAAATAGTAATTTTTAAATATTCATTTAGTTTTTGGGAATCTTTTGTTGTTAATTACATTAAGAACTCATCTTCATGAACATTCTTCCAAGAGGATATTTTTAGTGTCTACTCACATTCTCTCTATGGTTCGACCCTGCTTGCCGCTTCTATAGTAGTTGGTAGGTTAATAAATATTTAAAACATGAAATAATTGTGACACATGTCCCATTTTTCCATCATTTATAGTGGGCGATCCACCATGGATCCACTAATTTTTATTATGATCTATTACACCACTACTAGTAGTCACACATGATATGTGATACAATGGACATAACGTCACAATTCTATACATTACAACATATTAAATATGATCCTCAAAAGCCTTCTAGGATTCTCTAAATTATTATTATTCCATCCTAGAAGAAGTATGATATGTCCATTTAAATCATTATAGGGTTACTACATACCACTTTGGGGTAATAATATTTTATGTGCTATAACTGGAAAACTGACCAAATCATCCCATTTTTTATCAGATGTATAACTAAAGTTGAAGAGCATGAAGGTTGTATGTATTAGAGGATATGATATTGCATGGAGTTCCTTACACTATCATCATAGATAGATATACATTTTTATCCTACTATTTATATAAGGGCCTATAAAAGGCTTTGAGACCTGAGTTGAAGGTGAGAATAACCTACCATCCATATCCAATAGATAGATGGAGTGGTTGATCTAGTTTTGGAATATATAATCCATACTTGTACTATAATTTTAGTGTATCATGGTATTTTTTTTGGATTGGTTGATTTTTCCTATAATAATCTTTACCAATATCTAATTAATATGGACCCATTTTTTGCTCTGTAACATTTGTCATTCTGATCTTCACTATGAGGGTCAGAGGTGGCTGATACTTCATTATTGATACTGAGTACTATATTGGGGTAATATAGAGTATTTAGATTATTTTAAAATGGATGGTGAAATCTTAAATTCACCATAATTATTATATAGACCATAGAATTATCTTTTTGTTTTTTTATGTGTGACTAGGTGTTCTTGAAGGTGTCACCTAAATTCTCCCAAAATCAACTCAATATGTTCGGGATGATTTTTCTTATGTATATAGGACCTTTTAGATCACTGATTTGATTTTTATGGTTTCTTATCAGTATGAGTTAACTATATCTTTGATATATATCCATTGAATTTTCCATGTCACTCACAAAAATATATATATTCTTGGCCCATATCATGATTAGAGTTGGAATGAGATAGATCTAGAGCGTGATGAATCAGTGATTGTGCATTCAATTCATATTATTGTCTCCCAAAAAATGTTCTTAATGTGGATTTTATCTTCTTGTTCCATGTGTTATTGAATAATAGGATCAATTTTTGTGATATTTAGTAGTGAGATTCTTTTGTGAGGGAGAAGTGAACTTTCCTCATCCCTAAAAAATAATCTTCATGTTGACATTTTAGGGATAAAAATTGACAAAGTGAAAATAACATTCCCATAAATTTTTATATTTTTATGTAAAAAATAAATTATTTATTCATTTTTATTTTTCATATTTATTACTGGGAGTTTAAATTTAATAATTTTAAAAAAATTGGGAAAATAACTATTTCATGATTGGTACATGGTTAATACTAACTATATGGAAGACCATAAAAATATAGTTTCCTATCAGATGATACTTTCGAAGTTTGCAGTTGATTTTCCAAACCATGTGACCAAGTTATGTAACTATAAATATGTGTCTAGTTCTACCTGAAAAATTACAACCTAGGTTAGAAAACAGTATGGTAAAACCCTATGGTCTTCCAATAATCATAAAAAATGTGAATTTCCCTAAATTAATTAACATGTTTTAAAAACTTAAATCCCTCATTTCCAAATCCAATATACACTCAAATCCCCCTAAAAAATATTCCCAAACCCCACCCTCTATGGTTTAAATCCATGTATTTTAAATATAATTTACTTTAACAAATATTCAATTAAGGGTCTCTTATTCATTCAATTTGATCATTCCTTCTATTTGGTTGGATTTCCCTATTTACCCAAGTCTATGGTAACCTAGGTTTCACATCATGATTTTGTAATATTAAGGGTATTTATATATATATATATTACCTTTTTGTGATCCATACTTCTTATCTGTGGGTGTTTCCATTGATTTGTAATAGCTTTAAGTATGCAGTTTTTTTTATGAGGTACCAAAGTTTTATTAAACAATTCGTCTTGTTTTAATTTTTATAATGTGTTTTAACTAGTCTATGCAATGTTATTGTTTTTTTGAAACCTTATAATATGTGATATGGTTATTTTAAATTCTTTATCTTTGTTTTGATAAGTTAAGAGGTTATAAAGGAATGGTCTTTATGTGATAAAGATAACTGATAATAATGTATTAATAAAAGGAACGTTTCAAAATATAATTTTAGTTTAATGATGGAGAATTAACCTGTTGAAAAAGGGGATTCTACGTGGGAACCTAGGAATGTTGGTGATAATACAATCATAATGTACCCCATTAAAATATTCCACAATAAATAAAAAAATTTGACATGGAAAAGTAGGTGTTGGATTTTTTAGATGTGCGTCACCACATCGTTAAGAAAATGCATTCACTCCTTAGTAGTCTATTGGATATAGTTCCATTTGATGGGTGACACCATTTCAATAGGACAAGGCATACTCTTCATAGCGATTGACACATGAAATTGTTTTGGATTGATAGATACCAATATAATATAACGGTTCTTGAGTAACCTAGTATTAGTAAGCTTAGGTATCTCCCATGGTGTATTCTTGTGAAATGTTTGTTTACATGGAACTAGAATTTATTTTAAACTATTAGAAAAATGTTATTTATTTTATGTACTCTAAAAGTTAAAATCATATCAACCTCAATTAAAAACATTCATGGTTGTGTTATCTAATAAGTTATACATAAGAAACAATTTTTGTATTCTTACTAGTTCAGTTATGATTACACCACACAAACACAAATAGATGTATATAGATCATATTCTGAAATATGATACTAATGAAAATGTGACGAATAGAGGTGGCATGTAATATTTTAAATGGGGTTTGATTTAGAGATAGTGAAATGTTGGTAATTTGACCCTCATGTCACATGTATATGGGTAGATGGATTGTTTTTATTTTTGGTTTGTTAGGTAGACTTTCTATCACATAATTATCTTCCATAACATTACTTTTTTATATGTCAGTTTGATTATTTATTTAGGTTGATGTTTATATTTCTAAATATAGTTTATATGTCTTCTGGTGGTGTATTTATTTTAGCATATACTGATTTATGTTATTTATTTATATTATAATTAGGAGAATTTATCGCTAATTTATGGAATGGACAAGTTAGGCCCATGGTGGGGACTTATTCGATGGAATTATGGGGAAAAGAATTCCTACAGTTTGTTTCTTAATGCCAAGTAATTGTATTCTATCCCATGGGGATCAGGAACACCCTTGAGGCCTTTCGAAAGTCTAGATCAGATTATGTTTTCGGGCATTTCCCATGTTGGTTCTTCAAAATTTATCAGGTGTTTAGGTATGTTTTCGATCATTTCATCAATTATAGTTCAATAAATATTTGATTTTATACACGTATTATGGGTTAAAGGTATCATAACACTTTATTAAATTAAACTAATAAAATTCATGTTCATGAAGAAATGAGTCACATCTGATGTTCTCAAATACTTGGATGAATAATATTTCATGTATTTATTCATACTAGTTAGTATAGTTTGGGGAATCATGAATATATAAGATAAAATATACTATATTTAAATGTACAATGTCTATTTTTCATTCAAAGTCAGTAAAAAATTAAAAATTTTAAGTATAAATACATTTTATTAAATTATCTTGTAGTGGACGTGTTCTTATGGAGATATGATTATTTTTTGTCAATATCACATGATGCCACTTTGTATCTTTAGTAGTGATGCCATTTTACTAGAGGAAACACTTTTCTAAATACCATGAAATCTAGATTAAACATTTAATTTCAATGCTACAATGACCCATGGGATCACATAGTTAGGCCTCAAAATAAGGATTTTGTTTGGGATAATTTATTTTTTCCTAAATGAAGAATTATTAAAAAATTGTATCCAAACTAGTTTAAATGGACTCACAATGAGCTGTTTAAATTTTTGTAATGTCCATATGGGATTTTTTTCATGATTAATATTATAAGAAATTTACAAAAAAACTGGTATATCAAATTATATGATATAAAATAGTTTTAGCCTTTGATTTATCATGTAGATGCCTCTACCATAGTATATTATCTGTATATATTATAGTGTATGATGGATTTTTGTTATGAGATATTGGGTGCATTGAAATTTTTCATGCCATCCTCATTATTTCGTATGATTATGAGTGAATTAAATTATTCATTTATTTCATTAAAAATCATTTAAAATGATTATCAAATAATATTTTCTTTAGGACTAAAATATGTATCATGCATGTTGACTACCATGTGATGGATATCAACCCTTGAGTCTAGTCATCGAATGAAGGGAATAAATATAATGGAATGGGATCCCCTTGAAAAGTGTTTGAGGCCTTAATAAGATAAAACCAAATAACTCTCTTTCACTATATTCACCATTCATATTCATGAAGATGGTTCTAGCACACCATTGGTGTTCCGGATCCCTCTCATTGAGAACAATGACCACAGTGGTTTATGTCATCCTCATGGGGGATTTCACTCATTGATCTCTATAAAGTAAACTCACACAAGTTTGAATGATATTGATACAATAACATTACATGTATTCTAGTTTATATTTTATGTTCTTCATTCATCATATCAGTTGTTGATAATATATCATGAACAAAAATGAGTTTCTTCCACAACATTGTTCATAAGATGATTCACCAAAACCAGTCAAATTTAAATGAAAAAAATAAATTTTTCTAAAATGGGATTATGGGAACAAAAACTTAATGTTAGTTTCGCATTTAACTAAAATATTTTTCAATGATATTTTTATGTGCTATATTTGGTAAAATAATTAAATATATTTTTTTTATTTACATAATTATTATAAAATGGATTTGAACATTTTTTTTGGAATTTTTAATTACATGTTGGATTAACTTATGGATGTAAATTCATTAGAGTTATTCGATAAATCCCATTCAGTTTTTTTGAGACCTTGTTTTTTATATTCATTATAAATCATGTTTTAATGGTAATTTTAAGTAAATTTGTAAGATTATAAATTTCTATTTAGAAGGTTGGTTATATTATCTAATTTAAAATGGACAATAACGATGAATCAAATTTTTCTAATAGTGGTTTATTATTTTTTGAAGTGAATAAAATTTATAATGATTCTATTTAAAATGTATATAATTTTGAAATAGTATATTTTTTATAGTATATATGATGTGGAAGAAATTATAATTTCAATATTATTTTGGAAATTGTGAATAAAACATTTTGGCATGCATGTTCATATGATCATTATAGATATTTTGAATGATTCTAGTATAATTATATTATTATTCTAGTTATTATTATTATTTACTTTCTAGAATTTTAATAAGAGGGGGGAAAATACCCACCTCTACTGTAATACCCGAGGTTTTTTAAATGAATAAAAGTAAGATAAATATTATGTATGATGTGAAACACATAGCCTAAATGAATCATGGAATATTATTATTTAAATTTGATCGATATAAACTAGTCATTAAATTGGTGGGTTTGAATAAGATCAAATAATTTGTGAAATATATATACAGGTCAAACTCAATACTAATATATTGATAAATTATTTGAAATATAATAGTCAATTTTATGTAATGTTTTTATATTCATCAAAAAAATTATTTTATTTACCAAAGATCTTTATTACCTTTAGTGAGATAATATTATAATTTATTTCAAGAAATTTTATAAATATAATTGGATAAAAATTATATCCTTTTATAGATCATAATATCATAATTCTATTATGGTTAAAATTTGATATTTTTTAGAAACGTTTCATTTTTTAATTAATAGTAAAAATATAGATTTTTATTGAAATCTACATTTTCATTAAAGTATTTACAATGTTAAATTATATATTGGATTGGTTATAAAATTACTTTAGTAAATTTCGATAAAAACTAATTCATAATTATTATTTTTAATGAACATTATTCTTGAATTTGTTATAAACCCATATTTATAATTAAATGATGTTTGTTTGAAAAACTATTTTCCCTTTCATTTTTAATTTTAATTATAAATTAATTTATACCAATTATATAAATTGAATAATGAAAATTTTATTCGGTATTTGGAATCAAGAGTTCCAAATCTAGTAAATATTTTCCTTTTATTTCAGTCAATTTGAATAGTATTCATAATAAATTTTGTTACCATAGTAATGGTAAAATTAGATAATTATGGTTAAAAATAAGATGACAAAGATAAAAAATAACCATAATAGATGGATTTATTTTATTAAATGATTTTATTTTTAAATAATCAACCAAAATTAGAATATGTTTCATTTTTTCCATTTAACCCTGATTTTGACCTTTATAATATTTTATGTAAAGAAAAGTATAAAAGTTTAGTGTCTTTGTTTTGTTAACTATAAATTTTTGACATATGTATAAATAGCGGATATGTCCAATTATAAATATCTATTTAAAAAATATATGTTTTTTTTATATTGGTATTTTTTATACTTTTTATTGGGTATATAATTACCTTAAAAGCTTACATAACATTGATAATATATTTATTCAATTAATGTGAAATATAAAATGAATGATTTTAAAAATATTAAAAGTTAAATAATTTTAAGGAATTATTATGATTCACTTATTTTATAAATTATTAAAATATATTAGGGTTTGTTAAAATATTATATTTGAATTAAACCTTTTTCTTTATTTCCTTACATTCAAATTAAATGAACAGTTTCAAACTTGACAATAGTGATATTTTATAATAAATAATATTTTATTAAATAATTTAAAATTTATAAAAATATTAAAATTACCCACATGTTTGGGATATGGTTTTAATTATTAACCTTGACACAATTATGGATTATTTTTTTCTATATAGTATTTTTCTTGACTCGTAAAGAAAAAAAAACAGTAATATCACAGTAATTGTAAAACAGGGGAAAATGGGTTAAAATAAAGGGATAGGGTAATAACCTAATATAAAATTATAAAACATTTATAAGAAAATAATATTTAAATTCATACACATCCTATACTCTAATTATATAAGTTTGGAACCTTTTTTCTATGAGAATTAATTTATATTAATATATTTTTTAAGCCATTTCAATAGTGCACCTACCCTAACTTATAAAAGTACACCTCCTCTGATATCTTTTTTCAAAATACAATAACTATTTGGTTTATCTATAACCTACAAAATTCTATTAATAAAATCTATAAACATTTTCTAGAAGCATTATTTTGGGCATAACACTGCCCTTATATCCTTTAAGTTGTAATGTAATGGAAGTTGTCTAAAGGAGAGTTATAGTATTTAACCACATGTTTAAGTATTATTTATTATTATACATCATTAAAATATTATTAAAACATGATAAAATTAAAAAAAATTATATATAATTATAATTTATTATGTTGATTTGTTTGGATACATTTATTTTCTATTCCATAAAATGGGGAATGAAATCATCCTTTGTGTGTACAGAAGATTAGTGGATCATGAAAAAATAAAATTCATTTTCCATTACCACCCCCCATGTTTGGAAATAACTTTGTATTTAATAAATATATATTATATATATTATATTATCATTATTATGGGTAGTTTAATTATTATTTACCTTTCTTAAATTTCATCCATCAAAAATGGAAACAATGTTAATGCTTACATACGGCCTAACATCTCCATTAACTATGTAACTCATTTTTTCCTCGACCTTTTATAAATTAAACAATAAATATATTTATATATATATAATTAAGTCATATGATATTTGTGAAATGTATAAAATTATTTATATTATGTACCTACTACCAATGTATAAATACCAAACAAAATCATTTATGAAAAACATTGCAGTTATCACCCAAAACAATGATTTTAATAAAAAAATTATTAATAATGCGGTGGTAAAATGTTATAAAAAATAATATATGGTATGATATATATGATTATTATCTTGTAATACATTTATATTTTACCTATATTTATTAAACAGTAGTTTACAATGCGTATGAAAAAATTCAAGAAATATGTTAAGGAATCTCTTTAAACCAACCTTTTCTCTTTGAGTTATGACCATTCTCCCTCAAACTCACCTTCACTCTCCCCTTGATTATATTAAATGATTATAAATTCTATATATATTTCTATTAGTTATATTTATATTTTATTATAACTTTCTTTTATTCGGTAAATACTTTATTTATGATGAATTCAAAAATATCATCTTTAAAAAATGTCTTCTAATTATGGTATGAGGAATGACTAAAAACATATTTTTAATTACTTGGTTAATTAGTAAGTGTATGAATTATTATTGATATGTTTTTTATGGAACTCATAATCCTGAAAATATTATTATGGATGCACCAAGATATAAATTCAATGAATTGGGTAAATCAGTTATCTTTTTAGATTCCATGTATGTGATTTGGTAATAAAACTAATCCATTATGGGACTCTATCAACTATGTGATGTTGTCTTAGGAGTTATCATTGAGTAGTTCTTAAGTCCTACTGTTTTTTCTTTGGAATTTACTATTTTTTTAGGATCTTATGATACCATTTTATTTATGTTATGATCCCATATGATTACTCGTGAACCTTCAGTTTTTTAATATCATGTTATACCTTTGACTAACATGTTATCCTTAATTATCATGTTTATTATCTTACTGGGATATTTATCTCACCCCTTTTTTATTTATTCACCTAGTTTTCCTATTTAGTTTTACTATAAAATATGTATTTAAGATCTCATTAAGGATGATAAAATAATGATTATAATATTTAGTTTCATTTTGATTTTTTATTAACATAATCTTCCCTATACGGTAGGATTGTAGATCATTTGGTTTTATTTAGTGGATATTTATGTAAAAAATATTCTAATTATTTGTGTAAAAGTATTGGGATGATATATTTTGTGTCTGATATGGTTATAATTTTTGGGGGGATGAGGAATTGAATTATTTAGTGATAACCCTTAGGATAATAATAAGTATAAGAGAATGTCTTAAGTTACGGTAAAGAATGAAGTATAGTTTCTTAGAAAAGAATCGATGAATAGAGACTAAAAGTGGATGTGGTTTTTGGAATAGATTCATCTAGGGGTAATAAACTAGAAATTATTTGATTGGGCATGTCATGATCATCAATCTATTGCACTTTGAGTTTTCCCATACTAAGCAGCTAGTTTGAAACTCTTGGGGGGTATTATTTTTTTAATTGAAATTTTCATTTCAAAATATCATGATGGATTTTAAGAGATGATGTTCATGGATAACCTATGTTAAATCAAAGTTCTCATATAAAAAATATAATATTTTCTGAATTAGACATCCTATAAATGATTTTTTGGATTATGCCACTTTTCACAATTAGTCTCATTACCCAAATTATGATTTATGGTTCTAGTCAATTATTAGAACTATAAGGAACCATTTAATGATAAATATAATGGATCATATGATAATGAGAAACCAAATGGTATGATTAATGTATAAAAAGATATTTTGATTATTCCAAAACAGTTATCACTATATATGTTCCAAAAAATCACCTTAAATTACCCCCAAACTGGAAAAAGATGGTGAGGATATAGTTAACCCAGAGATAAGTTGGCGAAAACTATGTAATAAAGTATATTATGTATTCTGTATGTAGATAATGTATGATGAAGCACTCAAGTGAATTCATAAAAGAAATTAGAATATGTTTTAGGTGTGTAAAAGAAGGGTAAAGAGTATGTAATTATCAAGGAGAATTTAAAATGGAGTTCATCCTAAGGTACCATTTGTAGTTCCATGTCATTTGTATTGGGAACGTGGGAATTATCTAAGTCAATTTCCTCATCCAATAGTTATCCCCTATAGAGAGAAAGGGACAATGTTATGTCGATCATTGAAGTGGAATGATTTATGTTTTTATGCATTGGTATTTATGAATTATTTTATAAAACTGTTAAATTAATGATATTATGGTAACGAGAATCATGATACATCTTGGGATAGTTTGTAATTAGTTTTTATTAAAATATTTTATTGAATATAGAGATTACTAAGAAAGTTGATATACTAGAATGGTAGTATTTATGGGAGAACACATGAATAAAGAAATCAAAACCCTTAGTATGATCTTGATGTTGAGATAAAAATGATTAGTTGAGATAATGTGATGATTGGTATTGATAAAGTAAATGAGATAGTATTAATGATCTTTAAACTAATTAGTGATTTTATGAAAAAATGTTTTATGATATCATCAATGTAGGTTATTTCATTTTGGACATATATAACATATTAGTGATTTTATAAGGAGATAGTTAATTTTTGAAAACATGTATGTTTTCATTAAGGTTTTATAGAAATTAAGGTTATTTCTATGTTTTAAGGGAATATATGATCAATTTATCCACATATATGATATGTGACACCAAGAGATAGATTATGATATTTGGGATATTTATGAAAAATTTATTTTTTAAATTTAGTTATCTTAATTCCAATTTTTGTAATTTAATCTTCGACAAAAATATTTTGGATGATCCATAAGGTTAACTACATTTGGAATGGATTAAGTTTATCATTTGTTGTTAATATTTAGGTCTTAGATATTAATGTATATTGGATAATTTATAATAACCATTTTGGTTTTTTCAAATAATTATATAATTAATGAATTAGTGGTCATTATTTTATGGATCATATTATCCAATAAAAGATAATTTTAGTAGTTCAAGCATAATAGAATCAGTTCATTAATTAAGAGTTGAAGTGGAAATTGATCTAATAAAATCCAAAGGAAGAAATTATATTTATGATATAAATAGGTTAATTTAATTATGTTCTATATTTTGATAATAAAATAATCCCTCATATTTAAGATAAGGACCTTGAAATAAAATGTTAAAGTTCAATTTTCATTCCTGATGAATCCATAGTCTCTTCTCCAATCAAAGTTCTATGATTTTGTGGTTTTTAACATTCTCCTAACCCTATTCTCTACCAATCTATCAATAATTGTGTTTTTTTATTCTCTTCCATGTCTATATTTCCATTTCCCATTAGTTTTATCTGGTTTAGAAACCTAGTTTTGGGTTATTTCATTTGACCTTCATATTTCCATTTAGATAATTTTAAGAGGATATTTTATTAACCATTTTTTATGATATGGGTTTCAATAAAGGAATTTTCAAAATTTTAAACCCTTTGTTAATGATCACAAGCTCAAATTATGAGGATGAAATTTATTTTGGGGGAATGTAACACTATGATATTTTCATAACAGAATAACATTGTGTTTTAAAGCATGTATGGCATCCAACACCAATTTTTAATGAACCATGGATTATTATTATGAAATTTTTACCATTAAAAACTATCCATTAAGTTGGAAGGTATAAATAGGATTAACAAATTTTTTAAATATAAATAATGTTCATAATAAATATAAATTTATTCATAAATGCTTTTAAAATCATCATTAAATTAATATTAAAGTCATTTTATTTTTCAAAAAATACATTTTCTTGAGATTTATTTTTATTACTTTTTATGAGAGAATATTATAATTATTTTCCTTCTATTTTAGAAATTTAATTCTAAAAAATGATATAATTTTTGAAATTATCTCATCAAAAGTTTCATGTCGCGACTCGTCCACCAGGGCCCGTGCGGCGACTACCCCAAACCTGCCTCCCAAAGGCTAGGGGATGGAAACTAAAGTCGAAGGCATCAAACAATAAGTGGGAGGAATTTGCCTATATACCTGTATGAACACACTCCCAACCAAGTCCCACACACTGAAAAGGAAACAAGTATCACTAAACCAAGTCTGAGTACAAGTATAACTAATATAAGTGAACTAGAACAAAAACCGAACCAAGGAAATGAAAACAGTAAAGATACAAAAAGGAAACTCTAATGTCCATCTACAAAAAAACCCACCTCATCATGAGAGTAGTGTAGCTACAGGAAGCTGAAGCAGAATTCCATGCCCACACAATCCTGTTAGGCCCCTCCTAGTTCTAGGCCACCAATTCCACCATCGTAACATCTGTTGTTCCCGTTTTACAAAGCACCTATGAGTCCTGATCCACCAAATACTATGTCGAAACATTAGTCATCTACACCAGACACAACACATGTAGTCGAATCCTATTACGGGTTGAGTAACAAAACACTCAGTAGGGACCTAAAAACAAAAATTAAATATCACACAACAATCCTCAAAGTAATTCTCAAAGCACAAGACATCTCACCCCAGGTATACATTTAGGGTAGTGATAGAAGGATCATTTGTCACATCATCCAACACCTCAGGTACTGAATAAATCCTCCTCTATTGAGAACAGTGGGCCCTCCAAGTCATACAGAATTGCTTCCCACTAAACTTGGACTTCATAGGTTCACATCTTCCTCACGTAATATGGGCCTGCAAATTCATAGAAAAGTGTGTCCCACAAATCTTGGTCAACTGAAGTACTCCTCCTCGTCACATACCATGGGCCCCCAATATCACACAAAAGTGATTCCCACCATGGACCTTAAAATTCACACATAATTCCTTCCCAATGGGATATAGGCGATTCATATAAATTTGAAAGTTAGAAGTCGTCAGGTCTTAGCTAACTGCAGGGTTCCGTAGGTAGCATGCATGGTAGAACTAATCCACATAACATTAGTTGCATATGAACATCCATGAAAGCCTCCTTAGGTCATGCAAAAAGATCCACCTCATCTAGAGGGTCCCAACTCTTCAAACTCCTCATCAATTGGATTCTCAGTTTGCAAGTTATTAACATTTTTGTAAATAGGGGCAGGTTGCATCTAGGTCTCATCTGACCCTGTCAGACCGACCCGACCAACCCGGCTCGGGGGTCCCACATATCCTCGTCTAGTTCTGACTGAATCTACATGACCCAATTCAGGTCTCATTCGACCCAATCTGGCATGGCTAGTGGTCCATTCCCAATGGGCCTTGCTGGACCCAACCTAGTTTGACTGATGGTCCAGCCCACCTGGTCGCCCGGCAACTCAGTCTAGTCCGGCCAGGCCCGAAGGGTGTGGGTATGGCCTTTCAGTGTGGCTCTGGCCTGCTGGGCCACGGTTCTGGCCTGACAGTGTGAATCTCGGCATGCCTGGTGCGATTCAGTGGTGCGCAGCCTAGTTGGGATGTGGATAGTTGTTCTGTATGGTCTCAGATGGCCCCGTGGATGCTCAAGGCCCTCCTTCCATGGTCGAGTGACCATGGATCATCAAGCCATCGGGATGGACCAGATGTGGGCTTTCCCTCCACATGGTGCCAGTCAAGTGCCATGTATCCATGATGCAACTACGGCATGTCGATGAGCGTGTTTCCACCTCCGCCCGTGGTCGCCACCGCGTGTCACTGTCTTCAGTGCAGGAATGCCGGAAGATGTCTGGCGGACCGCCAGACGTTCTCTGGTGGTCTATTCTTCAGGCCTCCAAGGCCTACACCCTCTGAAGAATGTCTTCTTCACCAAAATGTTCCAAGAATAATCTTACCACCAATTTGAGGGTGCAGACACAAAGAACGCACATGACGGAGGTGCACGAGCCTTGTCCGTGTCAGCACGCGCCCATCACGTTAGAGGTTTATAATCTTGTGGAGGCTCTGGGATTGTTTCTCAATCAAACTAGAGATAAACAAATATTAGATAATAACTCCCAAAATACAATTCACCCTACCACATAAATTCACAATTCACGAATCATCCTATTCCTGGGTTGATCTTGGTATGTCGTTTCTAGAGTAAGATCAAAGAAGAACATTAAAATTAAATAAGACATACCTCTTTGGTATTCATTTCCATAGCATCACATCCTTGAGGTTTCAAGATTTCTACTTTTTTCGTCACTTCCAACTTATTTATTTGAGTCTCATCGAAGATGTTTGACATTCTTCAGCATTTGTCATTCCTCGCAGTAGATGATGTTCGTCGGAGGATCACTAGAGAATCCTCATAGTTTAATTCTTCGTTCCACCAATGCATCCACAAAAATAAAATCAAAGCATCTCATATCCTTTCTCTTATGCTGAGATGTCACGTCGTTAAGATTTTTCATTTATGAAATAGCATCTTGGTTACACATCATTAAATCATCGTTACACTACGAGTTAACAGGCCATTAATGGTCCTCATCAATGAACCCCATCGTAGCACTGTATCGTCATCTTCCACCACTCAACGGATGAGAAAATAATATAAAATAACTTTTTAATGTTATTTTTTTCGAAAATTCCAAAAATTAACCTTTCTATTCATCCCATTTTGGCCAAAGTTAAGTTCTTTTTAGGTGAATCTTGGCATTTTGAATTCATCAGTGCCATCGGGCCTCAGAATCACATGTCGAAAAAGCATGTGGTCTCAAAATAATTCCATATAATTAAAAAAAATACAAGGAATTTCCAAGACATTTCATTCCCCCTACCTTAGGGATTTACATCTCCAAAAGGAAAAATGGAAACTAATCAAACATATTAGGGTACTGAGTACGAATCTAGGCCTCCCTCTCCCATGTTCTCTCTTGGAGATTCCAGTGATGTCACCAAACTCACACCAGAAGAATCAACCACCCACATAGGACATGCTCTTATCGATCATCTATCTCCACCGGGAACTCCGTAAACATCATCTCATCGTCAATGTACAGCTCAACCATGTCGACGACGTGTGATGGATCATGAACGTACCTCCTCAGCTACGACATGTGGAAAACATCGTGCACCCGATGCATTTATGGTGAAATAGATAAGTGGTATTCCACCTTGCCAACTCTTTTCAGGATCTAAAAAGGTCCGATGAACCTTGGTGATAGCTTGTCGCCCCAGAAAAATCTCTATAATCCTCATCATGGTGAGACCCAATGGAATACATGATCACCCTCCTTAACCTACAAGGGTCTCTATCTATTATCAACATAAGACATCTTCCTACTCTGGGTAGTATTCATCTTCTCCAGGATGATATGCACCTTCTTAATGGATGTCCGTACAAACTCTAGACCCTTGAGTGTCGACTCCCCTAGGTCTATCCAACATATGGGAGATCTGCAAGGATGCCTGTACAAGGCCTCAAATGGTGTCTTTCCAATGGTGGAGTGATAGTGGTTGTTGTATGCAAAACTCCACAAGTGGTATATGGTTCTCCCAACTATGACCAAAATCCAGGACAAAAGAACGTAGAAATTTTTCCAAGGTCTGCAAGGTCCTCTCCGTCTGACCATCCATCTGGGGATGAAAAGTAGTGCTCAAGAGTAGTTATGTCCTGAATGCCTCCTTTAATCTCCTCTGTAGCTAGGATGTAACTCGAGTGTCAGGATATAATACAATCATCTAAGGCACCCCATGATGATAAACTATCTCCTGGACATAGTGGTGTCCCAAGCCCTCTACCAGTCCCTACTCCCAGATGGGTAGGATGTCAGCCAACTTGGTGAGTTGGTCAATGATCACCCAGATAGAGTCGTGGCCCCTAGATGTCTGTTGTAACCACATTACAAAGTCTTTCAACATACCATCCCATTTCCACTTCGATACCTCGAGTGGTTGGGCCAAGCCTATAGTAACATGATGCTCGATCAACAATTACTAACAAGTGAGGAATCGAAAAACATACTCAGCCACTGCTTTCTTCATCCATGGCCACCAGTACTGATATCGGAGGTCCTATTACATCTTCACCAGTCCAGGATGTACCACTAAGGGGGGTGTATATAACTCCCTCAACACCTCCTCCTGAAACATCACTAGCATTCTGGTGGGCCCTCTGAAAAGGATTACATGCTCCCCACCTATCAAAAATCCATCAAGGAGACCATCTTGAGGATAACAGATAACATCAAGCCTCATAGTCAATGTCCCCTATATTTACCTCGCTGACTCGCTATAGGATTGTGGGAGTAATATTCATCGACTAAAAGTACGTATATATACCATCATCCATGAAGGATATCTACATCGTGCCAACTTCTCAGTCACCACACTCAGCAACTGCAAATTTGTCCTCCTGTTGAGCACGTCTGCCACCACGTTGCCTTTTCTAGAAGTATAGACTATCTCAAAGTCATAGTCTTGGATGAAGTCTAGCCATATCCATTGTCTCAATTTTAGGTCCTTCTTAGAGAAGATATACTTGAGACTCTTGTGGTTAGATTAAACCATAAACCATTCATCCATCATGTAGTGTTACCACATCTTCTGGGGAAAGACAACTACTACTAACTACAAGTCATGGGTCATGTAGCTCTGCTCATGGTGTCTCAAATGTCGTGATCTATAGGCGATCACTACATACTCATGCATCAGTAAACACCCCAGTCCAATATTTGATGTGTCTTAGTAAACTAAAAACCTAACTCCCTCCTTTAGTAGTCACAAGATGGGGGGCACTAGTTAGTATCTACCTCATCTCCTGGAAACACTGCTGACATTTCTCTTTCCACACGAAGTGGTGTTCATTCCATGTCTAAGATGATAAGGGTGCTTCTACTCTAGAAAATTCAGGCACAAACCTGGGATAGTAACCAACCAAACCCAAGAAGCTCTACACCTAAATCACACTCTTGGGTGGCTCCCATGAAAGCACCACCTCTATATTCTTTGGATCAACTACAACCCCAGCCTCTCAGTTGATGTGTCCCAAGAAAGTGGACCTCCCATATCCAAAACTAACACTTCGATAGATTACCATAAACCTATTTCTCTCGGAGTGTATCTAGGACAATATGTAGGTGTGTATCATGATCATCCTATGACACCAAGTACAAAAAGATTCCATCAATGAAGTCCACAATAAACCGGTCAACGTAAGGCTGGAAGATCATGTTCATGAGTCCCATGAAAACTACTGGGTTGTTGGTCATGACAAAAGACATCACCAGGAACTCATAGTGGTTTTACTGGAACCTAAAGGCTATCTTTGGTACATATGTGTCTTCTACCCAGAGTTGGTGATAGTCGGATCTGATGTATTTATTTGAGAACCACTTCGCCCTATTCAGCTGGTCGAAGAGATCATCTATTCTTAGAAGTGGATACATGTTCTTCATGGTCACCCGGTTCAGGCATCATAAGTTCACATACATCCTCAAAATATCATCTTTCTTCTTGGAAAAAAGCATTAGGGAAGCCCATGGTTAAACACTGGGCCTTACGAACCCCTTATCCTGTAAGTCCTTCAGTTTTACCCTCAACTCATGAAGCTTCATGGGAGCCATCTGATATGTCGGTGTGGATATCAATGTCATCCCAAGGTAGAGGTCAATGCACAAGTGTACCTCCCTACAAAAAGGTAGTCTAGAAACATACTTAGGAAAAACATCCTCAGTCTCTTCCACCACTATAAGGAAGGTTGGTATCCTCTCATCCATTATACCACGGGTGAGGCCGTCCAATTGGTGAGTGATCAACTTTACCCTCCTCCAAGAAGATTTTTCCTATCCTGCAAGGTTTTCCTTCTTGCTGGTGAAGAAAAACCTGGTCCCATATCCACGGACACACCACACTATATTTCTAAAATAGTCGATCTGATAATGGACTATGGATAAAAAGTACATACCAAAGATGATGTCATAAGGCCTCGACACTACTTCTAGGAGATCCCAGCAAGAGCTCTCACCTTCTTGAGTAAGTTCACACTACTGATTCTAGTGGGTAATCATTGAATACCCTCCTTTATGAGTATATAGACATAAGGATCAATCCAACAGCTCCACCAGAATCTCAGAACTCCTAACGAGAGTCATGGAAGAGAAGGACTAACTAGAACATGTGTCTATAAGAACAACAGATTGGGTGGAGAAGACATAGATCGTACCTTAGTTCGTCTCTTGAGTTTCATGGTCATAAGCCTCTTCTAATTGAAGTTGAGATCACCCATGTCTTCCTACCCCCTGAGGTCGGGGTGGACCACCTAGGGGTGGTGGCGGTAATACATCAAGCCATCGCTCACTGGCTGATGCTCGGCCAACTCCCATGCCACGTCTTCTGCCCTATAGAACTCCTCTCTTGAACCGTTATCTCAACCTCAGAAACCCCTCAACCATCTTCTAGTCATCTATATGTTAGTTTTGGATTTCACGTGCCATGTGTACCTTCCCACCGCATGATAAGAAAATTCTGGTTCCTAGATGACTCCCTCTGTGTTGGGAACCCCACACTACCGACCCTGAGTCCCAGGGTTGTTCCCTGAAAGACCCAGCCCACTTGGTCCCTCGTGTCTGTTGTCTGCTTCTTGCCGAGGACTTCGCCACAGGGGGACTTCCATTAGCTCTAGTTGCGGGTGCCTACACCACCAAGATGTTATCTAGGATAAGGGATCACTCCAACACCCCTCTCTGAGTAGGGTTGCAGAGATACAACATTGATGCCACGATCTCCCACCATAATTCGTTCTTAAAGGATTAATCCATGAAGAAAGGGTCTCATACCATATCTTTCGAGTAGTGAGATATCATGGTGAACCTCGTTGAGTATTTAGACACCATCGTTAAACACTACTGTAGGTGAATCAACTCTTGAATGTACATAGAGTGCAAGGTTATGGGGAAAACTCCTCTTGAAAAATCTGATTGAAGTCTTCCCAAGTGAGGGTCACCTCATCGTGCATCTGGGTGGTCAAGCTCCCCCATCTCCTTGTCGAGACCTATAGAAGGCTCACTGGAAAGATCTTCATCTAGTCAAGTGGTGTCCTTACTAATTGGAAGACCTAGGTCACTGCTTCTAGCCAGTCATCAGTGACCTGAGGATCTATCTCTCCCCTGAACCGGGGAGGTCTCTATCTTTGAAACTCATATAGTGCACTGGGTCTTTGCACATCCTCTACTAGAACCGATGGGAGTAGATGCTGACCATTGGGAGGTGTTAGCACTAGTTCACCACCCAGTGGGTCCATCTCTAGAACTGATCCATGAATGGATGCCTTTTCACTAGGCGGGTTGTCTTCATGACCTCCTTTTAGGATCCTGGCTGGTTGTCTACATAGAGGCATCCTGAGATAGATCAAGTGGATCCACAGTTAGAAGGTTATACCTATTTAGCTGACTTTTATTCAAAAGAACATAAGTATACACTTAGGAAACTGGTTCTTTCATGTAAAGTGTCGAAAAACAGAATTCAAGGTACTCGTGTATGGATACGTCAGTCGTCACACCAACACTGGACACCCTGAATCTAGAAGTAAGACTCGAAACACTTAATAGTGTTTCCCAAAAACAAAACAAAGAATCTCAATCTTTGTGGTAGGACAGACCACTAATTGATACCACTTTTTCATGACCCGCCCCTAGGGTCCATGCCATGACTACCCTAATCCTGCCTCCCGAAGGTCATGGGATGGCGACTAGCACTGAAGGTGTCAACCTACAATTGGGACTCATTTTTCTGAGTACTTATACACACACATGTCCAACCAAGTATCGTACACTGAAAAGGAATAAAGTATCACTAAAATAAGTCTATGTACAAGTACAACTAATACAAGAAGGTCAGAATACAAACAAAACAAAAAAACTGAAAATAGAAAATATACAAGAAGGAAACTATGATAGCCATCTGTAGAAAAACCCACCTGACCATGACAGAAGTGTAGCTACTGGAAGCCAAAATATAATTCCCTTCCCACCCGATCCTACTGGTCCCTACTTAGTCCTAGGACACCAAGTCCACCATCGTAGCGTCTGTAGATCCCGTCTCTCTAAGCACCTCTAGGTCCTGTTCCACCAAAGTCTATTTTGAAACGTCTTTCCTCTACACTAGACACAACATGTGCAGGCGAAGCTCGTGTAGGGGTGAGTAACAAAATACTTAGTAGGGACCAAAAAACAAAAAGGAAAAACCCTGCATTAGTACTCAAAGTAAAGCATGAATCACAAGACATCTCACACTAGGTATACATTTAGTGTAGTGATAGAAGGATCATCAGTCGCATCATTGAATACCTCAGATAATGGATAAATTCTTTTCTATAGAGTACAGTGGGCCTACCCGGCCACATATAAGTGATTCCCCCAAACCTTGGACTTATTAGGTACACCTATTCATCGCATATCATGGACCTGCAAAGTCACACACAAGTGATTCCCACTAATATTCACCATCTGAGGCACTCCTCGTCGTGTATTGTGGAACTACAAATTCAGACATAAGTGATTCCCAACATGGGCCTATAAAATCAAATAGAATTGATTTTCACAAGGCCATAGTCAAGTTTTATAGAGTCCAAGGTCAGGAGTCTTCTGGCCTCGTCTAACCGCAGGGTTCTGTACATAGAATGCTTGGGAGATCTGATCATCAAGCCATTATTTTCCTCTCAACTTCCACGAAAGCCTCCTCAGGGAATTTCATAATATCATCCTCTTCAATAGGGTCCCAACACCGCAAATGGTACATCAAACAGATGCATGTTTTTCATGTTATTAGCGTTTTACTAAATAGGGGTCAGTTGTGTCTGGGTCTGGTCTGACCCAGCCGGACCAACCCAACAAACTTGGGCTAGGGGTACCACATACCCCAGTTCAGTTCCAACTAACTCATCCTAACTTGGTTTGGTTCTGGTTGAGTTTGATCTGGCCTGGCCAGTGGTCCAGGCCCATTGGTCTTTGCTGGACACGGTCCAGTTTGGCCGAGGGTCCAGCCCACTGGGTCGCCTGGAAACGCGGTCTAGTTCGGTCTGGCATGAAGGGTGCAGTTTTGACCTGTCTCCATAAGTCAGGCCCACTGTGTGTGGGTCCGGCCTACCGATTTCGGTCTGACTCGTGCATCTGAGGGTCATGCCCGTCGGTGCGGGTCCAACTATCTGGCTAGGGGCACGGGTCACAAGCCCAAATCTTGGCCCATGGGGTGCGGTCTGGTGGTGCTCAGCCTGGCCGGGATGTGGCCTGCTGTCGCGTCCGGTCTCTGTTGGCCCCACATATGGGTGGGGCCCTCCTACCATGGTTGACCGACTGTGGCATGTTGATCCACCTGGATAGCCCAGACGTGGGTTGTCCCTCCTCGCAGTGCCAAGAAGGCACCACGTCTCTTCACTACTGTTGCAGCGAGTTCACCACGACGCACTGACGAGCGCACCGCCACCTTCAGCTGCGGACACTGTCAGCTTGTCTGCAGATGTTCGGTGGACCGACAGACGTGCTCTAGTGGTCTTTCCATCACGCCACCTACACCTGTGCTCTCTAAGTAATGTCCTCTTCCCCACAAATTCCATTGAATCATCTTTCTTCCACTTTGAGGGTGTGACCACAAAAAATGCACACGATAGAGGTGCACGGGCTTTGTTCATGTCATCATGCACCCTCCATGTTAGTGGTTTATAATCATGGGGAGGCTTGGGGATTGTGACGCAATAAAACTTGAGATAAACTAACCCCGGATAATAACTCCCAAAAGATAAGTCACCCTCATATACAAATACCGGATTCACAGACCAAACTATTTGTGGGTTGATCCACATTCGTCGTTTCCAGAGTAAGAACAAGGAAGAACATTAAAATTAAATAACCCCTATCTCTTTGACATTCATTGTCGCATAATTACATCATCTAAGTTTCAAGATGTCGACATCGTTCGTCGCTTCTAGATTCATTCTTCGAGGTGTGTCAAAGATGTTTGACCTTTATTGGCCTATGTTATTCTACACTAGAGAAGATTTTCATCAGAGGTTCACCATATAATCCTAGAAATTTACTTCCTCATTCCACTAATTCATCAACCAAAATAAAAGGAAAATATTTCGCAACATTTTCATTACACTACGACATCACATCATTATGCATTTTCATTTATAAAACAATATAGTTGTTATGCATCATGAAAGCATCGTTACACTATGAGTTAACAAGCCATTAATGAGCCTCATCAATGCACCTCATCATTGCACTATATCATCGTTATCCAAAACTCAACAGTTCAAAAAAGGAAATAAAATAACTTTTTAATGTTATTTTATTATTTTTAAAAAATTCTACAAATTAAAATTTTCGTTCATCCCTTGTCGGTCGAAGTTCATTCCTTTCTAGGAGAATCCTAGTTTTCAGAATTCAACAGTTCCCTCATATGTTTTATCCGAGCACCATTTCAAAAATTAGAAAAACCTACTCAAATGTTTACATAAGCGTACTTAAAAAAGTTCAAAATTCTGTTCTGGTCTCATCGGGCCTCAGAATCATGTGTCGTCAAAGTGTGTGGTCTCAAAATAATTCCATATAATTAAAAAAAATACACATAATTTCTAAGTAATTACATTTCTTAGAGTGAAATTTTTATATTTTTTATGAAATTTTGTATTTTTCAATGAATAATGAAATATACAATTTTTTTATAAAAAAATGCATTTTACAATAAAGTATTTAAAAATAAAAATTATATTTAGTATTTTTTAAAAAATATATCTCAGTACAAATTGATTAAAAAATTGAAATTATACTCTCTGTAATGAATTTTATAATTGAATTTGGTGTAAAAAAAATTTTATAATTTAAAAATATTTTTTCTGAAAAACTGTTTTAATGGTATTTTTTATTTAAAATTTTAATTTATTTCTGAAATTTTGAGAAATTGAATTTTGAAAATTAGATTCCATATTTGCGACTCGGATTTAAAAATTTATAAAACAATTCTATTTTGTTTTATTCATTATTATTATTAGTCATAATATATTTTGTTACCTTGGTAAAGGTAAAATCGGTTAATTAATGAAAAAATAATAAAATAAATACTATAAAATAATCCTAACACATTAATTAATTTTATATGTTGAGTATATATTTTCTATAATCATAAAAACATATAATATGTGACCTTTTTTTCTATTGAGCCATGATTTTGACCATTATAATATTTTATGTATAGAAAATTCAAAAAAAGTTATTCTCTTTGTTTTATTAATACCAAATTTACAACACAATGAAAACAAAGTGGATATGTTTAGTTATAAATATTTATTTTAAATAAAAATTATTTTTTAAAATGGTAATTTATTTCAAAATTATAGTGATGATATAATTACAATAGTTTTTTACACAACTTTGATATAGTATTTATTCAACTAGTAGAAAATAAAATAAATTATTTTTAAAATATTAAAAGTGATATAATTTGAAGGAATTATTTTATTTCATAAACTTAATTGATAAATATATCATATTATTGTTACGTAAAATGATTATATTCTAATTAAAAAAATTAATTTATGTCAATGAGGTCAAATTAAATGAATTGTTCTAAAATTAATTTAATTATATTTTATAATAAATAATAATTTATTAAATAACTTATATTTATAAAAATATTATATTCTAAAAATTTATTATCATGATGTTCCAAATATAAAATATTACCCAAATATGGGTCATTTTTTACTTTATAGTAGTTTTCTTGAATCCTAAATTTTAAAATCATTAATAGCATAGTAATTGTCATAAGGTAAAAATTGTTTATAATAGAAATATTTTTTGGAAAGACCTAGTCTAAACGTGTCCAGTTTTCTATGATAATATTTCAACCCATAATAATCCTATATTTGAAATAATTTAATTTTGAGATTTTTTTCAATGAAGATTAATTAATATTAGTTAAATATTTTATATAATTCCAAGAGTGCCCATCCCCTCACAAATAAAAAAACCTCCAATCTTATCTTCATCATGCTTTAAGAACCATTTATCTCGTCCAAAACCTACCCAAATTAGTTTATAACATCCTAAAAGATGTTTTAGGAGCCTATTTTTTTAGAATAATTATACCTTAATAGGGTTTAATGTTCAAATCAACGGATGTTTTCCAAAGAAGATGTCACGACCCGCCCTCGGGGTCCGTGCCGTGACTACCCCAAGCCCGCCTTCCATAGGCCAGGGGCTGGCGACTAGCACCAAGGCGCAAATCCCGGTAAAAAGGGAAGGCATTGCCTTTGAAAACACACACCACAGAGTAAACAAGCGGAAGTAAACACTAAACAAGCAGAGTACGACTGAAAGTGCGGAAAAGTAAATGGGCCAGAATACAAACCCAAACTGAAAGTAAAGTACAACTCGAAAGGGAAAAACAGCAACTGAAAAGTAAAAGCCGCTACTCCGAGCTGTCCACCGGAAATCCCACCTGAAGGGTGGGTACAGATAGCTCCTCTGCTCCACGGGTCCCACCGTCCGCTCTGTGCACGTCCCGCCCAGTGGTCCACCTCCGGGTACCGTCCCGCTCTACAAGCCTCAGCTAAGTCAACGCTGTCCGTCGTCTGCAACCAACACAACGTAGTGCGGGCGAAGCCCGTGCAGGGGTGAGTATAAGCTACTCAGTAGGGACCCCGAGACCCCTGAAGGTCTCTCAAATCCACAAAGGATAAACCACGAAGAAAATTAACAATCACGAAGTAACAACCGACATTGCTTAGGTATATGCCCATACATATACCTAAGTCATCAATTAAAATACGCTCCAACCTCCGAGCCCAAGTACCACTCAGTCCACGCAGGAAAGTATACGTATTCCACATAGGAAAGCAAAACATAATCCACACAGGATTGCACAACACAATCCACACAGGAAAGAAACAGGATTCAGCTCACACAGGTATACTTCTTCAAGGACGATAAAGATGATCACTGATCCATCTAAGTCGTCGGACCCACGAAGGATCGATAGGTAACTAACCCCCGCAAAGACCCACACAGGATCGGGCTCACACAGAACCTGTAGGCGCTGGCTCACACAGAACCGCTGAGCGCAAGGACCCACACAGGATCGGGCTCACACAGAACCTGTAGCACTGATCCACATAGGATCGCTGAGTGCTGTAGTCGTCGTCGTCGAATCCACACAGGATCTCTGTACTGTCGTCGTCGAATCGACACAGGATCTCTGTACTGTCGTCGTCCAATCCACACAGGATCTCTGTACTTTCGTCGTCAAATCCACACAGGATCTCTGTACTGTCGTCGTCGCAGTCACAGTAGCAGTCGTAGCAGTAGAACAGTCGCAGCCAGCACTAGGGTTCCCGCACACAGCAAGCTCGTACGGAGGATCCGCTCCACGAGCCGAGAGGCTGATACATCAACTGTCACGAAGACCGAAGTTGATGTATCCAAAAGTTCCGTATCGTCAACAGGAACTCAACGCAACAGACGGCGCGTCGATCGGACGCCCGGTCTGAGAGTTATAGGCATTTTCGTCTCCGGGGCCCGGTTGGTTTTTAAGGCAAAACCAACCCGACCGTACTCCACCTGCGTCCAAACCTCGGGCGGAGTATGCCAAAATATCCGTCTCACTAAGAGGAACACTACGCGACTGACGGCACGTCAATCGGACGTCCGTAGCTCAAGATATGAGCGTTTCCGCTCCGAAGGCCCGGTTGGTTTCGTGAACGAACCAACCCTGCCGAACTCAAAGTAAACCGAAACCTTGAGTGCGATATACCGAAACGACCGTCTCGATCCAAGGATCGCGTTGCCGCAGACGGTTCGTCATTCGGAGGTCCGAGGCTCAAGTTATGAGCCAAAAACCGAAACTGGTCCGTAACGGGGGGGTCCGGGTCCGGGCCGACCCGGCCCGACCCCCCCCCCCCCCCGGGGCGGCGCGGCGGCCGGCGGCGGCGGTCGGCGGCGGCGGACGGCGGCGGACGGCGGCGGGCCGCGCTGGCGGCGGCGGCGGGCCGCGCTGGCGGCGGCGGCGGGCCGCGCTGGCGGCGGCGGCGGGCCGCGCTGGCGGCGCGGTGCCGCGAGGTGGGTGGCACGCGGGGCTAAGCCCCGCGTTATGCTGGAGGGGCGGCGCGGCACAAGGGCCGCGCCCCATTTTTTTCAAAGAGCCCCCCCCCCCCCCCACGTGGGGGGCCTGCTGGTGGAACCGAGGGGGCAGCCGGCCCCCTCCCTTTTTAGAAACGCCCCCCCCCCCCCCCCCCCCCCTCTTAAAGAGGGGGGTTTTCATGGTTGGCCGGGGAATTAAATTCCCCGGTTTTAAGTCATCCGGCCGGCCAGCTGGCCGGCCGGCTTTCTCAAACGGGACCGGAACTTCCGGTCCCCTTCTTCGGCTTCCGACGCCGGCGGCCCGGCCGCCGGTCTTTCCTTCCGCCACGGCCCGGAACCGGCCGCGGTCTCCTCGTCCCGCCGCGGCCGGGAACCGGCCGCGGTCTTCTCGTCCCGCCGCGGCCCGGAACCGGCCGCGGCGTTCGTCATCCGGCGCGGTGCGTCGGCACCGCGCCCCTTCGCCGTGCTTCGATTCTTTTCAACGCGGCGCGACGGCGTCGCGTTCTTGAAGATTCTCCTCGGCGTAGCGCGACGGCGTTGCGTAAATTAAACGCACGGTAAACCGCGTGGTGCGACGGCACCACGCCACTTTGCTTCCATCGCAAGAATTAAACAAGAACGTTGGAGGGGGGTTCGGCCGTGTTCGTGTGGTCCGGCCCCCCTCGCGTTAATAATAATAACGCAACTTAAAGAAAAACATGTCACACGTTAATCTTGCTAAAAGCACGATCAAGAATAAAATGAGGAATCCAAAAGAAATTCGACAACCCCTACCTCGGGTTTAAGATTCAAGGTTCGGCTACGCTCCGCGGAAGACGGCGTCGCGGAGGTCGGGTGTCGCGGAAGCCGTTCGTCAAATCCGATGACGAAGGGATGCGTTCGAAGAGTCACGTCATTGGCGAAACTTGTACGCCGACGAAGATGGTCCGAGGAGGAAGCGGTGTTCCCTCTCGTTGACACCGAGGACGAAGAAGAGAGGCGTCGTTCTCCGTTCTTCGTCAGAGTTGAAGATGAAGAGGAATGCTCTCAAAAGCTCTCAAGGGAACAAACGATCAACCAAAAATAAAATAAGACTACATCTTATTTTATTCTCACTTTGCCAACCTTTCAAAATTCAAAAGTTGAATTCAATTCATTAATTAAGTCTAGAGTTGACAAAATTAAATGAAAAGATAAATTGGCAAGAGTTAAAGAAGGGGAGAGTTACATAAATAAGAGGAAGGGTCTTGAGAGGTTAAGGAATTTGAAAAGAAAAAGGGGTTCGTGTGGGCCCCACCACACTTAATCCTCCCAAGGGAGGTTAAGTGGGTGTGGGTCCCACTTCTAACCTCCTTTGGTAGGTTTTTAAAATAAGTTAAAATAAAATTTGTTTTGCACAAATTTTATTTAACTTAACTGAAAAACCCCAAAACGTAACTTTCAACCCGCAACAAACGCAACTCCCGAAAAGGTCTCAAAAAGCGAATATCGGCGCTGCGAGTTCATCGGTGCCCTCGGATTTCAATTCCGAGCACCGGATCAAAAGTTAGGAATTTCCCGCTCGTTCGTTCACTGAACGTACCCGAGCCAAACTTCGGAAATTAATTCCGGGCACTCCGGGCCTCGGAATCAGGTGCCGTCTGAAACCGCGCTCTTGTAAAATTCTAAAGAAAATTAAGAAAAAAAAATTTCCTTGAATTTTACGGGTCTTTACATTACTCCCACCTCAGGGCTTTACGTCCCCGTAAAGCTACAACAAAAACTAGGGAAACAAAAGAGGGTACTGAGCACGCATCTGAGCCTCCCGCTCCCATGTGCTCTCCTGGAGATTCCCGTGCTGCCATCTGATGCGCACAAGAGGAATCGATCGCCCACGCAGGACCCGCTCCTGTCGATCCTCTATCTCCACCGGAACCTCCGTAAAAGTCGCCCCATCGTCAACGTCAAGCTCCCCATGGTCAATGATGTGCGTCGGGTCGTGCACGTATCTCCTTAGCTGGGATACTTGGAAGACGTCGTGCACCCGGTGCAACTGAGGTGGTAGAGCCAGGCGATAAGCCACCTCACCAATCCTGCTGAGAATCTGGAAAGGTCCGATGAAGCGCGGAGATAACTTGCCGCCTCGGCCAAATCTCCGAATACCACGCCGAGATGAGACCCGCAAGAAGACGTGGTCGCCATCCTCGAACTCCAGTGGCCTCCGCCTCCTGTCAGCGTATGACTTCTGCCGGCTCTGAGCTGTCCTCATCCGCTCCTGGATGACCTGGACCTTTTCTGTCATGGCCTGGACCATCTCCGGTCCCATCAGAGCTGCAAGATTTCTCCTTTGCCGAAGAGAGAAATCTAGTCTCATCCCCTGGATGAACCACATTCTTTGCCTAAAACAGTCAATCCTAACATGGATGATACTAATCCATACTAAGGATGACGTCGTAAGGCCTCGACGCTACTACTAAGAGATTCAACCGTTACTCTCACCTCCAAGGGTTGGGTCACACTGTCGGCATCAGTGTGTGGTAACTGGGTCTCCTCCAGTAGATGTCTCACAAGTGAGGGTCAAGTCAACACCCAAAACTGGAACCTCTTAGTAACATTACGATAGAGGACAGGAACGAAAACATCACAAGGTATGCGTCTTTTATTAATGCAGCTCGTAAAACAAGACGCTACACAAAAGCAACAAGGAACCAGAAGTACAAAGGATGTATCCACTAGTTCTGCTCCTGTCCATCGGCTCCCAGGGCTCCATGATCGAAGGCCTCGGCTGCCTGAAGCTGAGCTCTCCCCTGCGGTCGGGGTGGACCTCCTGGTGGTGGTGGTGGTAGAACCTCAAAGCGTCGGCCACCACCAGCTGCTCGTCCAGCTCCTCTGCCTCGTCCGCCTCCTCCCTGCGGACCGCCACGGTCGAACCTCTGCCTCTGCCTAGGTGGTTCCTCAACCGTCTGCTGCTCCTCCGCATGGCGGGTCGGGCAGTCACGAGCCATGTGGCCTCGCCCGCCGCATGCATAGCACTGTCTTCCACTCGAAAGACTGGCTCCGCGTTGTGTGCCCTGCACTGCTGAGCCAGTGCCCTGAGGTCTGGTCTGTCTGGACCCCTGAGTCATTCGCCGACTGCCAGCAGCAGATGACTCTGCCACGTGCCGTCCTGCGGTGGGTCTCTGTGCTGGTGTAGACTCAGCAAGGAAGCTCTCGATCAGAAGAGCCCGCTCCAGTACTCCTGTCTGAGTCGGTATGCTGAGGGAGATCAGCGATGCCCTGATCTCGTGTCTCAAACCCTGCTCGAAGGTCCGGGCCCGGAAGAATGGGTCCCGTACCATGTCGGTCGAGTAGCGCGAGAGATCGGTAAATCTCGCCGAGTACTGGGCGACCGTCATGCTGCCCTGCCGCAGCTGTAGAAGCTCCTGGATACGCACCGCACGAAGGGTGGCTGGGACGAACTCCGAGCGGAAGATGCTCTCAAAGTCCGTCCAAAGAAGAGATGCCTCATCGTGCACCTGGAGCATCAAGCTCCACCATCGTCCTGCTGCTGCGTGTAGTAGGCTCGCAGCGAGGATCACCATGAGGTCTGCTGGTGTCCTCACTAGCCTAAACACTCGAACCACTGCCTCCAGCCAGTCCTCTGCTGCCTGGGGATCCGTCTCCCCGCGAAACCTGGGCGGTCGCTGGCGCTGAAACTCATGCAGTGCGCTGAGGCGACGTGCATCGTCAGCGGCTTCTGCTGGAAGCATCGGGGGATCGGCGGGTAAAGCTACCGCCGGTGATACTGCTGACAAAGGGCCCTGCACCGAAGCCTCGCCGCTCGGTGGGCTGTCGTCTCGCTCGACTCTCGGAACCCTAGCTGGCTGCCGTCGTGGGGCCATCCTGAAAAGGAAACAGGTGCGCCACGGTTAGAACAGTATACCTGGTGAGCTGATATAAGTAATCACAAAGAAAACTTTGAAACACACACGCAATCAATGTTTTCGTGCATTAAGTCGGAAATCAGAAGTCAGGGTCCTGGTGTACGGATACGTCGGCCGCCGTACCAACACTGGACTCCCTGGACTGATAACCACACTCAATACGCTAAACATTATTGCTTCACATAGAAAAGATCAGAGTTCGCGGTAGAACCGAACTCCTCTGATACCAATTTGTCACGACCCGCCCTCGGGGTCCGTGCCGTGACTACCCCAAGCCCGCCTTCCATAGGCCAGGGGCTGGCGACTAGCACCAAGGCGCAAATCCCGGTAAAAAGGGAAGGCATTGCCTTTGAAAACACACACCACAGAGTAAACAAGCGGAAGTAAACACTAAACAAGCAGAGTACGACTGAAAGTGCGGAAAAGTAAATGGGCCAGAATACAAACCCAAACTGAAAGTAAAGTACAACTCGAAAGGGAAAAACAGCAACTGAAAAGTAAAAGCCGCTACTCCGAGCTGTCCACCGGAAATCCCACCTGAAGGGTGGGTACAGATAGCTCCTCTGCTCCACGGGTCCCACCGTCCGCTCTGTGCACGTCCCGCCCAGTGGTCCACCTCCGGGTACCGTCCCGCTCTACAAGCCTCAGCTAAGTCAACGTTGTCCGTCGTCTGCAACCAACACAACGTAGTGCGGGCGAAGCCCGTGCAGGGGTGAGTATAAGCTACTCAGTAGGGACCCCGAGACCCCTGAAGGTCTCTCAAATCCACAAAGGATAAACCACGAAGAAAATTAACAATCACGAAGTAACAACCGACATTGCTTAGGTATATGCCCATACATATACCTAAGTCATCAATTAAAATACGCTCCAACCTCCGAGCCCAAGTACCACTCAGTCCACGCAGGAAAGTATACATATTCCACATAGGAAAGCAAAACATAATCCACACAGGATTGCACAACACAATCCACACAGGAAAGAAACAGGATTCAGCTCACACAGGTATACTTCTTCAAGGACGATAAAGATGATCACTGATCCATCTAAGTCGTCGGACCCACGAAGGATCGATAGGTAACTAACCCCCGCAAAGACCCACACAGGATCGGGCTCACACAGAACCTGTAGGCGCTGGCTCACACAGAACCGCTGAGCGCAAGGACCCACACAGGATCGGGCTCACACAGAACCTGTAGCACTGATCCACATAGGATCGCTGAGTGTTGTATTCGTCGTCGTCGAATCCACACAGGATCTCTGTACTGTCGTCGTCGAATCCACACAGGATCTCTGTACTGTCGTCGTCGAATCCACACAGGATCTCTGTACTGTCGTCGTCAAATCCACACAGGATCTCTGTACTGTCGTCGTCAAATCCACACAGGATCTCTGTACTGTCGTCGTCGCAGTCACAGTAGCAGTCGTAGCAGTAGAACAGTCGCAGCCAGCACTAGGGTTCCCGCACACAGCAAGCTCGTACGGAGGATCCGCTCCACGAGCCGAGAGGCTGATACATCAACTGTCACGAAGACCGAAGTTGATGTATCCAAAAGTTCTGTATCGTCAACAGGAACTCAACGCAACAGACGGCGCGTCGATCGGACGCCCGGTCTGAGAGTTATAGGCATTTTCGTCTCCGGGGCCCGGTTGGTTTTTAAGGCAAAACCAACCCGACCGTACTCCACCTGCGTCCAAACCTCGGGCGGAGTATGCCAAAAGATCCGTCTCACTAAGAGGAACACTACGCGACTGACGGCACGTCAATCGGACGTCCGTAGCTCAAGATATGAGCGTTTCCGCTCCGAAGGCCCGGTTGGTTTCGTGAACGAACCAACCCGGCCGAACTCAAAGTAAACCGAAACCTTGAGTGCGATATACCGAAACGACCGTCTCAATCCAAGGATCGCGTTGCCGCAGACGGTTCGTCATTCGGAGGTCCGAGGCTCAAGTTATGAGCCAAAAACCGAAACTGGTCCGTAACGGGGGGGTCCGGGTCCGGGCCGACCCGGCCCGACCCCCCCCCCCCCCCCCCCGGGGCGGCGCGGCGGCCGGCGGCGGCGGTCGGCGGCGGCGGACGGTGGCGGACGGCGGCGGCGGGCGGCGGCGGTCGGCGGCGGCGGACGGCGGCGGACGGCGGCGGGCCGCGGTGGCGGCGGCGGCGGGCCGCGCTGGCGGCGGGGTGCCGCGAGGTGGGTGGCACGCGGGGCTAAGCCCCGCGTTATGCTGGAGGGGCGGCGCGGCACAAGGGCCGCACCCCATTTTTTTCAAAGAGCCCCCCCCCCCCCCACGTGGGGGGCCTGCTGGTGGAACCGAGGGGGCAGCCGGCCCCCTCCCTTTTTAGAAACGCCCCCCCCCCCCCCCCCCCTCTTAAAGAGGGGGGTTTTCATGGTTGGCCGGGGAATTAAATTCCCCGGTTTTAAGTCATCCGGCCGGCCAGCTGGCCGGCCGGTTTTCTCAAACGGGACCGGAACTTCCGGTCCCCTTCTTCGGCTTCCGACGCCGGCGGCCCGGCCGCCGGTCTTTCCTTCCGCCACGGCCCGGAACCGGCCGCGGTCTCCTCGTCCCGCCGCGGCCTGGAACCGGCCGCGGTCTTCTCGTCCCGCCGCGGCCCGGAACCGGCCGCGGCGTTCGTCATCCGGCGCGGTGCGTCGGCACCGCGCCCCTTCGTCGTGCTTCGATTCTTTTCAACGCGGCGCGACGGCGTCGCGTTCTTGAAGATTCTCCTCGGCGTAGCGCGACGGCGTTGCGTAAATTAAACGCACGGTAAACCGCGTGGTGCGACGGCACCACGCCACTTTGCTTCCATCGCAAGAATTAAACAAGAACGTTGGAGGGGGGTTCGGCCGTGTTCGTGCGGTCCGGCCCCCCTCGCGTTAATAATAATAACGCAACTTAAAGAAAAACATGTCACACGTTAATCTTGCTAAAAGCACGATCAAGAATAAAATGAGGAATCCAAAAGAAATTCGACAACCCCTACCTCGGGTTTAAGATTCAAGGTTCGGCTACGCTCCGCGGAAGACGGCGTCGCGGAGGTCGGGTGTCGCGGAAGCCGTTCGTCAAATCCGATGACGAAGGGATGCGTTCGAAGAGTCACGTCGTTGGCGAAACTTGTACACCGACGAAGATGGTCCGAGGAGGAAGCGGTGTTCCCTCTCGTTGACACCGAGGACGAAGAAGAGAGGCGTCGTTCTTCGTTCTTCGTCAGAGTTGAAGATGAAGAGGAATGCTCTCAAAAGCTCTCAAGGGAACAAACGATCAACCAAAAATAAAATAAGACTACATCTTATTTTATTCTCACTTTTCCAACCTTTCAAAATTCAAAAGTTGAATTCAATTCATTAATTAAGTCTAGAGTTGACAAAATTAAATGAAAAGATAAATTGGCAAGAGTTAAAGAAGGGGAGAGTTACATAAATAAGAGGAAGGGTTTTGAGAGGTTAAGGAATTTGAAAAGAAAAAGGGGTTCGTGTGGGCCCCACCACACTTAATCCTCCCAAGGGAGGTTAAGTGGGTGTGGGTCCCACTTCTAACCTCCTTTGGTAGGTTTTTAAAATAAGTTAAAATAAAATTTGTTTTGCACAAATTTTATTTAACTTAACTGAAAAACCCCAAAACGTAACTTTCAACCCGCAACAAACGCAACTCCCGAAAAGGTCTCAAAAAGCGAATATCGGCGTTGCGAGTTCATCGGTGCCCTCGGATTTCAATTCCGAGCACCGGATCAAAAGTTAGGAATTTCCCGCTCGTTCGTTCACTGAACGTACCCGAGCCAAACTTCGGGAATTAATTCCGGGCACTCCGGGCCTCGGAATCAGGTGCCGTCTGAAACCGCGCTCTTGTAAAATTCTAAAGAAAATTAAGAAAAAAAAATTTCCTTGAATTTTACGGGTCTTTACAGAAGATGTGTAACCTTTAACAAATTGTTTATGTTTTATTTATAATTATAGATCCTTCAAATATTATTCAAAGATGATAAATATTAACAAAATTATATTCCATATAATGAGTTTTGATTATGTTAATTTAATCACAAACATCAATATCATCTTCCATTAAATGGGGAATAAAATCATCATTCATGTGTGTGGTGAACAAGCACCTCACAAACCAGTGTAATTCATTTTTCACTACCTCAACACATGGATGTTTATAATTATAGATTAAATATATATATATATATATTACTTATGATTTTATCATGATTTATGATGGAAAATTATTAATTCATTTTTTTACTTCCATCTATATAAAATGAAAATAATATTCACGCATACATACGAGTTACCGTCTCCATGAACAATGTAATTAATTTTTATATTCACCTTATATGGATGACTCTACACACACACACACACACATATATATATATATATATATAATCAATTAAAATGATACTAAAAACATGGTAAGAATTGTGGGTATTATGGGACCATGATCGTTGAATAAAGGTTGAACCCAAACTTTTAGGAAAAATAAGTCATTTATAACCTGGAACATTAATTTTACTAAAGAATTTTTAATAAAAAGGTGGTGGGATTCTATAAAAATAAAATAAAATATGATAATATATATATATATATATAATAATTATAAGTAAATATCCTTAAAAAATACATAATATTGAGTTTTAAGTAATGAGGTCATTCTCTTACATTTTAGGATATTTATATATTTAAAGTTTCACAGAAATAAGTAGAAAATCATAAATAAATAATCAAAATTTTAAAAAGGGGGAACCTATAATTATTATACATTTTTTCCAAAATATAAAAAATTTAAAATTAATCACATTTACTTTTCATGAAAAACATTCATGACATTCAAATTGGCTTCATTATTTCCCTTAACACTCCATAAATCCCTTGAAAAATAATTTTAAACCATGGGATGAGCATAAAATGAATTATAAGGGAAAAATAAATTATTTACTCTAGTGAAAAAAATGAAAACCTTTTCAATTTTTACCTTTTCATATCATTGTTTTATAGAATTATGTAATTCAATTTCATATGAAAAAAACACACTTTTTCTCATAGAAAAACCATTATAATTGATATCTATAAAATAAAAACATCATTAAGGAAACACGGAGAAATTATATTCATATCCCATATTAGAAGTAACTGGATTAAAACTAAATCTATAGGATAAAACCTTTATTTACTCACAAATAATTTATCACTAAGAGATGGAATATTAGCTAATGCAATGGAGTGCCATCTGGGCACACCCATTAAAAAACCATATCAGGATAACCCGTCATATAAACTATATCGAGATCACCTTTTTTCAAGAGATATAATGGGGTTTATACTTTCTAATAAGATATATTAGGATCACTCATTTACTATATTTAATTATGAAGTACCATATCAGGAATAAAAAAATTTATTATTACACATTTTAATCATAAAACCATTGAAAAACTCTTTTAAACTCTTTAATAAAACATGTTCAGATTTTAAAATACCTAGAAAATGGATAAATAATTTTTTATTAAATAAAAAATGTAATAATATAATTGAATCCCAACATAAAATAGTAGTTATGGATGTAATAAAATTCATTGTTTCTATATACTTTAAAATAGAATATTAGTTTTATCTTTTGTAAAGAATGTAAAAAAATCCATAAAAATATTACTTTTCTGAAAACCTTTTAAAGAAGGAAAAAGTGACATAAAATGTTCTTTATAATATTTTTATTTACATTTAAATAAATTTTAAAAATAATTTTAAAAATATGGACATGGATAAAAATGATCTTTGAAATAAATCTTCCAAACATTTTAAATGAGGTTTTAAATTAATGAATCCCTTAACTTGATTCCAAATTTTCCCATGTGAAATTTATCTTCTGGAATAATAAACTTATGTTATCTATTTAATTTATTAGGATATTTTTTCATGTTTATTAATCCATTTATCTTATATATTATCATTTTATATGAAACTAATAAATCAATTAATTTCAAGTTGATGTTTTGATGATATTTGGATAATATTTCCAAAATGAATTTAGTAGGATGAATATGATCAAAGAGGTAATTATTAAGTCATATAATGAATAATAATTAGGAAATATTTTTTACTTTTATAGATAAATTAAAATTTTAAAACTAATCATCAAATATGGTAAATAAATATCAATTGAGTTATAATAATAGAGATTGTAGGTTGTACTTATGTATGAGTGATGTTTCCATTTTTCAACGATCATTATGGAAAGAAGGTATGTATAATTTTAAATTTATAAAATTATAATTATATAATAAAATATTATTTTCTTTCTTTAAATGTAAATCCATATAAAATCCTTGTTTTGTGTTAATAAAAAAAATAACATCACTTCATGAGGTGGTAGTCCGTCATACACACGAAAAACATTGTGATTTTCAATTAGATGGTTATGTAAGAAGTATATGATATATTAATTTTATAGAATTAATAATAATTCATGAACATCATATATAATAATTAAATCCATAATCTTTAAAATTCATGATAGACGATGATGGAAAACAAATTACATCAGTTCGTGAGGTAATAGTTCGTCGTACACGTGAATGATATTTTCATTTTCCATTTTATGGGCTAGGAGAAGGATATTTTTTATGAAATTGACATAATTACATATCAATACATGATAGATAAATATTTTATTATATCATATTGGTTAATTAATATTTTTAGGATGTGTAAGAATAATTAAAACAAAAAATGTTGGGTTGAGAATGATACCACTTTTTTAGACAACCACTTAAGGATTATACATAAAGCCTTCGTTGATTTAGTTTCAAGTCAATAAAAGGCCTCTAAGACATGGGGTTCTATGTAAGGAATGGATTTGTGTTAGTATTCTCTAACACAAAAGGATTTAATGTGTGAAATGTTAAGGAGATTGGGAGGTCTTTTATAAGTGGGGGAGAGGACGTAGTTGGAATTTTTGAAAATAAAAAACCATACCCACATTTTAGAAACCCCAAAAAGATATAAAACTGGATAATTATAAAAAAACATATATTTTATAGGGACAAAATATTGACATAAAATAGGATTTATACATGTGTTTATGTATTTTTAACCCTTATATTTTTTTTAAACTCTCATAAAACAATTTCAACCTAAGCTATGGTAAATGATTTTTACAGTTTTTAATATTTAAAATGGGAATAAATTAAGTTTACATTATTATACAATATATATTATTATGTTCAAATTTTGGAATCTATTTTACTAAATTAAATTCATATAAATATTTTATTTTAATTTAATAATGATCCCACAAAAAGTGTCGATTTTTCAAGAAATGTATTTTGAAAGCATAAGATGATATTATATTAAGTCAATAACCAATTATAATGAATCTATAAGTTTAAATTCATATTTATAAATATGTAATATATAAATTTTATTTAAATAATTCTCTAATAGAAATTATTTTTATTAATTAAAATTGGGAAACATTATGCAATTTTAAAAAGTTCTCTAAAAAAGGATTTTTTAAGAAACAAAATATACATATACAAAAATATAGTATAGAGATAAATACAATGAAATTAATTGGATTAAATATTAAACATAATAATTATTTTTCTTGAAATAAAACTCAAATAAAAATGGTTCTTTTAAATAAATTTACTTATTTAAATTAAATGATTGTTTTTTAAAAATCAGTATTTTTAATCATTCACTAAAAAATATATATTTTTAAAAAAAACATACGTTCAATGTAATTAAATTATTATATGATTATTTCAATGAAGATTATAATTTTATAAAATAAATTTTGTAATAGTTCTAGAAATTTATTACAATATTTTATCACAAAATTAAATAAAAATCATTTTTCAAGAAAACAAATTTTTGGATAATAAAACAACATTATTAAAAAATGAGTGCTTTTTTAGTAAGAATTTATTAGTATATATATATTTATTTTGACCTAAATTTAAATTTTACAAATTATATAACACTATTAATAAATGTTAATTTAATGGTTTGGTTATAAGGGGGTATATTTTTTGGTTCGTTTAAGCTCGGTGTTTCATGTCATATACACTATCAAACAAAATGTTATTTTTTAAAATCTCAGTTCGTTACATTTTTACCCCCATTTAATAAATATCTCCCTACAAATTTTAACATAAACTCAGTAATCATTTATTTTAAATTATAATATATCATTGTTTAAATCCAACATCATAAAAATTATTAAACAATCTTTCTCTTGGTAATAGAGAAATTGGTGTATGTAGGTCATATAGAATATCAAATTAATAGTTTTCCATGTTGGAAAGCACTAGTAAGATGTGAAAATATTAAGATATAATAGAAATGTAATTTCAATATAATTGTTGAGAGATATTGATATTGTTGATTATAAGAAAGATAATGATCATGGTAAAGTTAGTGACTATAAATCTGTAAACCAAAGATGTGTGATAAGTACCATCGATTATTTTATAATGAATGTAATAAGATAACATTTTAATTTAATTGTCCATTATTTAGAGTGAAATAATTATTTACCATATATAATAATAACATAAGGAAATATAACTACTTGATATTTAGAATTTATCTCTTTAATCAAATTCCACCACAATGTCATATTTTTTCTCCAAATGATGAGTATTCCAGATGATATTTTCTGGCCTCGACCACTAAAATAAATATTTAATGAATCACGTAGTCCAAAACAGATAATAAGTAATTTATACCATTTTTAGACATTAATAAAAACCAATGTGGTTATCTCAAGATATTTTAATTCCCAAAATGAATAATCCTTCATTTCATTAATCTCCAAAACCCAATAATAATACCTAGAGCTCAAACTAAATAACTCAAAAAATATTTACCCTTAAAATTGTTTAACATATTCCATACTATGATTGAAACCTAATGATTAAAATGACTTGGTCAAATATTCTTATAAGATAAATTTAATATTTATCTCTTAAAAATATCAATCCCTCTTAATGTATCATACAAAAAATGTATATTAACCAATCATATAATCTCCAAGTTGTGATAGTCAATTCCATAAGAAACCTAAATCACAGTAAATACACATTAAAATAATATATTCTTTCAAAAGATAATTCAACCATTACTCCTACAAATTCCCATTACATTCAAATTAACAGAATCATATAAGGTTCCAAAATATACAAGTCTTATTTCTAAATAATATTAATAACCTAAATAGAAAATCAATTATCAATCCCTTGGTTATCTCTATGATAAAACATATATTCCCAAAATCAACTTAATATTTATTTTTCACAGCATTTAAATTATTGAAATTTCATTTTAACAGACTCATCAAATTGGATATTAGTGGGCATTGTACCCTTATTTACCACCAGTTGTGGGTTCAAGCCCCACATCCTTGTCAAATGTGATATATTTTAATTTTTCTAAAACAATACTAATATAATTCTTATAAAATACCCATAAATTTTATGATCATCTAAAAAATAATCTTATTCGTCAAATAAAATATAAACCCTAAAGGTTATCAATACCTTTGAAATTATGTTCAAAAAATGAAAATATAATTATTCATAAAATTATATTTTCACATGTTAAATATATGGTCACATATAACAAAATATTATATCAGAACTCAATTATTGTATGCCAAATTAATCCCATCACATAATACATTAAAATAGTATTAATTAATTTAAACTTATGAACATCCTTAATTCTACCCCTAAACCCTAACTCTTGAATCTATATACAGAGAAACCTTAATCACTCAACAATCATCATAATAAATTAACCATGATTTACACCTAATTCCTTAGAACGCCCTTCCTCCAAAAAAATTATTTATTTCTCATGATTCAAAAATTTGAAAACATAATTTAATATATAATACATACCTTTAATATTTCATTTTATGTTTCCTCTTCTTCAATGTTAATGGCATTAATCATGACTTGATATTTATCTATACAGTCTTTTAGATCTCATTATTGAGCTTTCCCCTAGGGGAATCATTTTCAATAATACCCATAATCCACACATTTAAAACATTCAATTGATACTCTGATATGATTTTTATTCCCCTTCATGTATTTAAATGAAATATTCATTTTCCCTTGGTATATTATTTCCTTTTGCCCACTATTACCATAGAAAAAACATTTTAATATACTTTTAAAACATATTAATGAGTTCTTTATCTGATATTCTTCACTCTTAGGACATATAATATTAATATCTTTCTTATCAACATCACTAGCACTTCTATGGTAGTATACTTTGTCATTTTTGGTGAATTAGGAAAGAAACCTAGTATAGTGACCCTGACCCTAGTACCCTGAATTTGGTGTCTAATTTATTACATTTGAATAAGATACAAATAATCCCATACTGATGGTCCAAATTATTTTGTATTCTTAGTCAACTATAATCATACATGATTTCAATATTACATTTAAAAAAATAAACAAAATTGTTTTGATAATAATATTATTCCCTCTAAAAAATCTTTATATATCAATCATTGTATACATCATTTATTCCTAGGAAAGGAGAAAAATAAGAGTGAGATCAAATTCTCAGTAAAGTCTAAGTTCAATGAAACTTATCTTGAATAAACAAAGAATAATAAATATGCAAAGGGAAATAAATAAACAAAAATTTTATTTAAAAAAATTTACTATATATATAGATAATTCATAATCAATATAACAAGTTAAATAACTGATTATACATTTAATTAAATCAATAATATGAGAATGAAATAAATCTATAGAAAATATAATTGTGAAACTATCATGGATAATAATAACGGTGATATTTTAAATGAAGGGTATTCTTAATTATTAGACTTAATTACCATAGAAATCATGATACCTCTACCATCAATACCCTTTAGAATAATTTATAAAACTACAGGTAGAAACTAGTTTAATTTTGAAAACTAATTTACCTCATGAGACATATTGATACATCGAGGGAATATATAATTCTTTCTTAACCCATATATTCATGTCCAAATCATTCATAATATATCTAACAATATATTTAATTTATGAAAAATTTTCCTTATAATAAAATTTAAAAATTAATAAATAATACAAATTTATCAATATTTCCTCAGATGATCAAATAACTTTCCAAGTAGACACCGTATGTAATAACGGTATATAATTTAGGAAATATTTATATCAATGATACAATAATTATGGGTAATCCTTAATGGAAACATTAATCATCATGAATAATTATTTATTCATGTTAAATACATCAATGGGGAAGTATATACACCACATAAAAGTGAATAGGTGCATATTAACAAAAATGTCTCAATGAAATGGTAATTTGGATGAAATATATTACAATGATCATAACATAGAAGTGAAAATTAATCAATTAATACATTATTTGTATCAAATGTAAATTCCCAAAGTAAAATTTTAAATAAAACATAATATAATTGAAAGTGATTAAAAATATAATCTTATAATATCCAAGGAAAATAAATAAGTAATATAAATCAAATAAATGAAATTGAGTTATGAAATTATTTAAAACCTGTTATCCTTCATTAAAATAACCATGGATAAAATTATTCAAATGGACACTTAAAATAAACTTAATTAGTAAGAAATCCTGATATTTCATGTCAAATGTTTAGTATATACACTATATAAAATAAATTATGTTTATAACATTACAATATTTCTCAATGATGGGAAATTGAGATAATGTCTCTTACCTCATGCTTATTTTTGGTTGAAAATGCCTTAGCCTACTGTATAGTTGTTATAAATATGTAATTAACTTATAACAGAAACATATTAATATTTATAATATCATACAAAATCCTTTTATAACATCTTATCATATATTCATTAATAATCGCTCATTATTATCCATGGTTCGGGTGTTAATTTCCTTATTTTATCATTTTTACTTTGTGATGATGTTAATATTTCATTAATATAATAATTATTTCATCTAAATCACATATATTTATTATATTTTTCCTTATTATGATCCATATAAAGAGTTACTAAAAAATGAATCACATAGCTTTGTGAGGTGATAGTCTGTCATACACATGAGATACTTTATCGTATCACCAACAAAATTAAAAGAAAAAAAAGGTATATATGATATAATTAATCTATATGAATAATTAGTTTATAAATTTAATATTTATACTTTATATCTTTCATCATAAAAAACCATTATAGGTTGTATTTAAAATTGAATAACATCAGTTTACAAGGCGATCTTCCATTGTATACATGAATGATGACTTCATAACCCATTTCCTGTAAGTGTGGATGGTTTTAGATAATTAACTAAACCTAAAAAAGTATATTTATATTTAATACAATAAGGATATTAGGAAATCATGGTTTTATAATAATTGAATGAGGTTTGAGAATAAATTAATTAAAATTATCATTTGAGAACATTACCTCTACTTTGTGTATCCTCCCTATACTTTCCAAAAAATCCATCCAAGGTTGGGTTTCTTCCCAGAAAAAGGCTTCTTAGATGATATAAAGTAAGATATAAAGTTATTTGGGTAGGAAATTTTTTAACTAAAATGGTCTTAATGTGTGAATAATAGAGGATAGGGGTATCCTTTTATAAGTGAGGTTGGTGAAAAACTTGTAATTATTTTGAATAAAAAGGTGTATCCATGTTTGGAACTGGAAAAAGGGTAAAAAAGGGATTTTTATAAATAAATAAACATTATAGGGTCTAGTTACAACCATAAAATATATTTATAACACGTTTTTAGTTCATATTAACCCATATCTTTTTTTAACCACTTGTTTATCTATGTTCACCGTAACCGTTGTAAATTATTTTTACAATTTTCACTATTCATTAGGGTCAGAAATCATGTTGAACCTATTATTTAATATATATTATTCTAATTCAAAATATATAATCCATTTTTAAAAATTCCATTCACATAAGTGGGAAATTTTAATTCAATATTAATCTTGAAGACGTGATGAGATAACGACTATTCAAAGAGAAAATGTTGTAATGTTTATAAATTTTTTAAATAAAATTTCAATTAGAAAATTATTCTAATGAAATAAGTCATGTAGTACCCCTGGTATCTGGTATGTAACCCTTTCTTAATGTTGTTAATGCTTATAAAGGTTAAGGATGATGAATGGGAGAGTCAGGAGAGCTTTGAATGAAGTTTTTATGCAAAGGGGAAGTCGCACGAACGTCACTCGATTTGTCTAAACCATGCGGTAAAACTGTGCGTATTTGTTGTTTGAGGTAATATCTTTTTCATGGGATGTGCATGGGTTTTCTAACCATGCGACCAAACCATGCGTGGAGGGTCTTCCGAGGTATTGGCTAAAGCATGGTTAGCGCACAGTTTTTCTAACCGTGTGGGCAAACCATGCGGTCACTTAAATGAGATCCTATAAAGGTGGATCTCATGCGTTTTTGCCTCTAAGTGGATCATGCTTTCTCCTGAGCGGCCCTAACTTGGGTTTTCACATCTCTTAAGTTCAAATAAGTTTCTCCCATCATTTCGGAGGTGATCTGAAGGCTTCTCTTGGTGAATCGAAGCCAGATTATTTAGGAATGTGATCATTCTTCTTCGTTGTTCATTGGTTTGTTAGATCTACTTAGATCTACTTCACCTCTTCTCTAGGTTTCTTAGATCTACACCCATTATGGGTAGATATAAGTGTGTGGATGCCAAATATGATGATATTTGGTCTTTATCTTTCTAGTAGAAGAGATCTAATGCGGGTTCTTGAAGAAGAAACCAGGTTTTCATGTGTGTTCTTCGTTCGTTGTGGTTTTCATCAAAACCCTAAAGTTTGGTGGATTCACACTCGACTCCTCTTGTTAGAATTGACTCGAATAGTTTCAAATTGGGTTATTTGAATAGAATTGATTGTGAAAAGAATAGAATAAATCTTTTTTAGTGATGATTTGTGGTTTTAGTGAAATTGTGAAATCTTGGTGAATTGTTGTCCAAAGTGATTTTTCTTCTTGAAATTAAAATGTTGGTTTTAAGTTATAGATTTGTAGAAATTGTAAATGGTTTGATGAAAAATGGGTTTTCAATAAAAATGGTGTTTTATTAAAATGGTTTGATATTAAAATGACTTTGATGGAATTGGTTTTCAATAAAAAGGGAGTTTTATTGAAATGGTTTGGAATTGAAATGGTTTGGCATTGAAATGCTTTTGATGTAAATGGTTTTCAATAAAAATGTGTTTTTACTGAAAGGGTGTTTTGGTATGATTTATGGGAATATGTGGTGTGTGTTCATGATGCATGTATGAGGCTTGGTTGAAATATGACCTTGTGCTCAGTTCCAAACATTTAATGGAGCATGGTAGCTATATATACGAGGCTTGGTTGAAATATGACCTTGTGATCGGTGCCAAACGTGTAAAGGAATATGGGAAACAATTACATTGTGATGACTTGGTAGTTCAACGACAAACTGCTCATGAGTATGGAAATGTCATAATGAAGCATGCATGGTTGGTTGCATGTTTTGGGAAATGGTTGGGTATACCAAAAAGGTATGTTTGTAAAATGGTTGTCATGCTTGTTTAGTTATTTTTCTAAAAAAAATAACTCACTGGAAAATTGGTTTCTTTTTCATTTGAATTCTTTTGGTTATAAGTGGTTTTGGGAAACTTGTTTATATTTAGTTATAAACTTATTTTGATAAAATGTTCTATATAAACTATTTTCATAAAAATATTGCTAACTCTCCAATCCTAGTGGCGTTAGTAGGGAAGTTATTAGGGAACCCTACTATGTTTTATACTCACCCCTGGGTTGGCACTATGGTGCTTTTGCAAATGTCGTGTTCTAGGATAAAGGTAAAGGTAAAACATCTTATTGCTAGTGGCTCATAGTGATTCTTGTGAGATGTTGTGGAGCTTGGAGCTTGTGGATCACAAAGTTGTGGTGTCTTTGGAGAGTCTTGAGTTGTTCACGCATTGTGTACTTTGATGCTTGGTTTTTTCCTCCTCTATCGTGTACTTGATGTGGTTTTACATAAATGAAGTTGTTTAGTTGTTATTCAATTGTTCATGAAACATATAGTGAATTTTTGGTTATTCTTGGTTGGTTTATGGGTTTTTTCTTAAAGGGTAATTCGTCCCCCAACTTGTATTTGAAACCCTTCGGCATTTATTGCCAGCCTTTGGTGTCTTGGGGATGTCGCTTAAGGCCTTGTAATTACTTGTTGTACTCTCAAGCCAATTAGAATTGGTGGGTCATTACCAATGGTATGAGTTTGTTTGGTCCTCGCCTAACAAGTTCTCATTAATGTTCTTAGTCTTTGGGATGAAATTCTTTCTTGTCTATTCCTTGGGTCAAAATCTTATACGGGAGTAGGATTTTCGGAACTAGAAATGGATAGCATAAAAGGACGTAGCTAACCCGTTTATGCTGAACTTCATGTTTCCAGGGTTTTGGGTATATAAGTGTTTTGGATACACTTCAAGAATGTTAGAAATATCATTGTCATGGGTTCAGCCAATGAGATGAGCATGACATTAATTGTAGAGGAATGACTTCCCACTTGGATTGCATATCTCATTGTGAAGAATGATTTATGATTTTGTGCAAGGTGCAAATTTTCAAAAAATGCAGAAATTGTTTTCAATGAAAGATTTTGAAAACAGGATATTTTGTGTATTTTGAAAATGGGTTCATTTTTAGAAGGCATGATTAATGTTTTCAAAAAAAAATTGAACATGGAAAAAGTATGATTTGGAAATAAAATATTGTGATAGTTGATGTGATAGAATTTTAAATGCTAAGACATCATTTTCTAGAGAGTGATATTGACAGAGTTCATTGTCCGTTTAGAAAATGAAAAATGTGGAAAGGTGGAAAGCCACATTGTGATAGTGTTTTCTAATGTGATTTCAAATGATAATTTTTCATTTCTATGGAAGTGAGACTCAAGGTTGGTTGTTCTGTTTATAGATACCAGGAAGGTGTCATAGAGGCCAATTGGAAGTGGCCGATGAAAATGTGGTTGCACCGAGCCCCAGGTGAACCATCAGTTAGTCAGTAGCATAGTGCACGATTTCCAAGCTGTAGGAAGTGTGAATAGAGGGGAATAGCCAAAGCATGGGGACTATGCAGCTCAGTTCCAAAAGCAAGATCCACCAGTTTTTAGGGGTTATTTGGACCCAGAAAGGGAAGAGACGTGGCTATCCAGAATTAACAGAATTTACGAATTCTTGGGGACACCTGTACAGTTGAAAGTAAAGGTAGAAACATGTAATATTGAGAATCTTTATCTTCAGTGGTGGGAGTTGGTAGTCCAAGTGGGAATGGAACAGGTTATGACATGGGATGGTTTTTGAGGAATTGTTTAATAAAAAATTCTACCCACATACATTTAGAGTTCAGCGCACAAATTATTTCTTCAGTCTGAAGCAAGAGAATATGTCAGTGACGGAGTATGTAGATAATTTTATGATCTTAGTGTGGTTTTCACCTGAGGTGGCAAGTAGCACATCATTTAAAGAATAGATCTTTGAAGCGGGGTTAAGGTAAGAGATTCATTCAAAATAGTAGTGTTGTGTATCGGTGATTACACAGAGATGGTGAATCGAGCATCGGTGGCTGAGCGGGATTTATTGGGAGCATCGAGCAAAGGAAGCATGGTGGAACCCATGGGGAATAGTAGGACCTCTAAAATTGGGTTCAAGAGGAGAAGTGACACATATTCCCAGGTAGGTGGTATGACACATAATTTGAAGGCAGAGCAAAAAGATCAGAGTGTGGAAACTAAGGCATTGTTCAGAGCCGAGCAGGTTCTGGTGGATGATTAGTTGGGACCATCCACGGTGCGAAGTACTATTATTTTAAATTCTACCTTGATTCAACTGTTGTTTGATACATGTACATCACACTTTTTTATTTCAACATGTTTGGTTGAGTTGCTGGGTTTATGGGTAGAAAGGATGCCTTCGGTTTTGAAACATCAAACTCCTCTGGGTCAAAGAGAGTGTCGAGTCTTCTTGTGTAGATCATGTTGTATCATTATGGGTGTGGTTGAGCTAATGTGAAATTTATCAGTGATTGAGATGGATGGGTATGATTTAATCCTGGGAATGGATTTTCTGGTGGCATGTAAGGCCAACATCGATGGTAATGGGCGAACAATGGATTTTACAACACACAATGATGTCAGACATATTTTAAGAGAAGAGATGCATGAAAGGCATGGTGCAATGGGGTTTTTTGGCATAATTTGTGGGAATGTTATCATATTAGTTGGTGGTATTGTCATTGTAATTGGTAAAGGGTGTTGAGCAGAATGTTCTTACAGAAATGGTGGATCGGTTCAGGGATGTTTTTTTTGAGTAATTCTCTAGGTTACCTCCTGTAAGGGAAGTGGAGTTTACGATTGATCTCCTTCCAGGGACCAATAAAATCTGACTTACATCTTAACGGATGGAACCTACTAAATTGCAGGAACTGACAGTCCAATTGGAAGAAATAAAAAACCAAGGGTTTATCAGGACTAGCACGTCTCTGTGGGCAGCGCCAGTGTTGTTATGAAAAAGGTGGATAGAATTTTGAGGATCTTTGTTAATTATCGTAGACTTAACCAAGTTACGATAAAGTAAAGATATCCACTTCCATGAATTGAATATTTGTTCGACCAGTTGAGGGGAGACCAGTGGTTCTCCAAGATTCTCCTGACGTCAGGATATCATCAATTGCAGGTGAGGAAGGACGATATTCACAAAATATCTTTCAGAAGTAGATATGTCTATTATGAATATGTGGTTATACCCTTTAGTCTAACAAATTCACCAGCGGTGGTCATGGAATTGATGAATCATATATTTCATAGATATTTGGATTCATTTGTGGTAGTTTTTGTAGATGATATTCTGGTGTATTCAAAGACAAGGGTGGAGCTTGAGAAGCACTTGGCGATAGTGCGAGGGATCTTGAGGAATCATCGGTTATATGCTAAATTGTCAGGGTTGGGGTGTGTTGTCATGTAAGGGAATCATATGTTTGTGTATGGCTCATGGAAGTTAAGGGTATATGAGAAGAAATACCCAACTCATGATTTGGAATTGGCAGTAGTGGTCCATGCTTTGAAAGTGTGGGGTCATTATCTCTTTGGTGAGAAATTGACTGTGTTTACAGATCACAAATTTTTGAAACACATTTTATGACAGTGAGATTTGAATCAGAGGAAAAGGATATGGATAGAGTATCTTCAAATTTTTGACTTTGACTTGATGTACACACCAAGAAAAGAAAATTTCGGGGTGGATGCATTGAGTAGGAAGTCAAATGCTTATTTAGTGAAAGAATCTTCAGATGAATGGCAATTGATGTCAGGCTTAGCCGACACACATGTGGAATGTGAAGACTGAGGTGATGTTGCTACTTTCTTTTCAGCTATGTTTGTTCCTGATTTAGTAAATATGATCAAATAAGAACAAGCATCTGATGCAGAATGTCTATTTGTAAGTTCAAAACTCAATGGTGGGGAGACCATTGATGGCTAGAAACTTGATGGGGGTTCAGTTTTGCGTTTCATATATTGGATGGTTGTACCTATGGTTTTTTAGGAACAACTCATTCATGATTACCACCATTCAAGATGGGATATACACCCAGGTACACAGAATATGTATAAGGAATTGAAGGTGCAGTTTTGGTAGAGCGACATGTAAAGGAAGGTGTCTGAGTTCGTCTCATTATGCCTAACTTGTCAGCAGGTTAAAGTTGAGTATCAGAGACCAGCTGGTATGTTAAAATATTTTCCTATCCTAGTTAGTAAATGGGATCAAATAGTAATGTATTTTTTTATAGTTCTTCCAAGAATGATTCGGAAACACTATGCCATTTGGGTGATAATGGATCATCTAACAACATCGGCCCATTTCATCCCTATTCGTGAAACTCATACGATGGAGGATCTGTCCAAAATCTATATCCAGGAGGTGGTAAAGAGGCATGGTGTTCCATTTTCAATCATATCTGATAGATATCTGAGGTTTACATCTCATTTCTGGAAATACTTACAGCAAACCCTTGGAACACATTTGACTATGAGCACGACGTATCATCCTCAGACAGTTTGGAAATCCGAGCGGATGATACATACATTGGAAGACATGTTGAGGGCTTGTGTAATGGATTTTGGTGGCTCATGAGAGGAGAATATACCCTTACTGGAGTTCTCATACAATAACATATATCAAGCCTCGATACGCATGGCTCCGTTTGAAGCATTGTATGGGAGTCCTTGTCATTATCCACTATGCTGGGTGGAAATGAGAGAAACATAACTAGTCAGACCAAGCCTTGATTAAGAAACAAAAGAGAAGATCCAGTTGATTATAAAGAGGATAGAGATAACTCAGATTAATTAGAAATCTTTTGCAGATCACCGTCGAAGACCGTTGTCATTTTTTGTGGGTGATCATTTCTTCTCAAGGATCTCTCCAAGGCTTGGACATCATCATTTAGGGAAGCAGGGAGCATTATCTCCTAGATAAATTAGACCTTTATAGATACTAGAATGGGTTGGAGAGGTTGAATATCGGTTGGAATTACCACCATGGTTCAGTTTGGTTCATAATGTGTTTTATGTATCTTAGTTGAAAAAGTATCATCCTGATCCTAACCATGTGATCAGATGGGATCATGTTGACCTAGAGCTGGATGCTTTGTTGATACATATCCTGGTATGGATTGGGGATTGGAAATAAAAAGTCTTTTGTGGAAAAATCATCGGTCTAGTGTGGGTTTTATGGCAGCATGGTCGGATTCAAGAAGAGACTTTGGAACATGAGAAGGAAATGAAAGATCAGTGGTCAGAACTCTTTCAGTTGGGTGAGGGTCTTCTACTTTCTAAGGATGAAAAGTCCAGTGGTGGGGAGAATGTAGTACCCACAGTTTCTGGTATGTAACCCTTTATTAATGTGGTTAATGTTTATAATGGTTAAGGGTTTCGAATGGGAGAGTCAGGATAACTTTGAATGAAGTTTTGAGGAAAAGGTCAAGTCGCACAGACAACGCATGGTTTGTCCAAACCGTGCGGAAAAACTGTGCATAGTTGGTCTTGGAGGTACCTGCTTCGGCATGGGAAATGCACGGTTTGTCTAACCATGTAGCCAAACTATGTGTGGAGGGTCTTCTGAGGTAGTGTCTAATTCACGGTTAGATGACAATTTTTCTAACCATGCAGGAAAATAGTGTGGACACTTAAATGATATCCTATAAAGGTGGATCTCACGCGTTTTTGCCTCTAAGTGGCTTGTTTTTCACCTAGTTGGCCCTAAATCAGGTTTTTTCTTCTCATAAAGTTTCCCCCATCATTCCAGAGGTGATCTGAAAGCTTCTCTTGGAGAATCGAAGCAAGATTCTTGAGGAATGTGATCATTCTTCTTCGTTCTTGATCGATTTCTTAGATCTACTTAGATCTACTTCTCCTTTTATCTTGTTTTCTTAGATCTATTCCCATTATGGGTAGATCTAAGTGTGTGGATGCCAAATATGATGATATTTGGTCTTGATCTTACCATTAGAATAGATATAAGGCAGGTTCCTGAAGAAGCAACCCGCTTTTCATGGGTGTTCTTCTTTCGTTGTGGTTTTCATCAAAACCCTAAAGGTGGGTGGCTTCACTCTCAACTCAGCTTGTTAGATTAGATTATATTAGATTCGAATTGGGTTATTTTAATGGAATTTATTGTGAAAGTCATATAATAAATATTCTTTAGTTGTGATTTATGGTTTTAGTGAAATTGTGAAATCTTGGTGAATTTTTGTGCAAAGTGATTTGGATTCTTGAATTTAAAATGTTGACTTTAAATTATGGATTTTTTGAAATTGTAAATTGATTGATGAGAAATGGGTTTTCAATAAAAAGGTTGTTTTATTGAAATGGTTTGAGATTGAAATGACTTTTATGGAATTGTTTTTCAATAAAAATAGGTTTTATTGAAATGGTTTGTAATTGGAATGGTTAGGCATTGAAATGGTTTTGACGGAAATGGTTTTTCATAAAAAGGTGTTTTTATTAAAAGGGTTCTTTGGAATGATTGATGGGCATATGTGGTGTGTGTTCATGTTTCATGTATGAGGCTTGGTTGAAATATGACCTTGTGCTTGGTGCCAAAAGTTTAATGGCACATGGTAACTATTTGTACGAGGCTTGGTGGAAATATGACCTTGTGCTCGGTTCCAAAGGTGTAATGGAACATGGGAAACAATTACCTTATGAAAACTTGGTAGATCGATGAGAAACTGTTGATGAGTATGGAACTGTCATAACGAAGTATGCATGGTTGGTTGCATGGGTTGGGAAATGGGTGGGTATTCCAAAAAGTGATGTTTGTAAAATGGTTCTAAATCTTGTTTAGTTATCTTTCTAGAAAAAAAAATTACTCGCTGGAAAATTGGTTTCTTTTGCATTTGAGTGCTTTTGGATATAAGTGGTTTTGGGAAACATGTTTATATTTAGTTATAAACTGATTTTGAGAAAAAAATTTATATAAACTATTTTTATATAAATTTTTCTAACTCTTCTATCCTAGTGGCATGAGTAGGGAAGTCATTGGGGAAACCTATTGATTTTTATACTCACCCATTTGTTAGCACTTTGGTGCTTTTGCATATGTCGTGTTCCGGGATACAGGTAAAGGTAAAGCACATTTTTTCTAGTGGCTTGTGGTGATGCTTGAGAGATGTTGTGGAGCTTGGATCTTGTAGAGCACAGAGTCATGGTGTTTTTTGAGAGTCTTGATTTATTCATCTGTTGCGTACTTTGATTCTTGGTTTGGTCTTCCATTGTCGAATACTTGATGTGGTTTGACATAAATTAAGTTTTTTAGTAGTTATTCAATTGTTCATGCATTATATTGTGAATATTTGTTTTTTTTTGCTTTATGGGTTTTCCTTAAAGGTTAAATCGTCCCCCCAACATGTATTTGAAACCATTCGGCATTTATTGTCAGCCTTTGGTGTCTTGGGGATGTCGATTAAGGCCAAGTAATGACTCATTGTACTCTCAAGCCAATGAGAATTGGTGGGACATTACAAGTCATATTAATTGATATATATTTTAACTAATGTTTCATTAATAAAAATTTAAAATATAATTTAACTATATAAATATTTAAATCTAAAAGACAGTTTTCAATAAAAATTAAGTATTTTTCGCAATTCATCGAAATATGAAGCATTTTAGAAAAATAAAAAAAATAATCCTATATTAATTTTTATATGATGATTTCAAAAATGAAGTTTTTTTTCAAATAAATTTTATAAAATTCATAAAAATAAATTTTATATTATGTTAGTAAGGCACGACTAGACCATCATTAATGAAAAAATAGTTTTTTCAGTAAACCTTTCTTTTTCTTCAAAATGATTCTTATTTTATTTTATAATCAATAGATAAAAAATTTACATGTTTAAAATATAAATTTTCTATAATTTAGTTGTTCATATTCATATCCACCAATCTAATAGATAGGTTGAATTTCTAATGTTTATATAATATTATAAAAGCATAGCATGTTTCATTTAAACTTAGTCTAACATGAAATATAAGATATCCAAGAAATTAAAATTATTATAAAATAAATATATTTTAATATATTTGGGGTTCAATTATCCCCACCATAACTATAGTCATCCACATAATTTAAACATGAACTCAGTAATCAAGGGTTTAATATTTGAAAATTCCTTCTTCTAAATCCACACTGTAAAAAGGTCAATAATATATCCTCTTAATAAGAGATAAATGGTAAGTACAAAGGGAATATAGAATAACACATAACTAGGTTTATAAGTAGTAGAACATTTGTTGAGTATGCATATGAGGACATGTAAGAAAATCATATATGACTATAGATAATTCTAGTGGTCATTGATCACAAGAAAATAAATGATCAATGGAAATTTAGGGACCTATAAACTGTAAAAAAAATTATGATTTGAAAGACCATATGATCGATCAGATATGAAGGTAATTGGATAAAAAAAATTCAAGATTATTTTATGAATGTTACTGAAGCTTTTACTATTAATAATGAAATTAAATATACTTACATGATATTTTAATATTTCTTAAGAATAATTTCAACCTTTAGTTTTACTTCAATCAATTTAAAAATCATCACATACTCCAAGAAGTGAATATAAAAAAATTAATTTTTTAAGTCTAAAACACTAAAATAAAATTTTATCATATTTTAATATCTATAATTTAATGATAATCCATTCCTTTGATCCCTATTTATTATTATGATAAAATTTTTAGAACAAGTTGTCGAATATTCATAAATCTTCATATAGTAGAATAATTGATTAATCTCTAAAACCTCCTCCAATGTTTAACATAAACCATTTCATAAATTGCTAAACTTATGAAACTTACAAAACATTAGGATCCAAAAAATTAGAAATAATGTAATTATATTTACAATATTAACTTATTATTAATCCCCTAAAAACCATGATATATCTCTTAATCGTTACATACCAAACATGTGAATACTTTCATCATGAATTCTATTAAAACATAGTAATAACCAGAACTAACATAAAAACTAATTGAAAACACGAATTTTTCCTTTTTCATTAAACAATGCACAAAATATTGGATAGATCCCTTAAATATAAAAAGTAAATTAACTTTAGCAGTGACATCATAAACAACTTTTTCAAAAAATTATTAATCATTTAAAAGGTATTTAGTACTATCCAATTTAATTTATACATATCCATGTTATATTTATCCCAACACCATTATCTCAACAAGAGGAACATATTAAGGGTTATATTTCCCTCAATCATGTGTTTTCCAAGAAGATCAACTTTACATTGAATCATTTTTCTTATTCATAGGTACCATTCAACATATTCTTTCAAATCCTTTATGAAAATGTAATTCAGTAAAATATTTATATATATTTCATAATTATTATATCTAGGATTTCATTGATAAAATACTCAAATGAAGTAATTCTTGAATCCAAACACAATGACATTAATCATTCCACTTCATATATGTAAATGACATAAGGGAAACCATGATCCCTTAGTAACATTTGAGGTATATTCTTTTGATTCTTGGGGAATTCATTTTCATCATGAACCATATCCTTACAAATGATTCATTGAACATTGCAAACTTTTTTATTTCCCTTAAAATCAATACCATGGTGGAATTTCTCTCCACAATTTTTTCAAAATCCCATTCCCTTTAATCAAGTATTATTGTCTTTATTTCCACAATTACCACATGTTGGAAAATCCTTCTTTCACATCATCCCTTTATTTTTTTTATTTCAACCATTTCATCTCTTTAATCCCTTTGAAGCCATAATAGTAAGACAATTCCTTCTAAATCTTATAAGAACCTGACATTATGTCCTCATATGATGAGAATTTCTAGGTGACTAGTTCCATTTCAAAGATATTCTTATCCCCATAAAATAAATGATCAATCTAATTATTTGGATTATATTCATTGATGTGGTTCACATTAATTCTACACCACATTTCTTTATAATTAAATACACTAGATTAGATTATATATTTATGAAACATAACAAATATTCCCAAACATGTTAAATACATAACATAAATTGAAACTTTTATGTATTGATAATATCATAATCCTTAAGATGGTTTCTTTGGGGATATTTTTATTTTCATATCCTTTATATTGGTTTTTAAATAAAATTGATATCATCTGAAGCATACCCCCTAGGAGTGGCAAACGAGGTGCTCAAAAATTCCCATTTGTGTGCATCAGTTGATAATAATATCAAGACCAATGATTCCTTTTATAGTTATTACCCATAAGTATATCTCTATGAGAACCAAATCCACCTATAGTATCATAAAAGTGATATATTTTCCAAGAAAAACTACATAATATATTCCTAACAAAAATCTCTGTATTTTCTTCTATACTTATTAACAATTTCAATCATAATTATATTATCCCAAATCTATATTTTCATACATATATTTCCGAAGGTTTCTTCTAGACATTCTCTAACCAAAACTATAGTGACCCAAACCCTAGTATCCCGGAGCTTGAGTCTGCTCTTTTATATTGGTGTAATCTTCCATGAATCACATCCTTACAGACTAGATAGTTTAACAGTCTTGGAAAACTAGATACATACATGATTCCCATATTATATTAGAAAACAAGAATTACAACATAATTGTTTTATAATAGCCTCATTCCCACTACAATATTCTTTCATATCAATCATAGTATACTTCATAGATTCCTAGGTAAGGAAATAGAAAAAAGGGAGAGGCTAAATTCTCAGTATGGGTTATGTATATTGGAAGATATCATAAATTGACAAATAATAATCAATATGTATGGTAAATAACTGAATGCACATTCCATTTAAATAACCTAACGACATTAATTGATTATGAATTATCAATATGGAATAGTAAGTAACTGATCCCACATTCCATTTAATCAATAATCTTAAAATGGAATGTGTCTAAAGATAATTTCATTATAAATATCTCATTGATAATAATCATAATAACAATATTATCAAGGAAGAAAATGATTAATTATTGGACTTCATGGTATTAGGGATCATGATACCTCTACCACAAATAAAATTCACATGTTTGTTTAAAACTACAGGTCGACAATGTTTAATTCGGAAAAATATTTTTTCTCATGAGACTTAGTAATGCATGAAGGGGAAATATAATTCTAGGCCCACCCATCATTGTATAAACAAATAATTTATCATATATTAAATAATTTATTTAATTTATAAATAATGATACTTATCATCATATATCCACATTGAGTAAATAAAAAAAATTAACCATATTTACCTAGATAATCAAATATATTTCAATGTAAACACCATATGTAAAAATAATATACCATTTAGGCAATATAAATATATCCATGATACAAATAATATAAGTAAACATGAACTAAAACATTAAAATCAATGAATAAATAGGTATTCATGTTTTATACATCAAAGGGGAACTATATACAGCACATAAATGTGAATATGTTCAAATTAATAATAATGTATCAATGAAATGGAAATTGGGATGAAATCATTTACAATGATCATAATGTCGAAGAAAGAATTAACAAATGAATAGATTATGTGTATAAAATTAAAATACAAATAGAAAAATTGGAAATAATATATAATATAATCAAAATTAATTATACACATAATCATATAATATCATAGGTAAACAAATAAAAAATATAACCCAATAAAAATACATTTTGTTATGCAATTATTTATCACTAGAAAACTTTCATATTAAATTCCCTCAGATGAAATTATTCAAATAGAAACTTAACATTCAATTAATCATTAATTAATCATGATATTACATGTCAAATGTGTAGTATATACACTATATAAATGATATTAGTTACATATCGTTACCATATTCCTTAATGAAGGGAAATTTAGATGAAGTCCCTTACCTCATGATTCCTTTTGGTTAAACATGATTTCCCATCCTGTATAATGGTTTCAAAAAATTTATTAACTTATAATTTAATTATATTAATATTTATAATATCCTATATGATCCTTTAATAACAACTTATTATCCATTTGTTAATAATCAGAAAATATTATCATTGGTTCACGTGTTAATTGCATTGTTTTCTCATTTATTCTTTATCATGAAAGTTCTTGTTCTTATGTATATTATATAGTTCCATAATCTCTATAATAATAATAATAATTAAATAATTATCAAATTTATACATAAATAATAGTTTTAAGATAAATAATGAAATAAGGAATTGAGAAATCACATATGTTATGATCATGAAGAGTGTAGACCATATGTACACAGGATTAATGTTCCTATTTACCAATGATCATTACAGATAGAAGGTAAGTACTATTGAATCATTCTAGAATGATAATAGTATCATAAATAAAATATTATTTCTTTCAATATAAATATATATATATATATATGACATCCATATGGTGGTGTGATGAAAATAGAGTCACATCCTTTCGTGAAGGCAGTAGTCCACATGTACAAGAATGATGTTTTCATCTTTTAGTGAGTGAAAAGGTTAGAAAGAAAATGAAATTTGTTATATTTTAAAAATTAAAATATTTCATTAATATTATATTTATTTCATTTATATCACATATAGTAATTAACTTTAATCTTATTACATTCCTTGTAAAGAGTAAGTAAAAAGTTAATCACAACCCTTTGCACGGTGGCAGTCAACCGTACAATAATGAAATGTTACCGTATCCCCTACATAATTGAAAGTAAATATATATATATATATATATATATATATATATATTATATAATGATTCAATATGGATAAATATTTTATGAATATAATATATATATATATATATATATAATTTATATCCATCATAATAGACAACCATGATAAGTGGAAATGGAAAAACGATTGACATCAGTTTGTGAGGTAACAGTCTGTTGTACACACCAATGATGATTTAGTAACACAATATTATGGAATTAGAGTGGTGTTTTGGTCATTATATTAACATAAAATCAAGTACGTATATTATAGATAGTTTTTATATTATATAATCATATTTTAATAATAATTCATAGAGGTTGACGATGATATAAAATAAAAAGGATCATTGAAAAATGTTACCTCTTCTTTGGGAATCCTCCTTGGGTTGGAACCAAAAGCCTTCATAGGTTGGATATAGTCCCAAAATAAGGATTATAGTATGTGAGAAGGGAACTTTGGAATTTAATTGAATAGTTATTTTCTATAAAAAAAATGAATTTTTGAAGAAGAGAGGAGAGGGGAGGCCTTTTATAAGTGAATTGTGTGGCACACATGTAATTTTTGAAAGAAGAATAGTGTACCCACATTTTTAACATTCCAAAAGTGTCCAAAATGGTTTATTATAGAACCTTATACATTATAGGATAAAATTATGGTCATAAGTTATATTTTTTAAATGTTTTAGGTTATTTTAACTACTATCATTATAGTTAAACCACATGATAAATCTATTTTTACCTTAACCGTGTTAAATAATTTTTACTATTTACACTATTCATTTTGGAAAAAAATTATGTTAACCTTATTAGGTAATATAAATTTTGAATAATAAGAATATTTAATCTATTTTATTAAATTGCATTCACATAATTTGGAAAATTTAATTTAAAATTCATATCGCATATGCGACAAGAAAGCGATATTTTAATGATAAAATGATCTAAAGTTTATTACATTTTTTATTTAAAAATTAATTATTAATATTATTATAATGAAATAAATTTGATTATATGATATATAAATGAAAAAAATTACTTTATTACTAATTTATAAACTAACTTTACTTTCAAAATAATTTAAACGAAAAGGGTGTTTTCAATTAAAATTCAGTATTTCACTATTCATCGAAAAATGAAACATTTTAGAAAAATCATATAAATTAACCAAAAGATAAATTTGATATCCTGATTTCAAAAATGAAGTATTTTTTTAAAATAATTTTTCTAAAAGTGGTTAAAATTAATTTTATAGTATATTTGTGAAGTGTGACAAGATAACCTTTTAAACAAATACAGTTCTTCAGAAAACATTTCTTTTTCTTCCAAATGATTGTTATTTTAATTTATAATAAATAGAAAAAAATTAAAATGTTTAAAATATATATTTTAATAATTTATTTAATTATATCCAATCCCAAAAATTTAAATGATAGTTTAAAATGGTCATGTTCAAGTAATATTTTCATAGAGTATCACGTTTGGTTTAAACTCAATGTAACTTGCATTGCAGCTATCGATGAAATTAAATTTATTCAAAGTGAACAATATTTTAATGTATTGTGGTTTTAAATATATGTAAATTTTATCCCTAAAAACTTGTGATAGTTTTTTAATAATAACCATATGAGTTATCACAACAACTCCCACAACATTTAGTTTCTCGTTCAGAAAACCACCATAATTTCCTTCACATCAACAATTATTTTGGGTCATGCTAGATACATATATTTACTAAAACATAAAAGGATTGTTTGATTATATCAAATAAATCATAATAAAACATATTATTTGGAGTATAAATACTACGATATCCTTAATTATTTCGTTACTCTATTTAACTCCTTATATTTAAAAAAAATAACTATTATTCTCGCTAGAATACTTACCTTTATTGTTATAGGGGATTATTAACTTAAACTCAAATAAAATCCAAACATATAATTTTATTAAAAAAATTAATTTATTCCCAACTATAATGAACTAACCATAAGTATTACATAATCCTGACTTATAATTCATGAAATCATTATTTTTCATTTGTGGAACTTTTTACGTTTAGAGTTTTGGATATTTTGGTCATAACACAAACATAAGAGAACTAAATCTTGCAAAAAAAATTAAATTTATGAATAGTTGTCATCACCCATCCCAACGGGGAATGTTCCATGACACCTCGTCCACATCTAATAATTTAGTGGATGGTGACTAGTGTTGGGTAGGCATATCACTAACATGGGAGAAAATAGCCTAAAGTACATGTACAAATGCACACATATACAAGGCCATAAAATGCTAAAATGTAAAAAATATTATAAAATATGCATGCATACATCTAAATCCCAAAACCAGAGTATGAAAATAAGTAATGGAATATAGAAAGGACCAAATACAAGCCCACTATAAAGAGTCGAGAAATAAGACCAACCTAAAAGTTAATATGGGGACTATTGTCAAGATCATTGTAAGAGAAGACTTTGGTCTTTATGAATCACTAAGTGCCACTAGGTCTTGATCTCTCTATGAATATATCAAAAGGATTATTATCTGCACAAGACACGACATGTGTGGTAAAATCCCATACAGGGTGAGTATAATAATACCCCATAGGAAACCCCGAATTCAAAAAGTATATAAAAACAAGAATAATAACCATATCTATACATGTATATGTCTACAACACATATAACAATAATATCAAGATATACAAAAAATACACATAGTCTCAAGGTAAAGTCACAACCATAATTCTATCCTATGATTCTTACTCAATGGATCCACATAAAACTCATCTATGAGAAGAAACTCTATGAGTCAAATAGCACTGATTACATCTGTCCGGGAGTTAGTTCTTGTCGAGTATCATCATCAGAAGACTACATTAGATTTATAAAGTGATACGATACAAATATGGGGATCACACCCAAATACATGGAGTATAACAACGTCTCATTTTGTATTGACCTACTAAGTGGAGGATCATTTCCCACATAGTGTTGGTCATGATGATACAAATAACCCAACCTAGGGAATGGATATAATAAAGGATCTCTCTTTAGGGCTCATAGAGATTATAATTACTCTATCCATGAATTCATACTGAATATATCATTATCCTATGTGGAGGATATGATTCCATACTAACCCTCATTGAAAGGATATAAGGAACACAGACTAACAAATCTTGTCCAAGATACCTAGGACATGGGATTCAATCTTACTCTAAAAGAGTACACATCATGTACTAGTAGTTCACAATGTATCCAATTATCACCATGAAAAACCCATGTAAATAGAATGTTCAAATGTCTTTTTAGAAGTAAACGGTGTTCCCATGCCTGTGTAATTCCGATCATGTACCAGTATATGGATATTCCTTTGTACACCAAGAATGGACATGTTCATGTCGGATTACATGATGTGCATGAGCTGGTGTACTCCTTTCTAGGACTTTGTACCCTCTAAGATACATGTTCATCCAACCCAGAAGGGTCAAATTTTGTATGATAGCAGTCACACACCATGTTACCCTTAACTATATCATGAAACCATATCCCCTGCTAAGATATCCCCACATGGGATGTAGTTCCGCCATATATTTCTTATTGATTCGGATTTTCTAGAAACCATGTTCTTCCTCCCATTTATTCTCATGCTATCATCACCTTGGATTCCATCCTCAATCTCTCAATGAATCATGGATCTACTCTAACTGAACCATGCCACCGTCAATCACCAAATTCTGACCACCCAAATTTCTCAAAAATCATCCACATACATCATTCTTTTTCAAACATCAAATAAAAAAAATTGGGTATAAAAAAAATTTGATCTACTGCTACTTCATTCATCACACAATCATCATGTCATGGGGATCCTAAATCCACATTATTGAATAATTTTTTCAAGTAATTAGTTCACAACATTAGATTTCTTAGTGGTCATCTGACCACATTTGAAATGTAATCATCCATGGTTAATGAAGAAATGGGTAAGAAAATATTGATAAAAACATAAGGAATGAACCATATGCAATTTTCATGTTATCCTTGAATCATTTCCATTAGAATGACAAAAAAATAAATAAAAAATTAATCAAAAAGCTGTTCCCCAAAATCCTAGATAATTCTAACCCACACCCATAATAATACACATGATTCATGAATAAATCTATTAGTTAATTGATTTATGTTCATCATTTAAATATAAAATGGGGATCTAATTAATTAAAAAATTTACTACATGATTTGTATAAATCATGGATGAAGAAAAAATATGTTTCATTGTCATTGGAGAGATCCTCTGATTTCTTTTCACACAGATCATATAACCTCGATCTGGTTGTTGTTCATTAATGGATCCCACACTAATGATTATCCAACACTCTCTTAGAATTGTAGGATTATGAGGCTAACCCTTAAATTATATATATAATAGTATATTTAAGGTGGAGGGTAGGTCGTTAAATCAATCAACAATATAAAATAGTTTATTTAATTATTTTATTCATTTGACACCTCCGATGACTTTTTAAAAAAGAAACCACTCTAAAAAATATTATGTTCCACCTAGGGTAAAAACTGCATTCTGAACTCAACAATTACCTGAAATAATCTATATGAGACTCCATTTAGAATTTGTTCAAATTTTTTAGGAAAAATGTGTGTGTATATTAATTAAATTATTGAAACATTTATTCCATGAACATTGGGTCTCAGAATTACATGTTTTATCAGTGAATCATTTCAAAATTAATCCATTCAATATTAGAAAATAATATGTGGAAAATTTGATTCATTACATTCTACTCACCTTGGGGATTTACATCCTAAAAATCCAAAACAAGTGGATACAAAAAGATATGGGGGTACTAAGCACACATCTAATCCTCCCTCTCTCATTTTTTATTCAGTTTATTCTCTTTCTTCCATAAAACACACACAAATTAATATATCACCAATGAAGTGTCCTCTCCTACTAATCCTATATCCCTTTCGGGTATTCAAGAAAGGTAGATCCATCTTTAATGTTTAGCTCTCCCTAGTTGATAATGTGCGATGGATTGTGCACCTACCTCCCCAACTGAAACATGTGGAAGACATCATGTACCAATTATAACAATAGTGTAAGAGATATGTAGTATACCACATTTCCAACTCTACACAGTTTCTGTAAAGGGCCAATGAATCTTGTAGATAACATGCCACCACGGATAAATCTTTGTAATCCATGTCAATGTGAAACCTATATGAACACATGTACTCCCTCATGAAAATTCAAATGCCTCTATCGTCTGTCCACATAAGGCATGTGATGGTTCAGTGTATTCCCCATATGCTCCTATATGATATGCACCTTCTCAATAGTGTCTCATACCAACTCTTGGTCCATCAGTGCTGACTCTCCAGGGATAGTCCATAAATGTGGTGACTTGCAGAGTATCCCATACAAGGACTCAAATGGTACCATAAAAATAGTGAAATGGTAGGTATTATTGTACACAAACTCCATTAGTGGTAGGTGATCCTACCAACTATGGTAAAATTCTAACAGACATTCTCGAAACATTTCATCCTAGACCTGAATAGCGTTTTTGTCTAGCCAATAGTTTGGGGATAAAAATATGTGTTCAAATGAAATTGAGTTCCAAAATCCTACTTGAATTCCTTCTGTATCTGAGATATAAAGGGATCATCAAGGATAAAAATGAACACTAGGGTAACTCCATGGAGTCATAATATCTTCTTCATGTGAAGGCATCTTAAGCTCTCTAATAAACTATGCTCACAAATATAAAATAATTGGCTTTACTTGGTGAGTCGGTCTATGATCACCCAGATAGAATCATTTCCAATAAATGTACATGGTAAGACCCTCATCAGGGACCTATATATTCCATACCAAATCCACTATGGAAGCTCAAGTGGTTGAGTAAAACCTATTGGGTATTGTCCCTTAGTCTTCACTTGATAATAAGTAAGGCATCTTGAGACAAACTTGACAACTCCCTTATTAATCCATGGGTAGAAAAACTAATGATAGAGGCCCAGGTACATCATTTACACACTAGGATGTACTACAAAATGAGTTATATGAAAACCTACGAGAACTTCATATCCAAACATAACTAGTACCATTGTGCATCCTTTTAAAATAACGACATACTCCCCACCATCAAAAAATTCATTAGGAGTATATACAGTGGATATCTGAGTGTATAGGGTCTTATAGTAAGCATAACGAAGATGATATTGCATGAATTTATATAACTTTACATGTGAAAAAACCAATAAATAGAGTTAATCTAGTCCATCCCCATTTATAAATGATAATAGTAATGAGGCCAACTACTCTAATTTCTCCTTCAGCGACAATAAACATGATCTACTACTGAGAGCATCGACTACCATGTTCCCCTTCCCAAGAGTATAGAAAATCTAAAATACATAATCCTCAAGGGATTATAGACATCACCTATATAAATTGTTTATATATTTCTAAGATAATATATACTTGAGGCTATTGTGGTCAAATTTGATGATAAACGTCTTTCTCATTAGGTAGTGTAACCACATATTAGTGAAAATACAACAATTGATAACTCAACAATGTGGTTTTTGTAGTTCTACTCATGTGGAATCAACTAATGTTAACCATGGTAAATCACAACCCACCTATGCATTATAACACAACAATCACTAGTTCTTGAGGCATTATAGAACACTATTCACTTGACACCCTACTCTAGTAATATCAAGATGGGGCCTCTCATCAATCATTATCTTAACTTCCTAAAATTATGATTTCACCCTCTATCAACATGAATGGATTCCCATTTTGATTCAAATATTTCATGGGGGCTAATATCTTGTGAAATTCATGAATTAATCTTCAATAGTATCTGAATAAACTAAGGAAGCTCCACACTTCATTCACGCTCTTGGGTGGCCCCCAAGATAAAACTACCTCAAACGTTTTTGGGTCCACTACCAAAGCATATTCTAAGATAACGTGTCCCAAAAATTAGACCTCTTGAATATAGAGCTATAACATTGAGATATTCTAGTAAATATGGTGCTCTTGGAGCACTTCTAAAATCATCCTGAAGTTTCTCACATGATCTTCCTTAGACACCGAGTACTCAAGGATATCATTGAGGAAGATTTCCAAAAAACATTCTCTGAAGGGATAAAAGCTCATATTAATGAGTCCCATGAACACTGATGGGGTTTTTTCACACAAAATGGAATCACCAAGTACACATAGTGACTACAGAGACACCTAAATTCTATCTTTAGTATATCCTCATCCAGTACTCGTAAATGGTGATAACAAAAAATGAGGTCAACCTTTGAGAACCATTGTTCCACTATATATTGATAAAAGAGTTCAATGCTCATTGTATGTAAATACTTGTTTTTGTATATTAAACTCATTTAGGTGAAGTTAGTCTACAAAATATATCAAACTCATGTCCATGTTCTTAGTGAACAATGCTTTGGATACCTTGGGTGAAACACCATGTCTAACAGATCCCTTCTTTTTCAAGTCTGCTAATTTCCCCCTTAGCATGTGATTCTCTGTAGGATCCATCCAATATTTTTTCACACATATCGAAGTCTTCATGGGGTTTAGATCAATTTACAAGTCTATCTCTCAATATGGAGGTAGTCTTGGAACATCCTTAGTAAAATCGTTCCCGTTATTTTCCCCCACTCTAGGGAATTATTAACTCATAACATCTATTTCGGCAAGGTTCATTATTTCCAATAGAAGATTAATCAGCTGAACTCTCATTTTCATGAGTCTATCAATCACTGCCTAGGTTTCCTTTTCACCGAAAATTTAAAACCTACTCCCATCTCTTAAGACACAATCCGTCCTACTCTATTAATAGTCAATTTAGGAATGAAATGTATATAGTAATTCCATACATAATATGGAAAAATCATGCCTCATCGCTACTATAATGAGATCCCAACATATGCTCTTGCCTCCAAGATTTGGGACACACTATTAGTACAAGTGTGTGATCACTGAGTCATATCCAAAAGTAGTCTCCAAGTGTAAGCATTAAGCCAAGGGAACAATCATAATTTCTATCTCTCGAATGAGATATGTGGTAATAAATTAATGACTAAAACCTATGTCTATAAGTAATTCATCTAAGGTAGAAAAAAATAGATCATACATCATATCATTCTTGGAGCGTGTGGGTCATAAGACATGATCGTATGTAGCTTCCCCCATGCATGTCCTCAAGCTCCCTGAGCCTGGTGTGGACCACATGGTAGTGGTGGTGGAAATAAGTATAATCATATTCCACCTACAACTTCTCTCCAAACTCTTCTTCCATATCCAAAAACCCATGAATGGATCTTCTATGGCCGCTGCCTCTTCCTAAAAGACCCATCCATTATATCCCCATTAGCCTTAAGATGGGTTGGACAATCCTATGAAAAATTTCCCCTATCATCACATGAGTAGCACTACCTCTCCCTAGGCTTACTGGACCCATCCAATTAATTCTAAAAGTAGAAACTCTATCCTTGGAACTCCTCTTCAAATGTTTCTCTTGTCTTGGTCTCTATGATACATATCATACCCCTTCTACTAAAGTCTCTTCACCTGTATGAACACTTTTGTTAACCAATGTTTTCATCTTTCTAGCAATTAATTATCAAAAACACAAGCCTACTCTAGCACCCATCATTGGTAGGATTTCAAAGAGATATAATGTTAGCTTGGATGTATCTATGTGGTCTTTACTAAAAGGATTCATAATGAAAGAACTAATCTAGAAACATATCAATCAAGTACATGTTGTGGTTGGTGAATATCTATGAATAATGAAATACTATTATTCTTCCCTCTGAAAATTGTATAAGATCTTAGATATGAACAACCCTCATCATATCTAGAGATAAATCCTCACTAAAGATGCCCTTGAACTCTTACTTTTCTAGAGTCATATCATCATAACACTCAATCACTAAACCCCACCATCACCTTCATGATCCATAAATAAGGATCACTACCAGAAGCACCATCTGATTCACCAGTGTCCTGAAATGACAAAATAGTTACATCATTGCCTCAAAATACTCTTTATCCACCTGGGGTTCAGTCTTGACTCAACACTTGAGAGTTCCCTTCCACTGAAACTCATGAAGTTCTCTCATCCTATGAACCTCATCCGTTGGTACTATAAGTACCATCTTCTACTCTAAATGTGGTGTTAAAAATGTTGCACAACCTTGAGGTGAAATGTCTATAAATTGTCCCAGTATCAGTTTCTAATTTCTAAGGGGATCATCCTCCTGATCCTAATAATGAATATAATCTAGTAAGCACCACGGAGGTATCCTAAAAGAAACATGTTGTGACACGTTCAATGAGTATATATAGATAGTTGTCTCATTAAGGCTATTGAATACACAACCCATTCTTATATGATTAACATACCATTATTTTCCCTATAACAGGTGCCCTCATGTGCTAAGATGAAAGTATGTTAATTTTATTCATGTGTATTGATATGTATGTTGTTGCACCAACACTAGAGTCCCTATATTGGATGCTGAACTGAAAACTTTTAACACTATTTTCCAAAACTAAACATGGAGACTCTAGTCATAAGTTACAAATGAATCCTTTTATACCACTCTGTCACAATGCATACTAATGGGGCTCATTCTACGACTCCCTAAGACCAACTCCAATAGTCTGGGGACTATTGACTAGTGCCAAGTAGGCATATCACTAACATGGGAGGACCTCTCTTATTATACATGTTCACATGCACACATCTCCAAGCCCATAAAGTGCTAAAATATAAAAAACAAATAAACTATGTTTTCTAACATATAAATCCCACAACTGGAGCATAATAAGAAGTAGTGGAATGTAAAAAAGGCCAAATAAAATGCCAATGCAAATATTCGGAAAAAAAAGTAAAACACGAATGTAATAATGAGGAAAATTGTTAGGATCACTACATGAAAACACCTCAGACCGTATGGATAACTAAGAGTCTCTTAGTCATGGACTCTCTAGGACTTTGTAAAAAGGTTAATCATCTTCAAAATACATGAAATGCATGGTACAACCCCATACATGGGTGAGTATAACAATACTAAGTAGGAAAACTAAAAACCAAAAAGAATATTACAATATAAATATCAGTCATCTCTACAAAATTATATTTCTACAATACATATAACTATAATATTCAGATATTCCCAAAAAAAGAAATACAATCTCAAGGTAATGTCATTATTGTAATGTCAGCTCGGGGTCCCTACTTAAATGATTGATATAAAACTCATTCAGGAGAACACACTACATAAGTAAGATAGCATTAACGATGTCCATTCGAGAGGTAGTTCTCATTTGGTATTATCATACAAATACTAAACTAGAAGTCTGAAGAGATAATACACGTAGATGAGTATCACACCCAAGTACATGGGGTATAAAAAACTAAATCTAGATTAAACCACTAATTAGACTATCAGTGCCTGCATTATGTTGTTCATGAAGCTACCAAGAACTCAACCAAGGGAAATAAGATGATAGATGATCTTACTATAGTCTTCATGGAAGGATTCCAACTACTCTATCAAAGTAGATCTGATAAAGGGATAACCATCCTATGTTGAGGAAGAAACTCCCTAGTGACCCAAATGGAAACAATAAGTGATTCAACCCAACTCGAAAGGAGTACAAGACACGTACTTAGAGTACATGATAGGACTCTTCAGTACCATGTCCTACTTGTGGAAATAGTTCGTGCTTGTGTTAGTGTAGATGAATAGAGAGTCCCAATCTTATGTACTTATACATATTTCACCGTATAATCTTATTTACATGTACACTAGGCCATTATATTTCCATGTAAGAGTACACGATGTTCCCAAGCATGTGTCAACCTCACTATGTTTGTGTACCCTCTGAGGTACATGTTGAGCCAAATGGGAAGGGCCGCACGCCATGTGATTGGGTTAGGATGTCATGTGATATTTAACTTCATCCCGAAACACTAACATCCACAGATAGGGACCCATAGAACATGTATCTACACAATGGACATTGTACTGATTGGGATTTTATAGATTCTAGGTTCTTCATTTAGCATACAATCGTGCCACTATAACCTTGTATTTTTTCTTCAATCTCATTGTGAATCTTGGAGCTACTCTAGATGAACCTTTATTCCACTAATCGATTTCATCCACCAAAACTACTAGGAAATCTTCTTCCAGTTTCATCCACCATCACTCGCTAAAGAACATGAAATTTCGTTACCAAAACCATTTGATCTGCTTCATCTTCCATCACTTTATAAAATTCATGTCATGTTAATCCTGGATCTATGATATCAAATCATTGCACCAATAATTTTTTTTAAAATTTTTGATTTCTCATTGTTCGTTGAATCATAGGCCAAAGGGATTCACCCATGAATAATGAATAAATGGGGAAGAAAAAAACAATGTTAAACATGAGAAATGAACCATGGCCAATGTTCCTGTTGGACTTGATTATTTTCCATTAGATTAAAAAAGTATGAGATAAATAATTAATCACAATGTAATTCCCATAAATCAATTATAATTATAACTCATACCCACAATACACATGATTCATAAGTAAATCTTCTTTTTTATTATTTCATGTTCATAAAAATAATCAAAAACAGGGATAAATACAATCCAAAAATTATCCTACCTCAATTATAATTGATCACATAAAAAGAAATATTTTTCATTGTTATCATTGTTGAGATCCCGTGATTCTATTGCACACCAACTATAGATCCTTGATCTGGTTTTTTTAATCAACTAATCTTCCATCAATGTCTCTCCAACGCTCGATTATAATTTCGATTTTATGTGGTCAAACATTCAATTATAAATATAAAAACTTGTTTAGATGGGACCATAAGGAGAGACGCCTCAGGAGATCCTACGAATTAGGGTGTCCTGCACCGTCTTCCCCTTCACTCCCTTCCCATCCTCTACTAGAACGCAATCCAGGGTTCGGTTTTGCAGTGATGGAGTGAGGGTGTAGATCGTCCCATGGTTTTGAAGATCAGGAGCTCTGTGTTAACCTCCAACGACGAAATGGTTAGCAGGTCTTCACTCCCTCTCCCACAACGGCTTCACCTCCCTATCTTTAGACCTTCCCCATAGGTTATTCGTCTTCCTCCCGAGTCACTACGAGTTCGTCGAGGGAGACCTTAGGAACGCTTGGGGCATGCAGTGGTTTCTTGTACGATTTCTTGTTCTTGTTTGGTGACTTTTTTTGAAGAGGTGAGACTCAGAAGGGTGTCGTACTCTTTCCATTTTAATACGCGGACACAGGAAGTGGCCTCAGGAAGGCTTGGATTTGGTGACATTCCCTTACTAGTAATCGTGGTTGATCTATGGTTCTGGTCAGCTGGCGATGAAGATCTCCACATTGGTCAGCCCCCATCGTGGATCTAGTGTGGGTTTGTATTTTTGTTTGGTGAGGGTTTCTCTGGTTGACTATATTCTATTTCACTAGCTGGCCATGGACGTCGGAGATCCCGACGATGTGGATGGGGGTGTAATGGGGTTGCGGCTCAATCTGAAGTCGAGGTGATTTGCAGGACTCTCCTGGTGCGACGGTGGTGGTTCCCGGCATAGGTTGGTGTGGTGGTGTTGGCCCCTAGCAACGGTATATTCGTGACAGCGTGGGTGCATGGTGGGTTTTGGGCAGGTCGGCCCTGAACTGGGTTCCCTGACCGTCCCGTCAATGGTTGCTTATAAGGCCCCAACCTTAAACCTTACATAATCTTGAGTTATTACAAGATTACACATTGAGGATCTTTTCGGGTTTAGAGTTTTAGATAATTAGATCATAAAACTGGCATTACATTCCACATTTAAACAAAGTTGTTACATAAAGATAGTATTCATTTTTTCCCATCAATGGAAACATATTTAAAATAAAACATGGATTCTTTCTTGACACTTCCTTGACACTATCATCATATCATGTACCATTCCCTTGACCTGTGAAAAACATTTAAAAAAACATGGGATGAGCATAAAAAGCTCAGTATGGGTTATAAAAATATGGAAAGGAAACATGAGTTCATATATACATAATAATGAAATCATACTTTACCCATAAAACATAATCACTTTAACATACCTCATCAAATCATTAATAAATCATATAAATCATAAGACGTAAAGGTAACTTGAGGAATTCATAACATTCTTATGTTGGGAGTAACCCTCTTGGTTACGTTTGCAATACCCATCACAGTATATTCCCTAAATCTCTTTGGAGAAACCTTAAAATTTCACTCCTTCGTGTTACCCAATGCATTGGAGAGCTATATCGGGCTCACCCGCCCTTATTTTATCACGGGGCCACCCGTCTTCATAATAATTCCCAAGAACCTCAACATAATCATATCACATAAAACATGCATAAAGGAAACATAACATTTCCACCTTTCAATCACAAGGTATCAATACAACACATTGATATAAAAACATTATGAAAACCATTTTCAATACCAAAATAAAATAAAAGTAAAACATGGTATTTATTTTTCTTTAAAAAAAGGTATGTCTTGTGGAGGAAGAGGAAACTCAAATAATGGTCACGGCGGCGGAGAAGTCGTTGTCGCCGCATACGTATGACAAAAACATTCCCTTTTGTCGTTTAGTAAAAGCTTCGTATAAAAAAATATTCCTTTTGAATAAATGTAAAAGTAAAAGGGGTTTATACACCGTATAAAAGAAGGTTGTGTATAAAACAAAATATGCCTCAATGAAAGGAGATTGAGACGAAGTCCCATACCTCGGGTCCGATTTGACTCGATCGTTCTTTAATCTCCTAAATAATAAAGTTGAGTTAAGTTCTACTTGCTTAAGAACCTTTTTCAATTTCATTATTCCTTTTATATCACTTATTTCCATTTCATGAACACTATGTAATTATTTAAGTTAATAACGGTCGTTTTAACGATCATTGGTACTTGAGTCAAAAATAAACCCTTTATAATTACAAGTTGATCATGAATCCATTATATCCAGAATGGTATTCATTATTTAGATATCATATATATCATATATATCCAGTACATACATTCATTTATAATATTATATGACATTTAGAGGTAAGAAATGAAATGCACCATTCATGGAGACGGTAAGCCGTACGTACGCATGAACGCTGCTTCCATTTCTATTTCGTATTTTATGAAATGGAATCATAATGATATAAAGGTATATTATAATTCCAGTGTTATATCATATATAATATCATAACTCCATCCTTTATACGTCCCACATATGGTATTAACGAATCAAATCACTTTGAGGGGGCAGTTGTCCGCACTTCCTTAAATGAAGATATCGCGTTTACCCATAATGGAAACCATAAAGGTATGCCCAAAATGAAAAATACAAAAGCTTAAGGAAAACATAAACATATTATATATCATATATAAATATAGTGTCATCTTAATGGCCACCCTTAAGGTGTTAAAATAATGTTGAACAATCATCATTTCGGGAGGCAGAAATTCACCATCCACGGAAACAGTATGTTCATTAACCGTTAGATGTAGGTGTGTGTAAGTGTAGCTCTAATACTTCTTATAAAAACATCCTAGTATATTGAAGATACTGGATTTGTTAAAAAAGAAATGAATAAAATGAGTTTGGGGGTTTGAGAAGCAAAATAAAACAAAAGGACTCAAGTGAAGACATTACCTAAAAATCGGGTAACTCCCTTTGGCTTGAGCTCAAAGGCTTCCTTGGGAAAACTTCTTCCCAAAGTGAGTCTTTAAGGAGTAATAGAGGGATGTGGAGAGAGAAAATGGGTAGTTTTTGTCCGAGCCAAAGGCTTTGGAAGTGTGGGTAAGGAGGTAGAGATGGGGGCCTTTTATAAGAGAAGAGGAGGGGCACTCTTGGAAAGTAAAGAAATGTTACTTTATTTTAAAATGAGTTTCGGATTCAAAAGGTCCCACATTGATATAATTAGAGTTTAAGGTGATAAGGGTTCTAAATATACCCAAACAATAGGTTTTGGACATGTTTAGGTCATAGATTTTACATTATCATTTCATTTTATTTAAATCCTTTATTAATGATTTAATCGCTGCATCATCATGATGTCATAAATAATTTAATTTATTTAATGTCTAAAAATTATAAAAAAAATATCATAATGTAGGAAATCTTTTTATCTTTCCAATGAATATTTATAGTAACAAATCGGACTTTTATAACCCCATGTAAAAATTGTTTTAGTAAAACAACTCATGTTTGTGTCATTTTTACTTTTACATTAAATAAAACGTTATTTATGTCATTTCCCAACCAAAGTGGCACCATGGGGTCCCCAAGTTGACCCATGTATTTTCTTGGTCGGCCATGACACATACAATAAGGGTAGGACATGTGTCTAGGTATTGTCATTTTATTATAATATCATTTTTGCCTTAAATTTCACTAATTACCTCTAATCGTGATTAAAATACCAAAACATCACCCAAAGCTATATTTGATATTCTGAATTCAAAAATTATGTTTATTTTACAAAATTAAAATCATATAAGTTACATTAATTAATTTAATAATTAATTCCCACTGTCATGACAAATAGCATGTTTTTATGAAATAATAAGTATCAAAATATTGACACCAGTTTAAGTCCAATTTCAAAGTGAAATTGATTCCAATGACCACCATTGGATTAACTGGTAAAAATATATTCTAATTTCACTTCAAAACCAATTCAAAAGATAATATAATCATATAAATAAATTATATTAAAAAGAGGTTTTGAATTAAAATACAACACTTTCACTATTCATTAAAAATGAACTTTATCGGAAAAATACCAAAAATTCACACAAAGTAAATTTTGATGTCCCAATCATAAAGAATAAGTTTATTTTTGACAAACATAGCTTATAAAATTGTCAAAAGATAAATTTAAAAATGGTCTTCCATCAAAAGGCAGTAAAACAATCTTTTAAAAATATTAGTGTATTCCATGCTTAAGATTGGATTTATTTTCATTTTAAGCCTCTAAAACACTATCTAATTCACTAATAGACGTAGATAAAAATATCTATTATTCATTACTTACTTGGTATGTTACATCCTTCCCCCATTTAGAAAATTGCGTCCCCGCAATTTATTTACTTATCGAATAAATTGGGGTACTTATCCCTCATTTCATTTTCAGATTCTCATGTTGCCTCTTCAATCATGTGGTTTTTTCACAAAACCTTTACCTGGTGAATCACCTTATTTCGTAACACTTGCTCCCTGTGGTCAAGAATCGGGACCGGTTGTTCCTCATAAGATACGTTCTCTTCCAGCTGAACTACCTCTACACTCAAAACATGAGATGGATCTGGCATATACTTTCTCAACATCGAAACATGAAAAACAGTGTGTACCTGAGATAAACTCGGAGGTAAAGACACTCAGTAAGCAACTGATCCAACTCTCTCTAGAATTTCATATGGTCCAATGAACCTTGGACTCATCTTTCCTTTCTTACCAAATCTCATCACACTTCTCCATGGTGAGACTTTGATAAAAACATGATCACCTACCTCAAAAGAGAGATCCTTCCTCTTATTGTCCGCATAACTCTTCTGCCTGCTCTGAGCTGTTCTCATGTGTTTCTGTATCACCTGAACTTTTTCTGCCATCTCTTCTACCAATTCTGGTCCGATCAGCTTCCTTTCACCCACTTCACCCCAAAAAGCTGGAGTTCGACACCGCTTCCCATATAACGCCTCAAATGGTTCCATCTGTGTACTGGAATGAAAACTGTTATTATAAGAAAACTCAACCAAATAAAGATGTTGGTCCCAACTTCCTGATAATCCATCGAACAAGCATGTAGCATATCTTCCAAAGTCTGAATATTTCGTTCTGACTTCCCATCTGATTGGGGATGAAAAGTTGTACTAAAATTTAATTCTATACCCAACGACTTCTGAAGGCCTTTCCAAAAGTTAGAAGTGAACCTAGGATCACAGTCAGATACAATGGAGATAGGAACTCCATGTAACCTGACTATCTCTTTAAGATACAAACGGGAAAGTTGATCTAGGGAAAAAGTATCCCGTATAGCAAGGAAATGAGCAGATTTAGTCAAGTGATCAACAATAACCCAGATTGCATTATTACCTCGAGGTGTCTTCGGCAATCCCACAACAAAGTCCATGGATATATTCTCCCATTTCCATTCTGGTACTGGTAAAGGCTGAAGAATCCCTTTCGGTAGTTGTCACTCTGCTTTAACCTGTTGACATGTCAAACACTTCACAGTAAAATCAGCAATATATCTTTTCATTCCATCCCACCAGTAATACTCCCGCAGATCTCTGTACATCTTAGTACTGCTAGGATGAACTGAAAACGGAGAACTATGAGCTTCATATAACAACTCCTTCTTCAACTTTGAATCACAAGGCACACACAATCTCTTCCCAAATCTCAAAACACAATCATTATCAGTGTTGAATTCAGGCAACTTACCTTTCTGAAACAGCTCTACCTTTTTCTGCAACTCACTGTCTTGCTTCTGTGCTTGCTTGATTCTGTCTGATAGAGAAGATTTCAATGATACCTGAAACAAAATAGAAGAAAATCCTAAAGCACTAACTTTTATGCCAAAGTTTATCAAATCCTTAACCAAAGGATCACGTTACAAATGAAACATTGCTAATGAAGCATTACTTTTTCAAATCAAAGCATCAGCCACTTTATTTGCTTTTCCCGGATGGTAATGAATTGTACAATAATAATCCTTGATTAATTCCAGCCATCTCCTCTATCACATGATCAATTCTTTCTGAGTGAATATATACTTTAAACTTTTGTGATCGGTATATATTTCACACTTTACTCCATACAAATGATGCCTCCAAATTTTTAGAGCGAAAACTACAGCAGCTAATTCCAAATCATGTGTCGGGTAATTTACCTCATGAGTTTTCAACTGTCGTGAAGCATAAGTAATAACCCGATCATTTTACATTAGGATGCAACCAAGTCCTTTCAATAAAGCATCACTGTAGATAAAAAACTCCCCATTCCTGGAAGGTAGTTCTAAAACTAGAGCATTCACCGATATTCTTTTCAGTTCCTGAAAACAATCACCACATTCTTATTTCCAGATAAACTTAACACCCTTCTGAGTTAGCTTAGTCATTGGACTAGATAACCATGAAAAATTTCTAAAAAAACTTCGGTAATAGCCTGCCAGACCAAGGAAGCTACGAATCTCAGTTAAATTTTTGGGTCTTGGCCATTATTCTACAACCTTTGTTTATGCATGATCAACAGTTATCCCATCTTTAGAAACAATGTGACCAAGGAAATAAATTTTTCGTAAACAAAACTCACACTGGATGAATTTCCCATACAATTTCTTTTCTTTTAAGGTTTGAAAAATAACCCTTAAATGTCTTTCATTCTCCTTTTTACTTTTAAAAAAACCAAAATATCATCAATGAAAACCACCAACATTGTTCACCAGAGTCAACTGAGCTGTCCCTGCAACAAACTGTTTAGTTCTAATTCTGACCATCTCAGGATACTGATTTGAAAGGTCATTTCCCTCTATATTCCTTCCTAGAAAATCTGTTTTGTTCCCTCTATGAAAAACCATTCTTAACATAGAAATATCTAGGAGAAGCAACATGGTAATCTTAAAATGATATATCATTTCAATTTGACCATAAAAAAATATTTTTAGATAATCATTTAATAGAATTCTAACTCTTAATGTTATCTAAACTGACCTCTGATACCAACTATAAGGCCCCAAACTTAAACCTTACTTAATCTTGAGTTATTACAAGATTACACATTGAGGATCTTTTGGGTTTAGAGTTTTAGAGAATTATATCATAAAACATGCATTACATTCCACATTTAAACAAAGTGGTTATATAAATATAGTATTCATTTTTTTCCATCAACAGAAACATATTTAAAATAAAACTTGGATTCATTCTTGACACTTCCTTGACACTATCATCATATAATGTACCGTTCCCTTGACCTATGAAAAACATTTCAAAAATACATGGGATGAGCATAAAAATCTCAGTATGGGTTAAAAAAGTATGGAAAGGAAACATGAGTTTATATATACATAACAATGAAATCATACTTTACCCATAAAACATAAGCACTTTAACATACCTCAAAAAATCATGAATAAATCATAGAAATCATAAGACATAAAGGTAACTTGAGGCATTAATAACATTCTTACCTAGGGAGTAACCCTCTTGGTTACGTTTGGAATACCCATCACAGTATATTCCCTAATTCTCTTCAGAGAAACCTTAATGTTTCACTCCTTCGTGTTACCCAATGCATTGGAGAGTTATATCGGGCTCACCTGCCCTTAGTTTATCACGGAACCACCCGTCTTCATAATAATACCCAAGAACCTCAACATAATCATATCACATAAAACATGCATAAAGGAAACATAACATTTCCACCTTTCAATCACAAGATATCAATACAACACATTGATATAAAAACATAATGAAAACCATTTTCAATACCAAAATAAAAGAAAAGTAAAACATGGTATTTATTTTTCTTTAAAAAAAAGGTATGGCTTGTAGAGGAAGCCGAAACTCAAATAATGGTCACGGCGGCGGAGAAGTCGTTGTCGCCTCATACGTATGACAAAAACATTCCCTTTTGTAGTTTACTAAAAGCTTAGTATAAAAAAATATTCCTTTTGAATAAATGTAAAATTCAAAGGGGTTTATACACCATATAAAAGAAGGTTGTGTATAAAACAAAATATGCCTCAATGAAAGGAGATTGAGACGAAGTCCCATACCTCGGGTCCGATTTGACTCGGTCGTTCTTTAATCTCCTGAATAATAAACTTGAGTTAATTTCTACTTGTTTAAGAACCTTTTTCAAGACCATTATTCCTTTTATATCACTTTTCTCCATGTCATTAACACTATGTAATTATTTAAGTTAATAACGGTAGTTTTAACGATCATTGGTACTTGAGTCAAAAATAAACCCTTTATAATTACAAGTTGTTCATGTATCCATTATATCCAGAATGGTATTCATGATGTAGATATCATATATATCATATATATCCAGTACATGCATGCATTTATAATATTATATAACATTTAGAGGTAAGAAATGAAATGCACCGTTCATGGAGACGGTAAGTCGTACGTACGCATGAACGCTGCTTCTATTTCTATTTCGTATTTTATGAAATGGAATCATAATGATATAAAGGTATATTATAATTCCAGTTTTATGTCATATATAATATCATAACTCCATCCTTTATACATCCCACATATGGTATTAAAGAATCAAATCACTTTGAGGGGGCGGTAGTCCGCACTTCCTTAAATGAAGATATCGCGTTTACCCATAATGGAAACCATAAAGGTATGCATAAAATGAAAAATAAAGAAGCTTAAGGAAAACATAAACATATTATATATCATATATAAATATATTTTCATCTTAATGGCCACCTTTAAGGTGTTAAAAGAATGTTGAACAATCATCGTTTCGGGAGGCAGAAATTCGCCATCCACGGAAACAGTATGTTCTTTAACCATTAGATGTAGGTATGTGTAAGTGTAGCTCTAATAATTCTTATAAAAACATCCTAGTATATTGAAGATACTGGAGTTGTTACAAAAAAAAATTAATAAAAAGATTTTGGGGGTTAGAGAAGCAAAATAAAACAAAAGGACTCAAGTGAAGACATTACCTTAAAATCGGGTAACTCCCTTTGGTTTGAGCTCAAAGGATTCTTTGGGAAGACTTATTCCCAAAGTGAGGCTTCAAGGAGTAAAATAGGGATGTGGAGAGAGAAAATGGGCAGGGGTTGGCCGAGCCAAAGGCTTTGGAAGTGTGGGTAAGGAGGTAGAGGTGGGGGCCTTTTATAAGAGGAGAGGAGAGGCACTCTTGGAAACTAAAGAAATGTTACTTTATTTTAAAATGATTTTCGGATTCAAAAGGTCCCACATTGATATAATTAGAGGGTAAAGTGATAAGGGTTCTAAATATACCCAACCAATAGGTTTTGGACATTTGTAGGTCATAGATTTTATATTATCATTTCAATTTATTTAAATCCTTTATTAATGAGGTAATCGTTGCATCATCATGATGTCATAAATAATTTAATTTATTTAATGTCTAAAAATTATAAAAAAAATATCATGATGTAGGAAATATTTTTATATTTATAATGAATATTTATAGTCAAAAATATGACTTGTATAACTCCATGTAAAAAATGTTTTAGTAAAACAACTCATGTTTGTGTCATTTTTACTTTTACATTAAATAAAAAGTTATTTATGTCATTTCCCAACCAAAGTGGCTCCATGGGGTCCCCAAGTTGACCCATGGATTTTCTTGGTCGTCCATGACACATCCAATAAGGGTAGGACATGTTTCTAGGTATTTTCATTTTATTATAATATCATTTTTGCCTTAAATTGCACTAATTACCTCTAATCGCGATTAAAAACATAAAAGTTACTATTCACCAAAAAAATATTTTAATCTCATTGAACCATATTTTACTTCTTAATGAAAACCATGTATGTCGGATATTTGAAAATCAAATCACAAAAGTGGCAAAGTTTCATTTAAATGAAAAATCAGTTTCTTTAACTACCACTTATTGGTTTCACTATTCATCAAAAATTGAATTTTTTTAGAAAAATACCAAAAATTCACCCTAATCTATATTTAATATTATCAATTCAAAAAAGATTTATATTTTAAAAAATTCAAATCATATAAGTTACATTAATTAATTTAATAATTAATTCCCGATGTCATGACAAATAGCGTGTTTTTATGAAACAATAAGTATCAAAATATTGACACCAGTTTAAGTCCAATTTCAAAGTGAAATTGATTCCAATGACCACCTTTGGATTAAATGGTAAAAATATATTCGAATTTCACTTCAAAAACAATTCAAAAGATAATATAATCATATAAATAAATTAGATTAAAAAGAGGTTTTGAATTAAAATACAACACTTTCACTATTCATTAAAAATGAACTTTATCGGAAAAATACCAAAAATTCACACAAAGGAAATTTTGATGTCCCAATCATAAAGAATAAGTTTATTTTGACAAAAATATCTTATAAAATTTTCAAAAGATAGATTTAAAAATGGTTTTCCATCAAAAGGCAGTAAAACAATCTTTTGAAAATATTAGTGTATTCCATGCTTAAGGTTGGATTTATTTTCATTTTAAGCCTCTAAAACACTATCTAATTCATTAATAGACATAGATAAAAATATATATTATTTTTTAATTACATGGGATGTTACATTTCTGCTTTTGGGTGTTTTTTTTTTGGTTTTTGGGTGGGTCTAGTCGTGGACTGGGTTTCGTGTGTGGTGTTTGTTGCTTCTCACCTTTCCTTAAAGTGATTTTATAAAATGAAAAAAAATGTTATTTGTCCAAATTTAAAAACATATTTAAAGTGGTGGCTATGTCACTGTATTAATGAATAAAATAAAATAATTTATCTAATTATTTTATTCATTTTATGCTTGTGATGAATTTTTAACAAATAACCCATGCTGAAAAAGGTTATGTTAGTCCAATGATAAAACCCTCCTTTTGAACTAAAATATTCCCTTGAAATTCTAACTTGGCCCTCTTTTTAGAATCAATTACAGTATTCAAGAAAATTTCATGTGTGTTCTATTTAATATGTATGATATATTTCAATATTTATTCTAGGCACACTAGGCCACAGAATAACATGCCATCTCAGCACCTGGTCTCAAAAATATTCTATACAATATACAAAAATAATAAATTTAAAATATGAGTCATTACATTAGTATCCATTTTGTGAAAAATATAAACCTTTTAAAATGAAATACATTTATTTTCATGAAAAATCTTTATGAATTTCAACTTGTAATCATTTTTTCACTTACCCATCCTTAAACCATGTATTTTATTTAAAAGTGGGAAGAGTAGAAAAAGATCAGTAATAAACATAACAGGGAGAAATAATTTATTCCAATGAAAAACATGAAATACTTTGATAATATTACCTTTATCTCAGCATTTCATGAGTAAAAGAAAAAATTAATTTCAATATGAAACAGACACACATATTTGTTTCTCAAAGAAAAACTTTTATAACCCATAACATGAAAATAAAAACCTTTTGTTGGAAACTTAGAGAAATTATATTCATAATAGGTTTTATAAATAATTTGGGCCCAATGAAATCAATATTATAATCCATCTAGTAATTCTATACTTCATTTATATTTAGAGAAGTACCATTACCCAATGCATTGTAGAGATATCTGGGTGTTCCCAACATTTAATCTATGTTGGGCTCACTTGTCATATAAGTTGTATTGGGATCAACCCTACATAAAATATTTATCATTATCAATTATTTATCATATATAATGGCTATGTACCATATCATTATTTTAAAATTTTATTATTTCTCCTTTTCATCAAAAAAAATGAAAAACTCTTTTAAAATCTTTTCAAAAACACTTTCAGAAAACAAAATATTCTTTCATGTCTAAAAAATAGTTTCAATAAAAAAATCACAAAGGGGAAATTTGGTTTTTTTATTTAATTAAATATGAAATTTTATAAATTAATCCGCAATTAAAATAATTAGGATGGTGGTGGAAAAAAAAATTTTCCCCATACATGTTAAAATAGAATATTCCTTTAATATTTTGTAAAGAAAGTCCAAATGTATATTAAAAAAGATTAATTTTTTGAAAACCATTGAAAGAAGATCAAGGAGACATAAAATTTTATTTATAATTATTTAATTTAATTATTAATACGTTCAAAAATTAACTGTGAGAATGTGGTCATGGATAGAAAATATTCTTAAAATTAATCATTAAAACATTTAAAATGTGGTTTTATGTTTAAGAGTTTATACCGTGAGTCCGACTTGTCACTTAGGTTAATTATAACTCAGAATAATAAAATTATTCTAATTATTTAATTAATTAATAAATTTTTTCCTTTTTTTATTCCATTTATTATATTTATTGTCTTGTTAGATTGAATTATGCAGTTAATTAATTTCACATCGGATGTTTTGATGATATTTAGCTAATATGTCCAAAATGACATCGATAGGTTGATTGTGATTGAATTGGTAATTATTCCATCATCTAAAAAATAATATTAATAAAATAATTATCATTTTTATAAATTATTACACTATTAAAAAAATATTGAAATATGGTTATGAAAAATGAAAAACAAAAAATTCTTTGAGACGACATGTCATACCTACAAATGAGCAACATTTCTATTTTTCAAAGATCCTTGTGAAAATAAGAAAAGTATTATTTTATCATTGTATAATTTTAATAATATAATAAATATCATATTATTTATTTAAATATAATTTTATATACCATCCATGTGATGCAGTAATAAAAAATTAATCACATCACTTCGTGAGGGGGTAGTCCGCTGTAAACAAAAACGACATTGTCATTTTTCAATTGATGGTAATGTAATAAAGTATATAATATACTAACTTTAAAAAATGAATAATATTTCCTGAATATAATATATAATCATTAAATCCATTATCATGAATGTATGTGTGATATGATGATGGAAAATAAATTACATCAGTTCACAAGGTGGTAGTACGTCGTACACAAAAACCATAGTTTCATTTCCCATTCTATAGAATAGGATATTGATCTAGGTTCTGCCCTTAACATAATAACATATAAGAATATGAGAGATAAATATTTTTTTTATATCATCATAGTTGAATGTTATTTAAAGGATGTTTAACAATAATCAAAAACAAATGCTCAATTAAGAATGATACCTCTTCCTCAGACCACATCTTTAGGATTATACCTATAGTTGTAAAAGGTTTTATTTACAATCAAAACAAGGAATATATTATGTGTGGAGGGAAGTATTTAAGTTATTATTTAGGTATTTTTAGATCCAAAATTATTTTAATGTGTTTAGAGTACAGGAGAGTGTGTATACTTTTATAAGTGGGGGATAAGAAACACTAGGTATTTTTGAAAAGAATACATTATACCCATATTTTACACACCCAAAAAGGCTCCAAAATGACACATTAAAAGTAATGAAAGGATATATTGTCTATGTAAAAAAATAAATAATTTATACATATTTTTAGTAAATTTAACCATTATATTTTCTTTTAATCCCCTATAAACTCCTTTTAACCTTAATAGAGGAAATTTATTTTTAATATTTTCACTATTCATTATGAAAAAATAAATTTGACCTTATTATAAATTTTTTTAAATATGTTTCTAATGTTACAAAATTCAATTAAATAATTGGAATCATTTTATTTAATAAGGAACCGGAAAAACATTTTGGAAAAAGGTTTTCAACAAATGTAATTTTAAAACATGAAATTAAGGTATATTAACTCCATAACTAAAAATTATATTTAAATAAATTTAAATTAATATTTATAGATATATAATATATGAATATTATTTTAAATTTTAATCATTATTGGATGTTTTAATTAATTAAAATGGGTAAAAATTATACAATTTGATTTCTTTCTCAAAAAATGTAATTTTAATCCCAAAAAAACTAATATTAAAATATAATATAAATTGGAATCAAGTGTAATTAATAATATTTAATATAAATAAATATTAATTATGTTAAATTAAATAAAATTAATTTTATAATTTTAATTTAAAATTACTTAATTTATTGAAAAGAAATGAAATTTGTACAAAAACTGGAATTTTTCACTATTCACTAAAAACCCAATATTCTATAAAAAATAAAAACATTTTAGCTTAAATTAGTGTTTATATGATTATTTAAGAAATTATGTATATTTTATCAAATAAATTTTCTAAAATTTCTAGAAATTAATTATAATATTTTATCATTAAATTGAATAATCATTTTTTAAGTAAACATATTTTTTAAAAAAAATGTATTTATTAATAATTGAATATTTATTTCCACAGAATTTATTAATTAATATATATAGTAGTAAAATTATATAAGTTTTATAAATTTTTTAATAATATTCCTACCATTCAATTTAATTTCTAGGTCATAATGATGATATATTTCATAGGTCATCTAAGGTTAGTGTTTCATGTTGTATACACTATTCTATATAATGTTCTTATTTTAACATCTTGGGTTGTTAATATTATGGTTCTGGAAATAATTTATAATGTAAAAATATTTATTATATAAGATTCTCTAATTAAAAGAATAAAATATAATATATAAATTAAGTGATTCCCCTAAACAACCTTTTTTCAGAATATGACCATTGTCTCTCAAACTCACATTCACAATCCCATTTATGATGTGAAATAGTTATAAATTATTCATATATTCTTTATAAATATATACCTATAATATTCTCCCTTATATTTATGGGAAAAAGTATTCAATTTTAACAATTTTCAAATTCCTTCATTCTGATATATCTTTTGATTATATTATGAGGAAAGATTATGCAACCCATTTTTATTCCATGTGTAATTATTATATTTATTCCATAAGATTGATTTCCATTTTTTTGGAAGATATAATCATGAACATGTTATGATGGGTGAACCGATATAGAGTCCCAATTCATTTTTTGAAGCTTTTGTCTAAGAGACATCATGTATGGGATTATGGTGTAAACCTATTCCAATACGGGACTCTATCCACCATGTGATGTTGTCTTGGAAGTTAGTAGTGACTTAATATTATGTATTGTTTTGGGTTTTTACCACATTTAATTAGTTTCCATGATCTAGTGACATTTAATTCATTATGTTATTATCCAATATTATTACTCACGGGTCTTCCATTTTATGATATGATGTTCTTCCTTTAACTGACATGCTATGCTTCATTATCATATTTATTATCTTACTGGTATTTTAGTGAATCCCTTTCTTTTTTGAATTCCCAAGTTTATCCCTTAAAGTTATAGAAGGTAAAAGGTATTTATTATTTCATTAAGGAGATTAAAATAAATATCTCATTATTTTGATTCATGTTGATGGTTTATGTACCTAGTCTTCCAAAGACACTAGGATTTTCAGTCCTTGGTTGTATTTAGATGATAATTTTCTCAAAAATATGTGTAAAATTTTTTGTATTCCATATCTAAATCAATTGAAGAATAATGACTAAGGAATAAGGATAGTGTACCCCCTCCTCACCCATATCCAATATTTCTATTCTATTCAAGATGGATTGTTTATAGAAACATTGATATCACCACTTAACTCTTTCTCTATTTCTTACTATATTCATGATCCCCTCTTATATCTATGTATTATAATTTTAGGATTTAGTTTTTCGGATTCTATATAGGATGGTGAAATATTTATTTTCAATGGGTAATTCCCTTACAGAATCATTGGGAGCAGTTTGTGATACACATGATTTGTGATAGATTGGATGTCATACCTTTTTCGTATGGAATTTCTCAATATTTATTCAACATAGATTTTTATGGATCCATTCTAATTAATTTTAATTAGGTATTTGGTGAAATTTAGTTTTAATATTACTCTAGAGTATATCTACAGTCCATTTTATTTGAGGATTGACTTAGTGGTAAGCACCCCATAAGACACCATGAATGGTTTGAGTTTTAATTAGGTCTTTTCCCTAAAGGGCCTCTGGGATATCCATGGATCCTCAGGGACTAGGTCCTATGAGGAAACATATTCAAGGTCTTTATATTACAGAGACGATAATACACAAATTAATAAGGTTACATATATAGCAGAATCCCTATGATGATGCATCAAATTAGATTTAGTCACTACGTAAGGAAAACTATACCTAGGACTGAAGGATGGATATTGATCCATTCATCAGCACATGCAACTCCACACAAGGGAACTACAAGAAATTAGGAACATCATGTGTTGATGTGATTCACACTGAAATTATTGTTGTCTAGGGGTTATTATAGTGTACGAATTTCATAAATATGTAAAGGGATTGTTCCCTTAGGCTTCCACATGATGTACATCAGGATTTGGGCCTATGGGACTCCGGGTCATGTATGGGTTACCTCTCAATCCAGTTTAAAAAATGAATTATTAGATAATAAAAAAAATCTAAATATGTTTTAACACAACAAGAATTTGCCATAAATTTTTTTATAGTAAATTATTTTCATTAATATGTTGTGATGCACACAGCACTAGGTTTAAATGAAACACGATACTCTAATATTTAAACATAGTCGCACTTAAAACACATAATTTAAAATTAATTTTACAACTTTTAAAAAACTATTCTTACAAAATAAACTCCAATTTCTAAATTATAATCTAAAAAATTTCTTTGGGTTATGTTTTGGAATTTTTTTTGAAATGTTTTTTTAAAGATTTCTGAAAAATACTAAATATTAATTGAAAACTTCCTTTTCATTTCAAAAAATTATAATGTAAAATTATAATTTTAATTAGTTGTAAAATAATTTTTTTAAATTTAATATCATTTAATAGAATATAGTTCATTGGAATAATTTTCATATTGAATTTTAAAATAAAAACATTGAATGTTTTTGAACATTTTATCTTTAAAACCCTTAATCTGTCACAGCTGTAGGATTAATTTTCAATTTAAATTTTACAATTATATGAATGAAATTTTTAAAAAGGTATTGTAAAATTATATTCATAATAACTAATAATTTTTAATAGGTTTAACATAATTCTTTAAAAAAATTAATAGTTAAAATATTAAAAATTAATTACCACAATTATAGTAAAAATCGATTTACTGGGGGTTAAACTGAGAGGACAACGATTAAAAATAATCTACCAACTTATAAAAACCCATTGGATGGCCATATTTCGACATAATATATTATAGTTTCAATAATGGACCATTTTGGAGTCTTTTTCGTCACAAAAACATGGTTATGATTCAATCATTTCAAAAAATTAAATGTGTGCCACTCAACATACTTACAAAGTCCACCTACTATCCTCCCTTATTAACACCTTAATAGTAATTTGTTTCTCAAAATTCCTAACCAAATAACATAACATATCCCCTCATCTCATCCTAGAATCCTTGTTTTTTTAATTCATCTATACTAAAAAGGATTTGGTAAAAACCTAAGGTGGATACCAAAAGAAGAGGTAGCATTCTCCACCGAGTATTTTTATTTTATTTCTTCCTCCACCTAAAACAATTATTATCAAAACAAAATGGTAATATTTAAAAGTATATTATATTTACTAATATAACTATATTTTATTATAATAACCTAAAATCACCCTCACTTCCATTAAATGGGTTGAAAAATTATCTTTTTTGTGTATGCCGGACTACCGCCTCACGAACCGATGTAATCAATTTTTACATCACCACCTCAAACAATTGATAGTGATGATGGATAAAAACTATATATATGATATTAATAAAGTATTTATACATATATATTAAATATAACATATATAATTTTTTTACATTGAATTTTATAGGAGATACGATAATGCCGATCATGTGTATTGTGGATTACCACTTTCTGAAGCGATGTGATTTTTCTTTCAACAACACTTAACATGGAAGGTGATAAAAATAAATTTAGTAATTGAATGTGATATAAAAGAAATAATTATGATATTATGAAATATTTATCATTATTAAATGACATTATTTATCATTTTATTTTATACTTTTTCACTTAATAAAATATTATAATATCATTCGTGTACATGTGGTTTACCGTATTCACTAAATGATGTGACTCGATTTTCATAACCACACCACATAGATGATATATATGTATATTAAATGATATAATATGGTATTTATGATAATATTATTATTCTATAATTATAATATATTTCTTAACTACTTTTTATAATGATCCTTGGAAAATTGTAACATTACTCATGCGTATGTACAACATACCGTCTCAAGGATAATAACGTACCTCATTCCTAAAAACATATTTTTTGATTGGTTTTAAAAGTATAATTAAAATATAAATATGATAATAATTACATTTTATTATTATTAAGGTGATGTAACTGTATAATATCAACAATAATCATGACTTTCATAATAAATCATGAATGAGAAAACAAGGCGATTAACACATGAAACAATAAAAATAATGAAATATTATTATCAAATGGGTGGTAAAATGTTATAAGAGGTCTATATATGATATTATAAATATGATTATGTTTCTATTATAAATTAATATAATTTTTAAAACCTTTATATAGGAGGTTAAAGCATATTAAATTAAATAAATATTGAGGTAAGGGATTTCATCTCAATTTACATTTCATTGAGAGTTATTTATTATTATCTACCAATTCACATTTATGTGGTGTATATAATGCACCATTTAAACTTAATATAAAGATTAATTAATAATTCATGGTATTTTATATTTAAAATTGAATCATTTACTCTATGTTTATTTGACTTTAAAATTACCAATTGGATTTACTATATAACTTTCTTTTTGGATTGTTCACTTTCTCTTGAAACAATCACTTTCTCGTAATCATTTTTAATTGGAAATTTCATTTATCATAAATATACATATTATTTAATGATTTATATGATTATTTACTAAACCATATATTATTTCTAAATATAGTGTTTAATTTTGATGTCGGTTTGATTTACTGGGGAATTTTTGAATAATCTGCATCTTTTACTCAATATAGATATTTGATGATAAGGCATATTTATTCCTGAATTAAATAAATTATAAAATATATGAGGAATTATTTGGAACTTCACTTATGGTTGGGGCCCAATATAATATGGATCCTAGATGAATCGATTGGTTTCATGAGAGAAAATAAGTTTTCCAAATTAAACAGGATTACAAGTGTAGTATTTAAACTATCTTGTGAAAGGTCTTGATAGTAGAGGTATCATGATGCTTGAGATCATGGAGTCCAATAATTAATAATTTTCTTCATTAATAATTTTCTTCATTAATAATTTCTTTATTATAATCCATGATATTTTCACAATGATATTATATATAGATTTATTTTTATTCTCATCTTATTGATTAAATGGAATGGTTTTCCAGTTATTTACATTTCCATATTAATTATGCCTTATATATTCATGAAGTTAAGTTTTTTAAATGGATGTCTTTTTAGTTACTTATCTTCACATGTTTATTATTTTTAAAATTGTCCATTATTTCTTCATCTATACATAAACCTTATTTAGAAATTGAACTTATCATTATTTTGATTTCTTTTGAGTGGTTATGAATAAGAGATCCATGAATGAGTTTTCAAGGATGCAGTTTATTTACTCTTGTTGTGTATTATGTTTTTTTTAATTTACCTAATGTAAAATAGCTATTATGTTTATATTTTGTTGTACAAAATTACTAAACTAATCTATCCTTTGGGATTTAACATGTTATATATATTATAATACAATAAATAAGAATCGATTAGTATTTAAAAAGGGTATGAACTATTTAGGTTTTCCTTGAAATACATCCCTCTATAGATACTATAGGTGGATGTGGTTATAGAACATAGGTAACTAGGGGAAATAACATTAATAAATGCAGCATTAAGATAGACAAGATCATCACTTCGTGTATAGAAATGAGACTTACTATGCACTTAGTCTGACAATATGTGGGTATATTCTTAGGAAAATTCATATTTTCATTAAAACCAACGATGATAGATTTGAAAAATAATGAATTCCCAAAGAAACCAACTTTAGGATTCTAATATTAACAATGAATAAATTTTAATTTATTATAATTGATACACCATATTTCTAATTATATGTTATGATTTAAAATTCATATTTTTATGTGTTAATCCAGCATATTCCATTGGTTAGAAAGGGTTCGTAAAGAAATAAGGCTAGAAATACTCATGTCCAGTGTAGAAATTTACTTGATGAGGAAGATAATAGAGAAGGTATAGGATCTGAACAAATAATTTCTATATTAGATAAGCTTAATCAGTTTATGATAAATAACCTTTCATAGATGGATCAATCGATTACACAATGAGATTCTCCTTTGTTAGATTTATTTATCTGATAGATGAACCCATCATTTGGTTGGAATACTTATCTAGTGGTAGGAAGACAATTATTTAAGACTCTCAAGAATATATTTATATCATTGGGATGTGGTGAAAAGGAAAATGTTACACATGTATTTTATTTTCTAAAATGTGATTTTGATCAATGGTGTTCTTTGGTCATTAATACCAGTGTAGAAGAGGAAATAAAATCATGTAATATAAAATTTTTAAGGATTAATTATTTATAAAATATTTTCCTCGTGATTAGAAAATTGAAATGAATAGAAAGTTCCTTTTTTAAAAGAAAAATGAAGAAGAAATTGTTTTGGAAGGTGAGGGTACCTTTACTATGTTAGCTATGAATTCATTGGATTAAAAACTCAAAATAGAGTCTAAGATTGACCATTTCTTTTAATGGATTAAGACAACATTCCCAGGGGAACTGTTTTATCAATTTTTTTACATGGGGAAATTGTTTTATATTCCTTCAAAATTGAGAATTATTTTCTTAAAACTAATATATTCATGGGGAATCAAGAGAATAAGAGTTCATATAAACAGATTGTGAAAGAAAATGAGTTAAAGAAGGAGTGGAGGAAGGATAAATTTCCATCATGTGAAAATTGTGGAATGAAATATAATTTAAACTGATCATAGGGAATATGAGTGTACTATAAGTATGATGATAAGAAGATTATAGATCATAAATTAAATAGGAATAAATACATCAATGATTTTTAGTTTTTTTATTAACGAAAAGGGGAATTATTGAAAAAAAATGAGCCAAGTGTCAAGGGAACCCACCACATAAGAGGCCAAGGGGATAAATATAAGATTATAAGATCACTAAGTCTATAAAATAAGTACCAACTAATTTGGTTATGGGTATTTTAATCATATATTAAAATATATCAAATTATTTATTTGATTATAACACCATATAATATTTTATATCTACCCATTTTAAAAAAACTATATATTTATGATTTTTTGTTAATATGGGGGTTATCAATCAAAAATTTTAGTGGAAGTATCCCTACAAAAGGATGTGTTAGGAAGTATCCATTATGAAATATAAATGAGATTTATTTTTCAAAATAATTATAATACCTTTATTTTATTATGATATAATTATATTTATAAGATGGATTTCAAAATCAATATAAAAAAATTATTTCAAGTAGAAGGAAATTATAAATTGTGTGAAAGACGTAGAATTATTTAATTTTAGAGTAAATAATTTATCATTTGAGTCATATCTAGATCAATCCATTGTTGATCTACAAAATAATATTCTTGGGGAATAAGAGAAAATAAAATATTGGGATGGAGAATATAATATTTAAATTAAGGATTAGCCTATAGTACAAAAATAAATTGTTGTATTTAAGAAGGAATTACCTAGATACTCCCTAGAGTGTAAAGTTGAGTTTTCCATTTATTTAATTCATGATGAAATACTAATGTCAAAGACTCCATATATAATGGAAGTTGTGTTATTAGTTGATTTTTTTAAAGAACTAGAGTATATGGGTGATAATGGATTTACTTATCCCAATGTTTCACTATGGGGAGCCCCTATTTGCTTCAATAATAAGAAAGATAAATCGATGAGGTTATGAATTGATTATAGGGAATTCGATTCTGTTATAATGAATAATAGGTATCATCTTCCTCATATTGATGACTTTTTCAATCAAATTCATAGAGCCTAATATTTTTCAATGATTGAACTTCCTTCGTGGTATCATCAATTGTGAGTTAAGAAGGAATACATTCCCTATACATATTTTCAAATGAGTTATGAATATTTCAAGATTATAGTAATTACATTTGTATTGACTAATGTACCATATATGTTAATGGATCTAATGAAAAAAGTATTCATGGAAAATACTAATTATTTTTTATGGTATTCAGTTATGATATTTTGGTGTGTTCTAAAATCTATAAGGTCCATGATAATCACTTGATGATCATTCTTGAGATTGTTATAAGGAAATTGTTATATGGGAAATTTATTAAGTGAAATTTTTGAAATCAATAAGTTTCTTTTCATGGCCATATTTTCTCTAAGGATGGAATCTTAGTTGATCGTGTGAAGACAATGTTTTTACAAGAACAACCTATAACAACGAACGTAATTGGTGTACATATTTTCATTAATTTGGAAGGTTAATATTAGTGATTCAATCACATTGTTTCCCAATTGGATAACCCGTTGACCAAGATTACACAAAATGGGATTATGTTTTTTTGGAAATAGAAATGTGAAGAATGTGTTCACAAACTCAAGAGGATGTTCTTCAATGCTCCTATTTAGAATCTATCATCCGGAAGTGATGAGTTTGTGATTTATAATGATTTATCAAAGAAGGGTCTTGGTTGTATCTTACAAAACAATAATAAGGTCATTCCATATACATCAAGTAAATTGATGACTCTCAAACATAACTACCCAACCCATGATCTTGTGTTGGAAAATATAATATTTTATTTTAAATATGTGGAGGCATTATCAATATGGTGAAATATTTAAGATAAACACAGATAATAAAATCCTAAAATACCCCTTTTCGAATAAATAGATAAATATGATATAAAATTGATGGATTGAGCTAATCATGGATTATTATTTCTAAATATAATACCATATAGGAAAATAAAATTGGAAAGAGGATGCATATTGTATAAAAGAAAATAGAGGTATGACCCAAATATGGATTGATATGGATCATATATTCATAGATCTAGTAAAAATGGATATGAGAATCATTAAGAAAGGGGGAATTTCACTCATTTTTCAAATGATTGAAAACCAATATTTGTCAAAAAAGATAATTATTTCTCCATCTGATGATGAGAACATTTAGAAGAAAATTAAATTTGGGATTAATGGGAATTTAGTATAATTTTTATAAGATCATATCCTTTTCTAAGGGAATAGTAGGATTAAGTGGAGAGTTATATATGTAGAACAAATATGCGTCATGGACCCAATTAATGACATGAATATTTTTGGGTAGACCCTGTGAATTTAGTTCTCAAATTGAATTAATTCCCAACATTCAAAATTTACAACCTCTATAATTGTTTTTAACCATGTATCAAAATGTCATGAAAGCCATTTTCTCCACCTTTCAACATGTCCCAAAAAAGATAAGACCACATGTAACTATAATTCCCCACGTTTTGACATGTCATGAAAGTAAATTACACCCCAATTATTTATTTTTAATTTTTTTAAAAGGGTGAAGATGGGATTTTGGTGGAAAATAGAAAAAAGGTGGATTTATCATATGAACCCTGAAGAAACTTTGTGCACCTCCACCTTGGACTGAAACTCTTCTATGCACCTCCAAGGTGGACTGAAGGACCTCCACATACCTTTTCTATGGACTTAAGCTCCTCCAAACACCACCATATTCGACCGAAGACCCTCCATGCACCTTCCAAGTACAGTCGTTCTTATCATTTAGATCTATATTTCTATTCTGATCCTCTTCCCAGATAAAAGAAAGATTATTATCTACTATTGAATCTAGATCTAGATTTATGAATCTAGATAAATCCTTGCTGGTTCTAGATCTAGATTTTTTTAATCTAGATCTAGACTAGTTGTATATGTATTTAGATTTACTATATCTTGTTTTATTTAATAATAGATTTTGGTTTTAGATCCATACCATGTTCATCATCACGTTCTCAGTTGATCTACATCAAAATGGGATTTTCTTTTGGAAAGTGTTTTCACCATTCTTGAGGTAGGTGGTCCAAAATTAAAATCCCATATTCTTGATTATAATTAAGTGTATGTAATTGAATAATTGTAATTACATGTTTAAAAATTGGAATCTTGAATAAATAAATAAATTTGCTGAATTAATTAATTAAGGGAATGTGAAATTGGGATATTGGGATTTTAGACCATGAATAATTAATTGGTAAATTAAGTATGAGATTATGAATTTGAGTTTTGGATAATTAATTTTTTAATTAATAATAGAAAGTTAGAGATTTTTGAAATTGAATAATTAATGGACAGATTAGTTATTGTTATATTGAATTTTTTGAAAGTGGATAATTAATTGTAGAATTAATTTTCAGAGATTGTTGTGATTATTAAATTGATGGAGATAGAACAATTCATTTATGAATTAATTGAGGAAATAATTTGGTTTATTTATTTTATTAAGTTGGAATAATTAATTGATGAATTAATTATATGGGTTTTTGTGATTGTGGGTTTGAATTAATTAATCAAAAAATTAATTAATGCGGGTAATGAGGATATTTATTTATTGAATTAAATAAAGGGATTAATTAATTGATGAATTAATTATTGTTACTAATTGGATTAATTAATTATTTAATTAAATAAAGGGATTAACTAATTGGGAATTAATTAATGAAATGTAACATGGAAAGATAATTTTTGAATTAGTTGAAGGGACAAAATAAGATTAATTAATTATAATTTAATTAATACAATGTGACATAGGCAATTAATTGGTGAATTAATTAAACGGATTTAATGGGATTAATTAATTTTGAATTAATTAATGGGTTTGACATGGGAAATTAATTAGTGAATTAATTGAATGGTTTTTAAGTGATTATTAATTGTAGAATTAATTAATGTAAAATGTGTTAGATTAATTTATTGGTAAATTAATTAATGTAGACTATTGTGTTAATAAAATTCAATGAGTTAGATCAATTAATTGGTGGATTAATTAATGGGGATTGTTTTGCTGATACAATTGAGTGAATTGGATTAATAACTTGGTGAATTAATTATTGTGGATCATTGGGATAATTAGTTTTTTATTTGAGATAATTAATTGTATAATTAATAATGTAATATTGAGTTATTGATTTGAGATTATTAATTGTCGAATCAGTCATCTCATATTGATTTGTTAATTTAATATAATTAATTATTAAATTAATTATGTGATATTGAGTTATTGATTATAGATAATTAATTGTATAGTTAATTAAGTGATATTGAGATAGATGATTCGAAACAATTAATTGTATAATTAATTATGAGTTATTTAGATTATGAATGGGATAATTAATTGTAGAATAAATTATGGGATTTCAAGTTGTGGATATTGATTAATTAATATATGAGTTTATTAATGTTATTTAATTACTTAATTAATTATGGAATTAGTTAATGGGATTTGTGTGGTATGTTAATTATTGAATTAGTGATGAGATTGATTCGATTTTTTTATTATTAAATCAACTTGAGTAAATTAAAGTGGTTAATTAATTGTTTGATTAGTTAATGGAAATGGATAATGTTCAATTAATTTGTGAATTAATTTATGGAATGGATATAGTTAATTAATTGTTGAATTAATTAATGGGGTTTAAATAACCAACTAATTTATAAATTAATTTATGGTATTTTACGATTAATTAATTGTGGAAAATAATTAAGGAAATTTTTGTGATTAATTAATCATTGGGTTAATTAATGGAAATGTTTTATGATTAATTAAATAGAGAATTAATTAATTTAATGGATGTAGTTAATTAATTTTTGAATTAATTACTGGATATAGAATGGTCAACTAATTTTTCATTTAATTGAAGGGTTAGATATGATTAATTAACTTTCAATTAATTAATAGAATGTTTATTGAAATGGGAAATGGTTGTGATAATGTTGGCATGGAGTAGCACATAGGATAACCAGGGTGTGAGAATGATATTAATGGGAGAAGACTGAGAGAGATTCTAATATTGTTTACTTAAGTATTCTTAGAGCCTTATAGGAATAAGACCGAGAGAGATTATAATATTTTTTACTTAAATACCATGTGAGTCTTAAGGGAAGAAGAGTGTGTGAGTTTCTAATTTTTTTTCAAATGACGGTGTGATTATTCAAGGGGGGAGATCACGAAAGATTTCCCATATTTTGTACGAAGCACTTATAGTTTTTTTTGTATTACTCACTATAGACCCTTTAGGTTAGAGACCATATTGTATGTTACTCAAGTGGTACTGATTTATATGTTTTATGCATTTGATGAAATGTAATTTGTTATGATGAATGGTAATTAGGAAATTCAAAATAATGATATCCCTTGGGGATTTTTTAGACTCTGCCAAAAATCAAAGTAGGTATTGAGGTTCAGGTGTTCTAGAGAACCTGAGGGTTTATGTGGTTAAATAAAGAATAATTGATTAAATGTAAACTTTATTACTTTATTACTTGTATTCTATTTTTTATAAAACTTTATACACTATTATTTATTGGATTTATTTTTGACATCATTGGTGGTGGCCTACTGAGGTGTACTCACACCATACTTGTACTGTCGGATCAGTACCTGAAAAGACTTTGAGTTTTCTAGATAGGTTAAGGGAAAAGGCCATGTGTAAGACAGATGAGTTGGGATGGAGCATAGATGAGAGAACCAGATGTGGTTTGTGATCTTATTGGGAGTTTTTAATGTATTTACATTTGGGTTTTTATTTGAAATAGGGAACATACATAGCATCAAATTTCAACTATTTAGTTTTGATTCAATATATCTAGTTTTGGTAATCTAGTGATATTGATTTATATATATATATATATATATATATATGTTTCTACTATTGTTTATTTATTTCTACTAGTGTGTTACTCAAGTAAAATAAAAAAAGTTATAGTCTCCCCCTGATCGTTATTAGACCATCGCTTCTAGTCAGCAGCTAATAGAGTATGGGGAGGAACACTTGAGGTCATGTGGTGGTTCGGCTCAGGGTAACAATGTGTGGTACCGAGGCCAAGATATTAGAAAGTGATATTAGAGGCCATTGTTCTTTTATTATTCTTTTCTATTACTATTTTGGAAAGGTATACATGTGACTAAGAAGATTTGGGGCTTAGTTACGAGCACGTGCATGCGAGTAGCTACCCCATGTTTGGGGGAGAACCCAAGTACTGAGGGTGAGATGTTTTTTATTACTATTTTTTTATACATTATAATGTTATTTCACATTGGTTGACACACTTATTGTGTGTTGTGATTATTATTTTTTATATTTTTTGAGATTGAATCATGTCTCAGAATAGATGGGGAGTTGATTTTGCTTGCATCCTTCTAAGAACTCAAGATTATTTTGGTACATGCATCATTTTAGGCCTATATGAGAAAATGGGTTTTGGGTAAGTTATTGAACGTGAACTATGTTTCATTACTTTTTAAATTGTAATAATAATGGTTCCTAACATGAAATTGATAAATATTTTAAAATGATTCAATATGAGAATAAATGGGTGTCTAAATGAGGAACTTGAATAATGGTAATGTTTTTACCCATTCTAACTAGGACCTATGTGTAGGATGGTTAATGGTAGTGATAATACCTCTATTTTGACCATGTGGCAAGAAAAGGGGGAATACCTTACATGGTTTTGTATAAATCCATCTTGTTAACCATGTTGATATTGAGAAATAAAAATACCTTATTCTGTTTTTTTTTACATTGAGGTGGGTAATTTTGGGTAGAGAGAATGACCAAGACTAAGAACTCAGTTGTGAGTTGTGTGAGGGAAAATATGGTTTTAGATCGGTGTGGTAAGATGATAGAAGGAATGAAATCCCAATACTTAAAATAGATTAAGTTGTTTCCATAATTGGAGGAAACATTGGTAATGAATTATTTGTGGTGGTGTTAATTGACGAATTCATAGTGTACTCTTAATTAGTGACGATCATTCCCCCTAACATGACATCATCCCAGGTATACTGAGAAAGATCTAGCTTTACAATAAGATACCAAAACGTATTTTTGTTATATATGGTTCCCCTGGTAGGTTGTACATATAAATAAGTATATATATGAATTTGGATAGTGGAAGGTACACCATATAAAGTTTAATGATTTGGTTCTCAATATGGACTAACAGTCGATAATACTGTATTGTTTGAGTTACTTGACAAGTGTTACTAACAATGCACCAAAGGAGGGAAATAATGTTTGAGTATTAGGTGTGTCACGAAATAAAATTGGTTTTAAGTGTTGGAATCATAATTCCAATGAGGAATCTATAAGGTTCATGTTTAAATTCCTCATGGAAAGGTCGGGGAGCCTTGGAGGTGGTGGATGTACCTCCTTTTCAAGATATTTTTATGGAAAGGATGTGTGCCAATGTTAGAAGTAGTTATTTTGGTTTTTTGGAATTGTGAGTTAGGAAAATTAGTTGGGTATGTTGTGGAAGATGATCTTGATAATGATAGGTACTTTGAGAAGAATTCAACACATGTGTTTGGTGGGATTTTATTATAGTAAAACATCATTTCAATAGTTCGTATGATGTGGTAACATGGGCATGTGAAGTGGTTAGATCTGGATTCGAAACAAATATGGATCATGGAACAAATTTATGACATAAATTTCTTTAGTTAGACACTATGAATTTAATTCTGGGATTCAATTAATTCAAAAATTTGAAAACTTACAACCCCTATAATGATTTTTCTTGACATTTTTACATGTCACAAAAGTAGTTTTTTCCACAAGTCTACATATATTGACTATAGATTACACCCCTTATAACTGTTTTCACCATGTGTCGACATGTCACAAAAGTAAATTATACCACGTGTAATTATTTTTATTGTTTTCTAAATGGGTTGCAATATGATTTTTGGGGAAAATAGAAAACAAAATAGGTCTTGCATGTATGAACCCTCCGGAGCCTCTGTGCACATCCATTATGGACCAAAACTCCTATGTGCGCCATTAACATGGACTGAAGCTCATCTTCACATCTCCACCTTAGACTGCAGCTCCTTCATGCACCACTATCTTCCACAAATAACCCTCTACACACCACATTTGTATGGGTGTTCGTCTTGTTTTGATCTATCTTTCTATTCTGCTCCTCTTCCTAGATAAAAGAAATTTATTTATACATTATTGGATCTAGATCTATATTTATTGAATCTAGATCTAGGCTTGTTGGGTTTGGATCTATATTTTTTAATCTAGATCTGGTTATATTGGATGTAGATCTAGAATTGTTGAATCTATATCTAGTATTGTTGGATTTATATATATATTCAATATATCCTCTTTTATTTAATTGTGTATTTTGGTTTCGGATCTAGACTGCATTCATCATCGCATTCTCGACTGATCTACTTCAAATTGGTATTTTCCATTGGCAAGCTCTCATCACCGTTCTTGAGGTAGGTGGACAAAAAGTCAATTCTCATAATCTGGATTACAATTATGTTTATGTAATTGTAGAATTTCTATTAGATGTTAAACAATTTCATTCATGATTAAATTAATTAATTTAGTGAATTAATAAATTAATGGAAATGTGAAATTGGGATATTGGTATTTTAGATCATGAATAATTAACTTCTAAATTAATTATGAGATTATAAAATTGTGATTTGGATAATTAGTTATTCAATTTATTATTGCGAGATAGATATTTTTGAAATTTAATAATTAATGGATGGATCAATTATTCTTATATTGAATTTTCTGAAAGGGGATAATTAATTGTTTAATTAATTATCAAAAAAATTTATGGTTATTAAATTAATGGAGAATGAATAATTAATTGAGGATATTGAATTGATTAAGAAATAAAAATAAATTGAGGAATTAATTGGGGTTATTGATTTTGTTAAGTTGGAATAACTAATTGAAGAATTAATTTTGTGGGTTTTTTTATTATGGGTTTGCATTATTTAATTGATGAATTAGTTAATGTGAAAAATTATATTATTTAAATATTTAATTAAATAAAGGTATTAATTAATTAATATAAGTAATGCGATTATTTAATTGTTGAATTAAATAACTATATTAACTAATTGTGAATTAATTAATGAAATGTGATGTGGATAACTAATTGGAGAATTAGTTAAAGGGAATGAATATGATTAATTAATTTTGAATTAATAAATTGAATGTGATATAGGAAATTCATTTCTTAATTAATTGAATGGGATTAATTAATTGTGAATTAATTAGTGGGTTTGATGTGGACAATTAATTTACAAATTAATTGAATGGTTTATATATGTTATTTAATAATAGAATTAATTAACAGAAAATGTGTTTGAATAATTAATTTGTGAATTATCTTATGGCTATTTTTGTGTTAATACAATCGAATGAGTTAGATTAATTAATTACTCAATTAATTCATCGTGATTTTTATGATAATTAAATTGAGTGAATTGGATTAATTAATTGGTGATTCAATTAATTGGGATCATTTGGATAATTAATTTTATATTTTAGGTAATTAATTTTATAATTAATTATGTGATATTGAGTTATTAATTCAAGAAGATTAATTTTAGAATTAATCATGTAATATTGATTTGTTAATTTAAGATCATTAATTATGGAATTAATTTTGTGATATTGAGTTATTGATTTGAGATAGTTAATTGTTGAGATAATTATGTGATATTAAGATAGATGATTTGAGATAATTAATTGTAGAATTAATTATGAGTTGTTAAGATTTTGAATGAGATAATTAATTGTAGAAATAATTATGGGATTTCAAGTTGTGGATATTGATTAATTAATGGATGAGTTAAATGATTTTTTTTAATATTTGGGGCCAAAGCCACATTTATTATTAAATAAAAGTAAAGAACAATTTTAACTGGGTAGAGGGTGACTCATTACATAGCCTGATGTCCCAGTGGGGATTTATCCCATTACAAGGCCCATAGGCCCAAAGATTTTTCCCAAGTCCCATTCTGTGAATATTACTACTATAGTACCCATTTGTTACAGTACCACATAGCACTCGCCACTGATACAGTGCCCCTGGCACTGCTATAATGCCCATTATTGCTACAATGTTGCTGCTGCTATAGTACCTCTGCCTAATGGGTTTTGAACCCCCATTTTTCATTTAGGATTATTGTGTGCTTACCACTAAGTCAAACCCTAACTATATGGATGAGTTAATTGATGTAATTGAAGTACTAAATTAATTATAGAATTAGATAATGGGATTGTGTGCAATGCTAATTGTTGAATTAGTGGTGCATTGATTTCATTAGTTGATTGTTAAATCAAATAGAGGAAAGTGAGGTGATTAGTTAATTGTCAGATTAATTAATGGTAATGAATTATGATTAATTAATTTGTTAATTAATTATTGGAATGCATGTAGTTAATTAATTGTTGAATTAATTATTAAAGTTGAAGTGACCAATTAACTGATGCACTAATTGAAGGGATTTTTATGATTAACTAATTGAGGAAATTAATTACTGAGATTAATGTGATTAATTAATTATTGGATTAATTAATGGAAATTTTTATGATTAATTAATTGGTGAATTAATTAATGGAATTGATTTAGTTAATTAATTGTTTAATTAATTAACATAGTTTTATTGACCAATTAAATGTAAAATTAATAGAAGGGTTAGACCTAATTAATTAATTTTTAATTAATTAATATAATGTTTATTTAAATGGGAAATGGTTGTGATAATGTTGGTATTGAGTATGAAATGGGATAACCAGAGTATGAGAATAAGGTTAAAGAGAGAAGGTCGAGGGAGATTCTAATATAGTTTACTTAAGTCCTATGTGAGTCTTAATGGAAGAATATTGAGAGATCTTCTAATATTGTTTACTTAAGGACCATGTGAGCCCTAAGGGAAGAATAATGTGTGTGATTATAATTTTTTGTTGGAGGATCGTGTGATCCTTCATGGGGAAATAATGTGGGAGATTTCTCGTTTTTTCCATGAAGCATTTATACTTCATTTTGTATTTCTCACTATAGGCCCCTGAGGATAGAGCCCATACTACACGTTACTCATGACATATTGATTTACATTTTTTCTAGTTTGATTAAACTTTTTAAGTTATGATGAATGGTAACATGGAAATTTAGGATTATGATATACCTTGGGGATAGTTCATACTCTGCCACAATATGAAGTAGGTATTGACGTTCAGGTGTCCATGGGACCCTAAAGGGTTTATGTTGTTAAATAATGCATAATTGAATAAATTTAGAATGTTTACTTTATTACATGATTTTTATCCTTTATACCACTACATAAATTTTTATTGACTGGATTTTTTTTAGACTCTGTTGGTGGTGGCCTATTTATTTGTACTCACACCTTACCCGGGCTGCCTGATCAGTACCTAAATAATCATTGTGTTTTCTATACAGGTTAAGAAAAAAGGTCATATGTTATATGGATATGTTGGGATGGAGAATTGATGATAGAACCAGATATTGTTTGGGACCCATTTGAGAGTTTTATGTGTCTGGACATTTGGGATTTAATTTAAAACATGGTATGTATTTAACATGGAATTTCTACTATTTAGTTGTGATTATGTATTTCTGGTTAGGTCAACTTCTGATATTGGTTTTGTCTACGAATATATATATGCTTCCTATATTGTTTATTTATTTCATCTAGTGTATTACTATGATAAAATAAAAATATTACGGTATAGCCTCCCCATAATCGATATTATACCCTTTTTGCTTGTCCAAATCCTCTCGAATATGGGGAGGTGTGCCTAAGTTCATTTTGCAATCCGGATCAGGACACCAGTGTGTGGAACCCGGGCTGGGATATTACTATTTTCTTATGAAGATGGTGTTATGAAATTTGGAAAGAGATTATTTTTTCCATATATACTTGATCTAAAAAGGAAAATTTTAGATGATGCCTATAGGTCAAATTTCTCTAGACACCCTAAAATAAAAATGATTTATGTGGATTTAAATAAACATTTTTAGTAGTAAAACATGAATTAGGACATTTTTAATTATTTTTCCAGATGATTGGGTTATAAACAAGTGAATGTTATAAGGCAACATCCTTGGGGATTTATGAAACCTCTTCCTGTTCCTATATGGAAATGGGATGGAATTACAATGTATTTTGTTATAGGACTTCCAAAGACTCTTAGAAAGAATATTTCCATATGGGTTATCATTGATCGGCTAATGAAATTTGCACATTTCTTTTCTATAATAGAATATTTACATATTAATCACCTCAAAAAGCTCTATATTAATGTTGTTTTAATAAATTATGGTGAAACTCTTTCAATTGTGTCTAACTGTGATCCCTTTTTACATCAATGTTATGGAAATGTCTTTATAAGGATCTTGATACTGATCTACATTTGAGCACTTCCTACCATCCTCAAAATGATGGATTTTATGAAAATAATATTCAAATAGTGTAAGTTGTGTTTAGGTCACTATCACTTTACTTTCAAGGTATGTGAGATTTGTATTTACCTTTGGTATAGATTTCCTAAAAAATAGTTTCCATTAAAGTATTTAAATTGTGTCATATGAAGCGTTTTATAGCTAGAGATATCCTACTCCAACTTTTTGGGATAGAGTTGGTGGATGAAAAACAAATTCCCCTAAAATTTTAACGAGACAACAAAAAAAGGTAAATCATATTCAGTCTTAAATTAATGAAGCTCAAAGTATGAAAAATAGTATTGTTGATAATCAGAGGAATTATTTTTAATTTGAAGTGGGGATAAGGTTTTATTGAAAGTATCTCTATAAAAGGGTATTATAAGTTTTGGTAAGAAAGGAAAACTAAAACATAGGTACATTGGAAACATTTAATGTTTTGAAATTATCAAATTTGTTTCTTATGATTTGGTAATGTTTACAAATCCCTCAAAAGTACATGATGTTTTCCATATATCATTGTTAATGTAATACATGCCAGACCCAACACATGTCCTCAGCTCTAATGAAATAGAATTGAAACCTGATATATATTATTATGAAGAATCCATCTAGATTCATGATACTGGAGAAAGTGTGCTGAGTAATTGGATGACTTGTATGAGAAAGTTACTTTGGAGAAATAACAAAATTGAGGAAGAAATGTGGAAACTAAAGGATGTTATGAAGAACTACCCTAATCTATTAAGAAGGTAATATCCATGAAATTTATAGGACAAATTTTTTTTAAGATGGGAGAATTTAAAACCCCAAGACATTACAATATATTTCTTTTATAATAAATATAATTTTGTTAATATCTTACGAGGAAAGAAACACCAGGTCCAAAAAAAACATGATACTATGTTATTTAAACATAGTTATGATTTTCACACATAATCAAAAATTATTTTTTTAACCAGTTTAGAAAATTTATTTGGAAAATATATCTTTTGAAAACATAATATAAAACTTTTCGTACAGTGAATTTTTTTGGATTTTTCTAAAAAGATTCATTTTTTATGAATAGTGAAAATAATGAATTTTTATTTAAAACAACTGTTTATTTTAAAAATTTATAATGTAAAATTATATTTTTAATTGGTTTGAAGATAAAATTAGTTCAAATTTATGTAAGTTAATTAAATTTATGTCATTGGAAAAATTTTGATATTGAATTTTTCTGTAAAATCTTTATAATCCTTTGAAACTTTTATCTTTAAACCCCTTTTTTCTCATCACGTGTGTAGGAATAATTTTAAATTAAAATTTTTCACTACTATGAATGGAATTTGGAATAACGGATTACATATTTTTAATAAACATTATATATAATTTCTAATAATATTAACTTAATTTTTTATAATAATGAATAGTGAAAATATTAAAAATTAATTAATGAGATTATGGTAAAAATAGATTTAACTGGGGTTAAACTAAGATAATATGCATTAAAATGACCTACCAACTTTCTCAATACCCAGTTTATGGACATATTTAAACCTCATATTTTCTGGGATCAATTTCAAACCATTTTGGAGGCTTTTGGAATGATACAAACGTGGGTATGATTGAATAATTTTCAATTGATTATAAGTGTGACACTCACCTCACTTATAAAATTTCACCCACTCTAATCCTTTATTCACACCTTAAAAACTATTTAGTAAATACATTTCATATCTAAATCACTTCCAACCTCCTCTCATGTCATCCTAGAAGCATTATTTTTTGCATAAATCCATCTTAGAAAGGCTTTGGTGAAAACCTAATGAAGTTTCCCAAAAAAGAGTTAATTTTCTCCAACATGATTTTTTATATTATTTATTCCTCCAAATTATTAAATTCTTATTAACAATTATGACATATAAACCTTATTATCTATAATAAATTTATATGTTTTTATTTTAAGGGTATGAACTAAACCTTTCTATACTTCAATAAAATGAATTATTAAATCATCATTCGTATGTACGTTAGACTAATGCCTCGCATACCGATGTCATTCATTTTTTCATTACCATATTTCATGGTTGGGAATGATAATGGATATAAAGTTTATATATATATATGATATTAATGACCTAATTATTTCTTTTTAGTCAATATAACATATATATATCATTTTTATTTTCTATTATGTAAGAGATATGATAACATCCCTCATGTGTACGGTGGACTACCACCTCATGAATGGATTTGTTTATTCTTTCACTAATGATTTAAATAGAACATGATAAGAACAAATTCAGTGATTATATATTATATAGAGGAAATAATTATTCTATTAAAGAAATATTTATCATTCTAAAGTGATAATATATATTATTTTATTTGTCACCTTTTCACTTAATGAATGGTGATAATGTCGTTCGTATATATGTGAACTACCACCTTCACAAAACAACGATACTCTATTTTCATCAAAAAACCACATGGATGGTGTATATGGGTATAAATAAATAAATAATAGGGTACATATAATAATATTATCATTATGGAATTATAATATATTACTTAACTTCTTTCTATAATGATCATTAGAAAATGGGAATGTTACTCATGTATACATACGACCTACAATCTCCATGATCAAAACATACATCATTCCTCATTACCATATTTCATGATTGGTTTTAAAGGCCTAATTAAACTATTGATATGATAATTATATAGTTATTATTATTCTATATGTGATAGAAATATACAATTTTAACAATAAATGAAACACTCATAAAAAAGAACAATTGAGAAAACACAGCGATTAACATCGAAGAAAATGATAATAATGAAATATTATTAACAAACAGGTGGTAATATGTCATAAAAGTATCATATATGATCTTAGAAATATGATAATGATTATTTTATTAATTAAAAAAATTCATAAAATTGTTATACATGAGGTTAAATAATGTTCAACTAAAGGAAAGTGTGGGGTAAGGGATTTCATCTCAATTTATGTTTCATTAATAAGTACATATTATTATAAAAAAACGACTTTGAAGATGTTTATATAATACCCATTTTAAATTTAATATCATGATTCATTCATATTTAAAGTTTTCTTAAGTTTCAGTTTGATTAATTTTATCTAATTAGATTTGACATGAAAATTACCAAGTGGTTGTACAACATCACTTTCTTTTATGATTGTTAACATTATCTTGAATCAATCACATTTTTGTAATCCTTTTTCATTTAGAATTTATTTATCTTAAATATAATTATTATTTAATGATCCATATGATTATTCCATAAATCATATAGCATTTTTACATAGTGTGTTTACATTGAAAGTTATTTTATTGACTATGGAAATATTGATAATTCAATATCCTTTTCTCAATTATAAAATTTGGTGATACGGAATATTGATTCATGAATTAAAATTATTATTCCCTATATGAGGAAATATTTATACATATAGTGATAGTTAGTTCTTAGTATAATATCTACCTTCAAAACATTTTTAAGTATCATGAGAAAAAATATAATGGCTAAATATAATGGGTTTATACCTATTGTATTTAAATGGTCATGTGAAAGGTATTGATAGTAGAGGTATCATGATGTTTTACATCAAGTAATATAATAATTATGAATCTAATTTGTTATGGATTCACTTATTATTATCCATAAAATTTTCACAATGATATTATCTTTTGTTGTTTTTCACTCTAATATGATTAATTAAATGTAATGTGTTTTTTTTAAATTATGGTGTTGAAGCCACTTTTTATTATTATAGAAAATATATTTTTGATATGGGTAGAAGGATACCCATTACATAGCCCATAGTCCTAAGGCCATGTTTCCCAGGAACATGGTCTGAAGGCCTAGTGCAACATCAAGCCTTCATCATCCTACATATATCATGCCTATGTAGCTTCTTAGCTACATCTTACCTGTATCACCACCTACCAGTGTCATACCTATGTCATCACCTTCTTCATAAATCCCCCAAGGGGATAAACAAGATTCAAACCTTGGCCTTTTAAATTGCGGGTGTTTTAAATTTTTTACCTTTCCATATTTATTATTCCTTATCCATTCATACAATCAAGATATTTAAATCTAATGATTGTTTAGTTATTTAGCTTACCATATTGATTATATTATAAATGATTAATGAAGGATTCTCCTATAATTAAAACTTACTTATCTTTTGAGCACACCCTTATTTTTTTCCTTTACACAAAATATGAAGAAGATATTATTGAATGACTTCTCAAAGATTCATTTTATTTGTTGTTATTATGTAAAATGTTTAATATTCATTTTCCAATGTAAAATGGGTATCATGTGTATATTTGGTTCTCCAAAACTTCAAAAATGATTATTCTTTCTGGATTTGACCCATTTTATCTAGGCTAATACAAAAATGTAAGGCATTGAATCTAGGATACTAAGGTCATGGTCATTAAATTAATTGAGCATCAATACTCCATTTATTTTCATTTAAATGTAACAGCATTTCCTAGTCAGTACTTCCATGATCAAGTCTTGATGAAATTTATTTAAATACTTTAATAAATCATGGTGCCAAATATCTATGAATTTTGAGGTGTATTGGGTAGGTTCCATGTCATTGACTTTATGATATCTTTCTTACATAATCATATCGAGGTTGGGGGTACTATACCTATTTTATAAATTCATATTTCCATCTATTCATGCATATTTAAATTTTAATTTATTATATAATAGTCCATATTTGGTATCATTGTTTATTTTAATGTAATAATAATTTAATTTCTTCCAAATTGATTTTACATATGGTGAATTGATTGATAAAAACATGTAAGTATTATTTAATATAAATAGGTGAAATAAAATTATTTTTATAAATTTAAATCAATTATTTCCAATTAATTTTTTAAAAATATTTCAAATAAATATATATATATATATAAATTACAAATGATTAATAATGTGATTATGTGGATATTTTCAAATCTAAAATAGTGTTTTTTTTGTTTATGTCATAAAATTTTATACCATTATGTCAATATTACATTATTTTATTTATCATTGGATTATTGTATGTCATTGATAAAAATTAGATAGATTAAAAATACCTTCATAGAGAATTATGGAACTCTACCTTACCTATAACATCTTATTTTTTGACACTTCTATAACTAGGTTGAACTTTTTTTATTCCATTATAACTAATTCCAACACATGATCGCCACAAATATAGATTCTTCTCTTACAAGGGGACATTCCTGCTAGTTTATAAAGAAACTTTGGCTAGTGGAATATTCCTAGATGGATATAGATATAGATTTATGGGGTTAAGGATTGATTATGAACATTCTCTTGGTTATGATTATGGGATTCATTTAAATGAGGTTATTAGGTTTCCAATTATCTTGTACGCCTACATATTTTCCTATGATATCTTATTAAATCTATATATGCATTATTTCAATTCATTATTCCACATTGGAAAATGAATATCTTTAATCACCTATTATTTGTTTCATAAATGTTAAATGGTATATTAATATATGTTTTTAAAAACTATTATGTTTGATTTTTCATTATATATAAATTTTATAGAACCATTTAGGGAAATTTCTAATGAGTATGTGTATAATCTCACTCTTCAAATGAACTTCAATATATATATATATATATATATATGGATTACTAATTTTTTATTTTAAATAACTCATTAGAATTTTTCATGATATTTGGTTTTATTGGAAGAAATTACCTCATGGAGTTCTGTCACACCTTAGTATATAAAAGCAGATATATGTCTCTCATTCATATTGGTATTTTTTAGGTAATTTTTATATTGGGAGACATTGTTTAGGGAGTTGGTGGAAGCAAAGGGCCAGAAACTAGCCAATGGACGGAATCAACTAGCCCGTGTTTCTTGGAGGAACAAATGAAAGTCAATAGGTATTACTGACCAGTTGATGGAGTTCCTAAAGGTGTAATAATTCTAAATGTAACCGCTGAATAACATTTGGAAAATTTCTCAGCTGGTGAGTCATAATGACTGCTAGTGATGTCACTGGACATGTGGTTTGGTAGGTTTGAAAATGAAATTTTCACAGTAATTATTTTTTTTAATCTCCTCAAATTTAAAACATATGTCCTTAACATCGTTTCTATGGGTTTAAGGGCTCCATTGTGATGATTATGGATCTTCCCCACCTTCCCTTTTTTATTCTTGAGTCCAATTGGAACCTTTAGTCTCTGTAGATCATTTTCCACTGAGTTGGACTCATTTGATTGAGATTATTCTCTTACTCTATTTTATTTTGTTACTAATTGATATAATATCAATGAGAATAACATGAACATTGATAATTTATATTATTTTTTACATATTTTGGTTTTCTTAAATCTAAACTCTTTCTCTCCCAACACTATTTTTAAAGGCAGTGTTGTTTCCATCAATAATGAGGTATATGTCACTATCCTAAGGTCTATATGTAACATCTGGACCTAGGTGCCACATACCGGTGCCCCGATCAGGCTGGATACATGAACTCAGGCATGCTTCCCAATACACTATAGGCTCTTGACTAGAAGTCAGGGTCTAATACATACATTGTGGGGAGATTTTACCCTCTTTAACAAACCAACACAATAGAATAACTAAATAACCAACAACCAAATGAAAATTACCAATAACCAAAGTAATTTCACAACCAATACAGAACAGTATCACATGATAAACCAAAATATAAAATAAATATCCAAAACCAAAGTAGTATACATGTACATCCATATACGGTTTAGGTGTCAACTGAAAATAGAAAATAAAGACACACAAAAACCTCCCAAGAAGTTCCTGACATCATTTATGGTTCCCTCATTCCTACATCATCCTGAAATCATCCATCTAACAAATGGATGTTTAGCTTACCATATCCTATAAACATGAAATCTATTAGGGTATCGAACATTCATCCCAAGTAGGGTATGAGTAAAACTACATAGGCCACCACCAACAGCATCTGAAACAATATCCATTATATAACAGTGTATAAAGTTGTTTAAAGAATAAAATAAAATAAATAATGTAAATAGTTTTTCATTAAATTATTTTTTATGTAACCACATAAAAAAATGGTTTACGATGACACCCTAACCATAAATACTTACTTTGGGCCATACTTAAGTCTAAACCATCCCCAAAGGGATATCATATTTCATTCTATCCTGGTTCTCCATTGATAAATTCATTTAAATTATATAATTCATACAATGGGATCCTAGAGAAACAATCTGGAACCCCATGGGTATTTTGAATAGAAGTACCTATACCACAATTCAGTAATCACATATATACATAAAAATAATGGGGGCCTAGAAAACCATTTTGTATCCTCATTGTTTTTGTGAGTAGAATCACCTTTCCAAAACTCATTAAAATATATCTCATTTCACTATTCCATAATTCCAAAAAATTATCATCAATTTCCATATTTCATTATTAACCCTTTTCAGAATTCCATTTATCTAACCAACATCACTTAAAAATCATCAATTATTGTATTTAGAAATGCCCCATGGGTTGATATAAATTTCAATCACTTTAACACATCCCATGGTTCACTATCAAATTCAGAAAACATTAATCAATAAATATCATTATCACATGGGAAAATTAATTAATTAAATAATTAAGTTTACAATGAAACTTCCCAATGTGGAAATTGAAATTTAACATTTACATACACACAATTATAATCAATACTATGGTAATTAACATTTATACCACGTAATTCAAGGTCGTTGAAGGATGTTCGCCAAATGAAAATCCCCAAAATTTAAATGGGTTGATAGATTTCACAACAAAGTTGAATATCTAGGACCAAAAAATTTGATCAAGATCAAATGGAATATATCCATCAAGTCCTAGATCTAAGCCCAACACTAATCAGGGAAGAAATAAGATACTAGAAAAGTGTTGATTGTTTAATTGGAAAATAGATTTTTCAAGAATGGGGTTTGAGGAGCCGTGGAATCCTATTGGTAGAATACATAATCATATAAAAACTTTTAGGTCAAATTGGAAGAAAAAAGGGGTTACAATGGGGGGTTATAGAATTAAAAATATAATTTCAGGTAATTAAAAACCCACGTGTATGGTTTCTAAAGTAGGGGAAAAAAGTTTTCTAAACTGTGTGTCTTATATATGCTCATCTACTAGAGGTTCATTGTTTCTATGAAGTGGAACATAGTTTGGAAAAACATTATTTGATCGTTCTAACCCATATTGTTTCATGGTGCACAATTTGGTATGGTGGATGCACAATTTGTCCAAACTGTGCACCAACTGTGTGCCACCTCCTATCACACCAAAATAGGGTGCATTGTTTCCTTGAAAAAACCAAATAATTTTACCTAACTATCCACCAATCATTAATATCCCCTTTTCCTTTCTGAATTATCCAATTTCACCCAAAAAACCCCAAAGTAAAACCCATTCATGACATACCAAAACAATGGTAAAAGAGTACATGAAAACATGCTTCAGGTATCATAGAAATATAGAGATATTACAATCTCCCCCACTTTATAAAAAATCATCCTCATGTTATACTCCCAAGAATCTCTAAGACTCTGCGGTGAAAATATCAGGCCACTATGCCCATATATCTATTTTTATCTCCAATGTTTCCTCCTGAACACTGAAATGTTTCCACAATACTCAAACTATCGAAATGGTATTTCCCCACCACACATTCTCACTATGATCTAAAACATGAATTATATTCTCCTCAAAGGAAGTATCATCCTCAATATCAACATCACAAACATCCATCACATGTGATGGGTCGGGGTGATACCTTCAAAGCTATGGGACATGTACAAAACTCATCCAAAGCATTATACCTATGAGGAAGAGATAATTGGTACACCACCGGACCGATTCTCTCCATAATCTCTAATGGTCCAAAAATCATGGGAACCAACCTTCCCTGTATATGAATTAGACGGTGACCTAGTCCAGGATAAATCCAAAGAAGCAAACAATCAACCATTGTATACTCATGGTGTCTTCATCATCGTTCAAAATATGACTTATTCTTAATATGAACTATAGTGATATGTTTTTTAATTCACTAAACCCGCTCTTATGTATCTAGCATGATAATTAGTCTCAAAAACTCTAACTCACCTACCTTCATCCAGCATAGAGGTTATCTACATGACCTACCATAAATAACATCTTATTGTGCCATCTGATACTCACCTGATATATATTGTTATAGGAATACTCAATTATCACTAAGGGTTTTTGACAAGACCCACAAAAGTCTATGACACATGCTCGTAACATATTTTGAAATACTTGTATCATATGTTATGACTTTACATTTGTATATAGGTGGGAATCCATACTTATATACACCTATGTACCAAGTGCCTTATCCAATCCCTTCTAGAAGAAAGAAGTAAAATGTGATTCATGGTCTAAAACTATACTCTATAGGACCTGATGTAGATAGAATATCTCTGAAACCATCAAGTCTCCCGACTAATCCACTATGAAAGTCTCCTAGATAGGCAGTAAATTCACTACCTTAGTTAACCAGTCCATAATTACCCAAGTAACATCACTATTATGGGGCTTCCTAGGAATACCCACAATGAATTACATGGTAACAACATCCCACTTCCATTCTGCAATGGAAAATGATAGTGGGAAAATAATAATTCCTTGATGTTTGTAATTCACTTGTTGATGGGTGTATCATCATGTAATAAACCCTACAATATCATATTTCATTCCCAACCACCAACACTGTTGACATAGTTCATGGTACATTTTGGTCAACCCATGATTCCCTTCCCATATTGAGGCATGAAAATCATCCATCGTCTCCTATTTCATACATATAGGCACAACAACATAATTTCATACATAGATGACCTCATTCTCATCTATAGTCCAATTTAAAGGTGATTCCCCACCTTCAAGTCTTTACTTCAAGGATATAAACTAGGGATCCTCATACTGACTCTCCCCGATCCCACTCAAAAGTGTGGATTCCAACGATACTAATATGTGGGTCATCCACTCATTGCCCTACCGAACCACATCATACATCTCATCGAGAAACTTCATCATCTTTCACTCATAACTATACTATTGAATTTCCCAATTTCATAGTTTTACTTCTCAAAGAATCAAAAAAAATTTCCTTTAAAGGGAATATATGCTAGATAAAATTAAAATGATTTCATATAATAAACTTGTCTCTATTTTCAAATATTCATGTATGACTGCAAAAAGATATACATTAATATTTTTTGATCAGTATGAAAAATAAAATTGTATCCCATTAGATAATGATTCCAAAAACTTAAAACAAAAATCACTACATCTAACTTGAGATTAAGCATATGGTAATTCAATTCCTATGGCACAAAGTTTGTGAACCATATTCCACAACATGATCTCCCTATATCAATACTGGTCTACATCCTATCATGTATGCATCAAAAAAACTATATATTCCTCACCCAACATGAGTTGGATCTAAATATTTGTTGTAGAAAAACACATCATCAACTCCCTGGAAGAATTATCACATCCTACATACCATTCAAACTTTATCCCGTATTGGCCAAGCCCAAAAGTGGTTTTGACATGTGGGAAAATTCATGGATGAACCTCAGATAATAACCCACCAAGCCTATAAAAATGTGGATATCACAAACATTCTTAGGAAACTCCCAAGAAACCACTACCTAAGCACTTATTGGGTCAAATGATACACCTTCCTCTAAGATGATATGACCTAATAGATTTACTTGATCAATCTATAATTGACATTTAGATGACTTTGTGTATATTCGATGCTCTATTAGTGTACTCAGGATGATATGAAGAAGTTTGGTATGATCTTCATGAGTCTTGGAGTACACTAATATTTCATCCATGAAAAAAAACCAAAAACTAATCCACGCACGAGTGGATAATTTGGTTCATCAAGGCCATAAACATAATCGGAGTGTTCTTCATCCCGAATGACATCATGATCAACTCATATAAGACATACCAGCTTTTGAAAGATCAACTTAGTTTATTAGGTGTCTTAAATATCAACTTATGATACCTTGATCTCTAGTAATTATTAAAGAAAACATAATCCCTTCTCAACTAGTCAAAAATATCATTGTTACATGGAATAGGATATAGAGTTTCCATTATCATATTGTTCAACATTCATTAATCAACATATAAACACAATGTTTTTTCAGCCTTATAAGAAAACATTATTATTGAACCCCAAGGTGATTTCCACCGATGGACAAATCCCTTATCCAAAAGATCTTACTGTTGAGCCTTCAGATCCTGAAGCTTTGTATCTGCCATTATATAAGGGGGAATAGAAACTTACTCATCTTTAGGCATGACCTAAATTATATACTCAAAATCCCTTTTAGGTGGAAGAATTGATAAGTTCTTAAGAAATTAATCCTGGAACCAGTCCACTATGTTTGCAAATGAATAATCCATTATACCATCTTCATTTATCATAATACTCTCAACCATAATGATGAGATCCCCCAATGGCTGATGAACTGACCCTTTATGACCACCCTAGATATCCCACTCTCCATGATGAACATAACTATTACCCTTAATAGATTTAATGGTCACTATAATGTGGTACAAATGAATATTTTCTTGGTACAATACAAATAATTCCATTACAAAAATGAATTTGAAGACTGAAATATCAAGAATAATGATATCACATGGATAATGATACTTCCCAACCTAAAGAAAACTTCTATTTCTTAAATAGATGTCTTCTGACCTCACTCCAAATGGTGCATTAATAGTCATAACCCTACTCACAAACTCCACAGTTAGGATCAAACTATTCACTTGTTTTGAAAGTATAAAATAATTAGAGGATCCCATATCAAATAAGGTATTAGAAAGTGTAAAAGATACAAGAATAGTGCCTCTTACAACTGATGGTCCAACCTCACCATCCACCATTGCATGTTGAACTGTATACAACTTTCCTTCCCATATTCCTTATGTTGTATTCTGCTAACCTAAGTGGAACCACTCTACAGATACAACATTTCTTACCCTAAAGCGCAACATCCACTACCTTGAACACCAAGGCCAATAGAACTCAATCTTCGAAACTAATATGGGTTAGAAGACACCCTCCCGGTGATCTAAATCTACATGTATCCTCTGTTACTTATGATAGGATTAGGGTTTCTATAATACATTTTAAGGTGAACCATCCCACTACAATATTGGTACTTCATTGGTGGCTATGGAGAATGGATATGAATATGTCCTGACCTACCACACTGTTGGCAGTATATTTGGTTAATACTCTGAGTATCTGATCCTTCTCCTATTCCACTCTATTTTTGATCTCCCAGATTCAAATTCTCATATAAACACTTCTTAATCTCAGAATATATACCCATTTTCCATCGAGAAAAGACCACCATCATTCTACTAGATGCCTCCTTTAGTATTCCCTAACAAATGAGACCCTGATACACCACCTCATTAAACTTTTTCATCCTAAATATATTAATCTTGGACATAATCTCACATTAAGTAAAATCTTGAAATCATTTTTTTGTAGTTTCTATATCCCCCTAAAATAATAGAATAAAATGATGTAAATCAGAAAAACAACTATCATAGTTTATCATGGACATACTCCTATGGTTCTACTTCATAAACTCAGCTTCCCTCTCCTATCTGAGCATCTCAAGTTAAAATTACTCTAAGAACGTCTCCTGTAAGTCCTTTCGTACCACATGCTCCAGCTATCAATCAAGATTTTGGATGTCCCACCAATGCTTCACTTGAAAAAATAACACATAATCCTTCAGTTTAAATGTCTCCTTGGTAGGACTCTAAGTGGTCAAGCATTTTATAGATATACTCAATCCATAACTCAGTTACCCCATGTCCACCCTCTTCAGTGACTGTCAGAGGGTGTTCAAACTAGAACTCTCATGTCAGGTCAAACATATTTCACACAACATGCCCTAGGTCTCTCTCATTAAACTGTATAAAATGAGAAAAGTTATCATATACCATCTCTTAGAATCCCTCACCTGGAACTATCATAGCCTCAGTTTCCACTATGGGAGGTACATTTTGAGTTATGTCCTCTTTACTTCCTATCAACAAGCATGACCATAGAGGCATATCTCTACAATTCTAAGAACACAAAATTATACATTAAACATATTATTAACACATTTACATAATAGTGATTCACATAAATACAAAACAATTCATCCCCCATACCCCACCACATGGTCAAAACTGAGGCACTAACACTACCCTCACACATCCCTCAATATGTCATGGATGACATAAGGTAAACATCTATATTTCAAAATTTTCTATTTAAAACCCATTTATTTATTTTAAATTTCCACATTTTTTCATCATTTACAATTTTAATTCCATATTAGTAACCTTTTTCATTTATCTTACACATGTAAGGAAATTAAATTTCATTTAAACAAGTCACCCAAAACCTATTTTATGTGCATGCTTAAAATTATGCATTTAACAATATGTCCTAAGTGCCTAAAATAATTCAAGCATACACAAATCTATTTCTATTCTTATCCAAAATTAAAAAATAATCGAAAATAAAAACATCAAACAACAAGTGCATCACCCAATGTGAAATAATATCCAACTGTATCCTCAAATAACAATAACAAAAATCCCACCTAGGGTACATAGGTTTACCACCATACATGTAATGACCCAAAGTTTTTCCATGAAATTTACCTTCTTAAAATTATGTCATAAAGTCACATGAAAACGCAACATAATGAACTAATAAGTGATAAGTGACCTTTAAATATAAGTTTGTCACTTCAATGTTTTGAATTTTCAAAATCTGACATACACGGTTGTGTTCAAGATGATTTTTGGAGTCTAATGAAACAAAAATAATTTTCGGTGAAAAGTAACATACCCTTATGAAAAGTAAAATGAATAGTAATATGACCCTTAGGAATATTAAATAATAATATTAATTTATTTTCGTAAGGCAATAAGATAATGAGATCTTAATTAATTTTTCAATGAGAAATAAAACTAAATGCACCTTTAAGATTGTTATTTTTCAAATTAACTATGACATTACTTAAAAATTAAATTAATAATATTTAGAAAATTAATTTTGAAAAATTGACTTAATTTTTTAATTCTACACATCAAAAAAAGGTTAGGGTGAATTTTTAGTATTTTTCTGAAAAACTCAAATTTTTGATGAATAGTGAAATACGGTAAAATACCGTATATACAATTTAACAGTTAAATACACTATTCATGACATCACAAGTGATGCAAGGACACTTCGTTCGAACTCACATGAACCTATTACTATTAGGGGTCACATGAAACAATACTATTGGTTGTCTTGAGGGAAATAATAAAATAATGAATTAAATATTCAAAATTTACCCCTCCCCTCCACTATAAAAACCACCCTTCACACGCTCATTCCCTCACACCTCTCAAGATCCAAGACTAATCTAAACTCTGCTCAAAAACCTTTCCTATCCCTATTCCCATGTCCGAGAGCTTATGGTCTCATCAAAAGACCAATCCTTTCATCTTTAAGGAGGATCTCAAGAGAAGTATTTAAGAGGTAATTTCTCTCCCTATTCATCTTTAATTTCCTTTCATGTTCAAGTTCATTTATTGATCTCTCCCCACCTATCTTCACCCAAGTGTTATTGTAACCCTATTATTATACATATACTATAATTTTATGACACTAATGGGATATTATATCATCCAACCCCCCCCCCCCTACCTCTTTCTTTTATTTTATTAAAGAGAACGTTGTTTGTGAGGTGTTAATTTATCACCTTCAAAAAACAACATGTTTTCTTCTTCCATTTATACCTTCAGATCTGGTCATGAAACCATTTTTATGGTTGAACCAGAAACATTTATATGTATTATGAACTATTTAAAGTTTTTTAACTGAATTATGTACATATTACTATGTGATAAATAAAAACAAGTTCGTTGTGGTCGAAAAACCGCGCAAATTAACCCAAACAATCATCATTTAATTATTATCTAATGATTAATACAAATGGATAAAATATGATTCATTATAAGATCATTAAATATAATATAATATCATTAATAACATTTAATATCAGTTCTGGATGTTTACCCATGCTCTACCCAAACTTCAATTTAAGAATACAAGTGAACCACTCAAGAAAACTATAAAAACCAACATTCCCAAATAATGTTTCTAAAATATATAACTCATTCAAAGGAACATAAAATCATATAATGAAACCAGAATGAACCCTATTAATGTATAAAAGGTTCTTTAATTTCTAATTAATGAATATAATGTCATTATACATGACATTAAAGAGAAGGAATCATTCAGATACAAGGTAAGGGGAAATCTTGAACCCAATTTTCTTCCTTCGGGTTCTCCCTCTTTCACTCCATTTTGATATGGTTACTCCTTAAATAACATTTCTTCATAATTATATTACCTTTTCTAGGATATACATGTTTTATAATGAAGTTTATTTCAAAACAAATGTTTTCCAAAAGAACTCTTCTTTTAAGAACTCAACTTTTACCTCTCATTCAAGGTTGATGGTTCTTGTATCAAGTATGTTGTTACCTCTTTCTTTTCGGAACCCAAAGCTTATGAATGAATTCTTATGAGATAAAACCCATTCCTTTACATGGTTTAGTTATGTTCACTTTTGATATGTGTTCTATGTGGCAATCATGATAATGATAATTTTATGATGTGACGGGTGTTCTCGGAATTATACAGCGCTCCAATGCATTAGGTAAAGTGATGAATCTCATGAGTAAATGTGAAATGATGTGTGAACAAGATGATATATTTGTTGAAAATTATGTGTGGTAGTTAACCACTAAAACATGATGTTTCTTTTTTATGCATTTCCACATTTCAAGTCTTTTATTTATGTTCCTCTCATGTTCATGATTTCCTTACCTATGTCATGATTATACTCACCCCATGCTATATTCTTCTTATATATCCTCTTAATGGGATTTTAGCTCACCCCTTTTAATGTATATCCTTAGGTGGATACATATACTAATGAGATGACAAGTTCCAATAAGAATCTAGAGAAGAAGAAATTAAATAAATTTGTATGCTTGATGTTGTATTTTCTATGTATGGTCTGTGTTTTCCCAATACAATAAACCATTGGATCCTCTATGTGTAATACTATTATGTTGTTTAAATTTAAAATGATGTAATAGTAATGTAAGAAAAGGCTGGGATGCTATAGTTGGTATCAAAGGAATTTTATAGTTAATTTGTGAATTAGGATTAGTGAACCCTGGAGAAAACACCTAGCCTGAGACTTAGTACCAGTAGGCACACAAGAAAATCTACATAGGGATCCCATATGTTAAGTTTTTGGTATAAAATTGTTTAAATTAATATGTTATTCATAACTTGTTTACTTATGTTTTGTTCTAACCTTTTCTATTTTAGAAAATGGTGGTAAACATGAGAAAGCAGGCCAACAACTCGTGCGAGGGCCAATGCAACGATTGCCCGAACGACATCCCCAATGATTTGGGAGGTGGAGTTCAATACTTCATAGCGATGCTTACCCAATTATCTCAGGTTTTGAACAATAAAAATAATAAGGGGGAACATCCTCCTTCACCAAAGATGGAGCAACTAGCTATCAAATGTTTTATGTGGAAAATACCACTGACGTTTAGTGGATCTTCAGATCCACTAGTTGCAGAACAGTGGGTTAACTCCATGGAGAAGATATTTTATATTCTTCACTGTTCTGAGATGGAGAAGGTGACCCTAGCTGTTTATCATCTAGATGGAGAATCTGACCAATGGTGGGATTTGATTAAGAACACCAAGCCAAGGGAGGAAATTGAAGAGATGGAATGGGAAGATTTTAAGATAATGTTTCTTAATAAATATTTCTTACAAACTCTTCATATGAAGATGGAGAGAGAATTTATAGAGCTCAAGAAAAAAGAAGGAGAATCTGTCACAACCTATGAAGTGAATTTGACAAGGCTTGAAAGGTACGCTTCATGTTTTGTTATCAACAATGATAGAAAAATTGATAGAGTCTTTAGTGGACTAAAACCACACCTTCGAAAGGCTCTTGCAATTCGAGACATTGGGAGTTTTAAAGAAGTTTTTCGATGTGATCTCAAAGTGGATATGTAGTTTGGAGAATGGTCCCATGGATATGGTGATAAGAAAAGAAAGATGGGGCTTCAAGATGGTGGATCTAATGACAAAGGTGGGAAGAAAAATCAACGACCAACATGCCAAAAATGTGGGATGTTTCACCATGGGAACTGCCTCAAAGGGATGGAGAAATGCTTCAATTGTGGGAAAGAAAGAAACCATGCTCAAGAGTGTCTAAAAGACACAAAAAAGAAGGAGAATGTAGCCGATGAAAGGAGATAACCACTCATGGTTCAATGTTACAACTGTAGGGAGCTAGGGCGCTATGCAAACCAGTGCACTAATCCTCGAGTTCTTGAGGGTAATCAACGTCAGCAACCACCAATGCCAAAGGAACAAGGGAAGGCTTATACCATCAATACTGCGAAGGTGGAGCATAATAATGAATTCGTACTTGGTAAACTTCCTATTCACTCAAGAATTCCAGAGGTATTATTTGATTCTGGTTCTATGCATTCCTTTATATCTTTAAAGTTTACTAAAACTATTGAATCAAATCCCTGAAACCTTGAAGTAGAGATATCTGTAAAAACACCAAGTGGTACAATCATTGCAACCCAAGTTTTTGGCTCTTCTCTATTGGCGTATGTTGGAATTTTGTTCTGGAAAATCTCATAATACATACCTTGGTGGAATTCAATGCTATAATAGGAATGGATTGGCTCTCGTTATATAGAGCACATATCAACTGTCAGGAAAAGGAAATATCTTTTCATATTCCAAACCATCCCAAGCTCTTCTAAAAATGAAAGGAAGATCATGAATCTTCTTTTAAAAATCCTTCAATGGTGTGGGTTTTGATTCCCTATGAAGAATCATACCTCTCCCAAATGGACGAGTTGAAGGAAAGTGCCAACGTTGAAGAAATTCCCATCGTGAGGGAATACGGTGTTGTATTTCCTAAGGAGTTACCCGGAATTCCCTCGGATCATGAGGTATAGTTCTCAATTGAACAATACCTGGAGCTACTCCTATCTCGAAGTGTCCCTATAGGATGTCTCCTATTGAACTGGAGGAGTTAAAGAAGCAGCTGCAAGAGCATCTGGACAAATGGTTTATACACCCTAGTGCATCACCTTGGGGTGCACCAGTGCTTTTTTTGAAGAAGAAGGATGGAGCAATGCGGATATGTATCGATTATCAAGAACTCAACATGATCACCATAAAGAAAACGTATCCTCTTCCAAGGATTGATGACTTGTTTGATCAGTTAAGAGGATCTCAATACTTCTCAAAGGTGGATCTCATTTTGGATATCATCAGGTAAAGATGAAGAAGGAAGATATTCAGAAGACTGCCATACGTACAAGGTATGGGAACTATGAGTTTTCGTTGATTCCCTTAGAACTTACAAATTCCCATGAAATATTCATGGATTTGATGAATAGAGTCTATAGACATTACCTAGACAAATATTTGGTAGTTTTTATCGATGATATTCTCATCTACTCCAAGATAAAGGAGGAATATGAATAACATATAAGGCTTGTGTTGGTGACATTGAGAAAGGAGAAGTTGTACGCCAAGTTCAGAAAGTGTGACTTTGGGATTAATCAAGTCACGTTCGTGGGACATGTGATCTCAAGTGATGGAATTTATCTGGATCCTTCAAAGACAAAGGCTATTGAGGAATGGCACTGGCCCTCTAGTGTCATAGAAATACGTAGTTTTCTTCGATTAGATGGGTACTACCAAACTTTTGTGAGAAACTTCTCATGATTGTCAAGCCTGTTAACTATGTTAACAAGGAAAGGGGTAAAGTATGTCCGGACGGAAGAATGTGATAGAAGATTCAACGAGCTAAAGAGAAGGTTGATCACTGCACCTGTACTCACACTACCGAAAAGTGGAGAAAGTTTTGTGATATAAAGTGACACTTAAAAGAAAGGCTTGGGTTGTGTACTCATGAAAAATGATAATGTGATAGCCTATGCCTTGCGATAGTAGAAGATCCATGAGTAGAACTACCCGACGCATGATCTAGATCTGGCAGCCATGATTTTTTCCTTGAAAATCTGGCAGCACTGCCTTTATGGTGAGGAGTGTGACATATACAATAACCACAAGATCCTAAAGTATATATTCACATAAAAGGAGCTCAACATGCATCAAGGGAGATGGTTAGAGCTAATCAAGGATTATGATTGCTCTATTCACTATCATCATGGAAAGGCGAACAAGGTAGCTGATGCTCTAAGTAGAAAATAACCTGCTACTCTGTCCATGCTGCGGATTAAGAAATAAACTATCTTCCTGGATATGCAAAGAATGGATTTGGAAATCATAAGGGCAGGGGATGCATCCTACCTGGCCCAAATGATTGTGCAACCATCCATCCAGGAGAAGATTATGGAAGCACAAAGGGATGATGTGGATATAAAAAAGAGGGTGAATGCAGTAAAGGAAGGTAAGCTTCAAGAGTTCCATATCGACAATGATGGTGTGATTCGGTTTGGCACGCGTCTTTGTGTGCCTTCATCACCCAGGATAATGAAGGATCTATTGAACAATACACATAGATCAACTTTATCTATCCATCCTGGGAGTACCAAGATGTACCATGATCTCTGGGAACACTTCTGGTGGGATAACATGAAGAAGGAGATTTTGGAATATATATCAAGGAGGTTGGTATGTCAGCAAGTTAAAGCTGAGCAGCAAAAGTCCAAAGGTATGACGCAGCCATTGCCTATACCCATGTGGAAGTGGGAAAATGTTATTGTGGGCTTTGTCACGGGTCTCCCGAAGACGTCAAAGGGAAATAATGCGATATGGGTTGTGGTAGACCGACTCACCAAGACTACCCATTTTATCACTATTTGGGAAGATCTCTCACTCAAACAACTTGAAAAGATATATGTGAAGGAAGTGGTGAGACTGCACGGTGTTCTACTATCAATTGTCTCTGACCATGATCTGAGGTTCACATCTAAATTATGGAGGTTCCTTCAACATGATTTGAGTACTGACTTAAATTTTAGAACAGCCTATCACCCCCAAACTGATGGCCAATCTGAAAGGACTATTCAGATACTTGAAGATATTCTTAGAATATACTCTCTAGAATTCAAGGGTGGATGGGATCAGCATCTCCCATTGGTTGAGTTCTCATACAACAATAGCTTCCACTCGATTATTCAGATGGCTCCATATGAAGCTCTGTATGGAAAGCGATGTAGAACACCAACTTTTTGGGATGAAGTTGGATAAAGAAAGCTACTTGGACATGATCTTATTCAAGAGATGACAGATAAGGTTAAAGTCATCTAGAAACACATCAAAGCTGCTCAAAATCGGCAAAAGAGCTATACTGACAACCATCGAAGGGACCTGGAGTTTGACGTTGGAGATAAATTCTTCCTTCGAATATCTCCATGGAAGAGAGGCATGCGATTCAGGAAGAAAAGGGATCTAAGCCCAAGGTATGTTGGCCACTTTGGGATCCTTTACCTCATAAGAGCCATGGACAATCGTCTTGAAATTCCACCAAATATGGCTCAAGTTCATGATCTGTTTCATGTATCCCCACTAAGGAAGTACATACCAGACCCCTCACATGTACTAAACTTAGAGGTGGTGCAGTTGGAAGGTGATCTATCTTATGGGGAGAAACCAGTAAAGATTCTGGACCGAAGTGATAAAGTTCTACGCAACAAGACAACACACCTTTTCAAGCTCCAATACTACGCTAAACTCTGCCCAAAAATCCATCCTAGCCTCTCTCCCATGTCCAAAATCTACTGGTCTCATCAAAAGACCAAGCCTGGCTTCTTTAAGGAGGATCTCAAGAGAAGGATTTAAGAGGTAATTTCTCCCCCTCTTCTCCGTTAATTTCCTCTCATGTTCAAGTTCATTTCTTGATCTCTCCCAACCCATATTCACCCAAATGGTATTTTAACTCTATTATTATACATATAATGGAATTTTATGATGAAAATGGGATATTATATCATCCACACCCCCTTTACCTCATTCTTTTATTTTATTAAAGAGAACGTTGTTCATGAGGTGTTAATTTATCACCTTCAAGAACAACATGTTCTCTTCTTCCATTTATACCTTACGATATGGTCATGAAACCATTTTTATGGTTGAACCATAATATTTTATATTTTTATGTCCTATTAAAAGTTCTGGAACTGAATTATGTACATATTACTATGTGATAAATTAAAACAAGTTCATTGTGATCAAAAAACTTCCCAAATTAACCCAAACAATCATCATCTAATTATTATCTAATGATTCATCCACATGGATATAATATGATTCATTACATGACCATTCAGACTCCTGTAATATCATTAATAACATGTAATATCAGTTCTGGATGTTTAACCATGTCCTACCCAAACTTCAATTTAATAATACAAGTGAACCACTCAAGAAAACCATAAAAAAAACATTCCCGAATAATGTTTCTAAACTCTATACCTCATTAAAAGGAACATAAAATCACATAATGAAACCTGAATTAACCCTATTAATGTATAAAAGGTTCTATAATTTCTAATTAATTAATATAATTTCATTATATAGGACATTAAAGAGAATGAATCATTCAGATACAAGGTAAGGGGAAATCTCGAACCTTGTTTTCTTCCTTCGGGTTCTCCCTCTTTCACTCCATTTTGTTATGGTAACTCCTTGAAGATAATTTCTTCATAATTATTTTACCTTTTAGGGGATATACATTTTTTCTAATGAAGTCTATGTCAAAAAAAATGTCTTCCAAAATAACTCTTCTTTTAAGAACTCAACTTTTACCTCTCATTCATGGTTGATGGTTCTTGTATCAAGTATGTTGTTCCCTCTTTATTTTGGGAACCCAGAGCCTATGAATGTATTCTTATGAGATGAAACTCATTCCTTTACATGGGTTAGTTATGTTCACTTTTGATATGTTTCCTATGTGGAAATCATGATAATGATAATGTTATGATCTGAGGGGTGTGCCCGGAATTATACAGCGCTCGAATGCATTGGGTAAACTGATGAATATCATGAGTAAATGTGAAATGATGTGTGAACAAGATGAAATCCTGGTTCACAAGTATGTGTGGTAGTTAACCACTAAAAATGATGTTTCATTTTTATGAATTTCCACATTTCAGGTCTTTTATTTATGTTCCTCTCATGTTCATGATTTCTTTACCTATGTCATGATTATACTCGCCCCATGCTATATTATTCTTATCTATCTTCTTACTAGGATTTTAGATCACCCCTTTTAATGTATATACTCAGGTGGATACATATACTAAGGAGAGGACAAGTTCAATAATAATAATTTAGAGAATAAGAAATTAAATAAATGTATACGCTTGATGTTGTATTTTCTATTTATGGTCTTAGTTTTCCCAAGACACTAAACCGTTGGATCCTCTATGTGTAACACTATTATGTTGTTTAAATTTAAAATGATGTAATAGTAATGTAAGAAAAGGCTAGGATTATATAATACATGGGTTAGCTACTACCATACATGAGCCCATGAACAAATATCGAATCATCATGGTCTCCTATATACCATCCAAAAATATCAATACAATATAAAGAAATGAAAACACACATCTGACACCACTTTGTAACATCTTAACCAAGGTTCCACAAACTTGTTCTCTAAGCCCTTAGTTACATGACCTCAAGAATTCCTCCCCATATGGAAGATGCATCCATCTAGCAGTGAGTGTCTAATAGATATAACATCGGGTTACTATTCTATATTTATCAGAGTATCACAATAATAGTAAGAAATAACTATCATCAAAATAAAAATAACCAATTACCAGAATAATTCCATAACCAATACAAACCATTATAACATGATAATCCAAAACTGGAAATCAATATCCCAAACCAAATCAGTAGATATGTAATTCCATATATATATATATCATGTGTTAAATGAAAACCCAAAATAAAGACAAAATAGCACATCCCAATAGGTTCTAACATCATTTCAGGTTCCCTCATCCCTACTCCATCAAAAACTCAACTATCTAATATAGGGACCCTTCCCCTATCCTTTCCTTCAAATATAAACTCCATTTGAATACCGATCAGGTAGGCAGAGTAGGGTTTTAGTAAAACTTAGTAGGCCACCATCAATGATGTATAAAACAATATCTAGTATATTATAGTATATGTATTTGGGTAAAGAATAAAATATATTAAATAATGTAAACATATTTCACATTACATTATTCATTATTTAGCAACATAAATCTCAGGTTCACATTGACACCCTAACCATCAATAGCCACTTCATCTCGTGTCGAAGTTTGAACAATCACCAAAGGTATATCATATTTCATTCAATCATGGGTTTCCATTAATAAATTCATTTCATTTATATAATTCATAATATGAGGCCTAGGGTAGCATTATGGAACCCCATAGGTATTTGGAGACACAATTCATATCCTACAGCTCAGTGATTATATGTATAAATAAATATAATTAGGGTCTAGAGCATTATTCTGGAACGCAGTGAGTATCTAGATAAGCAGTCCTTATCCCAAAACTCAATCACAGGAATCACATCACATGGTTATATATTTAAAATAATTTATCATCAATTAAAATTATTGATTATTCACTCATTTTTTATTTCCATTTATAAGCCTACAATAATTTCAAGAAAATCAATTAAATAATTTCAAAAACACTCCATGGGTCACTATCAATTCCAATAATATTGTTGTACCCCATGGGTCGCTATAAAATTCATTAACCATTAATCAATCAATTTCATTATCACATGAGAATATCAATAAATTAATTAATTCAATTTAGATTAAATCTCCCGACATGGAAAATTAAATTTCACAATTGCATGCACACAATTATAATAAATACTATGGGAATTGAAATTTATAACTCCTACCTCAAGTTCATTAATATATTTTATCCAAAACTAAATCCCCCAAATTGAAATAGGATGATAGAAATCACAATGGTGTGGAAGATCTGGGGCCAAAAACTAAGATCAAGATCCAACAGAGCATAGCTATAAAAACATACATCTAAAACAAACTCCAAAAAAAGATAAATCATTACCCTTTATCTGAAATACGAGATATGATAAAGAGATAAATAACAAATATGGGAAGAAATTATGTATTATAGAAATGAAGATCCGTCAAACAGATCTTGTATTCATAAGGAATGGGGTTTGAAGAGCCCTGAAATCCTCTCATGATCTTCCAAAATCATATAAAATATGTTAGGGGTGATTAGAGGTGAAAATTGGTTAAAATATGTGGTTTGGTAATTTCAAATAAAAGTTTATTTAATTGAAAACCTAGGCACATGATTTCCTGGGTAGGGGTGCACATTTTTCCAAACTATGTGACTTAACTGTGAACATCTTCTTAGTGGTGCATAGTTTTTCCAAAGTAGAACATGGTTTGAAATATTTCACACCAACCAACCAAAACCCTACTATTTTTGGTTCATTTTTTGGGTTGTTGGACAAATGATTTTTCCAAACCGAGCACCAACCATTATCCACCTTTTATCTCATCAAAATAGGGCACACGTGTTACTGTTCCAAACCGCATGATTTTCCCTAACTGTGAACCAAACATATACAACCCCATTACCTTTCAAAATTCTACAATTTCACATTAATCATCCCCAAAGTTAAACCCAACAAAGATATAAAAAAAATAGTAAAATAGTACCTGAAAACATTATGAATCCATCTTTGTAAATGTCAGTATCTTAAACTATTAATTGGGAATCATATAGTTCATATAATTATTAACATTAGTTTTTATTATTAAATGGATTATTGAAAATTGATTTTATATTTGAGTTTTTCATTGTGTTTCCATAAAATAGGTTAGTGGGGGTATGAAAACAATTTGAAACATCTGTTTTTTAAAAAATTTCTTATATTTTTTTTTGATGAGTAAAGTGTGCTTTAAATAATGAAAGAGGTGTGGGTCTCTATAGAAAATGTTTCATAAAATATGGAAATGGATTTAAAAAAAATTCCTTATAAAACATTTTATGAAACATAGTTTGTTTTCCATGAACATAATTCTAATGTAATATCACATAAAGATACCATGGTGTTTAGGGAAAAAATATAATCCCTAGTGGTGTTTACTATCAGAATGGGAGGTTCCATTAATGACTGGATGACTAGGTGGTATCCTTTCTTTGGTTTTGAGGTTTCAAGAAATTAGGATTCATGTATATCGACTAGTGTTCCTTTGGGCTTCTTAGATATTTATTTGTGTACACCCTTGTTCCATGGATTAGATTATTGTATTCTTTGAGATTAAATTACATACATGATCATTTGATATAATTATTTTCCCACGTGATTATGGTATGAATACTGATGCCTGAAAAGTGTTTTATTTATTCCATTAGATATATAATATATAATATTTTTATTTTAATCTGATTATGGAATGATTTTGAAAATAATGGATCATTACTAAAAATATTAATGGGATTATTTTTTGTATAAAATTATTTCATTCAATGTTTTTTATAAATATATTTTTTAATATGAACTATTTGAGGAATGTTGTTATATATTTTATATATTCATTAGTGATATCCCACTGATATTTATATCTCACAGCATATTTTTGCTTTACATAATTTCTGTACATGGACTTATATGATATTGGTAAAGGAATGATAGTTCTGTAGAAGAAATATCACTCATATCATTTTCTTATTATCATGGTTTGTAATGGTGGTGATGTGTGGTCATTTGGTGATGGTCTCATGGGTTGTTTTGGGTTCCATGTGTTGATTGTCTTTATGTTTTTTAATAATACCATGTAATCCAGATGTTAGATGCGACCTTCTTGTTTTTTATGATATATGATATATTATTCTATTCTTCAATGTACTCAATTTTCTTATATATTATCATTTCATATTTGAGTGTGAAATAATCATTACCATCTCATTGTATGATACCCATGTGATTATTGTTTTCCCATGGTGATTGAGAATGTACTTTAGTACTAGTTGAAGTCAGCTAAGTAAACATTATGGTTTGGCATTGTATTTTTTGTTTCAAATAAATCAATAGGGGATTTTCCAATGATGTCATGGTGTCTAGGTGGTAGTCTTTCCATGTGATCATGAATCCCATACATTATGATTAGTTTTTGTTTTCTAATATTCTTCTAGATGACTTGTCGATTTGGTTGTATAGACCATTATGTCATAGACTACACTCTTGAATGCATTGAGATTATATTGGATGAATGATAATTAAATATATATTTTTCAACTTGATAATGATATGGATATTAGTGCTCGAAAGACATTTTATTTCTCTACTTATTTATTTATTTATTAATTCCATTGGATATGTAATTTATTATATTTTTTTATTTATCTCAATATTTTAAGATTTTTGATGACTGGAATGTTTCTAAAAAGAGACCAAAAGTGTTTATTTTAAAATAGAAAATGATTTCTATCAGACTATTTTATATGAAATATTAAATTACAAAAGGTTAAGAATATTTAAGAAACATAAAAAAACATTGTCTTAGTTTTTTATGGTTTCTTCAACTGATCAAGATAAAATAACAAACCTACCGTAAATAAATACTTTAATAATTCATTGATAATTGAATTAAATTATTTATTTATAGAAATATACAATTAATATCATCACAAAGATTAAAAAAATAATGTTTTTTTATCCAAAACATGATTAGGGCCAACTAAAAATGAGTGTCATCTAAAATTTCAAATAACTATTACAAAATATTTTTAACTAATTAAGATAGAATGATAAATGTATTTAAAAGTTTATTTCAAGTGATTATAGACCTTATTAAACCTAATAATTGTTACAAAAATCAAGGATCGAGTACTAAATATTTAAATGCCTTTGGTAACCATATTTAAGGCATGTAATGAGAGGATATAAATTGATGATCTAGGGAACTTACCCTATCAGTTTTGGGATATAAATTATTACAGGTGAATAAATATTTTTATTAAATTATAAATAATATATATATGATTATATTCCTTATTTTTAAGACTTAATTATTTATGTTTTACATAAACTCAAAAAATTTATTTTATGAAACAAATATTTTTTAAGAGAAATGCATAAATGTGCACTAAATTTTGGAAGAATGTCTAATATTCTTCTCAATTCAATGGTGAATACTTCTGAATAATCAAACATGATTAAACAACACAAAATACTCATGATTTCATTTCCATATAAAAATCCCTCATAATAAATTATTATTTTGTTTTTTTATTTAATATTAAAGAGTGTTTTTTTACATAATATATTTAATGATTTTATTTTTGGAATTGATGATATTAATCAACTTAATAGAGTTGGGCTAAGTTCAATAGGCCCATGTTGTACATTGGTCTTGTTAATTATATGTTTTGACCTCTGTGGTGAGGCTACCTGAGGTTCCAAAGGCTATATTTCAAAGAAAAAATTTTGGAGGCACTATATCAATTATAAATATTTATTAAATATCTGACCAATGACACTAACATAGTGTGATATCTCACAGTGGGACACTATATGGATTTGGGTACTATAAAAATATGAGCTATTATAAACTGGTGTGGATTTATAAGTTTATTTGGATCTTTAGTTTCAACATTATATTTTGGAACCATGTAATTATACTCTTAAAAATAGTGAAATCATTGTACCTCTCTATGGATGAAATTATTCTTTATGAACCATGTAAATTTTTTTATTCTAAATTATGTTAGTCTATATGTTTTCTCTAAAATTTTCTATCATTTTTGGAATTATTGTGTTGTAAAGCTTCTATGTTTCTATAACTGTTGAAAACAAGAGGTTGGGTGTTTGATTTTTTCATAATAAATATTATATTTTTAAAAAATTTATGAAGCATATGAATTACATGAGGATACTAATTGAATGGATGAATAATATGAATATGGTTTATTTTGTTTGATAATACTTTTTAGGGAAGAAATAATAATAACATACATGGGTTTGGGGATTAGAATTATTGTTTTTACAGATGTTGTATAAATAGAAATCAAGTGGTTATTGAAAAACTACATATTCAAGAAGTTATTCTATAATTGTAGCTTTATATTATTCCACAATTTGTTTCTATATATTTTTAGACTTTATTCTGAAAGTATATATGAATGGTTAATTATCCCATTATTTTTTCAAAAGATATTTATAAGTTGTATTAATGGAAGGAGTTTTTGAAAGGTGTTTTGAAAGTAAATTGTTAAATTTTTATTGAAGTAGAAGATAAAAAAATTGATAAATTATAGTACTTTCAGTTTTTATAGTTCAATATATAATTGTAATCTTGATAGGGAATGTAATAATATAAAAGGTAAAATTGTATACTACATATATAAGAGTATGTTCAAGAAGGGGATATAAAATGTGACAGTCCTGGAGATGTCAACCTATATATCTAAGAGTAATTTATGAAGACGTGTTGAAATGTGGATATGTCTTGGAATATGAATTTTTGTATTTAAAATTAACCAAGAGATGTTTAGGAATAATTTAAACAATATAGATGATAAATATGAGTCAATTATAGTGAAACACAAGATCATGGATAAGAGTTACTTCCATTAATAAGGGTGGATATGTAAGAGTCATTTACATGACACAATGGTAACATAGATATTAATTATCGAATAATTCATCATCCATATGTAGATTAAGATACAAAATATCAATAATAAAATAATATTGATAATTTTAATTCTATGGGAAGAGTATCTACACTGTGAAGAGATATGTACATATTCTTGTAGTATTTTTTATTTGAAAGTTTCCATGTCATCGAGGAATTTATTGGAATAATAGGTTTGATGAATCAATTAGAAGTAGAGAATCATATAGAAATATTCAGTGGAATTAAATAAAATATATTTGAATACTTTTTTGGATATATTTATTGACTAAGAATCACATAATAAAAAAATTATATCAAGTCAAGGTCAGGATAAAGTATATTTAAGACTATGTTGTATGGAGGAATTCACCAAATAAATATGTAGTTTCAAGTGTATTTGGTAGCTTTGACTTATGTTTAAAAAAATATGGATTAAGATTTCAAGATGGTTGACTTAAATTTTAATACACATTTTAACCACAATAAGAAATATGGTATACCTATAATAAACCTTATAGATTATAAGAAGATAATTAATACTAAGCATTTGATTAAGGTATGGATGCATGAAAGATTCATAAAAATTTAATGAATTAGTTATATTATTGTTGAGATATATTTAATATCTAGAAATAAAATATTATAACTGAATTGAATATCTGGATTAAATAGAAAAGAAGAAAGATATCTTGGATATATTAAAAAATTATGTTTTTAAAGTGAGTAAGTAAAAAGGAATGAATTACAATACCATTTTGGCTATTGAATAAGGAGAGTATAACAAGTTAATTCTAGTGCGGGATTATATTCATCTATAAAGTCTCAACCCTCAAATTTAGGTTTTTATCTCACCAGTCTTTGGAGTATTATAAGAGAATAAAATAAGGGATTGAGGTAAATATTAAATATAGTTATAGGATTCATGAAGACAACTATGATTAACTTGTACATAACATTATGTCTACAAATTGAGCATTTTCTTAACTGAATATCTACTAAAAATGATTGAAGAATAAATACCCCAGTAATAATAGTGTATCTTTAGTAAACCATATAAGGGAAGTTCACCTATTAATGAATTGATCATGCCTAAAGAATTGAATGCAATGAATCTAAGTATAGTGGATTCTAGTAAATCAACACATGTAATGTGCATGCTCCTTGGTTTATCAATTAGTTATGTGTCGAGTTAAACCCCCTATGTTTTTTCATGATTTAAATTGGTCATTTGTATTTATTACCCAGTGTGATTAGTGAAAATGGTATAAGATATTTAATGATTTCCTTATGATGTAGGTAATATTTTTATATAACATAGGGAACCAAAAAATAGAAATAGTTAAATTTTATTTTACCCTTATTCAACAATTATCTTATGGTGGTTTTAGGAAACATCGTCACAACAATTTATATATAATCATGGGGATTATAAAATTATTTTTAATAACTAAATTAATTTTTTATTTTTTTCTCTTAGATTAAATTTTTAGGCCTCTATTTTTTATAAGAATAATCTATAATAATTAGAAAATGGAGTTGAATATGTTTTTACAAGATTTTTTCTAGGAGGTGATGGATAAAATTCATTGATATTTTTATTTAACTTAGAAAATAAAAATAATTATAGATACCTAGATTTAATATACAATTAAAGGATATTTGTTATATGGATTAGACAACAAACAATATCATTATAGTACTCCCATGAAAATTTGGAAAAAATTGGAAGTGATATATGAATAATCCATGGTATAAATGGAGGTTAATGAACCCATGTAAAGGGATGAATGTAAACCTCTTTATATTTAGAATCTAGTGGTAAATATGAATAATATTACCTTATGAACCATGAATAAAGAAAATTAATAAGAAAAAAAGACTCTATAATGATAGATAGTTCAAATTAGGGGGAAAATAAGATTTTATTTTTAAATTATATTCCGATACAGTTTTGGAAGCCACATAAAAGAAATCAATTTTAAATTCCCATACACAAGTTAAGTAAGAAGATTATTTCATGGAATAAAATAATATTAAAACAAGTATTCAATCCAAATAATTCCCTTGTAACAATCATGATGAGATCTAATCTATATATTATATGGTGGACCAATTAGTTATTAGATATCAAGTGAATTATGCATTCAATATTTTTTATCATAGGAGGATAAAGAGGGTTGAGGTGTCATTGAATATAGATGTAATGAAGATGGTTTCAAATATGGATGTTAAAGTGATTCACTTGAAGAACATACATGATAAGAGAAATAACTAATTACTATAGTGAAAGTGATAAAATAAGAATTATCCCTCTAAAATGAAGAGAAGATACTATCTGGAATATATTTTGGATTAAGGTTAGAGAGAAAAGTTTCATTGTTGAAAAAAAAAATATGAGAAGATAAAATATACTGAATTAAAAATCATATCCTTAACATTAAAATAATTTTGGAGATCCCCTCAAAAGAAACAAAAAAAAATGGAGTATGAAAAGTTCAAAATATGGAAATAATTAAAAAAATGAAAATTCAATCCAAATACTGAAAAATAGACTCTTGGGAGAAGGTATAATTAATAGACTACTTCTATGGAAGACTAGGAAACACCATGAGTGTGTTTTTAAAATTAGATATGGTATAATGAGGAAAGAAAATTATTGGATCAAAATATCTACCAAGAAATGAATACACGATGTATGTTTTTATATGTTTTATATATGATTACCATAGATATGTAAGAGTACATTTTTTCATGAAAATAGTTAAAAGAATCATAAGTAATTCCTCAATTAAAATTAAATATTTGAAGAGAATTTACATTAAAACATTAAATTTTATTCTTGAAAATAGATATATTTATTTATATGAAAACAAAAATATAACATAATGAAGGGTAAAAAATCACTAATGATGGCACAATCATAAAACCACACATTGATAAAATGAAGGATATTTAAAATTGAAACAATGAATTTAATCCAGATGTGATAAATAAGTAAGTTCAATAAAATAAATACCCTCCAAGTTAAAATAAGTCCAATATGATTCTAATGGCCACTGAATTAGATAGACACTAGGAGTTTCATTATATTTTTATAAATTATACAATAATTTTAAAAGTGATTACTGGTGTAACCTCTTTCATATGAATGAATAATGATGTTGGATGATATAAGAAAAATAAATTATTTTAAGAAAGATGAACTGGTGGGATTAGTATCACAATGGATATGGAGACCATGCCAAAAAATATGAATAATCCAATAGAGAGAATAAAGAACAAAATTTTTACAAGTATTATTGAAATAATAACCACTATTATGGTTTGGAATAATGTTGATAGCAAAGGGTTGGTCCAATAAGACCAACCAAAATCTTCAACTTCCTGATTTATGGGATATACCCTTCTCCCTATATGTTTTTAATGTTTTCAACTAATATTTGGATTGATATTGTTTACAGTGGAAAAAATATCCAAGGTGTGTGTATGGGATTAAAATATGTATATGTATGTTCCTATAATGAAATAAGATAAATTAAACAAATAGAGTTATAAATATTATAGTTCTTAATTGGGATCATAACAAAAAAAACGTTTAAATTGTGTTAATGTCGTAATATGAATCAGAAAGTGGTTTAGAGATACCAATCCGAATGTCAAAGTTGAATAAGGAGTTTTATGATATGATGGAGATGGTTAAATAATTTAGATCATGACATGAAATTAATGTATTGTAAAATCCTCTTATGTAATATCATGTGGTGTCAAGAAAACATTAGTAAAAAAAAATGAAATTGTGAGATATCTAATGTGGTACTAGGCCACTATACATAAGGATTTTTCAACTCAAGGGGATAAAAATCAATATTTTAGTAAGCATGTTCTATTGGAAAATTATTTTTCAAGATACCTAAAATCTACTCAAAAGTGTTGTAAAAACAAGTGGGTCCTCTATGGTGTAAATTTTCTATAAACCTGAAGTAAATAATAAAAGTAATTTTCTGGGGGTTGGTGATGAGAATTCATTGTTTGTTTATCCCTATCTAGAAAAGAATAATCCCAGTGAATAAAGAAATAATGATCATTAATTTAAACTTTTATAAACTTTTCTTAGTAAAAAAGTTTTATCAATTGTTTCAACATGTGGTATAAATCAAGATACATTATATGTAATTATTTTATAATAATATTTTTTTGTATATGTGGTTGATTTCACTAGAATAATTTATTCTCAAATTTTAATGCTCAATTTTCATAGTATAAAGAGGTTATTAAATTAAATGGGTGATGATATTGAAGTTATATACCTAGAATATTTTTCTATATAATTAATTCAAACTAATTTGGCCTATTGAATTTATCAATTAGGGATTTATAAGTAGTAAATTTACTCACCAAACATATTTGAGTAAAAATATAGTTAGATTGAGGAGATGGTTCAGAGATTTAAATGTGGAAATATGGAATCGTTTTATGAAAATTTAGTATCAATCATGATGTTACATATCTATAGGTCCACTAGTGGTAAAAGTCATAAAGGTCATATCATAAAATTGTTTAGAGAAAAAAACTATTTTAAGGTGGAATTCTGAAAAAGTATTTCGAAGGAATAGGTTGACTTAGAAGTAAATAAAATTGCATAATGTTTTCAAGGTAAACTTTAAAATGGTTAAAAAGGCCAAATTTTTTGTATATGAGCTAATAGTACTGTGCGTGTTGGGATTATATTAAATTTTTTGGTGGTCGATAAAATATCCCAATATAAAATGGAATGATAATGGATTACATGAACAGGTTAGAGAAAAAACTCTATATTTGTTTGTAGATGTTCTGGAGACTCAAAATATCCTGATAGTAAATATGAATATATAATTAATAATATATATAATTTTTAAAATTGATAATGGGGTATTAAGTTTGATATGATATTCACTATATATATGTATTAAAACGGGGATAACCTAAAAAGAGAATATGTATATGAAGGCCCATTTCATTTTACTATTAAATGGGAGTCAAAAAATGGAATATAAATCCCCATATGTTTTTAAATATAATGAATTAAAGAGGTATAAGAAGATATATCATATATTTGTACACAAAATATTATGGAGATGATTGTTTTTTCCAAAAGGTTTTCTATTGTATTTTTTGAAAATAGTTGTTGGATTTTTGAAAAGTATATGAAGGATGTGAAGGAATTAAGGATATTTTCTGAAATGGTTAAAAACATGAAAATAGATTATTTTGGTTTTAGAAAACTTTTTGACGACTTATAATAGGGGCTTACCTATCTTTATGGTTTGGAGTTAAAGATGTTAAGGAATATGAATAAATCAAAATTTAGAGGTTGTTGAATAACTAGATATTTGTGATGTTGTTATAGAAATTGAGATTTGATTATTTCATATGTGAATCTATGTATTTTTTATGATATTCTATACGTGTATGTGAATCTTGAATTATTCCGTAATATGTTCGAAAAAAAGTATATAATTTTTACAAGAGGATTAAATTTTTAAAGGAAAATATGAAAGTGAATTCTCGATGTTCCTTTGATGTTGAGGAACCAAAAATTGATAATTTTGAGCACACAAGATTTTTGTATATTAGTATGTAAGATAATTCTTTATTCATATAGGAAAAATGGGAAAAAAGTAAATATTTAATATTCAAGATTATGTTTTGGAGTGAGTTGTGAAATAAAGTAAAGTCCAAGGGATGTATCCCCACATACAAAAGTGTAATTTATGATGAAGTGAGGGAATGTATAAATTTCCCAGAATTTTTCATGTGATATATAAATTTAACTAGGAAATATGTAAGAATCAATTATATTATAGAGGTTATATTTAATATTCAATTATAGTGACATTGGGGAGTATACATAAGACTCATTTCCAATCAGAAGTGATGATGCATATGAGGAATTTCTATAACATAAAGGAAATATATTTTTTTTATTGAATAAGTCATTATATAACTATTGATTATAACACACCATATTAATAATAAAATATGATTTAATATTAAATCACTTTGGAGAATCGCATTTTAGTATCTAGTGTAATTAATTAGAATAAATTTAACAGAGTTTATTATTATTTTATAGATTGTTCATCACATCACAAGGAATGATATCACAATGTGGTCAGAATGGGTGAGAATGAATACGATTCCATAGTGAGAATGTCATGTTGTAAATATATGGGTTCTAGTGTATCTGACTATTTACGTTAAAGAATCAAGGAAGAATATGGAACAAAATTTTAGGATTATTGACTCTATTTTAAATACTTGTATTGAACATCGTAAAAAATGTCGTATACTAGTTATAATATTAGTGGATTGGAATAGGATAATTAATACCAGTCATCATATTAAGTGTTGGATGCATGAAAGTACAATAAAAGAATACTTGAATAAATTTTTGGTTGAGTGGAGAAATAATTAATATCTAGAAATAATAGAGTGGAATTGAATTTATGATATTTTTTATGAAAAATAGAAAAATACAAGATCGAATATATTACCACATCTGGTTCTTAGAGTGAAGAAGGTAAGAAATAATTAACTTTAATTACAAATCTAACTATTTAATAAGGATAGTACATGATGATAATTATAGTGTAGAATAAACATCATCTAATATAAGAGTTGATGTGGTTGTGTTTCATTGAACATAAAGTCTCTACCCACACATTGAGGTTCTTATATCCTTAGGACATGATGGATTTACAGATTTGTGAATAGGGACTTAAAATAAAAATAAATTTTGAAGTTATGATACAATTAGACTACAATATTGAATAAGGAAATTCCATCACATATATAAACTAACAGTTTCCTTCACTAAAGCTATTCATTGAGGAGAGTAATATAGAAAATGTAGGATTGTTAGTATGTCATTTATTATCCTTGAAGGGGAAGTAGTCTGAGGTACAAAGTGACTGGGGCCAAAAAACACATGTCCAATGACAGTGACCATAGTAGATTCTTTTACGCTAATACATTGATATATATATATACACCATAGATTATCCCTTAGTGTTTAACTAAGTAAAATCCATATTTTCAATGAATTATTTACCTTCTATTTTTGAATTTATTACTCTATGTTATAGAATGTGAGAGGAAAGGAGATATAACATGTCCCTTCCAATGATAGGATAAGATCCATACAACCTAGGGTACTAAAATAAGTGAAATCTTTAAGTTGGAATACACATTTATTCACCCCCTATCAATAATATTTCGAGAATATTGGTTTTATAAATTACATTTATCATCATAAGATAATTTAAATACCCATTCATTATCATTTTATATTTCATTTATTGTCCCAACAATTTTTAGAATAGGTTTCATGGAGTTTAACAGAGTATACAATGTCTAGGATTCATACTCACCATTTGGGTACAAAAATTAACTTTGAATAAAGCGTTCATGGTGATATTTTCAACCATGTTTTTTGTATTAGGTATACTATAGACCTTTATCAATTATTTAATATATTATTTAAATAACTACATAATCATTATATATTCTTTTCAACTTAAATTTTCAGTTTGAACATTTATTCCACTTTTCTTATTTCATTTATTTTAAAGATAAAAGGCATTTAAACTAAGTATTATTTGACAGTGGGTTTATTTTTCCAAAATAATATTAATTATATTATTATTTTTAATAAAAAATGAAAATTTAGTTTTTGGATTGTGTAATTTCTTTCAAAATTCATATTGTCTGTTAAATATATTTTAACTAAGAATTTATCAATGCTCCGTTATTTTTTTAAAAATTTCACACCTTTCGCTCTCGTTAATTTTATAGATATTTGTATTTAAATTGAAATAATTTATAAAACAATAATAAATATTTTATTTCCCAATTTAAATTTATAATTCTCTACTCACCACCATCTAGATAGTGTATTGGGTAACATTTGGTATCATAGAATGTATTAGAAATTTATTTATTTTTTACCCCTAATTTTTAGATGTTAACCAGTTATAAAAAAGGAAATATCATTTAATATTAATTAAATAATATTCTTGAAATGATGGTAATGATAACAATATTCATTTTCACATTAATTTAACTAAATATTTAAATTTTAAAATTAATATGAAAAGACATTTCAAAAGAACATGAATTTTATATATGTCATATCATTGAGGATTGATTAAGAAATTGAATCTTCTTAGAATATGTTTGAGTGACTATAAAAAAATAATTATGAACATATCTATAATTATATATATATATATATATATATATCATTATATATCCCTTGTCTTAAGTTGATATTAATTAAGTATCTTAATTTGAAATCACATATGAATAGTGAAATATCCTTGTTTTTTCCTCTGAAAGAACTAGAAATGTCACATTTATGGGATTTCATATATATATAACGCAATGTAATAAATTTAAAATCAAATACAGTAAATCTATATATGATCTATACTTTTGATTCAATGATATCATTAACAACATGATATCTCTTGGAATGAAAAAAGTAATATGTGCTAAGATAATTGAAGAGGTTATCTAAATGGTGGGCATGCATTTTCATAATAAAAAAGGAATATTGTGATATTGACAATATTCTAATGAATCTATTGATTTGAATAATAATGTTATATAAAAATATAATCTAATTAAATTATTATGGTGAGGATAAACCAAATAAAAAAATAATTTTGTTAATAACTTCTACATATAGTATGAATATTGTTGTGGAGTTAAGTTTTATGAAAAGTGATGATAATGATAGTGATTATGAGATGTATCAAAAAAAATATTTTAGAAATTTTACAAAATAAGGATTCCATTTAGAGGAAGTAAAAATTAAATGAAATTAATATATTATGTAACAATGATTCAAAGATTATACTTATACTAAAGTTATATATTCTTAGTGTAAGATAAAGGGTTACATCCATGATGACCATCCAAAATTAATATTTAAGAATAAATTTGAGAAATTCCTATTTCCATTCAAATACTGGAAGGAAACCTCATATAATTCTTCTAAATATTATTTATGTGACTAAAAATAATTAATCTATTACGATACACATGAGACATCTAAACTTTTTTTCATGTAATAACACTCTAAGGTACTTTCCAGTTCTATTTCATTCTTCTTAAGAAATGGAAATTTTAATGTACTTGTTATTTCTATTAAAGAGTTAGAATAATATTTTTTATGATAAAATAAAAAATAATTTAAATTAATTACAAATTAAGGTATTAAAAATATACATGTAATGCTTCCAACTTAGGAATATGTTCTTTCAGATGGAGTTTCTAAAAAATTATCTCTCAAAAAAATATTGAAAATATAATAACTAAAAATGGTTAACCTAAAAAGGATTTTGGAATATTTATTGAAGGAGAAGTAGAATTAAAAAAATTTATAATATCCAAAAATATTACCAAATATATGATTGGTACATGATATCAACCTGATTGGAAAAATAATGTTTTTAAGAAGTAATTTTTGTATAGTTTGTATTATAATTATAGAAATGTGACTTTAATTTGTAATCTATGTGGGAAAATAGGACATGAGTCATGAAATGTTCTAAAAAATAACTCCCATTATTATATCCCAAAAATATTTTTTATTTTAAATTAGTTTTTATCTATTTATGATAACCTTATAAGGCAAATCATGGTTCTTAAAGAAGTTATTACAAACTATTATAGGCCAAAACCAATTTTCCATTCTAAAAGATTCTAAATTTATATTTAATATTTGATAACTTACCAAACATCACCATTATAAATCATTGGTTCATGGATAACATATTTCCAAGATACATGAAAGTTGACTATTATATACTCAAAAGTCTTTTTAATCTTTCATGATGATATATTACACTTGGAGATGATGAAAAATGAAAATATAATTATGTTGGAAATTGTTTTTCTAAAATTCCATAAATATTTTCAGTGTACATTTTATTTATGGTTTAAATTATAATATATCTAATTTTAGATAATTATGAGAGAACTTTTGTAATATTATATTACATAATGATTCTTACAAAATGTATTCTTATATTCATGATGTTGGTTTTATTATAATTAAAAATAAAAATCATTATATAACATGTTTATATTCATTTTTTCCAAACATATTTCCCAAATTTGTGTATTAAATATTGAATCTTGTATTTTACATAAGATATTTAGCAGTTTTAATGTTCATTCATATATAAAAACAACTAAAATTGGGTCACTTGAGGATATCTCAAATATAGAATTCTATGCAATAAATATTGCAGATATAAAAAAGGAAAATATTTAAGAAATTAAATCAAACAAAATAAATATTATTATACTTATCAACCACTATATTCTATTCATATGGATATATTTGAAACATATAGTTATTATATTCTAGTTGAAAATGATCATGAATATTTCATTTTTGATTACTTGTCAATATTCATCTGGTGATAGTTTTTAGAAAAAAGTGTAATGATGTATCTTGTTTTTATAATTTTTAAATATTTTAAAGAACATATTAGAATTTTGATAAAAAAAGTTTTAGAATTTATCATGATCTATAGTTTGAAAATAACAATTTTTTATAATTAATGTCCCAAAAATTAAAAAAATCACAATTTCTATTCCAATGGAACACTTCAAAAAATGATTTCCTGGAAATGAAAATTTTTAAAATCCAGTAAATATGTCAACACATTATTAAATATTCTGGTATAAATATTTATATTTTTTTGATTATCTAAACATGAAATTTATATAGTCAATATAGTTTTTATTAGTGAAATTTTAAATAAGGATCCTTATGAATTTTTGAGTCCATAAAAACCAATATTTATTCACATTAGAGTATTCAATTGTAAAGTACATATTCTCAAACCTAAGGGGAATATAAAAATTTATAATATAGTTCAGATAAAAGAACATTCCTTGGTTATTCATGAACCATTAAATAATATATTATTTTTAATCAGATAACCCATGTTCTGGAAGAATATCTTCTTATAGAATTTTATGAGATATTCTCATATGGGAACAAGAAACTAAATAAACACATTGAAGATAATATTTGAAGTTTGCATTTAAATGATGATTTTAAAATCAACAAACAATATACACATTTCCTTAATAAAACTATGGGATGTAGTAATTAAGACTTACAAGAACATAAAGACGACATGAAACATCTACGTATTTTTTTCTAATAATAACTAATATATTTAAAAACCATTAATTAGATATTTTTGTTGAAAAAATCAAGAAAAGTCCTCAAACTAGATCATATTTAATAAACAAAGATGAACATCTCGTCTAATTATCACAAATTAATCCTTTGAACATTATTAAGGGTATCATTGATGAAAAATAAGTAATATTTTTTCCAAAAATAGTTTAATATAAAAATAAAGTTTAGAAGAATCTGAATAAACCTGATGATAATCAAACTATTGGTACTAAGTTAGATTTCAAAAAAAAGATAAATTAGGGAATTTGATTATAAATTAAGAAATGTCGGTTTCTCGAGGTTTTATTAAATTGAAAGTTATTAATTATATAGCATAATTTTGATAAGTATCATGAAATGTGAACATTAAGGTACTAATAACTTATTTGACACATTTAAATTAAAAAAAATATCGAATAAATTATAAAGTATTATTTTCGAATGTATATCTTCTTGATGATTTTATAAACATAAAAATCCATTTCATTAAAATTATAATTTTCACTAATATAAATCTCTTAATGGTTAGAGATAAACTCCTCTATATTGGTATGTAAGGATTAGTTATTTTATTTTGAGATTTGGATTTAAAAAAACGATTATCCTATAATATTTAACAAAAAGTATTAAAAGATATTCTTGTAAATTAAATTTAGGTTAGTGATATTTTTTTTATAATATAGAAACATCTTTGTGTAAAACCTTTTCCCAACTTTTTCATGATGATTTTTAAATTAATTTAAAAGGGGAATTAATATTCTTAATTATACTTCATATTGGTCAATAAAATGGGAATGTTCTCACTCTAAGTAAATACACATGATGTTTTTTAAATTGTTTTTCTATGGATAATGATAAGGTATTTGACACTCCCACAAGTACTAATTGTAAACTAGATATAGATTAAATATGAAATCTTATTGAACAATCTATCTATGGAAGCATGATTGGAAGATTCTTATACCTTATTTTTATTATTATCGATATTGTGATTTTTTTTTATACATTCCTGAATTCTGATAAACCCAAACATTTATTTGGTGTTGTATTTATATGGTATACATATCCTTTTAAATGATGTCATAACATTACATTATGTAAATTTATGGTTATGTAAGTTAATCTTCATGAATGACATCAGAGAATCAACCTCTATAATTAGTATGAAAATCTATGGATATAAATCTAAAATGTTTTTTGACTTAGTGAAAACACATGTATCTGTAAAGTACTACTTTGGTATATCATAGAGATCTGTAATAATAGTTCTTTTCTTGTATTTCAAGGAATAAATCATATGAATATTAAATTTATTTATAATGATTATAAAGGAGAAACAAGGACACGATTATTTTGGAATTCATCATATATCCTATCATGTATGTCATGTTTTTACATAGTTTTAAGTCTCATAAACATTTGAGTACAACTAGTAGATAAAAACCCAATACCATTGAGAGTCATAATATTTTTTGGAATAAAATATTTATTTAATTATAAAGAATTATTGTTTTTTATTAAGAGGTGATAAAAACATATCATAGAGTGTTACCCTGATGTTAGATTCTAAAATTACATAAATGATAAAATTTCATTTTTTGTTTTCCTTCATCATTGGATACATCATTAAAAATAGTTCCACGTAACCCACATTATGTTCTAAACAATATATGATGAGTTCGTCGCTACTTAAGATGATGGGAGGGAAGAGATTTGGATCAATAAGTTCGTCACTCAACTCAAGATAGTTCCTAACATTTTGGGAGATATTGATGTTTATTATGGAAAAAGGAAATTTATTTCTCTATCCATGAAACCCTAACTACACTATAGAACCAAAACATCCTTTAAAAATAATTTTTCACTTGAAAATTAACAAATATGGGTGATGTAAATATTAGTTGGATGGATATTAAATAAAATGAAATAAAATCTTTTACAAAACTGTTAATGTGGCCAAAGAATGAGGCTCATGTAAAGTTCGCGAGTTTTATATACATGGATGATTGGATGTAATTGTTTGATTTGATGTTATTATACATTTATTTTATAATAAATAATGTACTTATTTATCCTTGATTATTTTTTAGTTTAAATTATATGAAGATTAGAATGATAAAAACATAAGAAATTTTTATTTTTATTTGTCCCTAATTGATGAATATATTGAAATATAATATATTGTGATGATTTATTGAAATTAGAGTGGGTGGAGTCGCATATATTATTTTATTTGACTCATGAAAAAATGTATCGAGAGTTGTTATCCTGAATTGACCCACCAAATAATATTACAAATAATTCCATAAATTCTTTTCTATAATTTGGGGTGTATGATTTATAGGAATAATTATTCACAGATGTTGATAATAGACTTATCCTAAAATCCTTTATAGTTTGATACTTTTCTTATAATATCCTTCATGTGAAGTTAATTAGGGTTGGTATTGTATGTTATATATTATAATATTACTTGAGTTCACTATGCTGTGACTTTATCTAATATAAGAAAAGTATTACATATAGAATATCTATTTAACTAGACAAAGGAAATGAATGGACATGATATTTGAGTGACATGTGATGTTTTCATATACTTGGATGTATTATATATGATTTATACATTCAATAAGATTATAAAATTTTGAATAATTAATTATGTTTGAGATATAGTATACTATATTGATGTAGCACATGTATAGTGGTTACTATATGTCTTATATAAAGGGGTTATATAAATGTACATATGGTGTACAGAGATAAATTTTAACACCCCAAGGTTTTCTAAAAGTAAATTGAAATTCATGAAACTTTATTTAAAGTAGATATTTATAACTAGCCTTTAAAAATAACTTTAATACCACAATGTTTTGAATTTCAAGAAACTTTCATCTACAATTGTGTTCAGTAAGTTATTTGGGGTCTGATGAAACCAACTTTTTTTGTGAATAGTAACATAACCTTATGAATAGTAATATGACCCTAATGAATAGTAAATTTTGTTAGTATTTTATTTTCTTAAGGCTGGAAGATAATAACAGCTTGATTAATTTTTCATTGTGATAAAGAAGTAGTAGTAGAATTAGAACTGTTAATTTTTGAATTAAGTATGATTTTATTTAAAAGATAAATTAATAATATTTATAAAATTATTTTTCAAAAATGGACTTCATTTTTTAATTATACACATCAGAAAATGGTTAGGTTCAATTTTTTGTATTTTTCTTAAATTCAAAAAAAAATTATGAAAAGTAAAAGACAATAAAATACGATAAATGCTAAATACTTGATTTACTGTATCATAGGTGATGCAAGGATGATATAATCACACTTGGTTCGAACTCACATTCCATTATTACTATTTTGGATGACATTAATAAAGATTATTAATAGTCTTTAGAAAAATATTATATTAATGATTAAAATAATGAAAAATACCCCCTCCCCTCCACTATAAATACCACTCTCACTCCCCTCTTCCTCCCACACCTCTCAAGCCTTAAAAATTTCCTAATTGCTTCCCAATTACCTCCCCAATATTCTTCCCCACGTCCTAGAGCTGCTGGTCTCACCAAAATACCAAAACCAAAGCCCTTAAGGAGGATCTCAAGGAGAAGAGTTCAAGAGGTAATCATCCTCTTTTATATTCCTTCTTTTCTTTCATTTTAAGTTATTCTCTTCCATTATCTTTGGATTATGATGGGATATTTCATTAAATATCCCCCCTTAATTTCTATATTATGTAGGAATCATGATATATCCCCTTCCTCTCATCAAACTATTTTTATGAAATTTTAAGAGACGCCGTCAGGCTGCTGAATTTTCGTGATAAATTTATCAAGTTTTATTTTATTTTAATATTCCTTTATTTTCTTCTTCTTTCCTCACCTACTATTAACCAAGAGGCATGAAAGCTCCAGAATATTTTATATTCTATATTTTCTCATGTTCATGGAAAATTCATCATCATTATTTTTCTCTTGTCCCATTTATGCAAGGAATTAAAAATATTGTCTGTGATGTGTCGAATTACCAACATCGTGGACGATGTGATTTCAATTTTCATTAATTCCTTAAAGTCTGGTCATAAAACCATTTTTATGGTTGAACCAGGTTATAATATTTTTTTTATGACCCATCCATGGTTCTGTAATTCTTTTGTACTCATGGTTCTAAATTATAAGGCGAAATGAGGTTGTTGTTGTCGAAGAACCACTAAAATGATCTTAACAAACATCATTAATGTTTAAACTTATGAATCATCCTCATATAAAACAAAAAAATGATAAATGGTATAATTTATGGTAATATAAACATGTAAATACTATTTCATTCCAATTCTGGAGTTTCACTTCCAATTGACAAGAACATCCATCATGAACAAATCATGGAAATCATGTAATAAACTCACCCAAAACAGTGCAAGGAACAAAATACTAACAATTAAGGGGTGTAATGAGGTTATAAAATGATAATATAAGATGTTATAAACATGAACATGTTTCTTTAAAATACTAATAACACTCTTTTAACCATTATAGAATAATATTAAACAAGTTTAAAGTAAGACAAACCCGAGGTAAGAGAATTCTTAACCCGATTTCCATTCTTTGGGTTAACCTTCTACTTCATCATTTATGTGATATTTTAATTGTTTATGTGATGGGTTATATTTATATTATGTTTTATTATGTTTATTTACAGTATATATATATACTACATCCACTCTACTAAGCCTCTCTTCAATTGGAGGATTTTTATAAGGGGATTTTCTTTAAAAATCCTCTTTTTAAATTCAGTATTACGAAATTAAAAAGAAATGTTTTTATGGAATTATTCATATTTTATTATTATGTTTTAGTTCTTGGGAATTATTTATGTTTAATTGTGGGACCTATATCTCCCTCCAATTCATTTTTTATGTGTATGTTTGAGGTCGGTTGTATGGTTACTCCAAGTGTAACTGTGATGGTTACACGAAGTAAGGTAGTCGTGAGGGTTACATATTATAAGGTATCCAAGAATGGTTACAAGAGTATGTAAGTAATGCCCCAAGATACCTTTATGATTATATTTATGTTCTCATGTTTTTTGTGGATCATGTGTAATCTCATGTTATACTGAGTCAGTATATATGGGTGACAAGCATGTCTTTTGAAAATGTTTTCATACGTTACGAGTATTCATGGAATAATGTGATCTTTCTTTATTTGTCATCTCTTACTAAGATTTGGTGATCATCCGAAGTTTTTAAATGATTTTCACTGTTTAATGGAATTTTAATACAAGGAAGGAAGCCATGTTAAATGTTGAAGAATTGTCAAGGAGTCTTGTTTTTGAGTTTTAATGATTTATATTTTAAAAAAATTGAAACTGTTTTTATGGTATCCACTCTGTAATAATGTGAAATGTTATGAATGTATTTTCCTAATTCTCTAAAGATATAAAATCGAAAAGATCCTAAATGTAATAAGAATGTGTTTTCTTGACTAAATTCCAGATTATGTATGTATGAAGGATGGGTCCTTATAGTTGTTATTAGAGGATGGTTTAGATAACATTAGGGTTAGGATGATGTTAAAAGAATACTATAAATGATTTTCACTCTATGTTTAATTAGAAATTTATAGCATTTAAAGATAAACATGTGGATTCATCTAATACATGTTTTTTCAGAATGTTTGTCTGCCGAAGAAATAGGGATACTGAAGAGGAGAGGCACTAAAAGATTGACATCCTTCCAGAACTACAGCCCGGAATGGTAGGGATTGGAACCGAACAGTTTGTTATAGTAATGGCTCAGCTAACACAGGAAATAAATGGTGGCAGCATCCATGAAAGAGAACCAATAGAGGTACCACAACAGAACATGATTGTAGTGGAATATTTTATGAGACAACATCCTCCTGCATTCAATGGATCTTCTGACCCAGTAGCAGCTGAAGGATGGATTAAATCCATTTAAAAGATATTAGATGTTATGGGATGTTCAGACAATCAAAAGGTAAGTCTTTCCATTTATAGTTTTGAAGGTGAAGCTGATCAGTGGTGGTCAATGGTAAGGAATATCAGGGGTTGAGATGATTTTGATTCCTTAGAGTGGGATGAATTTAAAATTCTTTTCCTTGAAAAATATTTTCCTAAGGTGGTGCGACTTTGAATGGACAAGAAATTCCTTGAATTGAAATAGAAGGAGGAATATCCAGTGGTTGTGTATGAAGCAAACTTTAATCGACTGGTGAGGTATGCTCCAAATCTTATTCTAGATCTTGATAGAAAAATCAACTACTTTTACTCAGTAATGAAGCCAATGTATCGAAGGGTGTTGGCCTCCCATGAATTCAAAAGTTATAAGAAACTTGTCTGATGTGCTAAGAGGGTAGAGATAGAGTTTGTTGATGATCACATGAATTTTGGAAATAAAGAGAAGAAGAGGTATAGTTGGAAAGAAATGGTTAATAATCAACTAACGAAATCTGATGGTAAGAAAATCCAATTTCCAGTTTGAGAAAAGTGTGGCAAGAAAAACCTTGGTGAATGTCTTAGAAAAACTAGGAAGTGTTTTAAATGTGGTAAGTTTGGACATATGGCCCATGATTGCAATGAAAATGATCCAAATTCTAATCTTGGTAAGTAAACCGTAAAGTGTTTTAAATGTGGTGAGATGGTTCACTATGAAAATGCCTACCCAAAGAGAGATCTGAATGATGCAAAGAAGCCAAACTATAAGTAGAAAAGTATAGTGAGATCCTTTGCGACTACATCAATGGATGTCGGGCGATCCAATGAAGTTGTATCCAGTACTTTTTTATTCACTCAGATTTTGCTGAAATTTTGTTTGATACAGGTTCTACACATTCCTTCATCTCTAAGAAATTTTCGGGTAAATTGGAAATATCACCTCAACAAAAGAGACTCGAACTTGTTGTTAAAACACGTGGGGGAAATGTAATAGCAAAGAATAATTATAAGAATCTTTATATTGTGGTGTGTGGAAAGACTTTACCTGCAAACATTGTTGTTTTACCCTTATTTGAGTTTGATATTATTCTAGGGATGGAATGGGTTTCTAGTTATCATGCTAAGATTCACTGTAGAGATAAAGAAATAAAGAGTTTCAGTTTTTATACAAGAAAGAACCCATATAATTGATAACATATCAGGAACCTGAAAAACTATTAAAAGATGGAAATGAAATTTATCTTGATCAAATTGATGAAAACAAGGGAACTATTCATATTAATGATATGCTATTGGTAAATGAATACCTTGATGTTTTTCCTAATGAGTTACCTAGTGTCATACCTGATCGGGAAGTCAAGTTCACATTTGAATTAGTTCCTAATGCTAATCCAATTTCAAAACCCCCTTATCGTATAGCTCAAATAGGACTTCTTGAATTGAAAATTCAGTTACATGATTTTCTAGAAAAAGGCTTCATTCGTCCCAGCACTTCACAATGGGGTGCTCCTATTTTATTTGTTAAAAAAAATATGGTTCCATGAGACTTTGTAGTGATTATAGAGATTTGAATAACATCACTGTTAAAAACAAGTTCCATTTACCTCACATTGAAGACTTTTTTGATCAGCTCCAGGGAGCTCAGTACTTTTCCAAGATTGACTTGAGATCCGGATACCATCAGCGGAAGGTAAAGGAGGATGACATCCAAAAAACAGCCTTTCATACTATATATGGGCATTATGAATTTTTTGTTATTCCGTTTGTATTAACTAATGCACATGTTGTGTTCATAAATCTTATGAATAGTGTATTTCCTGAGTTCTTGGATAAGTTTGTGGTTGTGTTTATTGATGACATTATGGTTTTTTCTAAAAATAAATAGTAGCATGAAAAAATCTAATGGTTCTATTACAAACCTTAAAATAAAAGAAACTGTATGGAAAATTCAGCAATTGTGATTGTTGGTTGCAACAGATTTCTTTTCTTGGGCACATTGTAAATAAGGATGGAATAACAATTGATCCTGTGAAAACAAAAGTGGTTGATGAATGTACAAGACCCACAAATGTTACAGAGATTCGTAGTTTTCTTGGATTAGTGAGTTATTACCAAAGGATTGTTAAGAACTTTTCACTATTATCTAGACCGATAAATAAGTTAACATGGAAAGGGGTTAAATTTGTTTGGACAGAAGAATGTGATGTTTGTTTTCAGGAACTGAAGAAGAGATTGGTGAATTCTCCATTTTTGGTTGTGCCTTCCTGAAATGGTGATTTTGTTATCTACAATGATGCTTCTATGAAGGGACTTGGTTGTGTTTTGATGGAGAATGATCAGGTAATTTCTTATGCTTGAAGACAAATAAAACCTCATGAGTTAAATTTTCCCACCCATGATTTGGAATTGGCAGCTGTGATTTTTTATTTGAAAATTTGGAGGCATCATTTATACGGATCCAAATGTCAAATATATACTGACCATAAAAGTCTAAAGTATATATTCACTCAAAATGAATTAAACATGAGGTAGAGAAGATGGCTTGAACTTATAAAGGATTATGATTACATGATCAATTACCATCTTGGAAATGAAAACAAAGTGGCAGATGCCTTGAGTCAGATAAATCATGCATCATTAACCATGTTACGTTTGGAACATGATCCCTTGATTAATGATTTGAGGAATTTTGGATTAGAATTTTTTGGTCCAGGGAATACATCTATTTTGTTTTATGTTTCAGTGCAGTCTTCATTGTAAGACAGAATTAAGCGAGCACAGAAGGAAGACCGTGAGCTACTGGAAAAGGTATAATTGGGTAAAGTTGGTAAGTTTCCAGAATTTAACCTTGATAAAGATTATGTTTTATGATTTGGAAAAAGGTTGTGTCTACCTAGTGATTCTTAGTTGAGGAATGATTTGTTGTGTAAAACTCATAGTTTCCCATTTTCAGTTCATCCTGGCAGTACTGAGATGTACAGAGACCTTCAGGAGTATTACTGGTGGGATGGAATGAAAAGGGGTATTGCAGATTTTACCATGAAATGTTTGACATGTCAGCAGGTTAAAGCAGAGTGGAAGTTACTGAAGGGTATGATTCATCCTTTTCCAGTTCCAGAGTGGAAATGGAAGAATGTATCCATTTACTTTGTGGTGGGACTACTGAAGAATTCTCGAGGTAACAATGTAATTTGGGTTATTATTGATTGGCTGACAAAATATGAACATTTTCTTTCTATTCGAGATACAGTGTATTTGGATCAGAATTCTCAATTGTACCTTAAAAAGATTGTCATGTTACATGGAGTTCCTCTTTTCATTGTATCTGATCAGGATCCCAGGTTCACTTATAAATTATTGAAGGGACTTCAGAAGTTGTTGGGAACAGAGTTAAATTTCAGTACAGCTTTTCATCCTCAATCAGATGGGCAGTCAGAATGAACGATTCAAACTTTGGAGGATATGCTTTGAGCTTGTTCAATTGACTATCAGGGAAGTTGGTATCAACATCTTTATTTAGTTGGATTTTCTTATAAAAACAGTTTTCATTCCAGTATTTAGATGGCACTTTTTGAGGATTTGTATAGGAAGCGGTGTCAGACTCCATTGTTTTGGGATGAAGTCAGTGAAATAAAGTTGATGGGGCTAGAATTAGTAGATGAAGTGGCTAATAAAGTAGGATGATCTAGTAGTACATGAGGAAAGATCAGAGCAGGCAGAAACGTTATGAAGATAACAGAAGGAAAGACTACTCTTTCGAGGTAGGTGACAATGTTTTATTTAAATCTCTCCTTGGAAAAGTGTGATGCGTTTCGAAAATAAAGGGAAGCTAAGTCCACAGTTAATCAGTCCTTTTGAAATCTTGGATAAAGTTGGAACAGTTTCATACCGCGTAGCTTTGCCTCCGAGCTTGTTTTAGGTACACAATTTTTTTCATGTTTTGATGTTGAGAAAGTATGTGTCAGATTCATCACATGTCTTGAGCCCAGAAGCAGCTCAGCTGGAAGAGAACCTTTCTTATGAAGAGAAACCAGTTCAGATTCTTTGTCGAAGGTAACGGGTATTTCAGAATAAGGTAATCCACTAGGTAAAGGTTTTTTGGAGAAACCACATGGTTGAAGAGGCAACATGGGAGTCCGAAAATGTTATGAGTTAAAGGTAACCTCACTTGTTTAATAAGTAAATAAAATTGTGAGGACGCAATTTCCAGAAGGTGAGGATAATGTAACACCCCAAGGTTTTCTAAAAATAAATTGAAATTCATGAAACTTTTTTTAATGTATATATTTATAACGAGCCTTTAAAAATAACTTTACTACCATAATGTTTTGAATTTCAAGAAACTGTCATCTACAATTGTGTTCAGTAAGTTATTTGGGGTCTGATGAAACCAAGTTGTTTTTTTGTGAATAGTAACATAGCCTTATGAATAGTAATATGACCCTAATGAATAGTAGATTTTATTATTATTTTATTTTCTAAAGGATAGAATATAATAACACCTTCATTAATTTTTCATTGTGATGAAGAAGTAGTTGTAGAATTATAATTGTTAATTTTTTAATTATGTATTATTTTATTTTAAAGTTAAATTAATAATATTTAGAAAATTATTTTTCAAAAATTGACTTCATTTTTGAATTCTAAACTTTGAAAAATGGTTAGGGTAAATATTTGGGATTTTTATGAAATTCATGAATTTTTTATGAATAGTAAAATACGATAAAATAAGATAAATGCTAAAAACTTGATTTTTTGCATCATAGGTGATGGAAGGATGATGTAAGACCACTTGGTTCGAAATCACATGCCATTATTACTATTTGGGATCACATGAATTTATATTATTCATATTATTTAGCAAAATATTATATTAATGATTAAAATAATGAAATATACCCCCTCCCCTCAACTATAAATACCACCCTCACTCCCCTCTTCCTCTCACACCTCTCAATACTTGAGCATTGTATAATTTATGCCAAATTCCCTTCCCAATCTTTTTCCCCACGTCCTATAGATTTTGGTCTCACCAAAAGACCAAAACCAAAGCCCTTAAGGAGGATCTCAAGGAGAAGAGATCAAGAGGTAAACATCCTCTTTTATTTTCTTTCTTTTCTTTCATTTTATGTTATTCTCTTCCATTCCCTTTGGCTTATGATGGGATATTTAATTAAATATTCCCCCTTACTGTACATATTATGTATTAATGATGAGATATCCCCTTCCTCTCATCAAACTATTTTTATAATATTTTAAGAGACGATGTTAGGCTGCCGAATTTTCGTGAGAAATTTATCAAGTTTTCTTTTATTTTAGGATTACTTTATTTTATTCTTCTTTCCTCGCCTCCTATTAACCAGGAGGCATGAAAGATCCATAATATTTTATATTATGTATGTTCTCATGTTCATGGAAAATTTATCATCATTATTTTTCTCCTTACCCGCTTATGCCAGGAATTAAAAATATTGTCCGTGATGTGTCGAACTACCGACATCATGGACGATGTGATTTCAATTTGCATTAATTCCTTAAATTATAGTCATCAAACCATTTTTATGGTTTAACGGGGTTATAATATATGTATTATGACCCATCCATGGTTCTAGAATTATTTTGTAGTCATGGTTCTAAATTATAAGACAAAATGGGGTTGTTGTTATCAAAGGACCACTAAAATGATCTAAACAAACATCATTAATGTTTAAACTTATGAATCATCATCATATAAAAAATCAAAATGATAAATGAAATAATTTATGGTACTGGAAATCTATAAATACCATTTCATTCCAATTCTGGAGTTTCACTTCCAATTGACAAGAACATCCATCATGAACCAATCATGGAAATCATGTAAGGAACTCACCCAAAACAGTGCAAGGAACAAAATACATACAATTAAGGGGTGAAATGAGGTTATGAAATGATAATATAAGATGTTATAAACATGAAAAAGTTTCTCTAAGATACTATTAACACTATTTTAACCATTGTACAAGATGGTTAAGCAAGTTTGAAGTAATATAAACCTGAGTTAAGGGAATTCTTAACCCGATTTCCATTCTTTCGGTTAACCTTCTACTTCATCATTCATGTGATATTTTAATTGTTTGTGTGATGGGTTCTATTTATATTATATTTTATTATGTTCATTTAAAAAATATATACATACTCCGTCCACTCTATTAATCCTCTCTTCAATTGAATGATATTTATAAGGGTCTTTTCTTTAAAAATCCTCTTTTTAAATTCAGTTTTACAAAATTCCAATGTAATTTTTTTATGGAATTATTCATGTTGTATGAGTATGTTTTGGTTATTGGGAATTATTTATGATGAATGGTTGGACCTATATCTACCTCCAATTCAATCGGTATGTGTATGTTGGAGGTCAGACGTATGGTTACTCCAAGTGTAACTGCGATGGTTACACAAAGTATGGTAGCCGGGAGGGATACAGATTATAAGGTAGCCAAGAATGGTTACAAGATTATTTAAGTAATTACCCAAGATACCTTTATGATTATATTTATGTTCTAATGATTTTTTTGGATCCTTTGTAATCTCATGTTACACGGAGTAAGTATATATGGGTGACAAGCATGTCTTTTGAAAATGTTTTCATACGTTATAAGTATTCATGGACTAATGTGATCTTTCCTTCTTTTTCTTCCCTTACTGAGATTTTGTGATCATACCATGTTTTTTAATGATTTTCATAGGTTAATGGATTTGTAAGACAAGGAAGGAAGCCATTTTAAATGTTGAATAATTGTAAGGGAGTCTTTTTTTTTTGAGTTTTAATGATTTATATTTTAAAAAAATAGAACCTGTTTTTATGGTATCCACTCTGTAATAATGTGTAATTTTATGAATGAATTGTCCTAATTCTCTAAATCTCTAAACATGAAAATATTCTCAATGTAATAAGGAAGTGTTTTCTTGACTAAATTTAAGATTATGTATGTAAGAAAGATGGTTCCTTATATAAATCATATGGGGGACATTCTTATATGATGATATAAGAGTGTTTGATGGAAATAATTCAAGTCTCCTTTATAGCTTCAGTAGAAATTACATCTGTTATCAAACTCATTTCTTCAAATTATGGATTTAATATTTATTAATTATTTTAAAAAATGTAAAGGGGTATAGGGTTAAATATTTATGTCCTGAAATAATGATTGAATTTGGGTAAAAATTATTTATCCAAAATTTTATTGGATATTTATATATTAATAATATATAAAATATAATGTATTTATTCAAGAAGAGTTATGTTGTTATAAAAAAATTCTATGAAGTTTTTTTCCAAGTGGTATGTTAATAAATATTTATTCTAAAGTTGATAAAAAAATGTTATGGTGAGAGTTTCCATGTAATGTTTTATAACATATTGCATTGGTATTTCCTGATTTTCTATCACATGATTTCCAACTCTCTTGTAAAAATTATCATTATTACTTGCCTTGTGACATATCATTAAATTTAATTGAGTTTAACAGTTTGATATGTAAATGATACAAGTGAAATAAATATGACAACATTGGAATTATAAGTTTTTTTTTGTGATTTTATGGATTTGAGTAACATCATTAAATTGAGATAAATTATAAATGAAATTATTTGTTACATAATTTTTAATATAGAGCATTACATATCATTGAAATACTCCACATAAAAACATTTTTTTTCATTTACCATTATAGAGGAGGTACAAAAACACATTTATAGGAAAAGGGGACCTACTAAATCCATTAAGGATTCCAGTTGTTAGTGTAATATTTTAGAGACATGAACCTTTAGTTTTTTATGAGTGATAAAAATTAACCTTAATAATCATAAAACTATGATGATGTAATTTGATGTATTAATAGAATTGTGTTTATATATTTAATTTTTAAGGATTACTATATTAGAATTTCTTGGTGTAGAGTTCCATTTTGTTTTGCAACATTTTGGTGCATATTGACCATATGGAATTTAATTTAATCTATTCAATTATTAATATTGATAAAGATTTATACTAATGAAAAATAAATTATATTATTTGAAAAAAAAATCTTTAGGTTATTTTAAAAAATATTGATTGATTTATCTTTCTATAGGAATTTTTTTAGTAGTAAATATATCTACAAATCTTCCCAGTATATTTTTTTCTGTACATTTAGAACATCCTTAACTTGGAGAGAAGATTATGAATATGGTAGTATCTGGAGGAATATCTATGTAAGTATTAAAAAGTATTTAAAATGTTAATAACTAAGATCCCACATTAAAAAATGTTTTAATAGGTATTTTTCATGTTATTCCATAAAGTCATTTCTCCCAATGAATTATATTTAGGTCATTAATCAAGATAATATGGTTTTGATTAGTAAAACATTACATAAATATTAGTTTCAATAAGTCTTGGATCAGATTAGTGTTCGAAATCACAATGTGGTGTTAATTGTTATGTTTTATACAAGTACTACCATAATATACCTAATTTGATACTATAATATATGCATGATTATACTATAATTAAATTTAGAAATATTATATACTATATATCTCTAATTAAATAATGTGTTAAACATTAAACAAGTTATATTTATTTTTATATAAAAAATAATCTCATATTCTATTGTGATACAATTTATTACTCTTTTTATAATAAATTAACCAATGATATATTCTATGATTTTTTGTGTTATAGAACACTGTTTTCATTCAAAATTTATAAAATTAACTAATTTGGGAAATCTTGTGTGTGAAAATTTTCATTATGGAATTGTTTTTAATTTAAATTATATTTTGAGTATTTTTTTTGAATGTTTTATTGAGTTAAATATGTTTAAATGTTTCTAATTTATTTTCTAATATATGGGAAATAAGATAATTAATCATTTTTATCATGTAATTAATTAAAATGTCAATTTTTTTATACCAATATTATTTTTATTTCCTTGGGATATATAATAATTCAAAATTCATTTTGACTTTAAATATTATTAAAAAATTTCTATGAGATGTGTTTTTTTTGTATCATTCTATATAGAATAGAACTCTTAATTTCTTCTAGGTAGTGATATTTCTTAAGATGAAATGTATAAAATTTTGTTAATTTATGATGATGTCAATACTTATTAAATGAATTACTAGTCTTACAAAATAAAATGTAGTTGTTGTGATTTATATAATTATAATCCTATATATAGTTAAAAACATGGGTAATAAAATTTTGACATACCAAATGGATGATAAATGATGAGCGATAACAATATAATAACAATATTTTTGATATTTGTCATGTAACATGTCAAGACTTGTTATATACATTGACATTGAAAATAATACATAATATAGAAACATAATAATGCATATGATAAGAAATAAATCTCATGATTAATAATGTATTAAAAATAAATATTAAAGAATAAAATCATTTTGGGCCAAATTCCAAAATCTCATTTATAACCATAAAATAAAAAATAATAATTGGGAAATGAATTCTAAATTGTAGAGAACATTCAATGATTTTGAACAATTTATTATATTTATGATATTATTTTTCTTCTATTATTATGTTTATTTGTTTAATATTCTCCTTTTTTCTAGTTGTATTATTTTTATTCTTTCGATTCTAAAATAATATTATTTTTAATTTTCTTCCAACGCTACCCAAAATGAACTTGTTTAGGTTTTTCTTCTGTAAATTGATCGAAGGTGGGTTTTTTGGGGATATAAACCCAGGTTCAAATTGGTAAGATGGTTGTAATTATATTTTGACACTAATAACAATTCTGTTTCTAAATAATAACTCTCTCATCAATAAGTTAAATTATTTTAATATAGTATATATAGTATCATTTGATTCAAGTTTCTATAAAAAATAAATATTTCTTTATTTTTCTATTTGTGTACTATTTTCACCCCTGATTAAGTTTAAAATAACAAATACATTGAACACTGAACATATTATTAAATGAAATGAAGATGAAAAATATTATATATTCTTAAAAGTATTAATTTTTCTTAAGTGAAATCCATACAAAAATGAAGAAAAACTACAACATATTATAAAAGTGATAAATAAAATAGAAGGATAAATCAAAATTTAAAATTAAAACATAAAAAATTTAAAAATTTCAATACGAATGGTGGTGACCATGTTGTGGCACTCATAAAACATGGAATCACTAACCCATTTCATGAATCCTAGAAAATCCATTACCCCTCTAAAAAATAAGACACTCTTACATTGCTTGACCTCATGAATTATTACCTCACATAACTGGACCATGATTCAAGAACAACCCATCACCACACCTATCATCCTAGTTGTTCATCGAAGAAAATCTTCAGTTATCTTTGGAAAAAAATTGTATAAAAAAATAAAAACCAAACCAATAACATACTAGAAATGCCATCTACACTGGGAAAAAATATTTAAAATTCTCTCATACCAAAGTAGACACACCACAATGAATTTTCAATGGAAAATTATTTATTGGATACATTAAAAAATTTATTTCTTTTATCGTTCAAAATATTCATACTAAAAAATTATTAAGGGGATTAATTTAAAAATACTAAGAGTCTTAACTAGTCTATTTAATTATTACCTATAAAATTAATGAATATAACTCAGATATATTAAAGAAATATTTATCCTATAAATAAAAGATAAGCTACTATGTTTTGAATAATTTTTTTTCTATAAGATGTAATGGATTTAACTAACGTATGTATATATAATTACATAATATATTTGGATAATTATATAGTAAATAAATTATGTGTCATAAAATATTACATGAAACAATATGGTTTTTATACTTGTTTAATATTAAAATAGTAGAATGGGTGACTTGGATATAGTAGATAAGATATACCACGAATTCATGAAAATAGTGAATAATATTCTTTAACATTAAAAAAATTGAGAAATAAATTCCTTTTAACATCATACTCAAATATTTTCTAATTATAAAAATGAACTTGGACAGAAAATATACTTTGAAAAGTGTTTGAGGTGAATCATTTTATTATAATTTTCTCTAAAATTACATCATTTAACTACATTCTTAGTTTTTATTTCATATACTCTCATTAAAATAATATATTTTCACCAGATCAGGTAAATAATGAAGAATATTTGTTCCATCTCCTTCACTCACTAATATAAAATAATTATAGATGACTATAGTGAGACTCAAGGAATTTTTTCAAGGATAACCATTCAAGTGAGTGTTTATTCCTTGGTGTTGTGTATTAAATATCTCATTCCATATATATTATATGTTTTTATTAGTTTATAACCAATATGGAAAATGTATATCCATTTAATTATAAAAATTTAATCCCAAAACTGTGTATATGAAACCCAATTATTTTATTATAATGAAATAGCATTCAATGAATCATTGGATATAATGAAACCCCAATTAAGGGAGAACCACTTCATACTTTATTCTCACATGTTTCATATATTTTATCAAGTCATTCTATAATATGGTTTTATTTTCTATTATTTTTGGGTATCCATACTCGGTATATGGTCATGGACAGTAGGAAAGGTGACATGTGGTGATTCTTTTAATATTAATATTATCTACCTTTTGATTACGTGAAACACACATGTATTTCCAAGATTTATGAAGAGTAAACAATCCACTCATTAGGGGAAGACCTAGTAACATTTAAACCCTCTCTCTATGTATTTATCTCTCTTTCTCGGTTTATTTTTTCTTTTCTCTAAATAAAGCATCATAACTATATGTATTTTTTAGGTTGTAGAGAATTAGTGGTAAATGATATTATCTCAAGACCCCAAAAATAATGATTTTTTTTCTCAATATTACATATTCTTACTAGCCTAAAATTTCAATTTTTGAGATTAAATTAGGGATTATAATATATAAGTGTGGGGAGATTTTTACTTATTAATTATTTTCCTTATTTAATTAATTTTAATTGTGATTTTTTTCATTTATAATTTTATGTTCTATTTTTAGGAACGTTGAAGTTAAATTAATAAATAAAATTATTTTAAATAATTGATTTAATTATATGGAATATTCCTTGGTATTTGAAAAAATAATTTTTAAAATAATGATTAATATGAATTATTTTTCATTTATTTTCCTTTTTAATATGTTTTAGAAGTTTGTCTAATCTGTAAAATTCATTTCCATGAAAAACTAATCCAAATTATTTTTCCCATTAGATGAGGTATTCTGAACCCCATTAAATATATTCAACACAATAACAAGACTTTCTTTATAGGAACATAGATTTTTTATGAGATTTAGAATATGTGATTATTTCTATTTTGAAGATTTTTTATTTGATGAAATGTTTTTAACATTATTGGTAAACTTAATTAGATTGAACACATTTTTAATTTGTAACCTAAAATTTACATAAAATCCATTTATACCCAAAAATTAATGAATTTATTTATAGTTTTACACTAAATTACAAGATTATTTATCATTACCTTCATTCATTGTTAATATATTTTTATTATTAATTTATGTTTGAATGTGGGGGAATGGTATTTCATGTGTTCCATTTGGTAAGTATCTTATTATTGCGTGTGTGAGAGAGGTTTGTGTAACTATTCTAGATACTAATTAGAGAATGATCAGAAATCATTATCATTATTTATGCTTCATTAATATCATCCTTTTTTCTAAAATAATGTAAAAAATAAATGAAATGGAGATGTGATTAAAATATTCATTTTGATTACTTTTATAACCCATTTCCCTCCCAGAAATACTAGGCCTAAAATTTAATTCATTAAATTCATTAACTTTTCATCTCATCCTCTATGAGAAATGGATAAAAATTAAAAATGTGGGAACAATTTGGAATCCATTAATTATAATTATTTTTAATTGATAGACCATGTAACAATAAGGGAGTGTGGTTTATGTATTATAATGGGAAATTTGGGATAATTTTCATATCGTTTCTCTTCAATATTCATAAATAATATTTAAGAGTTTAACATCCCATTTTCAACCATTAATTATTATATATTTTTACCCAAAAATCCTTTGAGAGTAAAATAATCTTGAAAGAGATATATTGATTGTAAAAAAAATTGTCTCGTGGAATAGGGAAATGATAATCATTTCAATCCTATAGAGATACATCAATTTTTCAATTGTGAGCATAAATATATATTAAATTTCACTTGAGAGAAGATTGAAATAAATTTTTAAGTGAAATAAGTTTTTATTGGGTCATATAAATATTATTAAGGTTGAAAATAATTAAATGTGACATAAGAAAATTTAATAGAAAATTTATTTCATAAATAAGACAGGATGAATTTAATTCTGAAATGAATTTTGGAAATTTTTTCACGTTTGGTTAAGGTGTTGATTTTGTTCTGGATATATGATTTTTTCCATGAGTAAAAATTCATAGTATAAAAATATAAAAATTAGTTTAAAATAATATTATGCTAGATAGTTTACTTAACACATAACACCAATCATTAAGTGAACTCTGATATACTATAAAAAATATTATTATTTAAATGATTCTATTGTAACCTAGTCATTAAATTTACAATACAAATAGGAATAACGACATTATGAAAAAATATTAATAAATATTTTTATAATTAAAATGTACTTATTTATTCCAAATAAATATGCAATGAACTTTAAATAAAGTCATTCTTGTATTCAAAATTTTGTTTTTTTCAAAAAAGTTTTTATTTCATTTTTTTCATTGAAATAATAATTAATATCTATTTTTTTGAAATTTTAATTGAGGTAATGAGTATAATTATTTAAATTATAATTTTAATAATATCATATGGATAATTTTTTAGTTTTTTCTAAAAAAATAATTTTTAGTGAATAGTAAAGAATATCAATTTTTATAAAACTATAATTTATTTTATTTAAATGAAGTAATTTTAAAGTCCAATTTTATTCTTAATTTTCTCTTTAATTTTTATAAGATTGATTTTATTGATAATAATATAAAAAATTCTATAGTAATTAAAATTTTACTTTATTTTGGTATAAGTAAGTTATTAAACTTAAAAAATAGTTTTATATAATATTTTTCTCATCGTGGTTTATGAATTTACATTAAAATTGATTCATTCCACTTATATAAATTCTATATTTAAAACTTTATTCCATATTTTAAACCATGGTTAGGCTAAATCGGGTAATTAATCCTAAAAATCAAATAATAATGCCTTAAAAATATATCAACTAGTTTTCTTTATTTGCATGGTTTATATTTATTTGATAATAAAAACACTAAATTCTAATATAAGGAATTATGGTGCCATTTTTCATTAATAATGACATTTATATTCTTTTAAGACAAAAAAGTTGCAAAATGATCCTCCATTTCATTTAATATCTTTAGTATATTTTCATTGGGAAAAATGATGTCTTGATAATTTATAAAAAAATTAATATTAAAAAATTATGTTTATGATGTAAATTTGTTTAAATTTTTAACGATGATAAAATCAAATTAAACTCTTACCCAAATTCGATATAGTGCATGTTCAAGCATTAAAAAATCATTGTAAAAGATTTGAAAGAAAATTAAAATAATTTTTTTCATGAATTGTGGAATTATAAGAATTTAATTTGTAATTATAAGATTATAATTAATGTTAAATAAATTTATATTCTGATTTCATTCCTGTCATGATTTCATTGAAGTGACAAAAAATAAATAGTCTAAAAAAATGATTTTAATGATATATTTTGATAAGGAATATTAAATTAAATGATTTATGAATGAAAAATATTGAAAGATGAAAAGTGGGTTATTAAATGGTCAAAAAAATAATCCAAGAACCATTTGTGAGCCACCTGTCACCGTAGAATTAAATTTATGGCATTGAATTTATAAAACAATTGTTACCATGGTTGTCACACCCTGACCTTTAAAATTATTTTAATTTATTATTTCTTGGCTTTGGTTACTCACGTCAAGATTTGGGCAGGGTCTCAATTTAAAAAAAAATTATGTTTAATAACTTCAGTGGGTTTCAAAATTTTGTGTGGGCACTGTACGGTTGGTAGTAGCCATGCGGTCAGCCCAGGTGCCCGTGTCGATGTCTATCATTCGAAATAAATAATGTATTATGTAAATGAAATAAGTTAAATGTTTAAAATGTAATAATATTATTGTTATTGTGTAGATATTATTATTATTATTATTAAGAATTATTAATTATATTATTATTATTTAAAATTGTTATTATTATATTTATTATTTAAAATGAAATGCATGAAATTATTACTATTAGTATAATTGTAATTATTATTCTTAATATTCAAATTATATTTGTTCATATTATTATTATTATTATCATTATTATTATTATTATTTCTATCATTATTGTTGTTGTTGTTGTTGTGATTTTTTTTAGGAAAAATAATTATTGTTGTTATTAAAAAAATTATTTTTATATTAATGGTATTATTATTATTATTATTGTGTTATTGTTATTATTAATATTATTATTATTATTATTTTATTTTATTTTTTACAAACCCCAAACCCCAATCAACCTAGCCCCCCTCCTCCCTGACCCATAGTGCGTCATCCCCCTCCCTTGGTTCCCCTCCCTACACTCGCCCCTCCATCAACAACCTCCCTCACCCCTCCGCTCTAGAGAGCAGCCACTCCCCCTTGCTGCACCTCTTTCCTGGCACACCAACCGACCTCCCTCACCCCTCTGCTCTGACCAGTAGCTGATTCCCCTCACCATACTTCCTCTCTAGATTTTCCCAATTCACCAGGGCCCCTCCAGTCATCCCCTTCCCCTTTGCGCTTTGGTCTCATCCCTCCCTGCTCTGGCAGCCCAAACTCTCCTCACTGACCCTCATCTTCAGCGACCAATAGTGGCGCGGTGCCTCCCATCCTTGCTCCATCTCCCTTGTTTGCACTGAACCCCCTGCTCTGGTTTGGGTTCTTTTTTCTCATTCCATCTTTGTTGTTTTTTTTATTATTATAAATACTAATACCTCAGGTTGTGTTTCTCATGTTTTTCTTATTGTAAAGGGTGTGTGTTTGGTCTGTGGGGAGTTTTTCCTCTGTCCATTGAGGTCTATCATGTCCGCTCCCAGTTTGAGGTAGGTGGATACATAATTTTCCCTTTCTGGTGCATTTATGTGTCGTTTGGTTATTTAAATTATTTGTTTTATGTGATCGTTTGATTTGCATCATCGCAATATACATAGTTAGACCTTTATATTGTTTATAAGTTGTTAGAATTTGTTTAAAAATGGATTTTTATGTGACTCTTCATTTATGACATTGTATTGGTTCATTTAGTGTGTTTGACTTAAATGCATATATGTGGGCATGATGAATTTTTTTAATTAGGATCCAAATATTATTTTGAATTTTTTTTAAATATGATTCGCACCTTCATAACACACAAAATTAATTAGTTTTTGTGTTTTCAAGATTATTGAATTTATTAAAAATAAGGTTTCATGATCTTCATGTGTAATGTTTAGGATTTTGGCACCTAGGGTGTTCTTGTAAATCGATAGTGTTTATTTAAAGTTAAATTTTGGGTTCTTATGAAATGGTCAACATTCACGCTATTATGGAAATGTTTATTTGGTTGTAAAATTTGGTCTAGAGTGTATGGTTTTGAAATTTTATGGTTTTTTAAAATGTGTTAAAATTTATTATGAAGAGTGTAATGATTCCCAAGGGGATGGTTTTATGTTTTCTAAATATGTTTTGTTGTTAGACATGGTTTTCAAGGAAATTAGTTTTTATGGAAATGGTTTTTAATTGTCATATTGGTGTTTGGTGTATCGCGAGATGTTGGTGCATCCATAGGTGCACTAGGTGCACTCATGGATGGGTCAACAAATGAATTTGGTGCCTTAAGATGGGTATTTTTTTGGGTTATAAGAAATGTATTTAAAGTTTTTCTTCAAGTTTGTCCCATTTGTCTTTAAAGAATAATTTGGTGTGAGTTAAAAGAGTAAATGATTTTTGGTAATTGTGAAGAGTTTTTGTGTGTGTTTTGCAACTTAATGTCTCATTTGGATTTGTAAATATAAAAGTAGTATTTTTAAAATGTTCTTGATAAATTTATTATACATGTTTACCTAAGGGCATGTTTGGAACTTCCAACTCTAATATAAGGTTCATGTTGACTCTTTGAAATGATTGTGTTTTGGAGATTGGGTGAATGTTTGGAAACATTAAGGTTTTGTGAAATGTTTTAAATGGTTATATGTATGTCATCCCGGTTGGCACCTTGGATGATGTGGCATATACCTGTTTGTGTGTGTATATATATAGTGGGAACCTATATAGGGGGATATCCCTTTATGGGTTATCGTATAGTGTGTCTGTGTTTGGGGTAGGAAACTACAGTGGAGGTAAGTAAGATGAGTCACGTGTGAGAGGGCCTCCTAATTACATAGTATTACTACCACCATGGGTTATTGGGAATCTATTAGATTATTGAGTGACAGTTTTTCATCAACCCCGATTAAATGGATTGGTACCCCTTGAATTTTTTGTTAGGATAGGAGGACGTTTCAACTGGATTTGGTCAGTTTTAGGGCGGCCAGTTGGTTATAGACTTAGGATCTTCACCATATACCGGAAGGTGTTTTCAAATCGAGTACATGAAGGGGTCTTCAAGGGATGTTTAGAATCACTGATGGTTACTTAATCATTAATATTTCTTGTTTAATTTTTGTTGTAATGGTTTATTTCCATCTTGTACTATTTATCTATTCAACTTTAGCCCTTCTTTGATATTTTTTGTGTGGGTTTTGATTAAAAAATGGAAATGGTTTTGCAAATGGTATGTAGTGTGTGTTGGATTTTTAAATGAAAAAATTCTTGTTGCTTATTTTAAAATGTGAAAACCCTAATTTTCTACTTATATTTTAAACTTGTGGCATTGGATTGTTTTGGAAATGTACATTCTTGGATTCAGTGGTTCATTATTGGTATCCCTACTAATAATTTCATTGCTCACGCCTATTTTATCATTTCAGTTATAGGTCCCCTTTTAATCAGTTTCTCCTGGATAAGTTCCACATTATTGGAGAAAGGTTGGCCTTTGGTTAAGTGGTGACCTAGAAGGTTAATGGAGGTACGTGCAGTTTTATTTTCTTTTTGCTGCTAGTTTTTTTTTATTGTCATTCTTTATTTATTAGTTTAACTTTATTTAATTTCCAAAATCATTCCCAATGGTTAAATTTTTGATATCGACACTAGTTTTTATCCTGGTGGGATCATGAACACCCATCGGGACATGTTGCAGACCAGATCGGGTGACTGGTTCAGGGTCGACCCAGGTTGGTTCATTACAAAATGGTATTAGAGGAGGCCCTTGTTATTTATGGATTCTAGTAGATTGAGATTTGGACGGTTAGGAATCACGAGGTAGGTATGGGAAGGGTGTCTTGAACCCTCCCTCATTCTGATCCTTGACATTCTAGGGGTAGTCTGAGAATTAATCCCTAGTCTTTCTCTAGTTTATTTTAGATTGAGGGATGACAATGGAGGCAAGCCAGTTTCATGTTGTGATTTCGCATGGAGTAGTGACCCAGTTGATAATCAAGTTCCTAGTTCATTTTTCTCTTTGTGTTGTTTACTACTTGGGGCATGGATCACTAAAATGTCACCAAGTTGGGAATAGACACTAGTCCCTCTCTCAAGTAGTTTGGTGTTAGTGGGGTTTTTTCTTTTCTTTGGTTGGTGTAAGTGTGTTTTTTAAAATGAAAAAGGAATTTTTGAAATGAAGATGCTTCCTTTTGAATGGTATTGAGATTGGTAAAATTTGTTTTAAAAGAAAAATGTTTTGGATTAAAAATTTGGTAATTGTTTGGAATTGGTAAATAAATGGAATGGATGGATACATGTGTGATAGTTTGTGGGATGTCATAGATGTTTATTTGAAATTAAAGACTTGAACTTGTTTACTAAATGTGGTTTTTTGACAGGGATGTTTTTGGATGTGTTTATATATTTATTTGTTTTTTGAGCTGGTTGTTTTCATATTAAGGAACTTTCATTAATGTTGCTTCGGCTTGATATTGTTTTTGGAACTGTGTTATATATGTTTTGTAGAAAATGCCTCCCAGAAAGGTTGTCAAGGTCTCTGATAAGTCATGCCCAGTTTTTGGTCCTTCTCAGACACTTCCTATACTTAATGGTGATTGGGGTCCGTTAGTGGCAGCAGAGTGCCTTAAAGTGGTCGAGTGTATTTTTAGGGTATTGGGAACTTATGAAGCTGTCAGAGTGTCTACTATTTTGTTTCTTTTCGAAGGTCCAGCTCTAGAAAAATTGGAGTTGTTCACCCCACCATCAATGTAAGTTGGGATGATGTGGGATGTCTTTAAATGTTTCTTCATCTGATGGTTTATACCTGAAGAGGTGAAGGCAGATAAAAGGGAAGAGCTCATGTACATTCAACAAGGACAATAGATAGTGAATACATATGTTGACCACTTCAAGGAACCTATGTCCTTTTCTATATAGGTAGCATTGCATGATTTGATGAAGACTTATCTCTTTATTAGGTGTCTTTATCCAGAGATCAAGGAGCAGTTCCTCCCTTCTAAGGACCATCATTTCAAGATGTTGGTGGATGAGGCATTCCAAACTGATTTTGTCCCTGGAGCATAGATGGTTATCAATCTAGAGTATCATGTTGCTCGTGGAGGTTCCCCATATGGAGAGAAGGGTGTGAAAGAGGGGGATATTTCTAAAGATTCCCCTATTTTGGTTCTCAATTACAGTTTGTTGGACCGTTCAATGGTGTGCCACCATTGTGGACGTTTAGGGTACCCGAATCCATCATGTCAAATCCCTATAAAGACATTCCATAGTTTCGGGTGTATGGGTTATCTAGAGAATTTTTTCAGGAATCTTTTCTTTATTATGATGTTCTGACCAGGGGATTCCATTTTTTGACTATGAGGTAGGAGATGCTTCAACCATCAGAGCCTCATCCCTAGCTCTTGGGGTGAAGGTCGTTCTCAGTTAGTATTTTACAAGGGTGTGGATCCTTGGTTTAGGATTTGTGTTCCATGTTGGAATTGGGAAATTTATATACTTTTTTTCTTTTTTCTCTACTGTTAAAGTTTTACTACTATTCTGAGTTCATTATTCAATGGGGGAATGTGATGAACTTGTTCTATTGTAATCCAATAGTTTCTTATGTCTAATTATGGTTTTTGAAATTGTGCATTTTTTTAAGTGTGTTTGAACTTTTATGGGTTGATCTTGGTTTAGTTCTGCTTGTTCGGATATGTAAGTGCCTGTGGAAGAATTGATTTTTGAATTTATGATCGGGTTCATTGCTTGGGGTAAGTTCTGATCAGAGGTTTTTCTCTAGTGTTGGGGGTTTTTGTTCTGGGTTGAGAGTTCCAAGTTTCAATGGAGGTGTTGTTTCACTCATGCTATAGAAGTTAGTTTGGATTGGTTGGGAGTTCCTGTGTGGGGACCCCTCCTCGGGGAGGTATGTTTGAGTTTTAATTTTTTATGCTAGTAGAATACTTGTGGTGGGGAGAACCCTCTCGTGTTCTCCCCTTTTTAGGGTTGTGGTTTCTTCATAATCAGTTGGGTGTAACCTAAGGAGAATAAGATCATCTCAGGATTCAGGGCTTTCCTCGGTCTTGTTAGGGCACGGACTCGAGTTTTGGTAAACATTCGGCTTAGTGACTTTTTTGGGGTAAAAAGTGTCTGTAGTGCATAGAATTGTCACACCTCGACCTTTAAATTTATTTTATTTTATTTTATTATTTATTGGATTTGGTTACTCATGTCAAAGATTGGGCTGGGTCATGGTTCAAAAAATTTTACATTTAATGACTTCGGTTGGTTTCAGACCGGTGCGCGGGCACTGGCCGGTTGGCAGTAGCCGCATGGTTGACCCATGTCACGAACCAACCAGGGTCGACCCTGAACCGTTCACCCAAGTCAGTCTGCAACATGGCTCAAGAGGCATTCATGATCCTCTCGGGCTAGCGATAATCTCTAGGGCATCAAAAGAGAGCTAGAGGGAATGATTTCGCCTGATAAAAAAAGGCAGCAGAAATAAAATAGAACAGCACAAGATAGATAAACGACAAGAAAGGAAAAGAATGGCCAACAATAACACACTAACCTGACCACAACCAAAACTCCTCATGGCACCAAGAGTCGCTCGCCAATCCACGAACAACTCTCACCCATGGTAAGGAAACTCAATTCAAACCTACAATAGAAACTAAAAACAAGAAAACATTATAGGGGTGAGTATTAAAACTCAGTAGGCGCACCCAAAAAACTATTCCCATTGAACTTACTTTAAATAAAGAATTTTCTAATTCCAAGTTTGAACTAAATTATATAAAATATGGGTTTCCACACACACACTTTCGTTTCTAAAAAAGTAACATTCCATTACCCTTTTTAATTTAAGAACAAGTTTAATATTTTAAAGGAAAAGGTGCATTGTGTTTTAAAAAAAATTGCGAACAATTTAGAAATCCAAATTTTTGTTGTTAGTAAAAAGTAAAACCACACAAAATACACAACACACACTAAGGGTAATGGAAAAAGTGGCACATGGGTCCAGCAACCGAACTAGACCTCTTAATCATCTTCCACATACAAATAAACACTAAAAGAAACATTGGTCGAACTTATGAGCTCATGAAAAATCCAGAACATACCATACATGTGACTCATCCTGAAGCCATGACTACTTTCAATGACGTCATAACTCCCAAACGCTCGGTATCACCCTACCTGGCCTAATCAAGGGGCCCAATCCCCTAGTAGAGTTTAATCCATACTGAGGACCACTAGACATTACGTAATCTAAACTAGTGCAGCAATAATTCTCATAAGACTTACTTATTATGCCATGTTCCCATCTCAACACATATAATAAATAGGGGTGAGTCAACAATGTCAAACAAGAAACTAATTCTAATGCACAAACATCACACACAAGAATCTCACACAGTCGTCAACACAAAAAGATCACCCCCAAGTCGCCCCAAAGTAGATATTAAAAAATAATTTATTTTATTAAAGTGTCAAATGGGCCTTATACAAATTTTATAAGAAACACCATTTCTCAAGTGAAACCCATCATTTTCTTACGCGCCAGAAAAGAACATTTACCATCAAACCAAAACTACACTTGAAAATCCTTGAATTATCTTCGAAGGCCAAATGTGCATTCTTTCACTAATACGCGTCAATTCACCAAGACAATGTTTCAAGTTCCATGTATAAAATGAACAGATTCGTCTACATCAATTAATTATTCCAAAAATAACCATTTAACCTTATTTTTCATTTATCAAAAAAAATCAATAAAATATCTTGAAATTAATTAATTCTAAACAGAAAGGAAAGTGTAGTAGGGGAACCTACCTCAACTCGCAGCTTGAACATGACAATGTGACATGCCTCGCACAGGCACCCAAGCACATGCAAGCCGATGATCGTGGCCCATCCAACGTGCCACAATAAACATGCAACAACAACGGTACATAAACACGAACATAAACAATCCAAACGAACAACCAGTGCAAAAGAACCACCTCGGCATGTTTTCAAAACACAACTCGCACCTTCAATAATATTTACTAACCCCTTTAAAATCCACAAAGTGTTTACAAAACCACACAACAAAAAAATAATCCACTAATCATTTTAAAGAGCCAACTAACCATTTTAAGAAAACACTTAAAGTGCACAACCTCCCAAAAGTGCATGACCCGATGAGATCAACATTTAAAAACACATGCGCCTAAACACATTTTCAAAAGCAGGCTCGCAGTACCCACATTATTTAATAAAACATATAAAAATTTATAAAACAATCTTTTTGAAAAGTATACCGTGACTTTAAACACATAAAACCAACTCAAGCATCATTTAATTAATTCTAAAAACTTTAAACTATGATAAAGGGCCAGTCGGACTAATTAGGCCTTTGTGTACAAAACCCGTCTAATTCAGACCACAAGTTTGAATAAAGTAATTGCACAGACAACATCAATTCACATAAATAGAGTGCAGAATATCAAAAACAACTAAATTATTTAAAAAACTCAATTTACACCAACTAATTAATTAGATCATATAATAAACTAATTAAATAAAATTTAAGCACTAGAAAAACACAAGAAAACAAGAATTCAATGAACACATAAATTTAAAGGTGACGTGCAAAGGGTTCATACCTCGACTCCAATGCGGAATGAAAACGCACGCTCAACACCCATGCAAAGCCCCATGCGCACCTCAAATGCACTCATGGGAAGCACAAGGAGGGGTGCAGCGGAGTAAAAACGGGGTGTACCAGTTCGTCCTGGCCTATTTGAAAGGAAGGGGGCATCTGGACATGAGATAGGGAGGCAAGACAGACAGAGGGGGGTCAGAGAGGTGTTGGGGTGCTGGGCAGCGGCGAGGGAGTAGGAGGGTGTTGAATTGTGTGGCGTCGTCGTAGGGCAGGAGGCAGAGGGGAGGGGAGGGTCCGGGGTGCTGGAGGTCTGAGAGTGCATTAGGGGGGTGCACTATGGCGAAATGAGGCCGGTGAGGGGCCTAGCCAGCTGGAGGGAACCAGACCAGGAGGCAGATGCCGGCTGGAGGTCATGCTCGTGCTGCAAGGGAGAAGGAGGGAGGCGGGTTGCTGCAAGGGAGGATGGTAGGGGTGTTGCATCGGGAGAGACATTGTGGGAGGTTCGGGCATCTGGTGGGAATCAAGGTGCGCCGGCAGGAGGAAGGGCCGAGTGCCGGTGGGCCTCTGGGGGAAAAGGGCAATAGGGGGTGGCGCGCAGGGCTACGGGAAAGGGACCAAAAAATGGGGGGAGGGGCGCTAGGGTTAGAAGAAGAATGAAAAAAAATCAAATAAAAAACCACATAATAATAATAATAAATGACTATAATAGTAATAATTTTAATTTTAATTTTAATTTTAATCTATAATAATAATAACATTAATATTAATAATATTAAAAATACAACAAATAAAAATGATAAAAACTTAAATAATAATACCAAAATGATAAAAAAAATAACATTAATAATAACAACTCATTAACAATCACATAACATTATTATACACGATAAGGTGATATTTTCATACTTTGGTGAGTTATATATTTAACTAAGTTTTAATTTTTCAACTCATTCAATTAATCATTATTGCGCCAATTCAAATACCGTAATTGTGCGGTACTCAGGTTGACCACACATCTTCTGCTAGTAGTGCGGTGCCTGCGCACCGACCTTAAATAATAATAATAATAATAATAATAATAATAATAATAATAATAATAATAATAATAATAATAATAATAATACCTCAGTAATAATAATAATAATGGTAATAAGTCTTTATTAATAATAACACTAATAGGAATAATAATAATCATACTGATAAGAATATAAATAATAGAAATACTCATTTTGTTTTAATAATAATAATTAAAATTATTAGTAATCATGAAAATTCTAACTAACGCAATAAATTACAACGTTTATTCATATTAAATATTCCGAAGACAAGAGGGTCGTGGAGAAGCATGGGCGGAGCCACGCGGGGTTTTCAAAATGCGCTCTACCCGTGCGCCCAGCGACGTCAACTCAAAAACACGCGTTTTTTTACATAACTCGAAAAAAATTCCTCCGGGACTCAACCCGAACCCCAAAAAAAATTTAAAAGTCAAAGGAAATTATAAAATAAAATAAAAGATAGGTTGGGGTGTGACAGCCCAGGTGCCCGTGCAGATGTCTATCTTTCGAAATAAATAAAGTTTTATGTAAATGAAATAAGTTAAATGTTTAAAATGTAATAATAATATTAATATTGTGTAGATAATAATAGTGTTATTATGAATAATTTTTAATAATATTATTATTATTTAAAATTTCTATTAATATAATTTTTAAAAAATTGTTATTAATATCTTTATTATTTAAAATGAAATGTATAAAATTATTACTATTATTATATTTGTAATTATTATTCTTAATATTCAAATTTTATTTTCTCTTATTATTATTATTATTATTGTCATCATCATTATTATTTTTACTATTATTATTATTATTATTTTAATAAAAATTATTATAATTATTATTAAAAATTTTATTTTTATATTAATTGTATTATTATTATTATTATTATTATTATTGTATTATTATTATTATTGTTATTATTATTATTATTTGATTTTATTTTTCAAACCCCAAACCTTAAGCTTCCCAGTACCCCCCCCCCCCTACCCATAGTGCGCCGGCCCCCTCCCCCAGTTCCATTCCCTATGCTCACCCCTCCGCCAGCCAACCTCCCTCATCCCTCCACTCCAGATAGTAACTGCTTCCCCTCGATGCACTTCATTCCCAACACACCATCCGACATCCCTCGCCCCTCCGGTCGGACCAGCAACTGCTTCCCCTCACCGCACCTTCTTCCCAGGGCACTAGCTGACCTCCCTCGCCCCTCTTCTCCTACCAGTAGTTACTTCCCCGCATCGCACCTCTTCTCGGTGCACCAGCCAGCCTCCCTAACACCTCTGTTCTGACCAGTAGCCTCTTCCCCTCACCACACCTCCCCCCCCATATTATTCCTGATGCACCAGTCCACCTCCAGCTAGACCCTCTCCCCTCCACACTCTGGCCTCGCCCCTCCCTATTCTGGCAGCTCGACCTCCCCTCAGCAGCCCTCATCTCCAGCAACCAGCTGTAGCGCAACACCTCCCCTCCTTGCTCCATCTTCCTTGTGCATGTTGAACTCCCTATTCTAGTTTCCATTCTTTTTTCTCATTCTATCTTTGGTGGTTTTATTTAATTTGGCTAAATCATAATACCATGGTTTGTTTTTCACATGTTTTTTCTCATTTTATAGAGTGTTTGTTTGGTCTGCTGGTTATTATTCCTCCTTCTGTTGAGGTTTTATAGCATCTTCTCTCAGTTTGAGGTAGGTGAATCCATAATTTTTCTTTTCAATGCATTTATATGGAATTTGGTTCTTTCAATTATTATTTTTTTATTTGATCATTTTATTTTCACCATCTCAATATACCTAGTTAAATTTTTACTGTGTTTATAAGTTATTAGAATTTTTTTAAAATGGATTTTGATGTGACTCTTCAGTTATACCTTTGTATTGGTGAATTTAGTGCATTTAATTTAAATGCATATATTTTTCCATGCTGATTTTTTTTATCTAGGTGAAAAATCTTGTTTTTAATTTTTTTAATATGATTCTCACCTTCATAATGCACACAAATAATTTGTTTTTGTGTTTTTCTAATGATTAAATTTATTAAAAATAGGTTTTCATGATCTTTATGTGTAATCTTTAGGATTTTGGCACATATGGTGTTCTTTGTAATTAATTGTGTTTACTTAAATCGATATTTGGGGTTTTTATGAAATTATCAACACTCACTATATTGTGGATATGTTTATTTGGTTGTAAAATTTGGTCTAGATTGTACGGTTTTTAAATATTATGGCATGTTAAATGTGTTAAAATGTTTTAAGAAGAGTTTAATGATTCACAAGGGGATGATTTTATGTTTTCTAAATAAGGTCGGTGGTTGGACAAGGTTTTCAAGGCAATGGTTGTTTTATGGAAATGGTTTTTAAGTGTTGTATTGGTGTTTGGTGTATAATGAGATGTTGGCGCATCTATGGGTGCACTAAGTGCACACATGGATGTGTCCAGAAATGAAGGTGGTGCCAAAAGTTGGGTCTTTGTATAGGTTATAAGAAATTTATTTAAAGGTGTTCCTCAAGTTTTTCCCATTTGGCCTTAAAGCATAATTTGGCATGAGTTAAAATAGTAAATTCCATTTAGTAATTGTGAAGAGCTTTTGTGTGTGTTTTTCAACATAAGGTCCCATTTGGATTTGTAAATCATAAATTGGTGTCTTTAAAATGTTCTCAGTAAATGCATTAGAGATGTAAACCTAAGTTCGTGTTTGTAATTTCCAACTCTAGTTTAAGGTTTGTGTTGACTTTTTGAAATGATTGTGTTATAGATATTGGGTTCCCATTTGGCATCCTTAAGGTTTTGTGAAAATTTTTAAATGGTTATATATATGTTGGCCCAGTTAGAGCCTTAGATGATGTGGAATATATGTGTTTGTATCTATATATATACATATATATTGGGAACCTCTATAGGTGGATATCCCTTTATGGGTTATTTTATAGACTGTTCGTATTTGGGGTTGGCGAGTGTAGTGGCGGTAGGTAAGATGAGTCACGTGTATGAGGGCCTCCTACTTATAGAGTGTTACTACCATAATGGGTTCTTTGGAATCTTTTAGATGATTGAGTGACGGTTTCTAATCAACCCCGATTAGATGGGTTGGTTCACCTAAATTTATTATTTGTCGAGGTGGGATTTTTCACTGGATTTGGTCAATTTTAGGGTGGCTAGTTGGTTATAGACTTAGTATCTTCACCATATGCTGGTAGGTGGTTCAGAACCAAGTACGTCCAGGGGTCTTCTAGGGCTGTTTAAGATCACACATGGTTACTTAATAATTTTTATTTATTTTTTAATTTATTTTTTACCGGTTTATTTTTGTCTTGCACTGTTTACCTATTCTACTTTAGCCCAACTTTGGTATCTTTTGTTTTGGGTTTTGTTTTTTAAAATGTAAAATGGTTTAGGAAATGTTATGTAGCGTGTGTTGGATTTTTAAATTAAAATACAATATGTAGCTTATTTTAAAATGTAAAAACCATACTTTTATATTTTTATTTCAATCTTGCTCTATTGGATTGTTTTGTGAAGGGACATTCCTGGATTCAGTGGTTTATTCTTCTCATCCCTATTGAGCATTTCAATGGTCACACCTATTTTATCATTTCATTTTTTGGTCTACTTTTACATAGGTTCTCCTAGAGGAGTTTCTCAATATTGGAGTAAAGTTGGTCTTTGGGTGGGTGGTTACCTAGAAGGTCACATGGAGGTATGTGTATTTTTATTTTCTTCCCTCTGCTAGTTTTTTTTTATCATCGGCCTTTATTTATTTGGTTATCTTTTTTTCATGAGCCAAATTGTTCCCAACCACTGAATTTTGATTACCAACACTAGTTTCCATCCTGAGGGGATCAGGAATGCCCATCGGGTTATGTCACAGACTGGCTCGGGTGACCGATTCAGGGTCTACCTGGGTTGGTTTATGACAATGATTATAGTTAAAAAAGGGTTAACAAGGGGGTGAAATTGAAATACACAGTTTAAACTATAGATTATACATGTTCAAATTTTATTTTTTATAACATATTTATACCTTATCATGTCCATCCCTATAAATAAAGTCCATTTGGTTAATGTTGTCATGATTATGATATATATTATAATTATTTCTTTTTTTTAATTCAAAGTGTGTCCTTTCCATCACCTATTAAAGGGAACCTCCTCACTTCCTTTACAAACAATGGGGCTTCCCTCTATATCAACCAAGTCATATGATAATAGCTTCCTAGATACATTATTTACTTCCATGAGCATGTATTATACCCCCCATGCCCATCATATTAAGGCTTAAGGTTCGATCCCAGGGATGTCTCTCAAAGAAGAGGTAATCATCTTACGAAACACCTACAAAGTTTATGTACTTCATATAATTACTATACACATGTAGTGTCCATATTAACAGAATTAATTTATAATCATAAATATAATTATTGGTTATCATTATTATGTGAAAACCATTTTCTACCTACTCTCCATTAAATTAGAAATGAATGTATCGCATATGCGTATGTATAGACTACTGCCTCCGCGTAGAGATATGATTCATTTTCCATCACCATATTTCTTAGATATTTGTTATGACTAATTTAATGAAAATATATAATATCCATGAGATATTTATTATTTTATAATACAATTTATTATTTACCCATTTACCCTCCACCTGTTAGAAAATTAAAGTTTCATATGTGCATACATGTGGACTACCACCTCCAAAAGCAGGTAAAATTAGTTTTTTATAAACTCTATTAATGGATGATTAAAAAAAATAATATATAAAAATTAAAATTATTTATTGATGAAAATTTTGGAGTGGATGAAACCAAAATCCCTTTGAACATAGAAAACCTATAAATGTTTTTATTTGATTATAAACTGAGCGGTATCAACACCTCAAGCATGTATTTAACTGATTTAATAAACATATAAGGAATTATAATAAATGAATGTGAAGGTATGAAAATAAGGAAATATAACATAAATATTTTCTTTGTCAAGAATAGAATTTGAATCTTTTCATTATATAGGATATCAATTATATACGTGGTGAATCATACTCAATGTAAGGGTTAATTTAACTCATTTTATTTTAATTAGGTTAAATTAATTCCTTATTGACTAGTTTTTACAATGAATAAGTGTGTAATGACCTATTATTATTTTTTATTTCAACTTGTTTTATGTGTATTTAGTTTTTTTAAAGATAATCACTTCATTGATTAATTCTCAACTAAATGTTACGAACTTTATAATGGTTTCTCCACACACATTTCTTTCTATGATACATATTAGATATTCCACAACTTTTTCTTTTTTAGGGTGTATATACTAACCCTTAGATATTTTATTTCTTGAATCTATATATATTTATGGTATTTAATGTTTCATTTGAAGTTATTTCTTTTAAGGGGGTAATGATTAAAACGTTTCCAAAGTTGTAAGGGATTATTTCATAATAACATCCATATTCAAGATTTTTAATATTTTTGTATACATTGGTGGAATAAAAATATTTTTCTATCTTAACCCCTACATATTATATTTTTATTTGGTTATTTCCTGAAATTACATGGTACACATTTTTCCCTCTCTCTATGTACTCAAAAGTCTTATAGATTTATTTTATTAAAACTAGATTTTTTTCTATTTGGTTGGTAATATTTTTTCATTAATAAACATATTTTCTATAAAATGTTTTCAATAATGGATTTAATATTCCAAAATTATTGATTAAATTCATTTTTACTAATTTTTTAATTTCTATAAAAAAATTAAAATGAATATTCTTAGTATTTCTTAATCAAGGAACTTTTTGACTAAAGGTGTGAACAAAATATATGTATTTATAATTTATACATGAAATAATTTTCCCGCCATCATAAATATTTTTTTAATTTAATAGTCCTTTATATGTTTCCAAGGCCAATTTCAAATAAAATGTTTTCCCGGATATTCTAGAATTTTTTAGATTCTAAATATGAGATTTCAAAATGAAAAAGGGGATTTTCCTAAAAAACCTATTATGTGATATATTAAAATAATTTTCATTTATATCAACATAATTTAAAAAATATTATGATTTAATATGGATATAAACTACCAATTCCTCACATTATACTTATATAGATGTCTTATTATCATTTTTTCTTGGGAACTTATTAACTTTCCATGTGTTAGTTCTTCAATTATTGAATTTTTTTGATTATTAAGGCATGATGATTTTTTATACTTTTTTTTAATATAATAAATTAATTTGAAATATTATGTGATTTTTAAGGGCTATATATAAATAGACCATTGTTAACTCAGAAGGTCAAATGAGATAAAACATGTTGGTTATTTTGAATATTCCTTTTCCATTTATGTATTATATCAATGATGAAGTCCTCAATGCTATGATTAAAATGTCTAAAATTATTAATTTAATTATTATATAATAAATTATTGATGTTAATTAAATTTTTCAAATAATTATTATATCCATGGATAAGTTTCAAGATCATGTTACTATTTATGTGTAATTATTTAGTCATCTTTTAATATTGCAATATTTTTAATGTTTTAATTATCCTATGATAGGGTCAACTATATTCATTCCCTTACTAAGCATCTAAGACAATCCTTTTCTTATTTTTCCATTCCCTAAGATTCTAGGAAGTGTACTATGATTGATATGTAAGGATATTCTAGATGAAATAATAATGTTCTCAAAGTAAATACTGTGTTTTATTTTACATTTTAAAATATATAGTAATATTCATGAATATAAATAGTTTTCCAAGACTACTAAATTATTCAATACTTTAGGATGTGATCCCTTCTATATTGTCATGATTTAGTAAAATAACCACCAAGTACAAGTTAATATATTCAGAGTGTTACACATTGGTATAAGGGTGTGGTCATAAAGTGATTTATTAAATAATTTCAATCTTGAACTTTTGATTTCATATTTTATTATATTATATTACATAATTTAATCCACTTAAATTTATCTCAAATTTTTATTAATTATTTTAAAATACATTTAGAAGGAGAAATTCACAACTTTTGATATTTACATGGAAAACATTAGTTTAGAATTATTGAAATTTCATTCACTAAACCTATCTAAATTTAAAAAATATATTTTTTAGGAATTTATGGATATCAGCCTTATTTTCATTCAACTGAAATAGGTGATTTGACCTACTATATGATTCCCAAATGAAACATAAAAATTAATAAATATTCTAGAAGAAATAATTAACCAATTATCAATAAATGTTTTAGTAATCAAGATATATGAATCTAAATGGTTTTATTCTGGTTGAATATGAAAGATAACTTAGTATCCCATATGTCTATAAAATTTCAATGATTTATTATATCATTAAAGCTATAAGTTGTGATATTAAATTATAGGGAACTAAACTATCAGTGATGAAAAGAAATTATTATTTTATTATTTTAGATGTAATAGTTCCCACATATTTCTAAATTAATTGGAATCCTATAGAATGAAATTTATTAAATATTCAAACAACATCTCGATTGATCATATTTCAGTATTTTTTTATTAGGGTCAACAATACATTTACAACACACATAAATAATAATAATTTCAATCTTCCACTGATCCTATTTATAAGTAGGGACCTCTAATTCTATCCATGGTATTATAAAGAGTCATGATGAAAAATAGGAGGATAAGAAAATCCTTGTGAAGAGTTGTAACATATATTGATGTATTATTTGTCTATTTCATTCTCTATTTTTACCATTTACATCTAACCCCATTATGATCGATTAAGATAGTTTCTCATATTATAATCATAATATCTATCTTTTTACACTTTGAGAGACTATTAATAGTTTCAAGTTTGTGTTATTTTGACATTATTTTTATTCATTTTTTTCATTTTTTTCTACTAATATTCTCTAATATGAATCAAAGTAAGAACATACTCATTCTTTCATATATAAACACGATTTTATGATGTTTTGAGGCGGTTTTCTTCATTTCTCACTCTTTCTTTTTCATGAGTGATATTTATGGTTTCATTAGTTGATTAAATCCACAGGTTGGAACTCATGATGTTATATGCCTTAGTTTGAGAAAAGACCATTTATAGAAACAAAATCAAAAAATATATCGATTTTATCACCTATTTCCCAAATGATTTTGAGTAATGATATTCGAGATAAATTGATTGATTCCTAGTTTTTATTTTGAATTACAAAGTGTATCCAATTGAGTAAAATGAGATATCCTATTAATATTTAACATATATTGTTGATTTATTCTTAGTATATGTCGATGATTATATTATTTATCCCATAACCTTTGAGAGAAATGATGTGTGATCATCAAAAGGACACTTATCTAGAGAGGTCATGATTTCAATATATATAAACATTAATTTTAATAACATAGTTTTAATTTTTTATCTCAAATAACATCCCACACCATTTTCCCCCATCTCATTTATTCTTTTGATTTTTTTTTTACATTTCATGATATAAGTTATTATAGGAAGATAACCTAGGGTTACAAATTTACTATTGTTTTTCTAGTCTAAATTAACAAACTAATTTTAGTAATTGAGAATCATGCTCAAATTATGGTACCATTTCTATAGAATCATATAATATTACCATATAATATTAAAATATTTCAATTCAAGTAACATTAAATCATATAAAAAACAAAAATATAAAATTTTAACAAGAAATAAAATTTCATAAAAAAGAGATGAATTTTTTTACTTTCATAAAATAATGATATTTAGTGACACATATTATTGTGGGGGGAATTTTTTGATGACCCTTAACATAAAATGACAATTTAAGATAAATAGTTAATATAATCACACACACTCACATTTCAATATGAAACTTTTGAGATTAAATGGAAACTTGATAACAATTTTAGGATATTATTTCTGAACTACCAATGGATGATTTTGATAATGATATTCCATCTAATGTTGTTATGATAGATCAAGATGATATAACTAAGTATTGGGATGAATTTTTGGAAAATAAAATACCAAATTATTATACCATCATAAATAATAAAAAATTAGTACCCATTTGTATTTATATTTATTTTAAAGAATAAACCATTGAATTGGTATAATTCTAATAAAAATGAAATATATTGACTACCTACCTCAATCCATGAAACCCTAATTAAAATAGGCACCATGTAATTAATATACGATTAAAGGTGGTACAACAAATGGAGATAGTCTAAAAATGTTCTCATTTTTATATAATTTTATTGATAGTGAATTGGGATATATGTTCAACTATTTTTTAATATGAATATTTGATCAAAAAATAATTTATCTTGAGATTTATGAAGATAATTACGAACACACCATAAATAATTTGGTGGTGTCAAAGATTCACTAATGAACCACCAAATTGGTTGTAATTCAACATGAAAAATATATTAATATTATTGTATAGATGAGACTACCTCTAAAAAATGTAAACTAAAGGTGGATACCAGAATGGATTACAAGGATCACCCATTATTACCATACCCTCAACATTTTCATCTATTTTCTATGCACATTCTTAGGGATGAGTCAATATTCTTTTCTTCTGGTGGTATCCATTATCATTTTTTACTCATGGGCATTATTAAAACACACATGTGATAGTATTTTATCATATATACATTAACTGTATCCAAATTAGGTTATCGCAATAGTATTTCCTAATCCTACATAATATAAACACAAAAGAACTTGGGGATGACTTAATAATACCTTCCCACTCCCTCTCTCTCTATTTCTCATTTTCATTTTAGTTTCCATGAATAAATTATCATGATTTTTAGGTTATTGATAACAAGAATAATAATATATTAACTATATCAACTCAATATAACAACCAAGTAGAAATTATTTATCTATATTATGTTTAGTATCCAAAACATTCAATTTACAACAATAAATATGGTAATATATATGGTTTGGAGGATTTTTATTTATGTGTTTGTTCTTCATGGTTAATTAATTTTTATTATGTTTAATATTTTTTTATTGATTTTTTTTGTTTTTAGGAACACTGAACTTAAATGAATATCCAAAATAATTTGACATACTCGAGAATATTTTGGGTTGAATTCCTTGGTTATTAAATGATAACATTTTAATTAATTGTTAACATTTTACATTTTCCTCTTTATTAGGATTTTCAATAATATTTATGATTTTAAATTTCTTTTTAAAATCCATGTCCATGAAACACTAACCCAACTTTCTTATTCCACCATATGAGGTATTCTAATAGACTTTATATATTTTATTACCAATACTCTAACTTTCATGAGATAAATATGATATTTGGGTGAGAAATATAACTTTTTATTGTTTTATTATTGAAGAATTAGAGTTTGTAAAAAAAATTAACTTGGTTGTAGAATTTATTTTTCTGGCCCATATTCTCCACTTTAGACCTATCATTTACATCAACCTTTGTTTATCCCTTATAAAAAACAAATTTACTTATATTTTTATGAAATATTACAAGACTATTTATCTTTATTTAACATCAATATTATTATATTTTCATGATTATTTCATGAATGATTGTGGGTGAAGGTACTTTCATGTATATTTTTTGAGAATAATCTCATTTTTTAGTGTGTGAGGTGTGTGTCATTATTATTAAAAGTGGATAGAGAATAGTTATGGGTCAATATACTTATTTTTTCTTTATTAATTTAACCATTTTTGTACTAAAGAATAAAAATAGAAAAAAATGGACATGATATAGAATTATTTATTATTCTTAATTTTATGAAACATATCCCTCTCAATATTAATGGGTATTAAGTGTTATATTATGAAGAAAATATTATTTCATGTCATCTTTCCTAAAAAATTAATAGAGGTGGAATTAGGATGAATCAATTCATTGAAATTATTATTTTACTCCTAGTACATGTCACAAAATGGTATTTTAGTGTATAAATTGTAATGGTAAGTTTTCTATAACTTTATTATGGTTTAAAAAGAATATTTATTCATTATATTCTCGAATCTAACCTAACCTTTTTATCCTAAAATTTTTAAATATTTTTACCCACCAACCCAAAACCACAAAAATAATATTAAAATAAACCCCATGTTAGGAAATTATTTTATAAATCATGGTATGTAGAAATGATAATTTTTATAACAATATGGGGATACATTCATTTTACAAGTTTGATCAATAATCAAGAATAAATTTCATATGAGAGAATAGTGATATGAATTTTTATGTGTGGAAGGTGTGATTTTTTCTTTAATCGAACTTTCAAGTTGAATAAATTTAAATGTTTGAAAAGAAATATGAAAATTAATTTAATTTAATAAATTATCAATTATCAATTCCATTTTTAATAGAAACTTGGAAAACAACATTTTTGGTATTCTTGTAATATTATAAAATAAACTGATCCAAATTCGGATATTAATTTTCAAAATTATCCATGTTTATTCGGGATTTATTTCATTAAATTAAACCATGTTATTAATCCAAATTTGTAAGTTTGAAATGAATTTTGTAAATTTAAAAAACATTAAGAGAATATTTTTTTTAGAATTAGTAAATTGGTCTTAATTCGTGATATATGTATCTAAATCGTATAAATCTAATTAGATATGAAATCGATATTGTTTTACCATATCTATATATAATATCAAGTAAATATTAATCATTAACCCTATTTAAAAAAAAAATTTGACGGAAATGAATACGTTTTTATGATTAGAAAAGTTTAGTTTATAATTTTAGATCTAAAGTTTCATACAAGTACATATTATACATAGAGTTTTTTGGAAGAATAGTTAAAACCTAGATGAATAATTCATAGAAGATAAATTTTATTTATTTATTTGTAGTGGGGTCCAATAAAAAATTAAAATCAGAAATATATAATTAGTGTGAAAATCAACCACACCACATTCTTATTAATAGTTTCCTCCAAATCCGAAAATTTGGTTTAAACAATTCAATAAGAAAGTGAGGAGAGTCTAGGAAAATTAAAGGTGATATAAGGATGATCTATTGATGTATTCATTCTTCATTTTTTACTACCATCATACTATGAACTTTAAAACCCCTCTTTTGATCAATCATGGGAGTGTCTTCTAATATAATCCCAAGTTATGTGTTTATACTCATTGATAGAGAAAACAGAATTATGTTCTTTTTTAATTTATTTTATTATTTTATTAAATTGTTTTTTTATGGTTTAATTAAATATGAATCTATAGAAAAATAATCCTTATGAATTCATTCATAAACCTGATTATTTGATGATTTGAGATTCCTTATTTATTCTCTCACCATATCTTTCTCATTAGTGTTCTTGTGTATTTCACCTGTTGATTAAACACATAAATTAAAACTCATGAGAGTTTATTTTTTATTGTGATTAAATTTTATTTATAGATACAAACATAGATAAAACATCAATTATATTGTGTGTTTTCTTCATGAGTATAGATAATTATATTGGAGAAAAATTGATCGATTCCTGATAGTTTTTTAGAAAATTACATCATTTTTCTAGTTGAATAATAGGTGGTATCATATTGATAGTTCAGATTTTTATTGGGTTCAACTTGGTATAATTATATGAATTTATGATCTATCTCTCATCCTTTGATATTGATGACTGTTGATCACCAAAATCCACTTACCCAAGTTGTTCATGATTTCTATACATAGAAATTCTTGCTTTAATAACTCAACTTTTTTTATTATCTTCAAATCATAACCACTCTCAATTTTAATCAAAAACATTAATTATTTTTTTATTTCATGATCTCAGGAATCTTTGGTAGATGACCTAGTTTCGCTCTTTAGTATATTATTTATAGTCAAAATTAACAATCTAATTTGGTTTATTTATCAGTGAAATTAAGGAGTAATATTTTTTCATTTTTTTTGATTCTATGTGTTATTCCGAATTTGTGGGTTTCTCATGATATTTATCCTCATTAAATCAATTAATTTGAAATATTAAATTTATTCTATTTTTATTTAATTTATTTATTTCACTAATTGTATGAATAATTATTATTATTGTCATTGTTTTTTCACATCTAACTATTAGTCCATTTGATTATATTCTTAGGAAGTACTTTTAAAAACCCATGGGTGGTATGGGATCTCATTCATAGTGATGGTCGTTAGTTATTATTCGATAATTGGATAATATATAAATTAACACTATATTTTTAATATATATTATTTTTAATTTACTATATTAATAAATATTATTTAGAAATATGGTTTTTTAATAGAGAATTAGACTCTCTATTTTAGAGTCATGGGTGGATTGTAAAAGTTTTCATTTCTATCAGTTTTTTCACATCCATTATAAGTGATGGATAAAGAGTTCATTTACTACTATAATTCATGAATATTATTTTTTAAATTTAACTGAATATTGTAATATATTATCTCGAATAAATGGGTCCCATTAGACCATTATAAGGCCCCATTCACACCTCCCCATAAGAATCGACAATTAACTAACAATAAGGGATTGAACCATACACTCAAGATATTATTCTAAAAATATTTGTTTTCTAAAAATAATATAAAAAATGGTAAAATACTACTAATGAAGAATATATTAAGGAATTATACAAGTAATCTAATCATATAAATACATCACATGCTATATCAATATTGGACATTTTATTAATATATCAATAGTTAAAAGGATCCCCTTATATGGTGGATCAATTAAAACACTATATAGAAGAAACAAAATAATAGAGAGGCATAAATATAGAATAATCCCAATAATTAGTGGAATAACATCAATCCATAACGAGATCTATCCACTTAGAGAAGCCTGATATAGGTCTCTAATTATTATTTGAATCCATTAAAATGAATTTTGAAATTACACCAAGATTCTCATACATTTTGGGAGTAATAAATCCTAGTAAGATACCAATGGCATGCTATTAAAATAAGTGAAATATATATTAATGATTTTTTTTACAAAAGAAAAAAATAAAACAAGCACCCATGTACAATTATTATATTCTATCAAGGTATTTATAAACAATAACTATATGTGATTAAATTAATGGAATAGAAAAAAACATTGTATTTTTTCTAGGAACTTAGAATTTTTATCAATAAAGAAACATGAGGAGGTATTCTCAATATCTAACCTCTCACATGATTATAATATTCTCATTATGTTATATTCCAATAGATAATCCTCATTTCCATTTATTATCACATAATATTTATGAGGAGGGGATTTAAATATCTAATTCCTTACATGGGAAAAAACATCATCTTGGGTGTAAGATCCCATATCTATACTCCTTGTATCAACCATCAAGGATATTGTTTGAGGAATGAATCAAAATAGTCAACCACACACATAAGATGAACTATAATCACCCAAATAGGTGAGTTCCCATGGATACATCAAAATCTTCATCAGACATAACTAGTAAAAATGTAATCATGTCTAAAAATTAACACATCTGGGTCACATATACTCAAACTATCCATAATCTATCATAATGATCATGTAAAAGTCCCTAAATCTATCCCATAATTCCACTCATGAATATTTTTGGCCCAAAGGAGACTGTTGGACACCCTCTATTTTATTAATATTTTTAATAATCATAAACCATATCAATTCCTATCAATCATGTCTAAACATTTCAATCATGATTATTTACATTTAAATATGTGAAATTATGTTTATATATGATCTCATATAAGTTTAGTACATTAATTTAATATTTATGTTGTAAGACAATACAAAAAAAAATATTTTCTAAGTGTAATAGACTGACACTGATAAAAGATATGGGATATTGATAGTTCAACTGACTCACTGACAGATGACCTACCAATGAAAATGGCCTACCGATGTAGATGAACTACCGATGAAAATGACCTACCAACACATAGGACCTATAGATTAGAATGACCTACCGACATAGATGTCCTACCAATGTAAATGACCTATCGACATAGAAAACATATCGTCAGTTCAAATGAACAACCAATGCATGGTGCTACTGATGCAAGGACTCACCAATAGTTAAAATGAGTCACCGATGAAATGAGTCACTGAAGAATGGAAAGACTAAAAAGATGACACACTAATGGAATGAGTCTCCAAAAGAAGGAGAGACCAACAGAGGACTCAGTGATATACTATTAAAAATTTTTCATTTAATATTTTTTCTAACCATCATATTTTGTGTGTTTTAATGTGACTGATTAATTTAATAACTTTTGTAAACACCTTAAATGAGGATGTTAGTAATACGAGGTAATATTTATACCTAGAACATGAACATTTTTTGCCTATAAGAATATATATACAAAGAAGAGCGTAGGAAAGATATACACAGAGGCATACTTGCGCAGACATGAATACACAAGAAGATACGAGCAGACCCCCCATGAGCACCATAAAAAAAGTAAGAACACACGATGAATTCTTCATTCCTTATCACTATGAACCAAATAATTGTTGTTCATAAAAGTTCCATCATCTTTGCAGCATCCAATGAAACCAAAGGAGAATAACATCTCACCCTCCTAGAAGAAAGAACATAGTGTTTCACAACACTCTGTTATTAGTATCTATTTCTAGAAGAGGAATCGATCTTCAATTCTAATACATTAGAGAGTCTAGAGATGGATTAAATAAAACATAGATCATCTCTAGTACCTTATTAGTATATTCCTCTCTATTTTGTACTATTTAGCAAAAATTTCGAGTAGTGTGTGTGTGTGTACTAAAAACAGACATCGTCTCCTGCACTAAACTGGAGGATACTAGATATCCTCAAACAAATGTCTTCTTACACTTATTTATCCCAAAAATAAATTTGGAAGAGGTCATCTATGACCTGATTGAAGTTTTTGTTCCCACGTAGAACTATATTAGAGGTCTTGTGACCTAGACAGTCTATATACTGTTGTGTTAACCCCAATCCAGAGTGTGGATCAAAATCATTATTAATATATATATATTGGTGGAAGGTGATCACCATGTGGAGAGGAATAAGTCTTTGTTTGAGACTTAACCTATTATTGTATATCCTCTTTGTTTTCAATTTAGTATTTCTCTATTTTAATTCATTTTTCAGAAAACTAAATTTTAATTTGATAGTTTGTCTTGTATAGTAGCTATAACTTTTTCCCCTTATTATAATAGTTTCAAAAGTTGTATCAATTTCACATCTTGTTATAACTGAGAATTAATCAATCCACTAAGAAACAATATTAATAGTCAAACTATAGTGATTTTACTACCTAGGTAAACTAGACAATTTAAATTTAAATTGGGGCAACCTTTTAAATAATTTTTTTAACAGAAATTTTTATAGGAACTCAATTCACCCCACTCTTGAGTATCCTACTCTGACCAACATTTGGTAGCATTGTTTTTTTTTTCAAGTTGAAGTTTTCAAAAAAATTAAATTATAAATTTGTTTTAAATTATTTTTCAAATTTGATTTTAGTTTTATTTTAAAGATATTTATGTTTCTATTATTTCTATATTTCTAGTTATTTAAAATACTATTTCATTATCATGGATAATTGATTGGATGGTGTTGCAACCAATAGAACTCCTTTATTTAATGGAACTAATTATGCGTAATGGAAAATTAAAATGAAAATGAACTTAGAAAGTGTGGGTTTTGAGATTTGGTATTCAATTATAGATTAATATAAGATTCATGCTACTGCTATAAATATTTGGAATGACCGAAATAAGGATCCCTATAACAATAGTTTCAAAGACATGAATTCCATATATTTTTCTTTAGGTGATGAAGAGTTTAATATAATTTCTACATGTAAAATATCTCATGAAATTTGAGACACTTTATCTGTTTCACATGAAGGAACCTCTAGTATTAAGTAAATAAGACTTAACACATATACTACAAAATATGATAACTTTATAATGAAGATTAATAAGCCTATTTCTAACATGTATCTTAGGTTTAATGAAATTGTGAATACTATGATCCCTCTAGGAAGGGATGTTACAGCAAAGGAGAAAATCATAAGAATACTCAGGTGTTTACCAGATAGATGGAGAGGAACTTCTGTATCAATAAAATAATCATATGAAATCATCATGTTAATAGTAAAGAAGTTGATAGGCAAGTTGATGATGTATGGGGAAGAACTAAAATTCAACAAAGAAGAGGATTATGAACCCAAAATAAAATTTGTTTCTTTCAAATGTACTGCCTCCAAGTAGATGGACAAAGTTCAAGATGAAATTGAATGTTCAAGTGATGAACAATAATTAATATATAGTGATGATGAGTTAGATCAAATATCCAAAATTATTAATAAATTTTTTGGAAAGAAGAATTTTTTTAGAAAGGCCAACTACCAATGTAAGTATGATCACAAGGGCCATTTGAAAAAGGATTAGAAGAAAGGTGATAATTCTAGGGAAATAATATTTCATGAATGTAAGAGAAAAGGAAATGTAAAGGCTGATTTTCTAAAGATAAAGTACAAAAAGAAGTATGATGATAAGGATAGAAAGTATAAAAAGTCCTTGAAGAAAACTTGTATTTTTCTGAGGATATCTCAAGTGACTCGGAATCCTCTCATGAAAAGTCAGATAAAGAAAATATGTGTTTTATGACAAACACATCTTATGTAACACTAAATTATCCGAAAAATAATTCCCTTTATTCTATAGATGAAAGTGATTCTAAAAATATGGAAAATAATGAAATGTTTGAATAATTAAAAATGATAGAAGTCACTTTTATTGAATTAAATGATAAATAAAAATCTTTAAAGAAATAACATGCTTTCACTACCACTATTAAATATGAAATTTCTATGCAAAATGAGAAAAATTCTCAACTGCTTAAAGAGAAAAATGAATATAAATTATCAAATAAGAAATTGAAAAAGGATCTAGAGAGGTTTACCAATGGTAATGAAATATTTGTTCAAATTCATGGTAAACAAGTAGATCATAAGTATAATAGTGGAATAGGATACCAACCAGGAAATAGGAATATGAAAAAAAAAACTAATTGTGTATCAAAATCTGGAAAATCCAGTTTTATGCCCTGTTCTGAAAAATTTTCTACAAGTTTCATCTATGAAACATTTTATATTGTTTCAAGTTTTTTTTTTGACCAAATAAAGTTTATTTTTAAAATACTATACAAACTACTTATATAAAACCCATAAAGAAAACATGGGTTCCCAAAGGTCTTATTACTAATGTTACTAGACCCAAACTAATCTGGGTACCAAAATATTTTCTTGCTTAATCTATTTTTTAGGAAAACAGATTAAAGAGATCATGTAAAATCTTCTAGTACTTGGATAGTGGATGTTCAAGATACATTATAGGAGATTACTCATTCTTTTAGAACATGATAAATATTGGTGGTGGGAATGTCACCTTTAGTGAAAATGCCAAAGGAAAAATAATTGGCCTTAACCAGATTGGTAAATCTAACTAATTTTTAATTTCTAATGTATTTTTGTTAATGTATTAAAATACAATCTAATTAGTATATCTCAGTTATGTGATGATGGTTTTTATAATAAATTTTAAAATGATGCATGTAATATTTTTAACTCTAAAAATAAGTTATTATTTTCTTCTCTTAGAAAATAAAATGTATATGATGTTAACTTATATTATTTAATTACTAAAAATTAATCTTCTTTGAGTGATTTACATAGAGAATATTGGCTTTATAATAGGAGATTAGGAAACCGTAATGTACACTCACTTAGAAAGATTAAGATAAAATTCTTAGTCAAGGTTCTACCTAAACTTGAGTTTTCAAATGAAAAGGAATATAATCCTTATCAAAATGGTAAGCAGCACAAGATCTATTTCAAACCAAAGAAAGAAGTTTCAACTTCTCAACCTCTTGAGTTGGTTCACATGGATTTGTTTTGACCTTATATAGTTTCAAGTCTGAGTGGGAATAATTATTTATGTGATCTTTTATATGCCAACTCTATATATGCTTGGACCTTTTTCATAACTCACAAAAGTTAAGCATGATTTCATTTTACCAAGTATGCTTGAACTGTAGAAAATCATAGTTGTCTTATAATTAAAACATTAAGAAGTGACCATGTCCATGAGTTTGAAAACCAAGAGTTTGAATCATTTTGCTCATAAAATGGCTACAATCATAACTTCTCTTCTCCTTGGACACCCTAGTAAAATGGAGTTTTAGAATGAATAAATAGAACCTTACAAGAAGTTTCTAGAACCATGAATAATAAGTATAACCTACCTGTATAATTTTGGGTAGAAGTTTTCAATACAATATTGTATGTAATCAATAGATTCTTGATTAGACCTATCCTTAAAGTAACTCCCTATGAGGTGTGGAACAATATAATACTCAAGGTACACTACTTAAAATTGGTTGGTTGCAAAGTATATATTCTTAACAATAAGGATAATTTGGGAAAAAAATCCTCCAAGAGTGATGAAGGAATTTTCCTAGGTTATTCAATTTCTAGTAAAGCCTATAGAGTCTTCAATGAGAGAACCAAATTTGTGGAAGAATCTATACATGTCATGTTTGATGAGACAGATCCACATGATCCAAATACCTCTCTAGAAAATCTTGAGGATGATATGTCAAACCTGGACATCAATACTAAATCTTCTGACCACCCTATAATGAAATATATTCAAAATTATAGTTCTATAAATTCTCTAGATTCTATTTATAATGAACCTAAACCTATTAAAGAATCTGAAATGACTAGCCCTTCATTTTCTAGACCTATCAGAACTCTCAAAACTGTTCATTAAATTATATTTTTTGAGATTTAAACAAAGGAACATAGAGTAGAGCTTCTTTAAGAAATTAGGTTGAACATCAAGATTTTTTGTCAGATCTTGAACCTAAGAACATCAATGATGCTATCAATTATAGATATTTGGTGATGGATATACAGGAAGAGTTAAATCAGTTTGAAAGAAAAAAATTCTAGAAATTTGTGGATAGACCCAAAGACACTTGGACTATAGGCACAAAATGGGTGATTAGGAATAATGTAGATGAAGATGGTAACATATTTAGAAACAAATATTTATTGGTTTCACCAGGTTATTTTCAAGAATAAGTAATTGTTTATGAGGAAACCTTTGCACCAGTAGCCATACTTGAGGCCATTAGAATCCAACTTGTCTATATAGCACATCTAGATTTCAAACTTTATAAAATGGATGTCAAGAGTGCATTCCTAAATGGGTATATAGTTGAGGATGTTTTTTTAACAACCTCGAGGTTTTACAAACCCTCATTTTACAAATAATGTTTTTAAATTAACAAAATATCTTTATGGTTTAAAGAAAGTTCCAGGAGCTTGGTATGATAGGATAATCACTTTTATTATTTTTAAAGGTTTTAAAAAAGGTATAGTTGATCCTAATATTTTTATAAAAATAATTTACAATGATATTTTAGTAGTTTAAATTTATGTAGATGATAATATTTTTATATTTTCTAAAAATTCTTTATGTATTGATTTTTCAAAGATAATGAAAAGGGAATTTGAAATGATTTTAATGGGTGAACTCAAATTCTTTCTTGGATTTTAAATATTTCAAAATAAAGAAGGTATTTTTTTGAATCAAAGTAAATATATTAAGGATCTTTTACAATTATTTTTCTTTAAAAGTAATAAGAGTAGTGACACTTCAATGAGTACCACTTGTAAGATAGACCTTGAGAAAGATGGTAAATCTGTTGATCAAAACACTTATAGAGGAATGATTGGATGTTTACTCTATTTAACTTCTAGTATGATAGATATTATGTTTAGTTTATGCATGTGTGCATGTTTTCAAGAAAACCCAAAAGATTCTAATCTTCTTTCAGTTAAAAGGATTTTCAAATACATGAAACATACTGCAAACCTTGTAATGTTCTATCTTAGAGGAAAACCTTTTGACTTAGTGAGTTATTTAGATGCTGATTTTGGTGACTGTAAGTTTGATAAAAAATACATCTGGAACATGTCACTATTTGGGAAAGTCTCTAGTTTCATGGTGTAGTAAGAAACAAAATTCAATTTCATTATCTACTGCTGAAGGTAAATACATAGCCGATGGTAGTTGTTGTGTAAAAACAATTTAGATGAAATTCACATTACTAGATTATAGATTTCAATACAGAAATATCTCTATAAATTCTAATAACCCAAGTGCTATTAATATTTCTAAGAATATTATTTCAAATTCTTGGAAAAAAAATATTGATGTAAGGAATAAATTTTTAAAATACAATTATCAAAAAAATGATATAACATTAGAGTTCATTGGCATAGAACATCAGCTTTCTGACATTTTCACTAAGTCATTGAACATTGAAATAATGAACTATATCAAACCTGAGTTAGGAAAGATCAATCTATAGGACCTTGTGTTGATATTCCTTTGACCATTTTAAGTGAATTTATCACCCCAACTCTGAAAATATGAAGCTGAAAATGTCATGCTAACACCGATAATTTTGTTATACCAACACAGTTGTCATACCGACATCGAAACTTGGTCAAAACGACAAAGTTTTCATGCTGACACTAATGCTATTTCATGAGGAAACAGTTTTCATGCTGACACCGATACTTTTTTATGTCAATACTATTTCATGCTGACACTTACTCCTTGTCAAGCCTACACTGTTAGTGTTAAGAAAAATCTTTCATGTAGACACCGATGACTCTCTATTTTTATACATTTTATGTTTTTACCCAAATGACATTGTTTCATTGATTTTGTTGAACCTGGATCATGATTTCCTGATTTTCTGATTTCAAAATCCCTAAATGATATAAATTTGAATTTATCCACTCTACTCCTTTACCCCTACACTCTCTTGATCAGTGCTCTCTCTACCTCTGACCTTTCACATTCAGAACTTCAAACCAAACTGTTGGAATGGTGTGTGTGAATCAATCTCTTGATGGTGGTGATTATCATGCATTAAAGAAACAAAAAGTTGAATCAAGAAAATATTTAGAACCTGTAATTCCTTCTCTGGTGAACCGTGTTATAACTCTATAAAAATAAGTTCTTTATAAATAGTTTTTGGAAAGAAAGTCTTTGCTGCTCAAGGTACTACAAGATCAAGGATGGCTTGAGTGGTTCTCAAATAATGAAATACCATTTTACTTGAAGCTAGTTCATGAATTTTACATGAATATGGAGTTCCTACTCGAAGGATGTGATGTTTCCTAGATCAAGTCCATAGTGAGAGGAAATAGAATCTCTTTTTATTCAAGGAAATGGGATAAATTTCTTAAATACCCTCATTAAGATGTATTTTATGATTCTCAAAGTACCTCTCCACCTGATAGTGATATATCCTACTTTGAGATAGCTCTGAATAAGCTTACTAATAATGATGAGCACAGGAGAACCATTTATATAGATTTAAGTAGAGAATATAGAAACTTGTTTAAGTTTATTCATCATCAGATATGTACTAGGAAAGGGGACTTTTCTTTTCTGAAGTATCAATATGTCTACTTGGTTTATCTGTTAAGAAAATAGATTAAGGTAAATTTGTGTAGATACCCAAGGATGATATTAGATATTCTAAAAGATAAAGGTTTTGTAAATGAAGGAGAAGAAGTTTTTTCTAAGTGTAGTGGGATCTGCCTTAGTAAATATATTTTTAAGAGGATGAAAATAAACTGGAACCCATGGAAGAGAGAATGGATTGGAGATGAAGATAAGATTAATGATAAGTTAAATATAATGGACTATCCAACTAGGCCTAAGAATATGGTTGATCTTGGTCTGGGATCAAATGAGGAAGTTTTTTACTCTTCAGAAGAACAAGAAGATCTTGCCACTCTAGTTATAGATTAGGGGTCACCTATCAATGATAGGAATGATCCTGACACAACTAAACCTCAAAAATGTTTTTCTTTTGGACCTCCAAGTCCTCCACTTTCCTTACCCTCTGATGAACCCACAATTGAAGATAATAGATTTGAGGAGACAAAAGTCTCATATAGTGTGGAATATGTAATTAGATCAAGTGGCTCTGAAAAAGCATAAGAAAGTGAAGATGATGAAAGTGGAAGTTATAGTAAAGAGGAATAAGGTAAATAATATGGTGATATAAATGGAAATTAAGAACATGTATCTAGACATGATGATGAAATCAGTAAAAGTGATGATGACCATCATTCGGCTGATCAAGGTGAAGATGTTGAAATGGTTGAAGCTATGGATCATGATTGGTTGGAAGACCCTCTTGATGTTGTTGTTGAAGTAATGGAAAATGCTGATGTTTTTGTTGAAGTGGAAGATCAATCAATTTTTCTACCTCATTTAGTTTATGAAAGAAGGATACCTCATGGTAAAGATGAGAAACTAGTGAGGGGAGGTCAGATTGAGGGGGTCCTCAAGAAAGGGGGAAGAGAATCAACTTGGAAGAGTAAGACTTGATACTCTCACTTCTATAGATGATGATGTAATGGTTTAATGGGAAAGGAATCCAAAGAATATAGCACTCATCTTAGATTATTAAGACTCAAAAGATGAAGTTTTTGTACATGTTGTAACGGAATTAGTGGATGAGACCCTTCCTAGTGAATCTGTCACTAAAGAAGATTTTGAAATTTATAAAGGAGAAGTATGTTCAGCTATAAGTATATCTATTCAATCTTAGAAGGTGAATTTTATTCAAATATCTAGAAGAGAAAACAATAATCTGAGTGATGAATTACACTCTCTTAGATCTTCAATAGTATAAATGAGTCATTTTGGGTAAGTTGTTTCTATTCCAAGTCATAGAGTAGGTATAAGTGAGGATGATGCGGCTAGTTTTTCAAATAAAGTGATAGAGGAGACGCAACCCAACCTAATTACAACTCTGAGACAATTGTTACAAGTAATTCCAAATTTAGAAAAGAAATTATTGGTCTTGATTATGTTATAAATAATTTGACCTCAGATTATAAAGGTTGTGTGAAGACCATTCTTAAAACTTTGAGGACTCATACCTCAACTCCTAGTGATATTCCTTCTATATCTGGTCAGACTTCTTAGACGCTGGACATTGAGGTAGTCAAAACTATTATAAAGGAGGATCTTCAAGCTCTATTTGATGCTTCTGGTTTGGTACACATTCAAAATATTGATAAGAACATAGATCATGTTCATGATATGGTCAAACTCTATTCCAATAGTACTGATACTAAAAATGCTCAGATCATATAAAAGGTGGACTACTATTTCAATAAGATCATTACCAAGCATCAGTTGACCAGTCTATTTATGTATTTGATAGAGAACCTATATTTTCATCTAGTAACCAGAGCTTTTAAATATCAAGTACAAAATATGAAATAATTCACTCCTCTTTTGAAAAAAATCTTGGAGAATAAGGAAGACTTTGAGATTGCAATGAAGTATGGTGGTGAGATTATTGAGTATTTCATTAAGATGTTAAGTCTATACCTTCATGTTCAAAGTGAAGTGATTATAGTGCCTACTGTTGAACCTCTTGGACTTCCTGGATCAGTGCCTCCACCTCAAATGTCAACTTCTCATGCTTTGAATATGATTCTCCTAGTGATCCAAGAATATAATCAACCTCGTGTGTTTTCACAACACAAACCCAACCTTGTACCAAATGTTTTAGAAAGAGTGATCCTGGATCATCTAGATATTTACTCAGACCCTCTAAATTCTCATCCCTCACCTACTGGACCCTCTATTGATTCCTCTTACAAAGGAAAGGAACCTCTTAATCCTCAGTTGTAATATGAATCGTTCTCTAATAAGGTTGTTTGTTTGAATTTTTTAATTTTGTTTAAATACTTGTAATACATTGTACTTTATTGATTAATGAAATTTTGTGTTCTTATCTTTACTCTATTTCTCTTTTATCTATTACTTTATGATACTTTGTATTTCTTTGATACCTATTTTCTTTTTGAGAATACGAAAAGGGGAGAACCAGTTTTTCATTCTATTTATTTAATTTATCTTTGATCTCACTCCTATATATGTTATTGTTCTTTGATACCATTACTCTTTATTTTACCCAGGAATCATATCTATATATTATAAACAATCATCAATAATGGGAGATGATAATTATAATGATTTAATTCCACATAAAATGATTGTACTAAATAATACCATGATTTGTGATCATCAAAAAGGGGGACATTGTTGGCCCATAGGAGACAGTTGGCCACGCTCTCGAGTGGTAATAGTTTTAATAAAACAAATCATGTTAGTTCTTATTAATCATTTTTAAACATTTTAATGATGATTATTTACATTTCAATATGTGAAATTATGTTTATATATGATCTCATATCAGTTTAGTACATTCTGTTAATATTTATGTTGTAAGCCAGCCCAAACCAAAATATTTTCTAAGTTTAATAGATTGACCCCAACAGAAGAGATGAGATATCGATAATTAAACTGACTCACCGAAAGATGAAATTTAGATGTAAATGACCTACCAACATAGATGACCTACCGATGCAAATGACCTACCGACGCATATGACCTACCGATGAAAATGACCTACCGATGCAGATAACCTACTGATGTAAATGACCTACCGAAGTAGATGACCTACCATCATTTCAAATGACCTACTAATGCATGGTGATACTGACACAAGGACTCACTGATAGTTAAAATGATTCATTGATGCAATGAGTCATTGAAGCATGGAAAGACAAAAAAAATGACACATCAATGGAAATATTCACCAAAATAATAATATATTGACCGAGGTCTCACCGATAGACTGTTTAAATTTTTTTATATTTAAAATTATTTCTAATAGTAATATTTTGAGTGTTTTAATGTAACTGATTAATTTAATTCCATTTTGCAGACATATTAAATGACGATATTATAAATGAGATGTACTATTTCTACCTCAATCATGCACATTGTCAAGATGTAAGAATATATATATACAAATAAATTCATAGGAAATATATACACATGTGAAAACTTTCACATAAACAAATACACAGGAAGATATGAGAAGAACCCCTATGAGAACCATACAGAAAGGAAGAAAAGATGAGGAATTCTTCATTCCTGCTTGTTATGAACATGAGAACTTCTATTCATAAAAGTCCATCATCTTTGTAGAATCCAATAAAACCAAAGGAGAAGAAAATCTCACCATCCTAGAAGACAGAACATAGTGCTTCACAACACTCAGTTTTCAGTGTTCGTTTCCAAGAGGACATGAGCTTCAACTATGATACATCAGAGAGTCCAAAGCTTAATTGAATAAATCTCAGAGCATTTCTAACCCCTTCTTAATATATTCTTCTCTATTGTGTACTATTTAGATAAAATTTTGATCAGTGATTGTGTCTATAATAAAAACACACGTTCTCTCCTACACTAAACTAGAGGATACTAGATATCCTCAAAAAACTGTCTTCTTACCCTTGTTTATCCGAAAACTAGTTGTGGAATAGTTCTTGTGTGACCTGATTGTAGTTTTTGTTCCCACGTAGAACTGTTGTAGATGTCTTATGACCTGGATAGTCTGTGTACTATTCTATTAACCCTGATCCAGGGTGTGAATCAAATTTTTTATTTATATATATTTCTTGGTGGTAGGTGATCTCCAAGTAAAGAGGACTAAGTCTCTCCTTGATACTGAACCACTTATTTTATATATACTGTGTTTTTAATTTAGTCTTTATCTGTTTTAATTCATTTTTTAGAAAACTAAATTTTACATTGATATTCAGTATTGGATATTAGTTATAACTATTTTTTTCTTTATTAGAGTAGTTTCAAAAGTTGTGTCAATATCACATACTGTTATAACGGATAATTAATAAATCTTCTGGGAAACTATTTTAAAAGTCAAGATATTATAATTTTATTACCTTGGATAATTGTACTGCCTTATTTTAAATTGGGGGAACCTTTTAAATAAAACTTTTAACAGAAATTTTTATAGGAACTCAATTCACCCCCTCTTGAGTATCATACTCCAACCAACAAATACTTTTCATAATAACCATGCCTACTCACCAATACATCCACACTTAATGGAATAAATCACCCTTTATTATTGGATAATCCCCAAGAACACCCAAAAAAAATTGATCCTAAATATATTAAACTAGGTATGATCAACAAAAAGTAGACTACCCTACTTCAATATATTACATAAGTTTTGGTTCCATCCTACCAAATCCATTTCACCCATATCTACCCTCTATGTTCTAAATTACATGAAATCTCACTCACATAGTCTATTTGATACACCTGGTAAAATAATAATAGGAAAACACAGGCAGTTTCATGCATGACAGCACATCCATTCATATACAATTGTTATATAATGGTAAGGAATCCCATCTTGGAGGTTAAGGGAGCTCACTTGACAAGTAATGTCACCATATGGAAGAAAAAATAAACAAATCCATAAAATCATCCAAAATACCTAAGGATTAAGGATTCACCATTAGAGGAGATCATATAATTATAAATGGGGAAATATAGGGAATATACAAAATTTTTGTTACCAAGAGAGAAAAACTACAACAACCAACACATTAATAAAAGAAGAAGAGATATCAAAGTACATTTGTAGTCTAACAAAGACTCTAAAAATCATTGGTAGTAAAACAGTGGTTAAGGGGTGAGCATGGAAATGATTAAAGGAGACCAATAGGGTAAATTCCTAAAATATACTTATAACCCAATTAAACTACCATAGGGTAACTGATTATCAAATATCAGGTAACCTATGGCTCATTGGCCACTTAATACACTCCTACCAACAAGCAAATGGGGCTCTATGTTCTATAGGGCCATTGACCAGGCCACTGGGTACTAGATGGATTTTCATCTGGTAATTGGTACACCTATACTATATTTTCAAGTGGGGTTTATGATAAAACATTTTTCCAAACAACACCTAACCATTTTTATCCTCATTCACATCAATATTCATTCAATAATAGATAATTTAACGAATGAAACAAGCTATGAATTAATATATGAAATTTAAGGGTTATTGAAAACTCCCTCATTGATGGATTATCATCCTCGATAATCATATATAGGGATCATCACTAAATAGATCTTGTTATGTGGCTTGTATATTTGAATAATATTCATAGTTCTTCCCCTAAATGTTCCTGTACTAAAACAACACATGTTCAAAAGGTATTTTATTCCCTCACATCATCTTCTAGTTGTAGTCCATGATACAAACTAGGTGCTTCTCAAATAACACATCCACATACAGCTTTAAAATATCATTATCTATCAAGTATGTCATACGTGAATAATACTTATAGAGTTATGTCATGTGAAAAAAAATCATGAAATTTATGATTCCATACTGGAAGACCAAATTGGTAATCTACAACCCTGCTCTGTTTTTCAAATTACAAATACCCTAAAAAAACATGGCATGATATTTTCCAACATCATCAAACACTAATACACCAATAGAGGAAATACATGTAGAAATTAGTAGTTACCCTAGAAAAACTCCATGGTTCATAGAATCTTGTTAGGATATGGGAACCATCTTCTCTGATTGGTAACCGACCACTTTCTAATAAACTAAACCTTCTTGGTTCACTCTTACACTAAGATTAGACTAATTATTATCGAGTCACCCTCCTCTAACCAATTCATCAGTGAGTTGAATAGTGTATTATACAATTCCTTATAGGGGTATATTTTGATTGAATCATATTTAAAAAAATATATCTACCCAATAAATATAGTCCTCCCAAGCTCAAAAAAAAATAATCATGTATGCTTTGAGAATATCTTCATTTATACAAATCCTCCTCATAGGTTTCCTATCTATCTATAGTTGATTAGAAATTATAATCTTTAACTAAGACCCCATGTCCTTTTCAAGGTCCATCTGAAATATATATTTATATCACACATCTTTAACTAATATTATACACATGTATACATCATATAATATTATTATCTCTTGTACATATCACTTTTCTATCTTTTTCGATGACTTAGTATTCAAAATAAGTATAAAAGAATGTTCTGTATTTTCTATTATCTCCCCTACCACACAAATTGCATCATGAAAACTTGATGTCTCGGGTAGTTGGGTGATGATTTCTATGTTCCACTCATCTCAATTACTCACTAGAACATAAAGTTGATGAATTAATCCGTATATTTACAAGTGACCTTCCATTATCCTTTGAAAAGAAATGAATTAAGTAACAAGACCCATAATATATTTCCTGTCTCTAGATTACTAAAAACGACATATGATATCATGGTATATATTCATTATCCCTAGATTTATAACCAAATGCAGGGTGTGAGTGTCCTGTATCAACTCATATCTCATAGAAGTAAGTAATACTACCCTAAATTAAATTCATAGCACCACATACTCATGTTGTGAAAAACTATATCATCTAACATGACTCATTCATGTATCATAAATCAGTGTGAATCAGGATTCTGGATAGGATTTACCCAATAGTCTAATAAAGTGATAATAATAAAATGGGAAAATATTCTATCCTCTCATCCCTCTTACATATATGTTTGTATTATAATGATAATGCTCATTAGGTTCTACTCCACACTAGACCTCTGAACCCACAACTCTTGATTCCTCCAACTAAGATCATATTAAATGAAATTCCACATTTCTAGGGAATAAGACTTCTCAATGTCAAATTTCAGTAGGGACTTCTCCAAACACCTTCACCTTAGATTCAATTTTCAAAAGAATAATATGTATTCAAATATTTATTATTTTATTCAGATTAAGAAAAAATTATAGAATACATAATAAAGTAAATAATTTATGGTATAAACAATAATAGTTAGCACTAAATCATTGGTAGGGTAGTTCAACTTTTGGGATATTATCTTATAAGACCCATAATTGAAAACATAATCTCCTCTTGGTAATTAAACTTATAGAATACCATTAAATGAAACATTCTACACAAAATACACCATCCCTATATGATGACCACTTCAGAATGTAATCAACACTGAGAGGTAGATGAATCAGCATTAGGAACATTTTATACTATTATAACCTTTTATCCATTTACCTCTTAAACCTGTTAGGATATTAATTCCCATATTATCTTTAGCACATCGTATGAATGTATAAGAACGTATGTAAAATATGAAAAATGATATTTTTAAAAATTTCACTACTTAGTAAGTTTATCCAGTTCATTATACATGTTTTTATGAATTGTTCATGGATTATCCACCACACCGTGTTATCTATTACATATTTTTGGCTAGAAAACAATCATTATCCTAGGTGTGAGTCCCTACACTTTATGAGGTGGGATAAGAAAATATATATATATTCCTGGACTAGGGATGTACTCATCAATGATATAGATTCACACTTGTTATTTAAACTACCTATATTCATTGTCTCCAACTTCTTCATTTAGATACTTTTCAATACCAAGAAGTTTTTCCACTAGTTGAGACTTCTGATGAATGTCACATTATAAATTTGTTCATTTATTCCTTCATCTTCACTTGTTACATGCATAATAGTCATAAAAACATTCCCTTTTTTTCTTTCTTCATCAAAAAAATATATGTCTGATCCTACATCATATCATTTCACTCTTATACTATTTGACAGATGATGTTTGTCTAGTGATTTTTTTTCTTATGGCAGTTTATCTAATCCATTCTCCTTCTTCTTGGTTGTTTAGTACCTATTCCTTTGGTTATACTAATCTTTCTGAAATAATTTACTCATTTTAATACCTTATTTGCAATCACTTACCCTACACACTATTATTTTGATCATCAATTGATAAAGATACCCCATATGGTATCTAACCAATCCCTTCTTCATTACATTGAAAAATGAATGATGGATCTTTTCGATGTTTCTACTTAGAACGTTGCCCTGTTCTTTTTATGATAACACTAATTTTAAATCTTTGGACCAAATGAGAATTTATATCATTATCTATATTTGAAATTTTCTTACATTGATTAAATTATTATACATAATTTACAACAATTATCTTATATCTCATTAAAACAAGCAATTTATCAATACCCATTAATATAGGATGTGGTTCTCTATAATGTTAGGGTGAGGCATGTACTTAAAATTGAAACTCCCACTCAATATTTCCAACATCCTACTCAGAAACTTCCTCCTTTCGATTTCATTCAAAATTATTATATTATAAGAGTTAAAAAAATTCATAGGAACTTCATTAGGTCTTAGTGTCAAAATTATTATTCAATCCTTATAAAATATAATCTATAATCATGGACATCCATTTGTGTTTATTGAAATTTTGATCGTCCATCTCAGTATCAAAAAAAATTAACAACCTATGAAATCTATTTAAATAACTGAAAATTTTTTATCGAGAATATTATTATAGAACATCTTTTATTTGGTGAAACATCATTTACAGTTCCTTTAAAACATTTTAGGAACATCACTGAAATATCTCACAAGATACTTCAGGTGGATGATTATAAGATTCACAAATCTAAATATATTTTCTTTTATTGGAAACCATTGATTGATGAAATTCATTCAAGACTATTTTCCCTATGATCCTAAAAATTTTCATTTAGTGGAAACAAAACCATTTTTTATCGAAAATCATTTTTTTTGATTCCACTGCTTAGAAAACTCAGTCTGATAAATCATCACTCGAATAAATCTATATAATGACTTCATATGGATATTTCTCTCAAATATAACTAATTTTAGGAATCATAAACCTTTGTCAAATTATCTCCATATACTTACTCTAAATTGTTTAAGGAAATATATCTTTGATCATTAAAAAATATATTTCATCTAATTTTTTTAAAAAAACTATCTAATGACCTACATCAAAAAAATTATTTATCTGAAGATTTAAAAAGTCATCTATAATCATTACAAAATATCTTGTTTTTATGATCATCACATGTTTTACTGTTTTGAATATCTATTATAGAAAACTATTTGTTTTATCATCAAGATTATACATAAAATCCATTCATATTTACTTCGTAAATATCATCATTCAAATTCATGTTGCACTTAAAAATTATTTGGAAGTTGATTTCTACTAATATTAATTTTCATCAAGACTAGATCATTTCTTAATTGCTCATTAATATCCCCTTTGAAAACAGTTGATTAAAATCTATTTATGATCTATTTATCTTTATAAAAACATTACATGGAATCATATCCCTAAGGTATTGTGATGTTTGATCAAAGAAAAAAACTACAAAGAAACATCTAATATCATTTATTTGATCATTATCTATCTGATGTAAATATAAATTTTATAGGTAAATCATTATTTTCCACCTATAGTTTGACCAATTTAGTCCATTAAAATCAGTGGAATATTATTGTGAACAATTGGTGGTCTCCCATACTTTCATTGGTCATATTGGACATTAAATCATAGACTATCCAAGTAACTATGTTATATAACATTGGAATATTTTTCTAATGGGAACTCTGCTAGATGTTGTTAAATGGGAACCTTAATTTGATTACCTCAGTCATACCAAAATCATCAGATTACCTTAGTATAATTGAATCGATATGATCACATCATTAATTTTGGCCTCCCTTATATTATATTCACTATCTCTATCTATCCGGATCTATGTTCTTCATTTGGTAACATTCTGTCTATCAACTTCTAAAGGAACGTCCCTATAAAATCTTCATAATGTTTATTACAAAAATATTTCCCCAAACATCTAGTACAAGTTTAAGGAATTATCATTATCTCATCAATCATTATAAGAAAATTCAATATCTTCAAAATAACTTTCTTCTTTCTTAAGGTAATAAGACATGGTCAGTTATTTTATTCTTCATCCAATCATCCATTTTATATCAAATTTATTTTAAATCTTGGATATTACCACTAAACCTTCCAATAAATTCTTCTTTATATATTTTAAAACATATTGATAAAAATTAAATCTTTCACTGATGATCCTTGATGGGAAATAACTACCACTGACATTATGTAAAAATCACACACATTGTGGGATATTTAATTGACCCCTTTATATTTTCTTGGAAACTCATTTTAGATATTTATAAATAAATAGGTAAATATGTGAATTTATATCTTCTTTCTCTCCCATTTACTTTTCTAATCAACATTTAATTTTATACTCTCTATATCTTATTAACAATAAATAAAAATTTCATGGTAAAAGGTTATCATTTCATTATTAATCAATGTGACATCAATCAATTCACACTAAGTCTACATAAACCACTCTTGGAATATAAAAAAAGATTATTTGATTTGGACCAAAAAGTTATCATTTACCAACTACCTCTCTTGGCATAGAAAACGAGAGGATTCTATTTGGACCAAAAAGTTATCCTTTACCAACTAATCTTGATACTACATGGAATGAGAACTCATAAACATGAATTAAAGGGTTATCCAAATTTATTCAAAATAGGAGATACAAATTATGATATAAAACATGTTAATGATATATCAGTATAAAAATACTATAGTCTCTTTGAAAAATAGATCAAAAACATTCAATTTCATCAGGTTTTATAAGTGGCCTTAGAGAACTTTCCAACATCCATTTTATTCTATCACTAAATTATCTAATTCCCCCCTTTGTATTAAGAATTTTATTTTCAATAAATAATAATGATAGATTAAGGAAAAACATACCATTTTAATGAAATTAATTATTATTATCCTAGTGATTGTTATGTTTAATCAATATTATATAGAATATTCATGATGAGAATGAACCAAAATGGATAATTTCTTATGTGGATATAAATATTTAAATTTTTCAACAATACAACAAGGAAGATCCTTTCATAAAATATTTAGTTAACCAATATCAGAAATATTCCAATAAGGAAACCTTTATTATGTTGGATTTATATACTTTGAAGTTGTTCATATTACTCAGGTTCTCCCATTGAGTATATTCCTCACCTTCAATTCCATATTTTTAAATAATAGTTTCATTACTAAAATGTAGTGGTAATAAACTATCTATTTCTCTATAGTTAATGTAAAAAGAAAGGTTCATACGATTTTATCAACCATTTTTATCCATTTCCATTAGTGTCCACTCTTGATAATATAAAAATTAATTATGATTATGGATGTGTCGATCTTATTATTTTTTCAAATTATTTGTGAGGGAAATTTCACTTCTGAATACTCGTTCATAAACTTTTTTCACCTCGTAAAACATTTTTCATATTAAATAAGTATTTTTATGATGGAATTATTATAGAACAATATCTTGTAGGGTGTTTATCCATGTTTCACCCTACACACAAAACTTATTAACCTTTATGTGGAATCTTATGTTTTCCCTATTCACTATACTTTTCTTCAGTTTCATTATTTTTCCTTGTCTTCTCCAAATCTCCAGGCCATATTAATAAAACATCAATAGGTATGTATGCAATAGGTGGGGATTTTCCACATGGATTATTCTAATTTTAATCCTTATTATTATTTATTTTGGATGACTCACTTTTATTCACCTTAATATAGTTATAATCTAAGGTTTTCTCACCTTTATAAGATGAAATATTCTTTGGATAAGTTTTTCTTACAACATTATTCTTCTTACTTCCCAAGGAATCTTCTCCATTATTTATAAATTTATATAGTTTACTTTTTTTATCTTCTATTAATACACATTGATATGATCATGTACCAACAATGTGAACCCCATATTTTCCAACATCATAGGTATTTAGAAACATTCCGAATATGTTGGAAGTTTTAATAGTTTTTATACAGTATGGATGTTGTTTCTTGATCTATAGAATGAACCCCCCTTTACAAGGGTTTCCTCTAGGAATTTTCATTTATAGGATTATAAAAACATTCGAATTAAAAATTATTGAATCAATTGTATCACCAATATTGAACCACAAACCATTGTATTCTTATTTATTATATATATTGTTCTAGGTTTTTCTTCATAACTTGTTGGTATCTTCATGGGTAACTAGAATCCATATTCTTTTTTCTATCTAGAATATTAATTTTGTTAGACTTCTTATGGGCCTTCTCTTTACATAATTTTTTATACTTTTTCCAACATGCACTTTTCATGGAAATTAATTTATAAGAATTATTTATGGATAGTATGGATATAATCACCTTCTTTAAATATACTTGAGATAGGTCATTGAATGATGTCACAAACTTATTATCACATATTGGTGGTATTTTAATGATAGAATCATATAGAAATATTATAGTAGTTGCATCAACTTTCTTATTCATTTTTTAAGTATCAATATGTGTCTTATCATAATATCCTAACTAAACATCCCATTTTATACATCTCATATATAGGGTGTTTTTATAATATTTTATCATAATGATGTTATCTTCAAAAAAATTCTTCATTATTTCTACATTATCTTTATACAACTTATCTTTTGTTTTTAAAAAACAGTCACATTAATTGATCTTCTTATATTTTTCAACTAATTGAAAACCCATGACCTCAACACTATTTTCAAAATTTCTTTAAGTTCATTAATATTTCCTTACAATGTATTGCTGAATACATATTTATCATCATAATTTTTTATCCATTTTTATTTGAAATTTGATTAACATATTTCAAGATCCAATTTTCTTACTTCAAAGGCTCCAACTTTTTTAGGGATCATTATACCACCTAGAATTTTACATGCAAGGAAATCTCTATATCAACTACTTATACTTCCAACAGGGTGATGTATTCCTCCATAATTTGATATACAACAAAAACAAGAGGGACTAGTTCATTGGTAAAAAAAATACATATAATCTATTATTTTATCAACTAATATATATTGAGAAGTTGTAGATATATTATAATCACCACTTATGTGAAGATATTCTTCTTATGGATAGTTTTTAAATTAATTTCCATATAAATGATGATCACTTAACATTTTTTATTCACTTGAGGTGGGGATTTTTTCATACTCCTCAGTTTCATAAGGAACCACATATTCATCACATTAAAATCTTGATATATATTATTTGTTATCAAGGAATGGATAAATATATAATTTCTAATCCTTACACAAGAGAGATATCCTATTTAATTTTCATTACTATTTCATATTACTACATTGCATAGTGTGGGTAAAAATAGAACTCTACTCTGAGACAGTTGAATATTCACTGAAAATTATCTTCATTGATTAGAAAATAAGAAATCTAAAATATTTAAAATAGAATAAATTCATCATAAATAATTCAATAGATGTGAAACTATACTCTGAAACCAATTTTGAGGAACACTTTGGGATATTATAAACACTCTGGGGAGGGTGAATTAGTTTTGGGAACTTTTTGACTAATTATAAATTTTTATCTCTTTACCTCTAAGACATATTTGAATATTGATTCTCTTATTCTATTTTCCTTATAATATGCATGTATATGAAAGTAGGTGAAAATGGAACATGATATTTTTATAATGATTTTTTACTGAATAATAGTAACAAGTACTTACTTTGTTTAGTGATGACCAGTACAAAGACTCTCCATTATAATGAGTTGACTATTATAGTGTATTGGATAGAAAATAGTCCTTAGCCTATGTGTGAGTCCCTATACATTAAGACAATGGATAATAAAACAATCCATTTTCCATGGGTTGGTGATGACCTCTTCGAAGATGAATATTTAGATTGGTTCTTTATAAATATTTTCAAAAAATTATCCAACTTCACCACCTAGATACATTATAACACCAAGAAAGTCTTTAACCAATTGATTATTTTGAATAATTTCATGTCACTACTATTTGATTATCTTCATTATTATTCACTTATTAGTTTTACCATAGTGGGAAAACAATATTCCTTAATTTTATTTCTTTATCTAAATAATTTATATCTAATCCACTATATGATCCTACCAGTCTGATCATATCCATCTAATGATGTTTTTCCAGTGATATTTTTCCTAGTGACTATTCATCCAATCCCTTTTTCTCTTTCTTAACTATCTTTTACATATTATTATGATGCTACTGATCTGTATGAAATCATCATCTTAGTATAGTAATAGTATATATGATCAATTATTCTAAACCATATTTTTCTGATCTACAATTGAAAAAAAAAATCTTTTTTTATCTAACTGAACCCATCTTCATTCCCTTATCCAAATAAATATTTCTCTATCAAGTAATTCTAGTAAATCTGACACCTATTACTACATCCCATACATATTCATTCAAAAGATTAAAAAAATGGGTATTTTTCTCCTATTTCATTGATGAGAATTTATTACGATGCATCAATTAATTAGTATAATACAAAACAATGACCCTCACTCTCATAAATCCTTATAATGCATAAAAACCCATTTATAAAGATAGCGTTTCTATGTAATTTTAGATAGAGGTTCATACATAAAATTAAAACATATTGCACAATATTTCCCATATTCATCTCAGAAACTTCCTCCAATTGGCCATATTCAAACAACCTAAAGGATAAGAGTCAACCATTAACCATTAGAACTTCTTTATAAACTGGTTTCATTTTTATTCTTATATATTCAAAAAATCACATCTAAAATCATGACCATACAAATATTATTATTTATTCATTGATCATCAAGCTCAAAATATCCAAAATTAATGAATTTAAATAAATTACATAATGATAATCCAACATTTCATCCAATATAAATTCATATAAATTCTCCAATTTGGTGAAATTTATTTTTGACATTTCTTCACATATTTGCAGTAACATAATAGAAATATTTTCTAATATAATTACTCTTATCGATGACATGATTCCCAAACCTTCATCTATTTCCTTTTCTGGGAAACCATTCACTGATGAAATATTTTTGAGATAATTTATCTATTGATCCAAAAAATAATTTAGTTTAATCATAAAATTTATTCTTCTTTGGAGTTCATCTATCTAATTACACTACTCATAAGATGTAGTCCAATGAATTATAACACATTTTCATCCATATGAAAGCTTCATACAGAAATTTTTATCTGATATAAGTGATCTAAATTATCATTAATCTTTGTACAAGGATATTAACTCCATTACTCTAACTATGGTTAGGAATCATCATTCTAATAATTAAGAAACCATTACCATCTATCGTCACAAACATTATTCTATCTAATGGCATACATCACAAACTTCTTCTTTGTCCAATGACTTACAAAATTTTGTTTAATAATTTAAAAATATCTTCATTCTATGATCAACACATGATTACCCTATCCAGTGAATTTGATAGGAAAAAATATGTATTATACCCATTATTCTCTATAAAAGTCCATCCAATTTAGTTAATTCAAATCTTTATTCAAATTCAATATTCGCATCACAATTTTGATGAACATGAGTTTGGAAACTACTAAAGGTCTATATGAATTGATCATTTCATGGTCACTTCTTAATCTATATTAAAAATTTAGTTGACTTAAATATATTTTAGATACTTTTATATTTGTCAAAACTTCATATTGAATCATAACCACGAGGCACAGTGATTTTAGATCAATAAAAACACATCACTTCGAAATTTTTGATAAAATTTATCTAATTATTATCTATCTGATGAATAAATAAATGTAATTGGTCAAAAAAATATTTCCACCTATAGTCTATTTTACTTAGTCCATTAACATTATTCCATGATTGATATGATCATTCATTTATTGGTCACTGAAACAATACCCTATGAAATTAGACTTTACATATTAGTCTATCTGATGGAATTTATTAGATTTATTATGAATGATTTTCTAATGGATAATCCATATGATATAGATAATTATAAACCATGATCTAATTACCCTTTTCCAATAAACTTCATCGGATCACTATATTATGATCAACTATATTCTTCCACCTCAGTATGTTGGCCTTCATTTGATCATCTATACTATCTCCATCTATTCGACTCTACTTTTTATGTTCAGTAATAATATTCTTGATAACATATAAAGACACATCCTCAAGGAAACATCTTAATTTTGGTAATAAATATGCTTCAGCAAACATCAAAAACATGTTTAAGACAATAATATCATACCATAAATCATGATAAGAAAACTCAATGCCTTTAAAATAACTTTCTCTTTTATAGAAATAATTAGATTTTATCACTTCATTTATCTATAATACTATCATCTAAGCTACGTCAACTTTATAAAAAATCTTGGATATATCAACCTAAATTTATAGAAACACATTAATTATAATTTCATCAACATATTCACATCAATTAAATCATTTATTAATAACTAATTTTGAAAAATAAAATACATTGGTAGTAAATAAAACTCATACATAAAGGGGGTTATTCTCCCTAGGTCTAGTAGAATAAGAATTAGAGAATATTTCAATGTTACTTATAGATTATAAATGTTCACATAACACTATTAATCCTACCCAAATTTCCTCCAATTTTTTTTCATCCCGTTCATAAGAACTTCTAGGATAGAGAGATCATAGAAAAAATCTTTATAATACCCATCCAATATATTAATGATCTTTATATAAAACTGATTATTGGGTCACATGAATTCCATTTGTACCTCTAGTTTCATTTAATAGATTTAATCTCGAACCTAAAATATTATATCCCCAAGGAATCTTAACTCCAAAATCTATAAGTGACACATTTAGTTTTTTGACTAAAGATGATCTGATAAAATTACCCCCAATAAAATATATGGGTTCTCAACATGAAACTCATGGGTATTTAAAGAATTCAAAATATCCTTCATAAACACTATAGTGACATAGTACATCTACGGATGAATGTCCTATTTTTTATATCCATGAATATCCCTAGTGAATTTATCTTACTGTATGACCTCAAAATATAATCATATTGACCATACATTCTCTTAAATATAGTCATTGGTATATCCCCAACACAAACCAATAATAAATGGTATTTTTTGTATATTTAAATCATGGAGAGCCATTTGGATCCCCTAAAATGATAAATTGATCATTTTCCCTAAAGATATATATCAATTCTTCACCATAATCTGGTTCATCTTCTAATAATCAATGTATAATATTTTGGTATCATTGACTTTTTTACATAATGAAATAGGATAACCCCAATGAGAGGTACTTGTATGGATAGATCCATTTTCCTTATGATCCTAAAGATTCAACTTCATCTCTATCGACTATCTTAGTTCTATATAATAGAAAGGTATTGAAATAGGATCCACACCCAACCTAAGATAAATAAAAAACTAAAACACACACTTATGATGAAAACATGATAAATCATCTGGAAAAAATCATAAAATAGTCAACTACCATACTAGATTCAATTGTCAATTAATCCATTTTGTAGTATTGAACCCTTTGTCTTTATTATAATGTATCATATCTAACAATGTTCTAGCCTCAATTTTCTTACCTCGACATCCCAATAACCCATGAGGTCAAACTCATATCCCATCAGGAAGGTAAAATCCACATAGCTTTCATAGAAATTGATGTGTTCTTGAATGTGCATAAGATAATCCATCCCAAAGACAATGTTAAATTTTTTCATATCTAATGAAATTAAATGCAACATGTTTCTATAGAGCCCAACAACTATACAACATACTAGACATCTATGAATACAATATAACATCTTTCCAAGATGTGTATCAAGAGAAAACATAAAATGATAGAACTCTACCACTGTCCCCAAACCATATCTCACATGGGAATTTAAAAATTTATGATATACATTTGTATTTAAATAGAAATAATGAGTGTAGATGCAACCAAAACCATGACTCTCATTATATAAGAATGAACTAGTTTATTAAATTGAACATCTTATAATGAATATACCTTGAAAACCATCGATTTGAGACCATAACCACATAATCCCTGAATCACATAAGGAATGAACCTATGAGACATTTTTTAGTTTTTTACTAAGGCACTTGACTATCTCTTTTCCCAAACATTCTATACAAAATATAAATATATTACAAAGGAAACCATTCCAAGATTTAAAATAAAAAAATTATTCTTATACATTTCATGATCACTTCTGATTCATCCTCATATAGAAATAATAACGATGTAACATTTTACCATAATCATGTAACTCTTCTAGATATATGGTATAAGAATTGTGGTAATGAGTTGTTCACCTGAAGAGAAAAAAAAATTGATACTCATCTTGAGGGAGGAAGTGGAGAACCTATGCCTTACCCTATATACGTATTTCAACCCCAGAATATCTCATTTAATCTCTTATTCTGACAACTATATGGGAAACACCAACTTCACTTAAAAGTATACTAATTAGTATACTAAATATAGGAAGACAGTGTAGTATCATCTAACAGAGACATCTTAAATTTATGGTCCTTACAAATAGGACATTTGGTTGAACATACTAACATGGTGTCTCACATCTAGATAAACCAAAACATCTAAATCATGGGCCTTATAGGTCTCATTCATGAATAACAAGGGAGAGAAAGAAAACAATTCAATAAAATAGGTAGAATAGTCAGTCATGAACATCACTCCTCTAGAAATATCTAATAACTTGAAGCTTCATCTATATTTAGAGAATCTGTGAAAAAATATACAAATAAGGGGTCCTTGAAGGCCTCCCATGTCAATCCATCATGCCTCCTAACCTAATATATTACTCCTCGCCATCTATTGGTGTGTCCCTAAAGCATATAGGATTATAGTTTGACCCATAAATTATAAAACATATTTATTATCACAAAGACACCATTGATAATCTCAATATAGTCCCTAGTATCTTGAGGAAATACCATACCCTAGAAATTTAGAGGGTGATATATCTAGATATATGGGAAAAATTATACCATGGTATCTCCACCATGATGTATGCATACACTTACCATTAGTATAATTAAAAAATACCCTATATGTAATGGATTATCTACCTAAACCTCTAGAGTATCCTTATAGGAATGCTCATATCCTCCCTCCTGAACATTAGGATGTATAACTATTGAAGTATGAAACTCATGTACATTGTTATCTGTATGTTTAGGTAGAACCATGTGAAATATTTGATGATATATGTCCTCTAAAATTCTAAAATATAGGATTATAAATTCCCAATAATAGATTATATCATCATAATATATATGAATTTAATAGAAAAAAATGATAAAAATCATCTGAAGAACTTGACCCCAAGGGCCCACTATAAACAATATGAGAAAACTGTGATCTAAAACTAATCCATGGACTAACACAAATCACTTTGACCTACATTTTCATCAAATTCATATAAAATAAAATCATCAATAAAAATATGTTAAATTAATTAGATGTATTCAATAATGTTTTTGGGAAAAGTTTTGAGTAGATTATTATTTTCATTTAATTAATTTAAACCTTTATCAAATCACACAAACATAGGCACATGAAACAATAACCTACATATTATATCATTATGTTAATATTGATATATTCTATCACCTTGATAAAGAGGAAAACCCTAAACAATATCTATATAATATCACTTCAATAATATCACAAAACCCTTTTCATAGATACATGTAAATAAAACTCAATAATTGGAGAATTGAATTATTGAAATTTTATTCACAAAGATAAAACCTCTCTTTTAGTTATGACTATATTATATTATTTCTTTATCACATGAAAACATAAATAAATAAAAATAGTATGAAGAATAAATAGGCATCGAGTTTTATTTTGGTTTGGGGAATAAAAATCCCTTAGTCCACTCCACCAAACCTCTTCTCTATGATTTTGGTGATCTTCACTAGACCAGTGCTTTTTCAAGGACTAACATTCCTTTATATAGGGACTAAACAATAGGAAGATGATAATTGTTACAAAAATGTTGGTTCTTTAAACCATGATCCATCAATTCCTTATAAACAAAAACCTTCAGGTTCTTTCACTATAAACATTTAGAAAGAAAGAAAAGATAAAAAAGTTTTTATAGATTTATTTTACAGTTTAAAACAACTAACACAATGAATAAATATACAAGAGATATGATTATAATACAATTTATTGTAGGCATATACTTATAAAATGACATTAAAGATGCTTGATATATCATAGATGGATATTTAAAGTCTTTTTTTCCTTTCGAGAAAAGAAGGGCAGCGTGTATGATATTTGAGAGAGAGAGAGAGAAAGAGAGTTCTTGTAAACATGAGAAGCCTCTTTTTTATTTTATATATTTATTTTCAATGAATTAGAGATCCTGAAATTAATTAAATATTTTCTTTGAATTTCATGACACTCTATCTACAAAATTCAGACATGAATGTTACTAACATTTCATTCTCTACTTGGAAATTCCTCAAAAACAGTACCATCCATTAAATTATCATTGTACTTGATTCCATTATTGATACTTACCTTTTATTATAAATGATTTAACTATAAAAATGTTAATACATAATTTTATGAATGAAAGAAAGAATCAAATTGCACTAAAAATACTCCAATGATACTAAATACCATGTTGCATATCAATGTAGTTGATTAATGATTACCACATAGTTGTATTCCTTACATTTGAATTCATATTGACAAATTTGATTATATAGAAAATTTATCTACATATATGATTTTACATAGGAATTATTCACATAGTAATTTTTTCATGCAATAAATTTAACTCACATTGTATTTTCTACTTATGTAACTTAAATGAATCATATAGACATTTGGAAACACATAGTTGATTTCACCATATATCCAAATTATATATATAACTACTCAACATAACTTATTTACATTTTTCAATGACCTATGTAAGAAAATTTTACATGTATGTGAATTATTCATTTAGGATATCATCTAGACTTCTGTAAAATTTAATCCAATGTTTCATCAACTTCCGACATGATGAATTTAATATCAAGGTGATCTTAAATCAAAACAAAACATGGTGAATATACATAATAAAAAATCATCAATAATATATAGAAAGTTAATTTAGATAATCAAAACCTAAATTATGTGGGATATGATGGATCAACATTAGTAGAACAATAATCTCACTCTTCTTAGTGATCACGAAAACCATAAGTTGTTAAACATGAAATTATAAAAGGATTGACATATTTTCTATTGAAAACTTTGGAATATATTAGGAATTTTAGATGTAGTGTTTATTCTTTATTTCTATCCCTTAATTTAATATTTAGGTAATATAATTTTCTCCTCATTATTGTTAAATGTAAAAACTTCTCCCCATTGTAGTATACTTTGGGATTCTCTACCATTGGGAAAACTTTGTCCCCATAATGTGAATGGTGAAATATTCCACAAATTTTGTTTTCATAAAGAGGAATGGATTTTTTGGACAAAAATTAATTTAGAACATAGAATAGTGAAATAATTAATTATTGTTCTATGACTAAATTGAGAATTGTGGAAAATGGATTTTTAGAAATAAAATAAAGAGTAAATATTTTAAATAAAAAAATATTTGAAAATAATAAGAAATTAATGAAGAATAATTTCATTTATTGTCTAAATGTACAAAAAAAAATCTAATCATCACCCACATAAATATAAATATTGCATATTAATCAGAATACCCAGGCTTATGGATAGGATAAACTAAGAAAGTGGTTCGGGTGTAGGTATTTTGATGGTTGGGTGGATTCTAAAGGAACTTAGAGTTTTCATATGAGATGTAATCACCTCTTTCCCTATCTCTATAGAAAATCCACTTTTTTAACCTATATACGATTTATCTCTTGGATATTAAGAAGTTCCACCTACAATATTTTCAAGATGAAATTTTGTGATACTGAAATTATAGTTTCTTATAGAATAAAAAAGGAACTTTCTTTATCGAGGTGAAGAATGAGGTTTCTTCCTTAGAATTCTCAGTAGCTAATGATGCATCCTCTTTGGATTGTTTCTAGTTATAGATCCAGGTGTCAGGAAAAGTAAAATCTATCTTATTTATATAACATATATTTGTATCTATAGGATAAATTACTAGAGTTATTATACCTCTTATATTAAATAATTTTTCTATATAAGTGTATATCCATTGGATGATATCATACATACATAACTCCTGGGTAATCATTGATTCTTGCCTATGAATTTCCCATCTATTTCTAATCCATTTTTTATCATCACACTAAAGGAATCAATCAGATAAATAGAAAAATACTGTGTATAATGGGCTATAGGATAACTGATAATAAAATAAGGATGGATACTAAATATAAGATTTTCAATCATTAAAAAAAATATCTAAATTATTTTCAATAGAACATTGCAAAATGATCAGTTATATATTAATTCATTTAATTTATTCATCCAAACTGGCCACTTTTTATTTCAATTTTTGAACCACCTCTTAAAAAACATTGATTTGAGGTTATGAAACTATATCACTTATAGTAGTGGTTTTGTATATAATATCAATTGTTATAGTTGACACAAAAGGAACATGGTTTGATGAAATAAATGAATATGATTTGGGGTTCTATAGAAAACCTATTACTTTCCTATAAACATAAAATGGGATTAATAATATTTAGAACATGCTTATTTATATGAAGGTTCAGAATAAAGGGATTTAACTTCTTCACAAACCCGATACACCCTGTATAGAAAACATTTATGGTATTTAGATACTAGATCAATAGATCCAAAAATAATTCCTTGAATATATATATACACACATATATATATATATAGAAGATCTTGTTCATTCTTTCAGCATATTCATCATAAATTCCTACCATATAATTTAAGGACATATTAAATCCATTGCTAATCTTCCTAATAGCTTATTGGGAATATTTTAACTGATGAATAAGATATTTATTCAACTCTATAATTATTTATAGGGTAATTAGGTCACCCTGAGGAAACTGAAGCTGATAAGATACATAATTTAATTCTAATTGCACCTAATTCACGTTACATCAAAAAAATAGAGCAACTAAATATTATGAGGTGATAATTAAAGAAGGATGAATCTTCTTTGTGAACTAAAACTATCTAACTACAACACTTTTCAATGTGTATAATATTTCTTTCATGTCTATTTTAAAGAACATGACCTCATCAAGAACTACTTGAGAAACCTTTAATTACACAATTATAATATTATTGATAATTTATCGTGGATAAGAAACCATTACTACATGAAAATTAAATTTTTAAATGGTAGAACAAACATAATTCATGTTCTATATATGATATTTATTCTCTAAAGATTTCATAAAACTTACATCAGAAACAACTTGCTTCAAATGAGGGATAGTATGAATATTCTTTATTAGCTTTTTCTAGGTATATAATAACCCAAATAATATATCGAAATTATCCTTAAAAGTATAATTTTAATTGATATTCTTCATATTATATTTAGAAGAAACAAGATCCAACTTCAAATCAAAGAATAAATTTCTTAGATTATCAAGATCTATCATTACAGAAGAATTAAGGGGAATACTTTTTGTATCTATCTATGATGTTAATTACAAATTTTGGTACCACAAAAAAACTAGAGGTGGTGATGGAACAAGTGGTGCATTATAATGCTAATTATATTATGTAACCACATACCTAAATATTTATCCTTTAATAGGTGATATATGAATAATTAGAATAGTTAATTCACATGCTTCAACAATCTCAGGTCTCCTTTCAGCATTGGAAACCATGGGCATAGTCTTAACTGGCCTCTATTTAGGGACTAGAATATTTGTCTCAAAAAATATATTATTTTTTATAACACATTTAATATATGAATTGTCTCTAAATACTTGGATCTAAATAACCACTTAAACTATAGTCTTTCCCCTCAAAAACTGGGGTTATTCTCTTGTAGATATTTTCTCTTACAATTCCCCAGCAAAAACCATCTCAATTGGTTCTGCATCCCTAGGTAGTGAGTCCTGGGATGGATCCCCCTTAAGAAACTCCTTATTAAACAAAAAAATTTAAGTAACTTTTAAAAGAGTCCTAGAAAAACCCAATGGTTTTCAAAATAATAGAAGAAAAGGTGTTACATTAATTATGTGGACTGCCTCCCCCTCATTCAAATAAACTTCTTTCATCTTTAAAACCTTGGGGACTAATCTAACATAAGGATAATAATTGATTTTACCTTTTAATTTTCAATATTTATGAATAAATATGATTATGTATCTATGAATATTGAGATTCAAAATATTGATGAGAATATACAATAATTATATAACTTGAAATAGAGCTTTCTTCATCTCACTAGCTCTCTGCATTATCCCAGTTTAAACAAACATTCAAAAAATCTTCCATCTAATAGTAAATTCCTTACAGGATTATTTTCAAAATAACAGGTCCCAAAAATAAATCTAAACACCTATATTTGTTTTACTGAACTTATAGCCACCAAGGTTTGACTGTAATTAAAATACCCCTCATGGGGATAGTGAAATATATTATCCATTTCAACATAAATAACAAGAATTACTCTTCCATTTACACTTCATGAAAGAACATTCTTTGTTCCAGTGAACTAAAAATATGAATTACTAAACATTCATTAACCTATACCTAAAAGATTAAACCATATTTCTTTTCAGTAAAAACAAAATCCCATCCTTGAAATTTAAAACCCTTTTTCATAATCATTTTATTTAACTTAAAAGTGTTTAAGTCGAATACCTTCCTAGCATGAACCCTATGTGTCCAAATTCCTTTTTCTTTCATCAAAGAACCAGAGTTTCCTTTATCTACGTTATTAGATATTCCAATGGAAGATGGGTTAGTTAGAGGTTGTAAAATGATAGAGACAGTTAGGGACATGATTTATCTTCTGGTAGAAGATACATATACAAATGGAAAATGAGTTTAGGTCTGATCAAAAATTAGGTCACAGACTCGAATCCATAATGTCCTACATACGCGAAGGTTTTATGGGAAAACTTTTACTCATAAATAAAATAAAATCTAATTGAATGAAATTATATTCTCTAAACTTGAGTCATTTAAATAGTGAGATAGAATAAACTAAAATCATATCTATAATGCGTTATAATAAAAACTAATAAATATATCATAGATTGAAATTAAATTAAATAAGATAAATTAAATTAATTTGAACAAGAATAAATAGAATTCTATTTTGATAAAATGGAAAAATTCACACTAAGGGGACTTAGTGAAAATATCTTCTAACTAATTCTATGCAGAGATAAACTCAAGATTAATATTATATTTTTGATCTTGATATCTCAAGAAATAATGACATAAATAAATATGATTTTTTCTTGAATGGTTTATTAGTTTCTTTAAAAAATTATAACAGTAGTTATTTCCCATTTAAGTTACACTAGATTATTGTTAAATCCAAAATCCACCAAAGTTTGTTTCATCATTAATAGTTTTTCCCAATAAATACAAGAAGAAATATATTCTGCTTCTATGGAGGATGATGCAACAAAGTATTGATTCTTAAATGATTGGGATACAAATTAATTACCTATAAAATGGCATGTTACTAAATTAATCTACCCATATAGTCTATAAAAACTAAATTCAGCATCTGAATATGATGTTATGTTGAAATCTAATGTTTTTTTAAAAAGTAAGGAAACTGATCTTGTTCCTTTTAAATAACATAAAATTATTTTTATGGATTTTAGATGTGATTCCATAGAAATTTATTAAAATCTAGAACATAAGAATACTATAAAGATAATGTTTGTCTACTAGTAGTTAAATAAAACATAACTCTAATTATTCCTCTATATATCATTTAGTCAAATGGTTTCCTATCTTTATCCAAGTTAGGGTTTTCATTATAACTCATAGAAGGAATATTCAATTTTCCATTTTCATGTTCAATCCTTTAATGTATGTAAGGTATTGATTTTATTTTATTTTTTTCATTACCAAAAAAAAATTATTATTAATTTAAAATACTATAAAAAAATTAACTACATCCATATTTCTCAATTAAAATTATTATTTATATGAGTTTTTAAAAATCATTACTTAGTTTTTTATTTTTAGATCCAAAAAAATAACAACATAAATATATTTATGAACTATAAAAATATATAAAGCTTAATTTTTCATGAATATAGTGGGATATACCTTACCTACTAAAAATATATTTTATAAAATAAAAAGATAAAAAAGGTCATACCAAGATCTAGGTTCCGGTTTAAGGCCATAAAGATCATAGGTATGTTTAAAAACTAAACTTAGAAAATGGGGATTTTCAAAACAATGATGGTTTTATATATAATTTTCCTCCATAGGAAAAAACAAATATAAAAACATATTTCACCTATATCTCATATAATTTTAAATTCTTATAAGATGCAAAATCAAGGAGAATCCTAATATCTTTTAATCTAGTTATAGGAAAAAATGTCTCTTCATAATAAATACCTTCCTTGTTATTAAAAAAATTATCAACAAATTTATCCTTATACTTAGTGATAACTCCATAACCATCGTATTTATCCCTAAAAATCTATTTTTCTCTATAATAGGATAGTCTAAAGGTCTACCAACTAATGTTTATACCTTGTTCCTCTTGAAATGGATTAATTCTTCTTGCATGAATAAATCCCAACTCTAGACTACTAATGGTTCCTATGAAGATTTAGGTTATATATAAGGTAATTATTCATGAAACACTTCAATTTTTCCTATATTACTTATAGTCCAAATACCATCATATAAACTTCATATAACTATTTTTAAGGGATCTTTTGTAAGGGTTCTAGGAGGTCTAGGTACAACACTTTCGGGTTTAATTGTATCAATACTTTCATAATTTGAATATGGAAAATAAATTTCCAAACCAAAATAATTTTTATTTTAAAATATTGGATTAGGTCTCATGTTTTTAAAATAATAACATAACTCATCAAAATAAGGCATTTTTTATCAAAAGGATCACTTTAATCAAATATTACATAAGTTGATTCTTCAAAAATTCTTGAACTATTATTGAAAAATATATATTCCTTGAAAGTTTTATAATATCCATTAAAGTTTCCATCATCATCTCTCAGATCAAATTTAAATTTATTATCCTTGGATTTTAGAATATAAACTATGCATCAAAAAACCTTAATGTTTCCAATTTTTGTATTTCTATTGTTCCAAACCTCATAGGGTGTTTCCTTAAAAAGAGGTCTTATTAGAACTATGTTAATGAATTAGAAATATGTATTTAAAAATTCATCCAAAAAAATGAGTAGGTAGGTTATACTCACACAACTCTACTAATGAAATTTAATGAAAATTCATATTCCTCCTTTCAATAACACCATTTAATTGAGGTGTCTTAGTGGAATAAAAAGTATTCATGATACCATGATTTTAAAAATATGAATTGAACTCATGATTTTAAAATTATCCTCCATAGTCACATATTAATTAAATAATCTAGGTATCTTTATATTTTTGAACTAGTTTTGAAAAACTTATTAAAATAGAACAAGCTTCACTTTTATCAATTAAAAAGGAATCCTAATTAAATCTAGAATAATCATTAACTAAAATATAAAAAATATTTTTCACTTAGTATTTCAGTTCTAGATGGCCCAAAAAAATTATACAAATAAGTTAAATGATTATATATGTATAAACATGTTAAATTAATTTAAAATATGTCTTCTGTTTCTTTCCCATTATAGAATTCATCACATAGTTTTATTTTATTCAATTTATATTGAAGAAAATACGAAACCAAATTTTTTTTTCATAAATATTCTCATAGAATATAAATTTCAATGTCATATTATTCTATTCCATAACCATGAATCAACTATTTCACTATTCAAATACTTCACTTTTTTTATACTCAAATAATTACGTTCTAGAGTATAGAAATTCTATATTCCTATTACCTTAAATTTATGGATTTTTTATTTAGAAACTATCCATTAATTTTTGAAAAAATCAATAAAATAACATTTATTATAAAGCCAATAGTTACTGATTATATATTTTTTAATCCTAACATATATAGAATATTGTTGGTGAGTATAGAGGTTATATATCCAACTGATATGAATCCCATAGTATTTTCTTTTTTATTGTCACAAAAAGTGACATAACCTCTATATACATTATATAAGGAGTGAAAATTGGAGAAAGTTCCACCCATAGTCCATGAGAATCAACAATCCATATACCAGTCATCATTGATGATTCTAAACCTTTTTCAATATAAGTAGAAATCAAACATGGAATTGTTTTTCATATCTATATTTTCATGGACCAAGATATGTTAGGAACTATAGATTTTGGAACCCAAATTTGTTTGTCCTATATAGAAATTTCTACACTAAATTTTGAATATTTTTGAAAGAAAATATTTTTTACTCCACAAAATTAGGGGTTTCTTAAAATAAAACATTTAAAGAAATTTCATAACTCTCCAAAATGAATATAACTAATTTTAAAAATAGTTTTTATATTATAAATATGAATAATGTTTGATTATAAATGGTTATTATGTCACCTTTAAATCCTATTCTAAATTTAATTTTTTTTTTATTGTTTCCAAGCATATTATTTAACTAATTATCACCACTAGTGAAAACACTTACAATATTTCAAATATTGAACTTATTTTTTAAAGTTTTCAATTTTATTACCTTTCTAAATAAATGATGCATCACAATTTTCCATCATGGTATTTAGTTTTGTAATTTTTTATTTAATTACTCTTTTTCATTAGTAATTACATCATATGAATATTTAAGAGATGTATTATTTTTTAAAAGTGTTCATATATAGTTTCTAATATTGTAAAATACATACATAATTATTTTTAAGAGAATTTTTCAATTTATAATTCATATTCATGTTGAGACAAATAATAAGAATGTACCTCATTATAATGTTCCATAAATCACATGTTGGCCATATGATTAGTATGTATAAATTCTGATTATGAAGATGATACATCACTAGAATCCAATGAATCACCACACGTTTCCTTCATGGATTTTATATATTTTCTCACAAACCTTACTAAAGAACATTTCTCTATTTTTTTATCATATTGTAGTTGTGGAAAAACTAGTCCGATGTTTCCATGATTTTTGTATTCATAGCATGTCACTTATTTTCAATTTCCATCATAATTATCATAATTGTTAAAGGGTCTCTTAACACCTCTTGTCTTGTTATAAAACTTAGTGAACATTATATAAAAGTGAGAAATATCACATTCTGATGTAGAACTACATTAAATATCTTCATCATATTACTCAACTATTTTAAATTCCTTGTATTTCATTCATCTTTTGAAGTTGAAAATTTTAAATAAGAATTCCCCTTACTTACCGTTTTATTTTTTCTAGTAGTAGATTCCATATCATAATCATATATCATCAGAGTTACAATATGATCTTTTTTATTGAAGTTATACTCCATTTTCATGGAAGAATTTTGATAATTTTTAGAGCTTGATCTAGTTCAAAAATGTGTGTTACTAAAGTAGAAACACTATTGAATATCATAGTATATATTACATTTAGTAGGGTGATTCCTTTTCCATAAAACATTATAAAATTTTAAAACCTGGTCTTGGAAGAGTTATATCTGAGATTTGACACATTTTATATTCCTTCATAAGCTACTGAAATATTATTCCACATTTCATGCACATTTTTACACCATGAACCTATATTGAAATCAACTCGATCTAATCTATAGATTATACCATTCATGGATTTTGAATTTAAATCATACATATGTTTAGTATACATATACCGTGTTTTATTTTCTTTCATTATAATTTTATATAGATTAATGACATAAGATAATACTTCAGACAATGGTTCTTCAAATACATAATACTATAATCCTTCCAACATCTATAATTGTCACTAATAAAATAGGGAAATCTAACCATTGAAATTATTTACCTTTTTTGTTTCATAGAAGATATTTTTTAAGAGATATTTGGGTTTCAACTTTTGAAAATTTAGATCTTAATAATCACAAACAATGATACCAGTTGTTGGTGGAGACATGTAACTAAGCCTTAAGATGTGGTGAATTGAGTTCTTGAAAATATCATTACATTAGAAAACACCCTCTTCGAGGTATCAATAACTTCTATTATTTTATTATCACATGTGAATATGATAAAATAAATTAATTAATTAAAATAATCATACATAGAGTTTTAATGTGGTTTGGGGAAAAAATCCCATATTCTACTCCACCAACCCTTTTCTTGATGAGTTTAATGATTTTAATAAGAAAAATTCTTTAATACCGATATAGTTGGGCATGATCTCTCCAAAAAAAATTATAGGGTTTCACTACCTAAGATCATCCCCCTCACTTTCTCCTTTATCACATTCTCACCTTATCACATTATCTTTGTTCTAGGCATGGAATTCTCAAGGGTCTTGTCATGTGGCATTTTTTAACAATGTGGTGTTCATCTCAACAGCCACATGGTTTCATTGATTGGAATGACCTATAGTGCTTTGTTGATGAGTCCATTTCCATTCACCCTCCTCCAATAAAACTTGTTTTCAGGTCTTTGATCTTCCCCCGATATAGAATCACCTTCTTTTGATCCCCCTCCTTTAATGCCAACCTCGTTTCTGTTTGGTGAGTGACATTATGTGTGGGGTGGCTATCTATTCGTACGAACTATTGTTCTAAATTCTAGAGATATCTTGATAAATTATTTGGTATTGTTTACTCTCCTCTAATAGTTCCATTTCATTTATTGATTTCCAATTTTTCCCTTGTTAGAAATTGGTGTTATACCCAAATGGATATTCTTCTCCTTGGTTTCATCTTCCATTTCATCATTATTTATCACACAAGACCCCATTTTGATAGTGTGTGATGGATTCCACAATGTTTCTAATTTTTTTGGAGGATTCGGTATCTGTATATCTTTTGATGTGATCTAATTAATTGGTGGTGTCAAAAATGGATTCTCGATAATCCCATGGTTCCCTGTTCTAGAGATTTTTTGATGAATCTATCTCCATCAATTATCCTCCTTCAATTATCACTTCATTCTTGTTGCATCCTCCTCAATGGATTTGATTACATCTATGATGTTTTTTTGGTTTTATGGATCTGTTTCTTTGGGTTTTTATACTTTTTTTTGCTATTTTTCTTAGGTTTAATTCCTTTTGAGTGTAATTCAAGTATATATTTGGTATCATTCTATCATTTTGGGTTATTTATTCTAGTGTTTAGGTGGTGTTGTGTACTGTTTATCCTAAGTACATGGGACATATTGTGATGGTACGGTACGTGGATAGATGGGATGCATTGGTGGATCTTTGTTGAGTACGTGTAGTGGTCCTGAGAGAGGATCATACCAATGATATAAGATATCCATATAAGCCATTTTGACCTATTAGTGCTTCCTTTTTCGATTATAACTAAACATTATAGTGTCTTCGATTGAAAATACAAAAAATAGTTCGATGGGGGGATAGAATCGTAATTTTTACAATGACTATTAGTCCTTTTTTAGGGACAAAATGACTGAGTTCAAGGAAATAATACCTAATATAATAGAACAATAACTTTTAAATTATCTCTAAAGAATCATTTCAAACAACAGGAATCATTTTCTTTCACCAGGAAACATTACAAAAAAAAGTGCATATAAATACATTGTTTAAAAATTTAGTTCATAGTTGTAAAATAAAACGGATAGAACGAATTCATATATAGGATTTATGATTATAAGAGGATAAAACACTAGTATAGTTGTCACATACAATACATATTTTAAAGTTACTTTTCATTTAATTTACATCCTTGCTTTGTTTTGGGGGTTTCCCTAGGTTTTAGGGAGGAATAGATGAGTATTCATGAATTGGGCCAAACCGTGAGCCCAATTTCAGATTAAAAAAAAATAAATTTTGTATCTTTCATAACTTTTTCATTTTTTAAAATTTTTCATCCATTCAAATTCCTACCCTAACCTATGAACACCACAAAGGTAATTTGGAGCTTTTATAAATCCATAACCAGGGTTTATTTGGGTTTTTATCTAAGGGGTTGGGCCTGCCCGAAATCCCAATTCCTGTTTTAAAAATAAATTTTGATTATGTTATAATGTATTCAATATCTGGGATTTTTTGGTGATTCCAAGTGGATCCCAAACCCACTGAACCCAACAACGCGACCTTTCTCTCTCCCCCCTCTTTGGAGATCTGGTTAATCACGATTTGGTGCCGAACTTCATAGGCTTCCTCAAATCTTCCATATTTAAAGAGGTAAGTTCATTCCTTCATAACTCTCTCAATTTTTACTATTTTCCCCCATTAAAATTCCTAAATGATCTTCTAATCCTTTTTCAAACCTCCCTTGAAAGTTTGAGTATTTTAAAAACAGATACTGGTATTTTTTGGGGCGATTTCTACAAGATATTTTAAGTAAGTTGTTCTCATTTTTTCTTCTTTCAATTTGTTTAGGGTTACATCCAATGTGCATATGGTTTCTTCCCTTATCATTGAGGTTCATTATGTCCATAAAGTAGGGTTTAAAAATTATTGTTTTATATTGTGTTTCATGGTCTGAAATTCTGGTTTTAGGTCTGGTTTACCTTCCTTGAGGTGCGGCGGTGGTGCGTTTGAGTTTTCATACAAAGGATTCAAGGGTTTCCTTGGTTTTGGTTGGTGATTCCATTTTTTATGAAATCTTTGTGAATTGGATAATGTTTTTATGGTATTTTCATGATTATTTTATTTTATTATTTTTGAAAAAAATAGTTTTAGTGGTGTTTGTATTTAGAATGAATCTTAAATGCCAATTTCATGTGAAATTGGGGGTTTCTTCATAGAAATGTTTTATTAGTTTCATTGGGGATACCCTATAAGTAATTAGTTGATTTTATTTAACTATAATAGGGATACAAATACTATTTTTAATGATTATCCCTTGTTTTGGTTTCTGAAAAATATGGTTTTAATTGTGTTTGTGAACCACATGAAATTCTAAGAGTTGTGTTGTGTAAAAATGGAGATTTTACAATGATGTCGTTTCTTGAACCATATGGGGCTGCCCTAAAAATGATTTTGTGTTTTCACTGAAATGTAGTAGGCTGCCCTTTCTGTTTTAGAAACTTAAAAATGTGCACATAGTATGAAAGTGAGGTTTATAAGGAGTTTTGTCTCCGAAACACTACGGGATTTTGAGGAATTTTTTATGAAAAATCTGAGTGTTTTGTTGCGTGTTTTAAGTGGTATAAAATGTCATAGATACTGTATTGGTTGTGTTTGACCAGTAATGGTGTTTTATATGAAAATTTATTTATGTTTCATTCTGAAATTTATTGAGCACAAAAGGGGAAGCCCGGGTACCTAGGTGGGGTGGATTTGTACTAGTACGGCTAGTGGACCTGATGGGTTTTGTCCCTATTTCACTTAGCATTTCGATAACGACAACTCTAACTAAACTATGTGGATGATTATTGGGGACCACTAGGTTATGGGTATGTTCCCTAATAGTGGCTCGTGCACGAGAATGAATTTTTCTATGTTTACTTTACACCGAGGTATGAGGTACATAGGGCCCAAGACAACCTATTGCCTAGGGATGTTCCCAATGTTGTTTCTCATTGGATTTGTAGTATTTACCCATGTCTTAGGGTTTGTTTGGAAGTAAATTATAGTATCTAACATTTCTATTTTAATGTGTTAATATTCTGAAAATTTTGGATTGAAATATATTTTCAATTGGAGGTTTCATTTCTTGAAATTTTAACACTACTTTTCGATGCGTTTTAAAACTACTTGCTTTTTCACATTGTATTTCCTACTCCTTGGAATAATTGGGTGGTTTCCTATTGGGATTAGTCTCACACCCTACTTAAACCCCTTGGGTGTAATTAGACTTGGTTATGTTTGATTCGGGTAATGGAAAGGCTAAGGTTGATGGCGGTTCAGGGTGTTAGTTCCCATCCTTGGTGCGGAGTTGTGGAGATAGCTTGGGGGCGATGACCCCTAGTCATGTGGAGTCCTTGGGGATGTCTTAATGCTATAATTATTTTTATTTGGACCACTTGTATTATCTTTAAACCAATGTACTCAGTTCTGGTTTTTACTTAAGTCTCATTTGGCTCAAAATTTTCATATTCAGTTTTTTGATTGTTTTTAATGTTTTATGCCTTCATATTCGGGTAAATCGTTCCCAAACAAAAAAAAATGATACACGGGCACTTGTGCCAGCCTGTGGAGATAGGAAATGCCCTTCGGGTCATGTCATGGGCTAGGTTTGGTGTCAGTTTTTGCGGCAACCAGAAATGTCACATACAAGATATATTTTGAAGGTATTTTCATTTAATTTACATCCTTTCTTTTTTGGGGGTTTCCCTAGGTTTTAGGGAGGAATAGATGAGTATTCATGAATTGGGCCAAACAGTGAGCCCAATTTCTGATTAAAAAAAATAAATTTTGTATCCTTTATTAGTTTTTCATTTTTCAACCTTTTTAATCCATTCAAATTCTTAATTGACCTCCCATAACCTATTAACACCACCAAGGTAATTTGGAGCTTTTAAAAATCCATAACCAGGGTTTATTTGGGTTTTTATCTAAGGGGTTGGGCCTGCCCGAAATCCCAATTCCTGTTTTAAAAATAAATGTTGATTATGTTATAACTTATTCCATTTTTTGGATTTTTCAGTGATTCCAAGTGGAGCCCAATCCCACTGAACCCAACCGTAAGACCATTCTCTCTCCCCCCTCTTTGGAGATCTGGTGAATCGCGATTTGGTGTCGAACTTCATAGGCTTCCTCAAATCGTTCATATTTGAATAGGTAAGTTCATTCCTTCATAACTCTCTCAATTTTTACTCTTTTTCCCCCATTAAAATTTCTAAATGATCTAATTATCCTTGTTATAACCTCCCTTGAAGGTTTGAGTATTTTTAAAATCGGATACTAGTATTGTTGTGGGCGATTTCTACAAGATATTTTAAGTAATTTGTTCTCCTTCTTTATTCTTTCAATTTGTTTAGTGTTACATCCAATGTACTAAGGGTTTCTTCACTTATCATTGAGGTTCCTAATGTCCAGAAAGTAGGGTTTAAAAATTAGGGTTTTATATTGTGTTTCATGGTCTGAAATTTTGGTTTTAGGTCTGGTTTACCTTCCTTGAGGTGCAGCGGTGGTGCGTTTGACTTTTCTCACAAAGGATTCTAGGGTTTCCTTGGTTTTGTTAGGTGATTCCATTGTGTATGAAATATTTGTGAATTGGATAATGTTTTTATGGTATTTTAATGCTTATTTAATTTTATTATTTCTGAAAAAAAAAATAGTTTTAGTGGTGTTTGTATTTTGAATGAATCCTAAATGCCAATTTCATGTGAAATTGGGGGTTTCTTCATAGAAATGTTTTATTAGTTTAATTGGGGCTACCCTATAAGTAATTAGTTGATTTTATTTAACTATAATACGGATAAAAATACTATTTTTAATGATTATCCCTTGTGTTTGTTGATGCAAAATCTGGTTTTAATGGTGTTTGTGAACCACATGAAATTCTAAGAGTTGTGTTGTGTAAAAATGGAGATTTTGCAATGATGTAATTTCTTGAACCATATGGGGTTTCCCTAAAAATGATTTTTTGTTTTCACTGGAATTTATTAGGCTGCCCTTTCTGTTTTGGAAACTTAAAAATGTGCAAATAGTATGCAAGTGAGGTTTATAAGGAGTTTTGTGTCTGAAACACTACGGGATTTTGAGGAATTGTTTTACGAAAAATCTAAGTGTTTTGTTGCATGTTTTTAGTGGTATAAAATGTGATAGATAATTTATTGGTTTTTTTTACCATTAATGGTGTTTTATATGAAAATTGATTTATGTTGCTTTCTGAAATTGATTGAGCACAAAAGGGGAAGCCTGGGTACCTAGGTGGGGCAGATTTGTACTAGTACGGCTAGTGGACCAGATGGGTTTTGTCCCTGTTTCACTTAGAATTTGGATAACAACAACTCTAGATAAACTATGTGGATGATTATTGGGTACCACTAGGTTATGGGTATGTTCAATACTAATTTCTCATGCATGAGAATGAATTTTTCTATGGTTACTTTACACCGAGGTACGAGGTACATAGGGCACAAGACAACCTAGTGCCTAGGGGTGTTCCCAATGTTGTTTCTCATTGGATTTGTAGTATTTACCTATGTCTTAGGGTGTGTTTTGAAGTAAATTACAGTATATAACATTTCTATTTTAATGTGTTAATATTCTGAAAATTTTGGATTGAAATCTATTTTCAATTGGAGGTTTCATTTCTTAAAATTTTAACACTACTTTTCCATGCGTTTGAAAACTGCTTGCTTTTTCACATTTTATTTCTTACTCCTTGGAATAATTGGGTGGTATCTTATTGGGATTAGGCTCACACCCTAATTACACCCCTTGGGTGTAAGTAGACTTGGTTATGTTTGATTCAGGTAAAGGAAAGGGTAATGGTGATGGCGGTCCAGGGTGTTAGTTCTCATCCTTGGTGCGGAGTTATGGAGATAGCTTGGGGGCGATGACCCCTAGTCATGTGGAGTCCTTGGGGATGTCTTGATGCTATAATTATTTTTATTTGGACCACTTGTATTATCTTTAAACCAATTTAATCAGTTCTGGTTTTTACTTTATGTCTTGTTTGGCTCAAAAATTTCAGATTTAGTTTATTGATTGTTTTTAATGTTTTATGCCTTCATATTCGGATAAATCATTCCCAAACAAAAATAAATGATACCCAAGAACTTGTTCCAGACCGTGGGGATAGGTAATGCCCTTAGGGTCATTTCATGGGCTGGGTTTGGTGTCGGTTTTGGCGGCGACCAGATTCGGTTCGTGATAATAGTATTTTAAAATGAAAATAATGATGATTGATATAGAACAACTGATTCTCACAAAGCTTCTACTTATTTTTGATTTAATAAGAACAACATGTAGAAGCTTTGAGAGACAGAAAAAGAGAGGTTTATATATATATACACATATATATATATTTATGTATGTATGTATGTATGTATTACTTGAGAAACCACTTTAATTCATCAATACATTTATTCTCTATGTATGAGAGTACTTAAAATAAATGAAATACCTTTCTTTTAATGCCACCACACATGATCTCTACAATTCAATCTTATAAATTATTAACAACACGTTTTTTCTTTGAAATACTTATACAATAGTACCCTTAAATAATCCTTGATATTTTTTCCTTTCTCATTACATTCATTTTATTAAAATTTATTTTATCTTAAAAAATTCAATCTATCCATTAGGTAATACATGACCAAATTAACTCTAACTTAATGTAATCAAATGATAATTAATACAAGGTTGTAGATTAACGTACCTGATTCCAGATCACCACATAGAAAAATTAATCACATTTGATTTCTTGTATTTGATTTCTATCATAATGAAAATTTATCTATAAATCTAATTTTATATTGGAGTTATTCACATAGGAATTTTTCTTGGTGTAATTGGTTTATCTCATATAAATTTTTTTATTACGTAACTGAAATCAATCATGTTTTGATTTGGAACCACATAACAGGTTTCACCACATATCAAAGTTATGTATATGATTAATCCACACAAATAATTCAAATAGATTATTAATCTACTTATCCAATGTCTTTTTATTGTTGAATCATTCATGTATGCAATTTTACAAACATAGAAAAATTTTAGCCATAGTGTACCAAATTGTAGACTTAATGAATTTAATTTTAGAGGAATTTTAAAAAATATAAAACATGATGAATCTAATTATAACATTGATAAGTAATGTATTAAATTGTATTTGTGATCCTAATAAACTAAAGTACATGGTATTTTTTGGAGCAACATTAGTAGTCTAATTCAATCCACTACAATATAAAAAAAATGTAATCTTACTACCCTGGAAACACAAATTTCAACATTATCGGTGTTATCTGGACATAATCATTACATACCACTCATGTTTTGAAATTACTATCTTGAATATATAATTCCCTAAATAAAAACTCAATGTTAAATGTGATCTGATACTATTTTTTTTATTTTTCAAACCCAAGTTACTCGATCTAAGTTGGAGCACCACAAGACCTCATACATGCCTCCCAATACGGAAGAGATTACTTGAAACAAGAGCTTCATCCATAAATAGTAGATACCATGCCCTTAATATAATAAAACTATTAATAATATAAAAATAATAAGAAGAATTATAAAAAAATATCTACATTGAAGTATAACAATAATCCAATCAAATTAATACATCACTTGAAATAACATCATGAGACATTTTTATTATATATCAATAATAAAAAGGATACCCTATGTGGTGTATCAATATGTAAGATATGAATAAGGGAGAAAATAATCATTAGTCACAACCTAAAAAGTTTCTTAGTAAGTATTATAATAACCTATATCCATGATCATCTTCACCCACTTTGTATCCTGACATAAGTCCCTTACCCTTAGCGAGAACCTTGAAAATAAAATCTATACAAGTAGCTAGATTCATATATTGATTGTGAGTAATAATAACCTATAGTAAAACACTAGAAATTCCTTAACATAATTGAAACAAATATATATAGGATTCACTGATGGAAAATAAAAATGTAAATAAATAAGAAAACATGGACATGTGTAGGGTTATTATTCTCGAACTCCTTCTCCATAAACCCTAGCCATACCTAATGAAATCAATTCTAAAAGGAATAAGGTGTAAGGATAGACTATAAACCCAAAATTATTATTCAATAATAAATCAAAATAATTAATCACAATAACTAATCTCTCATGTGATCCAAAACTTCCCCTCAGGTTATCATCCCATAGCTAATTATCTAGACCAAAAATCATCATAGAAGCATTTCGAGGAAGAAATATCTATAGAAAACCTACCATACAAGCTAAAATATACAATTTCTGTGATTTATTATAGAAATAAATTATATATAAACCATTAAGGAATCATTTTCAGGAATTAAATATAGTATATAATCTTCTTTACAATTCAAACCAACATCATTCTCCAAGGTGAGGTCCCTTGGATACATCACATAAATCACCACATGCAACTGGAATAAAATTCATTTTAGAAAAACATAAACACATGGGGGTAATATTATAATGGATTCTAAGTATTTAGTAATAGTTTTTATATAAAATAGTAGAAATTATAAATTTCAAATCCCAATATCATTCTGCAATGAAATAAAGAAACCATGTATTACATAAATGAGGAACATATACCTTGCATCGTAATCGACCATTTCCCTATCTTAAATCATTTATTCCTAATGAATATCATAATGTATTATCCAAAAGTCTCTTCCCTCTATGGTATATCCAAATATATGTCGAATCAACCAAAACCTAGGTGAGATCTAGAAAATCTTCCATAGTATGCTACCAGCTCTCAGTGTATGTCAGAAAAGAAAGGAGAGATCAATTAAAGAATGAATAGGAAGGAAAATTTTAATCAAATGAACTTGATATAAAATATCTTGGCCTCTTTATATATCCCATATTATGATACTCTCATGTATTCATGAATTTATTCATATTTTATATGGATTATGATAATTACATCAATCATCTATACATATATTCAAAAAAAATGAACAATCAAATCTACTATAAAATTCATCATAAGTAGAATTATATTCTTTGATTGTCATTCGAGGAACATAAACAATAATAGCTTAATGTTTGACCTATATATCCTCTTTTAAAATCCATTTAAATCAAAAAAATATGATTATCATATTTTGACATTGTTTATATATAACATATAATATGATATGTGAAAGAAGTAACAAGATATAAACATAAAAATCCTTAAGAAATGCCTATAATAGAGAATATTATATGAATTGTTTTCATATTTCATACCTTAGAACATATACATTTCTTAACATATGATATTTCCAAACGCATCATGTACTTTACATTATCTTTTTGGAATGTCTCTAAAAAACATCCCACTGTACTAAAGATTTATAGGCTTGGGATTATTTCATATTATATTGTATCGTACACAATAACTTATAAAACTATATCCCATATTACTTTTGAATATCAAACAAAAATCTTTTTAAAAACTATCATCAATTTCAACATACATCACACTAAATGTGATACCTTGTGAGTATCTATCAAAAAGGCATTTTGGAAAAATTATATTAAACATTGAGAGAAAAAAAATTAGTTTTATAAATACCCATTTGTTTTAAATTAACCATGAAGTGGGACCTTATAGGCCTCTATAATGTTGATAAACAAAATATGAATTCTAGACTTCATAAATATAAAGAATGAGTGGCCTCTTGTAAATAATCATTTCTACTCAAGCTTTAAAGGTATTTGATAATACCTCTATAAAATATTTGTATCTCTATATCTATGAAAATTAGTTTTATTATATAACATAATACATTTTCATATTTTCTATTTATCTAAGGAATCAAGTGAACAAAAGACACATATTAAGGTAATCTCATATAGATATTCCTACATTATCTATTCTTTGAGTGTAAACTAAATGGGTAATAAATACATCAAATGAAATTCACACTTATGGATGGCCACATGACATGTCCATCATCCAAAACATAATCAAATCACATGTATAATCAAGATATGGGCATAAAATTCCTTATTCTATCTAAATAAAAGGCCCAAATGTAATACTCATTATTTGAAAATAATAAAATAAAATCTTGGTTAAGACTCAATTGATAATATAACCAATAAAATATCCAACCACCCCATGATTAGCTAAGCCTAAATGATTTCAAAAGAAAGATATCAAACTATTGATGTTCTAGTGAATGGAATTTTTTCATCCTAAGGTGTTAGGGAAATTAAAATATGAATCATGCACCCCTAGTATACCAAATAAATGATTTATCAAACTCTAGGTGTCATATGGTATACTTGGTGGGTCATCTAGTTCCCAAAAACACCTTTTTGTGCCGTATGAGATAATTGTTTATCTCTATAAGTAATCATACACATGATAACATGAAAAAAAAATTATAACTGGTAATATTACCTGATTAACATCAATTAGGGGTATGTAAATGTTACACATTGAGAGAACAACTATCATTTCCTTTTATGTGATATGTGAAACCAACATGAATGAATTATAAATTGAATACTACCATTTGTACAACATGTGGAATTTATTATTCTTAAAATATTTTAATAACATTAAAAAATTAAATATACCAAGAATTCTCAATCAGAGGAAGGCCACGGACCCTTTATTAAACTAAAGGAAAATTATAGGAGGCAAGGAGTGAGAGTAAAGATATAAAACCCATCCACATATAGATAAAAATTCCACCCCAAAGAGAACAAATACATATCATAGTATTCATTATCCTCACCACATCAATAATATGGTGCATCCTCCGTAGGTGCTGACTCTCACTCAGAGTTCGTATCAAATTGCTTCAGAACCTTGGAATACTTCCATCTAAGCTATAGTTAATCCAAAGAGATTTTATCTTTATTTGATTGCTTGTTCACATGGCTCTTTTTAGAATCTGGGGCATCCCCTTTTTCCTTCCTAGAGGAGGACCTGGGGGATACCGGCTTTGGTAAGTAAGAATAGTCCTTTTGTGGCCTCCTCTTTGTTGGAGTAGTCATCACGCCTTCACTTTCAGACAACATCTTCTGAACACATTGAACAATATCACAGTAAGAAGGTCTTCCAGCCCCTCGGTCATTATCCTTGTCACTATCAGATACATTCCCCCATTTACCAGTGATATTCACAAAAATGAAACTTGTGCACCCACCATCTTGCCTCACCAAGACACCTTCTAAGGTCATCAGAGACATGCCTACAATCATCTAAGAGAGACTATTATGATCAATCAGAGAAAGACATTGAGGATTCACCTCATTTACAAGGTCCTCAAAAGTCCCCATATTCGAGACATCAACCACAGCCTTTTCTGGACTACTAGAACCAATATGCAGATTCAATGTTTCATGCACCTGCAGATCAACCATCATAGTGGGTGGCTCCTCCTACTCCAATACCTAAAACCTATTACCTAAGAGGACTTGTTCACCCTGTATATCATCCACTCCTCCTTCTCTATTTAGGATACCACCTATAGGTTGAACATGACCTGCAGCACCCTCCAGCCGTGGTAGGTCCTCAACACCAAGCCCACATTTTATCCACTCAAAGACCTGCTGCCCTGATGGGTTGAATGACTCCCACACCTCTTTCACTGCACAACCATGTGTGCACACCTATGTGTGAAAGGATTAACATACCTCCTACTCCATTTCAATTCCTAGCATTACCTCACCGTGACAGGGGCTTCCCACCTAATCACCCTGCTCATCAGGAGCCGCAAGTCCACCACACTCCACAGGGCCACCACCCATGCATTCATTCATATTCCCTCACACTATCACAGGATCACCAGAGTTGGAAATGCTCAGAACTGGGTCTAATCCAATAGCCAAAATACCATCGTAACTTCTCCTTTCAACCGTCCTTGAAGTACAAACCAACTGTTTATGAAAAACAACCAATTCTAGATGACCAAATTGAGAACAGACCATGAAATAGCACATCAAGGACTCCAAGACGACACCCTTCCTCTAGAGGAACTCCTTGCTATCTGTAATCCAAAAAAAGTCAACTGGTTGTCTGGATACATCGACCTTCATAAAAATTCGTGGACAAATCGGGTGACACACAGCCTTGGTCCGATGATCAGAACATAGGTAACGACCGATCATATTGCCGATTGCACATAAAATAGAGGGATTTTGGGAAGAAAGAGGTAGTCCAAGGAGAGTTACACACATTGAAATTGTCACAGGATCACGTTTCATGTGAAAATCAAATCTCCAATGAAACAAGAAGAAAGTAGAGCCATTGCATCTTCGAGGATCTCGAGACTAAGCTACAATCAAATCCACCTCTGAACCAAAGTGGACCATTATATTCCTCTGATCAAGAAGACCCACAACCATGTGCACTTTTAGCTCCCATTATTCCAAGACAAAATGCTCGAACCCATCAACTGATGGGTGTTGGGGACGAAACCATACAACCAAGGTTAGCTTGCATAAATCTGCAGCGCTGTTGATCTCAGCCAGGAGAAGAGGATGTTGCGGTTCCACTTGAAACAGATCTGGAATATTCTAGGATAGATGTATCCTTGGGAATGGTTAAAGAGTGATAGGGTGAGGGATATCCTTCTCAAACGGTCGCGGAACTCCCCCCCTCTGATTGGGAGGGGGAGCAGATCTCATCAGCATCAGATCTAGGGCATTATCGCGGTCGCCTCCGAGAGCAGAAGACGGGGAGAACCCTAGGTCATCTTAAAAAAATTAAATATACTCTAATATAATCATAAATAATATGATATACCATGAGATAAACCTTATTTTTACTACACAGTTTTGTGTTTTTTAAACTCATTACATATCTATGTAATTACTCTAACTTATATATGTATCTATATAATGAAATCGTCTCACTAAACTCTTTTAGTGAATAAGATCTATGTAGAATATTTTTTTAATAATGGTCATACTTTAGGTTTATATTACTAATTTTTAACTCCTTGAAAAATCATTCAACCATGTTAAATACATGAAATAAAATGTTACTATGTTAATAATTTTCTTGTCTACCTAAAACATTTATGTTCAATTTCATTACCTTTATTGGAAAAAATTCCATAAAAATTTATTCTTGAGATCATTTTGGTAGCAATAAGTTTCTCTTTATTTTTTTACCAGTATATACTATATTAATTTAGTATATATTGTGATATTAAATTCATTATGGTAACTATATATAACTTCTAATATTATAATTTACTGAGAAATCCTAAACAATTTTATAAAATTATGTGAAATTCAAATTAAAATTTTACTGAAATAATATTTTAATTGTTACACTCTAAACATAACTATATGAAAATATACTCCCACTAGCCTCCAAGAAACTACAATATTTTCATAATATCTTTATATGATTTAAAAACTTGTTTTTTTAGTGAAATCAAAAGTATTTCATTATATAAGAATATTTAACAAATAATCCACTTCAAGACACATCCTAAATGGTATTCCATGTGTTCAGAGAGGTGTACTAAAAAGAATATTTTATTCATTAAAATATTACATTGATAGGTGTCAGAATATCAATTCCTTATTTTTTAACAAATATATTGGATAAAATGTTTATTCTAGATAAAACTCATTTTAGTCCTACCTTATTTTCATGTGTGATATAAAATTTGATTATTCATAAAAACTCTTTATTAAATAATACATTTTATGACAACCCCTTCTTTAAAAATATCTTTTATTATCATATAAATGGGATAACATGATAATAAATATCCTTTATAAAGATCCACTTGAACTTGAAATTTTCTATTTCATTCAACTCCATGATTTGAAAACCCTTTTATTTATCATGATTCCACAAACCTTCTCTTCATTACATTAAGGAAACTATAATATCAATAGTTTTCTATATTGTTTTTGAACTCTTATATGTTTACAAAAAATATATAATATAAATTTGGTATCATATACCTTTAAAAATATAACAATTGGTTTCTATTAAGAAATACATGATATAAACTATCCGTAGAGCTTCTAAAACCCCTTAAATCATCTCAGATAATTCTATACCATGGAAACATATCCCATCATTCTTGATACACCTTTTGAGTTAAAATGGCATAGATTATATATTTCAAAAATCCAATCTATAATTCTGTAATATTACCCTTTATTACTATCTACCCAATTAAAGAGTCTTGATGTGGAATCTTGGACCCAAGTTCCACTTATTTGTTCCCTGGGCTTGATTGGCCACATGGCCTCAAGTGCTCATCCCCATAATACAGAGGCTTCCGACCATTAATGAGAACCTAGGGTGTGAATGTGGGGAGAATATTCCCTCATAACTAGAGTGGAGCACAACAGATAAATGATAGCAATATAAATAGAGTAAACATATGGAAATAGTTGACACACTGGATAACAGACACTATAAACACAATACTGGTAACCAGTCGCTGCCGAAGCAGTATATAAATGAATTATATCTAAGGAAAGTGATAATAATACTTGAAATGTAAAAAGTATATCATATATAAAATATTGTGATAATGTATTTAATTTATCTACAGAAATGAAAAATAGGTATACATTGTAGAATACAATACATGTAAAACCAAATAATCAGAAAGAATACAAAAACTATATAGCATCTTAAGCATTGGATCAATCATCTTCTACCCAACTTTATCCTAATGCAAGTAATCAAGATCAAGTTTCCAATGAAGGATTATTCCACTAATCGTCACCTAGAAACATGCAATTTAACCCGGTTCCAATGAAATCCCAAATATGGTGTGAGATAAATCTTAGAAGGCCACCACCAATGGTTTCTATACCTTCCAGTCTGAGAAAATATAAACCTAAAGTTTGATGGTGTATGTTAATGTAAAGTAGTACAGTAATATAAATACCTTGATATATGCTTCATCCTCAGATAGTGTCTTAACATGTATCCATTTAATTATTTATGATCCATTTTACATAAGTAATGTAAGAGGATCCAAATATGGGCAAGGAATTCTATAATGATAGTAATAACATAAGATCCAAGGTAATAATAAAGTAATCCATGATGATGATAATAATAAAAAAGATCCAAGTTAGTAACCAAAACATCATTGACCTCGAGGGTCGATCCAAATCAGTCATAACCTTAAACCTAGCTATAAGGGTCTAAGTGTAATCTAAGGGGCGTCACCCAAGTCATTCCACAATAAGAAGATTCTAATTGAGTCCAAGGATCTCATCAAAAGAATAATGTAATAAGCAATGACTAGACCCAATGGGTGTATCCATGATTCTAACTCTCTAAATCGGTCATTCTAGATCCAAGGAGTGTGTCCAATGAATCCTAATATCTTAATGGTAATAGAGGGATCCTATAGAGTCATGTTGGGAATCAACGAGTAGAAAAGGCCTAGGTTCCAAGGTGGGTATCTCCCTTAGAAACTGACATCCTTGAATCAGAATGGAATCCATAAGTACTCAAGGCATTTTCTCAGGAATCTAAGTCTAGATTGAATCTAACTACTCCTATAAAGGTAAATAGTTTAATATAAAATAGGAACCTTATAGTTGATTTATTTAATAAATTATTCAATGTAATACACAAATTGTTCATTTTTTCATTTTTTTTGTAAAAACACTTTTTGGATAAGTGAGAACCGAACAAGAAAAACAAGATGAAAGGGGATCCACCATTGAAGACACTAGCTAGGCAAGACAAAACAAACACAAACAATAAAGCACAACAGGAAGAAGATGAACATCATTGGATCCTTTGAATGAGGATGACCGATGGCAGGGGCTTCATCGATAGAACTCCAGAAACAGGAACCACAAGACGGCTGAGCTACCTGGGACAATGTAATCAAATAGAATCACCTAAAGAGTTCCACCTTCAAAGCCACCAACACCATCCAAAACATCATGCAATCCTTAAAACATGACCAAATTGGAGTCATGCATGAAGGAGTGTGATGCGATGGAAGAGGAAACCAAGAACATACAAAACAATCCAGGCACAGGAACCATGACAACCGCCGACACCAAAAACGGATCCAGGGAGAACAACCGTCGTCCGTGAATGCGCTTGTGAGTGATCAACACCGCAGCTTCCCACGAAAGCAAGGCATCAATCCTGTGAAACAGAGGGTTCCAAGAAAAATAGGGGAGAACAATCAAGGAAATTTCCCAATCACTGAGCGTTCATAAGGTCATCATTTGCACCCTCGTATTGACACGGAAGAAGACGATGGTCCTTCCTATTCCGACACTGAAGAAAACCAGAAAATAGAACTGAGGATGATGAGGAGAGGACATTGTATATAACGACCCACACTTTACATACATTGTTAATACTTCAAAATTGAAGCACACTTATTACAACATATGACAAAACCACAAAGGACCGTATAGGTATAGTGTCTTTAGAAACTGGGGAAACATAAACAACTGGTTCATAAATCTTCTACAGTGTCTCCCATTTATTTCATCATATCTAGGGTCCCTTTTAGCATATTCTACTTAATATCCATCTTCCTGACCTGGGGAAAAGAAAACATAAAAGGGTGAGCTCAAATGCTCAGCAAGGGCAAATAAAAGAAATAAAAAAAATCATATCATATCTTTATGAAAATCAAAACCTGCAAAAGAGATCATAATATCTTAACATGGAATAAATCATAGAAGTGAGAATGAGATCCCCATAATCATAACATAAAACTTGAATCTTTGTGGCATGCACACATAATCATGGAAAATCATTTCTTGTTAGTCATGACTCATTGCCAAGACTATCTTAGTGTACAAAGTCCCTTTCTGAACCGAGTTCACTCCTCGTTTCAGTCCTGTATCACTGAACCGAAATAACCTTCCGTTCCAGACATGTCTATCTCATGAGATATAAAATCTTTACCCAATGCATTGGAGGGAGATATAGGTCCCACCCATCTTATAATGAATCCTTTCTTATGTGTGCCACATAATCATAAAACATACATCATCGCATAACACATATAACAAAAATGGGATTCTTGAAACATCATGACATCATAAATCAATTCATATATGATAAAGGAATTCATAAACATAATTCCATCACAACATAGTCAAACCAATGTAAAAATATGGATAGAAACAGAACCCTTTATTATCTTAGATGGAAAATAATTTTGATAAAACACTTGAATTGAATTCTTGAGGAAAATATCCTTTCTTCTTCAAAAACATTTTTCCTTTCATAACATGTCATACAACTTTGAAATAAAAGAAGTTGATTAAAAATAAACTTGAAAACTTGTAAAGGAAGCTTCTTTTAAGTAATGTTTTAAAAATCCATTCATGCCGTATAAGTTAAAAAAAACATTCTTCGTACTTTTGTTGGAAAAGTCAAAAAGTACCTCGTACGGAAAAACGACAAAAGATTCCTTTCTTATTCTTTACTAAAAACTCACCTAAGGGTAAAATTGGATTTAAACTATTTCAAGTGGATGGAAACAATATTACATATTGAGGGAACATGGATGTGGATGATAAAATACACCCCAGTAAATACTTACGAATAAACAATCTCGGATAAAAATGAGATTGTGATATTTCCCTTACCTTAGGTCCGATTTGCTTTGTTCGTGTCCGAAGCTCCTGTATAATGGTTTAAATAATGTTATTGACTTATTCCAGAATCATACATATTGATATGAGATCATATATGGTCATATTATTAGCTTCTTGTTAGTAATATTTCATTGTTACTTGTTACTCGGGTCTTTATAACTTTTTGTTCTTATGCGTGTTTTGTCGAATAAATTCTTATTCTTATCTTTAGGTTATAGATAATTCATTTCCAGAATGGTATTAGTGTATTATATACCATATTCATTCATTCAATTCATTTATACAATCATTATGAAATGAAGATCATGTAGAACGAGTCGCATCACATCGTGGAGACGGTATTCCGTACGTACGCACGAGTGATGATATCGTTCCTATGATCGTGGAATTGTATTGGAGTATATATATATATTATTTCAGTATCAATATTACTTAATAATAATCATATATAGTTACTCATTACACCATTATACCCATCCTTGTAAGGTGATGGTGGAAAATAGATTACACCACAGCGTGGAGACGGTATTCCGTACGTACGCACGCGCGGTGATTTCATTTTTCCGTAGGATGGATAGAAGGTGAATTAGGGATGTTTCATATTTATAATAACATATCAGTATTTAAGTAATACTGATGTTATTACTTTATCATGAAACAACTAAATAAGAAGAAGTTGAAGACGAAAGAAATTGAAAAGATCGGTAATGGATATTACCTCTTCTTTGGAACGCCTCTTTGAATCCTCCACTTAGGGAACTAAGAGTGGTATTTGGAGAAGACCAGGACCTCTAGGACTATTCTAGGGAAGTGGAGAGGGGAAAATGGCAGGGGTTGGCCGAGCTTGAGTGCTCAATTTGGTGTGAGGAGGAGGGGGATGAGGTGCCCTTTTATAAGGGAGGAGAGGGGCACCTTAGGAATATCTCAAAATATTATTTTATATTAAAGTCAAAATCGGTTTATAATGGTTCCAAAGGGTCTTATTTCGAAGATAAGGTGGGGAGGGGTCGAAATCCTATCAACCAATAGAATTTAGACAAGTTTAGGATATTATTTTAACCTTATCAATTAGATTTAACTCTAAGTTAATTAATTTAACTTTTACCGTGTCTTTTTGTTTTCTTTCACTATATGGTTAATACACTTACTATAACATGCCAAACGAACCCCAAATTGTTTATTATTAATATATATATCCTTATTTAAATCATTTGGCCGAACCTTAGATTTTTAGGAATACAATAACAATTAATAATATAATATTTGATTTAAAAACTATTTTGTGTCAATTTTGACACTATTTGATATATGATTTTTGGGAAAGTCATAACAGAATTAAATGTTCGAACCAAGTTGATTAAATCAACATTAATATATCATAGTAACCTAGAAAATTAGTGTAATTCATAAAAAGTCTCAAATTACATTTATTTTGGTGTTTATAACATCAATTATGTCAATATTTCATTAATAAGATAATTACTGCATCATCATTGTGTCATAAATAAATTAAATTATTTAATGTCTAAAAATTACAAATAAAATACCATCATGTAGGAAATCTTTTTAGCTTTCTAATGAATATTTACAATCGAATTTATCTTATGTATAACCCCATATTAAAAATGTTTTAGTAAATATACTTTGATTTTAACTCTTTTAACCCTTCTTTAAATAAATTAATAATAAATGTCCTAATCTAATCCAAGTGGGCCTAAATGGTCATATTTTATTCCTAAGTTTGTTTTTGGTCGAGATAAACTTGTCCAATAGAATTAGGACATGTGTTAGGGTAATATTAATATCATATTTACCCTTAGTTACCCTATTTACTATTAACCGCGGTAAAAAAAAGTAAAAAGTTACTATTCACCAAAAAATTATTTTCATCTCATTGAACCACATTTTAGTCCTTGATATTAACCGTGTCTCTCGGATTTTTGAAATTCCATTCACAGAAGCGGTAAAATTAAGTTTTATGCAAAATTCAGTTTTTAACCTACCACTTAGTGGTTTCACTATTCATCAAAAATTGAAAGTTTTCAGAAAAATACCAAAATTTCACCCTAGGCTAATTTCGATATTCTGAGTCCAAAAATGAAGTCCATTTTGAAAAATAAAATTTATAAAATTTTAAAAAGTGGTTATTACTATTCATAACGGCTAGTTTTAATAGCATATTGTTGTTTAGTGAAACTCGGTATTGCGTATGACGCAAGCTATCGAGGAAGGTCGCGATTGCGTGCAAAGCAAGCCAAGCAAGTGTTGTGTAGAAAAAGATTCCTTTGATGATTTATATAACATAAAAGTCTCGGGTGTTACATTCTACCCCCCTTAAAAAGAATTTCGCCCTCGAAATTCGTCACTTTGCAACAAACAAATGAGGATACTTCTCCCTCATCATATCCTCAAGCTCCCATGTAGCTTCTTCAAGTTGGTGGTTTCTCCATAAAACTTTCACCAAGCGAGTGGTCTTGTTTCGTAGGACTTTTTCGCTACGATCCAGAATCTCTATCGGCTGTTCTTCATAAGAAAGATCTTGCTCCAGTGGTACAACTTCTGAGCTGAGTACATGTGAAGGATCTGGTATGTACTTTCTCAGGAGAGATACATGGAACACATCGTGAACTTGAGAGAGATTCGGTGGAAGCGCCAATCGGTAAGCTACCTTCCCAACACGATCCAGTATTTCAAAAGGACCGATATATCTAGGGCTCAACTTCCCCTTCTTTCCAAATCTCATAACCCTCTTCCAGGGAGATATTCGTAAGAACACTTTATCGCCCACTTCAAACTCTAGGTCTTTTCTTCGGTTGTCGGCATAACTTTTCTGTCGACTCTGAGCTGCTCTTATGTGTTGTTGAATAGATCTGACTTTTTCTGCCATTTCATCAACGAGATCAGGTCCTAATAGCTTTCTTTCCCCAACTTCATCCCAGCAAGTTGGAGTCCTGCATTTCTTTCCATAGAGAGCTTCATAAGGAGCCATCTGAATACTGGAGTGAAAGCTATTATTATAAGAAAATTCCACCAAAGGTAGGTGTTGATCCCAACCTCCTTTGAAATCCATAGAGCAAGCTCTCAACATATCTTCTAGGGTTTGAATTGTTCTCTCAGACTGACCGTCTGTCTGGGGATGATAAGCAGTGCTGAAACTCAACTCTGTATCCAGAGTATGCTGAAGACTTCGCCAGAACTTCGAGGTAAATCTCGGATCTCGATCAGATATAATAGAAAGTGGTACTCCATGCAATCTTACCACTTCCTTTACATATATTCTGGCAAGCTGATCTAGAGAGAAATCCTCTCTAATAGCAATGAAGTGTGCAGACTTTGTAAGACGATCAACTATGACCCAGATAGCATTATTGCCTTTGGATGTTTTAGGAAGTCCTGTGACAAAGTCCATAGTGATGTTTTCCCATTTCCATTCGGGTATGGGTAATGGTTGTAACATCCCCTTAGACTTCTGTCTCTCAGCTTTAACTTGTTGACAAACCAAGCATCGAGAGACATATTCAGCAACATCTCTTTTCATGCCATCCCACCAGAAGTACTCTTTCAGGTCCCTATACATCTTCGTGCTTCCAGGATGAATAGAGAATGAAGAACTATGAGCCTCATCCAGCAGCTCTTTCTTTAATTCGGGGATGGGAGGAACACAAACCCGATTCCTGAACTTTATTATCCCATCACAATCAAGGTTGAATTAAGGAACATTTCTCACCTTCTTTTGTAACTCGACATCTTCTTTCTGTGCCTCTTTAATCTTCACATGTATAGATGGTTGAACATTCATTTGAGAAAGATAAGATTTTTCCCCTTCCATTATAATTCCAAGATCCATCCTTTGTAAATCCATAAATATTGGATCTTTTGTGATCCTCATCATGGATAAACTAGCATGGTCTTGTCGACTTAATGCATCTGCCACCTTGTTTGCTTTCCCAGGGTGGTAATGGATTGAGCAGTCATAATCCTTAATCAGCTCCAACCATCTTCTTTGGCGCATATTCAGCTCCTTTTGTGTGAAAATATACTTTAAACTTTTATGATCAGTATAAATATCACACCTTTCACCATAAAGGTAATGCCTCCAAATCTTTAATGCAAAGATTACCGCAGCCAACTCCAAATCATGTGTTGGGTAATTTTGCTCATGGATTTTCAACTGTCGTGAGGCATAAGCTATCACCATATCATTTTGCATAAGAACACACCCCAATCCCTTCTTGGATGCATCACTATAGATCACAAACCTTTCTCCACTACAAGGCAGTGTGAGCACAGGTGCACTGGATAACCTTCTTTTCAACTCCTTGAAATTCTCTTCACATTCCTCTGTCCAGACAAACTTAACTCCTTTCCGAGTCAACTTGGTGAGTGGATTAGATAATCGTGAAAAATCTTTTACAAAACGTCGATAATAACCAGCCAAACCAAGAAAACTTCGGATCTCAGTTACTGTTGTTGGTCTTGACCATCTTTCGATAACCTCTGTTTTTGCTGGATCCACAGATATCCCCTCTTTTGAGATTATATGACCCAAAAATGCAACTTTTTGAAGCCAAAATTCACACTTGGTAAATTTGGCATAAAGCTTCTCCTTTCTCAGGGTCTTCAATATAATTCTCAAGTGATCTTCATGCTCTTCCTTGCTCTTTGAATAGACAAGAATATCGTCTATAAAGACTACCACAAATTGATCAAGATGGTCTCTAAAGACTCTATTCATTAGATCCATGAAGATAGCAGGGGCATTAGTAAGACCAAATGGCATCACTATAAATTCATAGTGTCCATACCTTGTACGGAAAGCCGTCTTTGGTATATCCTCCCTTTTGACCCTTAATTGATGATACCCTGAACGAAGATCAATCTTGGAAAAGTATTGAGCTCCGCGTAGTTGGTCAAATAAGTCATCAATGCGTGGGAGAGGATATTTGTTCTTGATAGTGATCTTGTTAAGTTCTCGATAATCAATGCAGAGTCTCATTGATCCATCTTTCTTCTTAACAAATAGAACAGGTGCTCCCCAAGGTGACGCACTAGGGCGTATGAATCCCTTATCAAGATTCTCTTGGAGTTGCTTCTTCAATTCCTGCAACTCAATTGGGGCCATTCTATAAGGTGTCTTTGAAATAGGCAAAGCACCCGGTACGAGTTCTATTGAAAACTCAACTTCACGATTTGGTGGAAGACCCGGCAATTCCTCCGGGAAGACATCATCAAACTCCCGTACAATGGGCATATTCTTAATCGTGAGTTTCTCACCAACCATTTGAGATAAATAACCTTCATTTAGTGGAATCAATACCCATAAGATGGAAGAAATTTCCACTGGAAGGTTATGTTCATCCTTGCATTGATAGACGATCGTAGGTTGATCTGGAATATGAAATGTGACTTCCCTTCTTTGGCAATTGATATGAGCTCCATGTAGAGAAAGCCAATCCATGCCAGGAATCACATCAAATTCCACTAAAGGAAGGATCACAAGATTTGCAGGAAGCACTTTCCCACAAACTTCGATTGGAGAAGAATTATAAACTTCTGATGCGATTGATGTGCCATTAGGTGTTGTCACAGCTAACTCAACATCTAATTGTTGAGGTAATACGGTGATACCCTTAGAAAATTTTTCAGAAATAAAAGAGTGGGTGGATCCAGAATCAAATAAAACATTTGCTACTTTAGAGTGGATGGTAAGTGTACCTTTCACCACATCGTTATCGTACTCCACATCGCTGATAGAAATTGCATGTGACTTTCCTTTGTCTTTAGCCTTAAGAGTTTGTTGACGTCGACCATCATCATCAACCCTTGGATTTGGGCATTGATTGGCATAATGCCCCATCTCCTTTCACTTGAAACATTGAAGTGTAGCAGGTTCATTCTGTGTATCCCTTCCTTTGTTTGCATCATTAGACATCTTCTTCCCATTATCACGGCATTCAAATGCCCGATGACCTTCCTTTCCACATTTAAAACATTTACTTGTCCCTTTAAGACAACTCCCTCCATGTTTCTTTCCACACTTTGAGCATAAGGGAAAGTTCATCTTCTTTTCCGTGTGCTCTTTAGATTTTTCTTTGAATTCCATCTTCCTCTTCTTATCAAACCCATGTGACTGATGGGTTACTCCAATCTCCATCTCGACTTTGAGAGCACATCGAACGATTTCTTCGTAGCTATTGAAGTCCCTTATGGCTAACGCCCTTCGAAGACTTGGTTTTAGGCCACTAAAGAATCGATCGATCTTACTCTCAGGTTGGATAATAATACCAGAAGCGTACCTTGCAAGTCTTGTAAAATTTGCTTCATAGGTACTAACAGATTCATCATCCCTTTGCTTCAGTTCAAGGAACTCTTTCTCCATCTTTGTTCGGAGAATACGAGGGAAGTACTTATTGAAAAATAAGTTCTTGAACTCGTCCCATTCCATAGACTCAATTTCATCCCTTTGCCTCGTATTCTTAACAAGATTCCACCATTGATCCGCATCTCCTTCCAAACGATACACTGCTAGGATGACTTTATCATGCTCAGAACATTGAAGAACTGAAAATATCTTTTCAGTAGTACTAATCCATTGTTCAGCAACTAATGGATCAGTAGACCCGCTGAAAGATGGTGGACGCTGCCTCATGAAGGATTCAACAGAATGTTGCTCCCTCCTTTGTTCGTTTGGAAATCCTGCATGATTCATAGCTTGAGAAAGTTGTGTGAGCATGGCTACAAGATTTTGCATTCCAGCTCCCATATCATTTGGTTGCTCAGGGGGACAATCATTGCATTGCCCATCACATTCCGCATTAACACGGTTCCTTCGGGTTCCAGCCATTGACTAAAACCAAGAAGAATAGTGTGAGCAACACTAATTATAATAGGAAACCACATAATTCAAGAATAAAATTTTCATGCTTATGGTCTTATCCTAGGTTATTCATGGCCATTTCTAAGATTGTGTTCTATGCTTAGACTTATCCTTAGGGTTCTTACTAAGGCTTTCACATCCTAGTTTCCAAAGGTTGACTATACCTTTCCTCTGATACCAACTATAACGACCCACACTTTACATACATTGTTAATACTTCAAAATTGAAGCACACTTATTACAACATATGACAAAACCACAAAGGACCGTATAGGTATAGTGTCTTTAGAAACTGGGGAAACATAAACAACTGGTTCATAAATCTTCTACAGTGTCTCCCATTTATTTCATCATATCTAGGGTCCCTTTTAGCATATTCTACTTAATATCCATCTTCCTGACCTGGGGAAAAGAAAACATAAAAGGGTGAGCTCAAATGCTCAGCAAGGGCAAATAAAAGAAATAAAAAAAATCATATCATATCTTTATGAAAATCAAAACCTGCAAAAGAGATCATAATATCTTAACATGGAATAAATCATAGAAGTGAGAATGAGATCCCCATAATCATAACATAAAACTTGAATCTTTGTGGCATGCACACATAATCATGGAAAATCATTTCTTGTTAGTCATGACTCATTGCCAAGACTATCTTAGTGGACAAAGTCCCTTTCTGAACCGAGTTCACTCCTCGTTTCAGTCCTGTATCACTGAACCGAAATAACCTTCCGTTCCAGCCATGTCTATCTCATGAGATATAAAATCTTTACCCAATGCATTGGAGGGAGATATATGTCCCACCCATCTTATAATGAATCATTTCTTATGTGTGCCACATAATCATAAAACATACATCATCGCATAACACATATAACAAAAATGGGATTCTTGAAACATCATGACATCATAAATCAATTCATATATGATAAAGGAATTCATAAACATAATTCCATCACAACATAGTCAAACTAATGTAAAAATATGGATAGAAACAGAACCCTTTATTATCTTAGATGGAAAATAATTTTGATAAAACACTTGAATTGAATTCTTGAGGAAAATATCCTTTCTTCTTCAAAAACATTTTTCCTTTCATAACATGTCATACAACTTTGAAATAAAAGAAGTTGATTAAAAATAAACTTGAAAACTTGTAAAGGAAGCTTCTTTTAAGTAATGTTTTAAAAATCCATTCATGCCGTATAAGTTAAAAAAACATTCTTCGTACTTTTGTTGGAAAAGTCAAAAAGTACCTCGTACGGAAAAACGACAAAAGATTCCTTTCTTATTCTTTACTAAAAACTCACCTAAGGGTAAAATTGGATTTAAACTATTTCAAGTGGATGGAAACAATATTACATATTGAGGGAACATGGATGTGGATGATAAAATACACCCCAGTAAATACTTACGAATAAACAATCTCGGATAAAAATGAGATTGTGATATTTCCCTTACCTTAGGTCCGATTTGCTTTGTTCGTGTCCGAAGCTCCTGTATAATGGTTTAAATAATGTTATTGACTTATTCCAGAATCATACATATTGATATGAGATCATATATGGTCATATTATTAGCTTCTTGTTAGTAATATTTCATTGTTACTTGTTACTCGGGTCTTTATAACTTTTTGTTCTTATGCGTGTTTTGTCGAATAAATTCTTATTCTTATCTTTAGGTTATAGATAATTCATTTCCAGAATGGTATTAGTGTATTATATACCATATTCATTCATTCAATTCATTTATACAATCATTATGAAATGAAGATCATGTAGAACGAGTCGCATCACATCGTGGAGACGGTATTCCGTACGTACGCACGAGTGATGATATCGTTCCTATGATCGTGGAATTGTATTGGAGTATATATATATATTATTTAAGTATCAATATTACTTAATAATAATCATATATAGTTACTCATTACACCATTATACCCATCCTTGTAAGGTGATGGTGGAAAATAGATTACACCACGGCGTGGAGACGGTATTCCGTACGTACGCACGCGCGGTGATTTCATTTTTCCGTAGGATGGATAGAAGGTGAATTAGGGATGTTTCATATTTATAATAACATATCAGTATGTAAGTAATACTGATGTTATTACTTTATCATGAAACAACTAAATAATAAGAAGTTGAAGATGAAAGAAATTGAAAAGATCGGTAATGGATATTACCTCTTCTTTGGAACGCCTCTTTGAATCCTCCACTTAGGGAACTAAGAGTGGTCTTTGGAGAAGACCAGGACCTCTAGGACTATTCTAGGGAAGTGGAGAGGGGAAAATGGCAGGGGTTGGCCGAGCTTGAGTGCTCAATTTGGTGTGAGGAGGAGGGGGATGAGGTGCCCTTTTATAAGGGAGGAGAGGGGCACCTTAGGAATATCTCAAAATATTATTTTATATTAAAGTCAAAATCGGTTTATAATGGTTCCAAAGGGTCTTATTTCGAAGATAATGTGGGGAGGGGTCGAAATCCTATCAACCAATAGAATTTAGACAAGTTTAGGATATTATTTTAACCTTATCAATTAGATTTAACTCTAAGTTAATTAATTTAACTTTTACCGTGTCTTTTTGTTTTCTTTCACTATATGGTTAATACACTTACTATAACATGCCAAACGAACCCCAAATTGTTTATTATTAATATATATATCCTTATTTAAATCATTTGGCCGAACCTTAGATTTTTAGGAATACAATAACAATTAATAATATAATATTTGATTTAAAAACTATTTTGTGTCAATTTTGACACTATTTGATATATGATTTTTGGGAAAGTCATAACAGAATTAAATGTTCGAACCAAGTTGATTAAATCAACATTAATATATCATAGTAACCTAGAAAATTAGTGTAATTCATAAAAAGTCTCAAATTACATTTATTTTGGTGTTTATAACATCAATTATGTCAATATTTCATTAATAAGATAATTACTGCATCATCATTGTGTCATAAATAAATTAAATTAGTTAATGTCTAAAAATTACAAATAAAATACCATCATGTAGGAAATCTTTTTAGATTTCTAATTAATATTTACAATCGAATTTATCTTATGTATAACCCCATATTAAAAATGTTTTAGTAAATATACTTTGATTTTAACTCTTTTAACCCTTCTTTAAATAAATTAATAATAAATGTCCTAATCTAATCCAAGTGGGCCTAAATGGTCATATTTTATTCCTAAGTTTGTTTTTGGTCGAGATAAACTTGTCCAATAGAATTAGGACATGTGTTAGGGTAATATTAATATCATATTTACCCTTAGTTACCATATTTACTATTAACCGCGGTAAAAAAAAGTAAAAAGTTACTATTCACCAAAAAATTATTTTCATCTCATTGAACCACATTTTAGTCCTTGATATTAACCGTGTCTCTCGGATTTTTGAAATTCCATTCACAGAAGCGGTAAAATTAAGTTTTATGCAAAATTCAGTTTTTAACCTACCACTTAGTGGTTTCACTATTCATCAAAAATTGAAAGTTTTCAGAAAAATACCAAAATTTCACCCTAGGCTAATTTCGATATTCTGAGTCCAAAAATGAAGTCCATTTTGAAAAATAAAATTTATAAAATTTTAAAAAGTGGTTATTACTATTCATAACGGCTAGTTTTAATAGCATATTGTTGTTTAGTGAAACTCGGTATTGCGTACGACGCAAGCTATCGAGGAAGGTCGCGATTGCGTGCAAAGCAAGCCAAGCAAGTGTTGTGTAGAAAAAGATTCCTTTGATGATTTATATAACATAAAAGTCTCGGGTGTTACATTGTAGGTACCAAGCATTCCTGCATATTCCATCCACATACGCATACTAACAATTTAAAACAAATAATTCCCTTCCTCAAAGAAACCAACAACCCGCACAGGAAGGTGAAGAAGCACAAACACAAATTGGAGACAGATCTGGAAAAACCGCACCGAATCAAGTCCCCACACATAAAAAATTCCATCAAAACACCGGAGGAGTTAGTATTTAAAGATCTAAACCACCGCATCGTGAAGGGGTTGTTTTGATGACATAAATCCCGACATACGTTGGGTTGCTTCACCAAAAGAGATCTAGGCCACACACGATAGGGTCTGGGAGTGTCAAAGTGATGACAACAGCCTCACAGCAGCGGGATATGTGAGGGATGGAGGTCCCGTGGGCAGCGGCGTGCGAAGGAACCAGATGAATCCTTATGAAGGAAGGGAGTCAGATTTGATGGACATCACACCTCATCTAAAATGTTGTGAGAATAGAATCTGAAGTACCATTTGTTGCGTCACATGAGGAGGAGCTGTATGAATCTCCATCGCCATCACCGCCACCTCAATGAAACCAAGAAACCCTAGAAAGAAGGGAGTGCGTCACCTGGGAGATAACGCAGCCATCCTCTCTAACCTTTATTCAATGTAATACTTGTTCCTTTTAATAAGTCAATAAGTTCATTACATTACCTTATATATTAAGTGAAAACACTAAGGGGGACATGAAACTATTTATTACATTAATTAATTAATAATTTATTAGGTTCACTCTGCCACCTTCCACTAAGCATGGAAAGGTTTTCGACAGACATTAAACCAATACATATAATTTCATTAAATTAGGATAAGTTTTATTTATATATTTTCTTACCAATTACCATTTAAATGGTTCATTGATTAGTTTAGACACCTAATTTGTAATCTATAAGATTTAATATGATGTAATAGTCATTTTTAATCTGTCCATTTAATTCAAACAATTACCTTTAATAAGGACAAGTGAAGTCATGACTGAACGATGGCGCATAAGGTAATAATTGAGAAAACACCCTATATGTGGTGGATAGAAATGAGCTCTCAAACTCTAATAGTGAGATTCTACTATAAGGAAATTGATTTAGAATACGATCATGATGAATATAAGAAAGGCATGTGAATTTAAATTGGAAACACCCAATGGAATCATCATGCACACAATTCCCATAGTTTATAAAATGGAGAGACATGAGGGGTGATTCATAGACCACCTACTATAATCTCATACAACTCTCCTCATCCAGTACCAGCCTTTAGTTTCTCCTAGTTCAGAAGAAATTTAAGGAATTGATCAATTCTTTGAAAATAGGGTATATGAACCTATATCTAATTAACTTTGTTGAGGAGAATAGAAATGAAGAATGACATAAATTGAATAAAGATCATACCATCACACATATAAGGAGACTTAATTCGGAATAGTCATAGGTCATATGACTAACTGGGAGAAAATCCTAGTTTAGGGCTCCATGGGGGATCCTACATAATATATAGATGAGAGGGTTGAGGTTCTTTATGAAAATAGAGGATATTCCTCTATTTAATAAAATAACTCATGCATTTACATGTCGTTTAAATTCTTTACACATCATGTAATTATCAACATATTCCTCCTTAGGAAACTCCCTTTACATGATGTGATAGTTTCTGGACAAACCATTACAAGTCATTTAATTGATAAACATCTTGTATCCTGATTAAATATAATATAATTATCATTCAGCCAACCTACAACCCTCCTATTTCATTCTCTTTAAAAAAATCCATCCCACAACCCAGATTTAGGGTCTATAACAAAAATAGAACTTTGCAAGAATATAAATAGGTAATTAAAAGGAGTTATACCTAAATAAAAAATTGGGTTCTTATAGTCTTCACCCAACAAAAAAACTCATCCCAGAGTTCATCTTATAAGGGAGGAAAAACACAGTTGGAGAAAAAATCTGACTACTAGGAATGTACATCATCATCCCACTTCCAGGTCACATCCTGCATACTTTTGTGCTACCGTTACACTCATACTAAAGGGGAAAACTAGCCTCAAATAAACTTCATTCTCTAGTATATTATTTGTATGGGTTGTTCCTAAAAAGAAGAATCAACATCCATTTCGATATCTTAGGAATAAAAATAATGAGATGGGATTTCAGGTTAATAGCGAAGATATCAAACGTGGAAGACATCATTCATGGTTCAGTACCTCTGAGCTAATAAAAATTGATAGGATACCCTACAAAATCTATAGAGGATCTAAAAAATCCTGAACTAATGTGATAAAAACTTCTCTTTCCTCTATATAAATCAATTCCCAAGATTTCGTGATACCCATAGGAAAAAATAATCCCCTGCCTCAAACTCTAGAGGCCATCAATGATAATCTACATATGTTATATATATATAATGAGTAGTAGACATACACTTTATGATCATTTGAACCTACTCCAAAGTATCCTACATGATATGAGGACCTAGTATCACTTCCTCTCCTACCTATAACTTCATAGGGGTCAATGAAACAACCTACCATACAAGGCCTCATAAGGAGAAATCTGAATCATCACCTGAAAGCTATTGTGATAGATGAAATTTATGAGAGGGATATTCATATACCAAGAACCACTAAAATCAAGTATTCATGATTAGAGAATGTACTCTAACACTTGTATTGTATTTTATGACTGGACATCATTTTTTAGGGTAGAAGTTTTTGCTCAGAAGCACACATGTATACATATCCTTATATAACCCCTCTAAAAACCTTGATGTGAAACTAGTTTTCATATCTAAAACAATAGTACGAGGGACCATGTTTAGTCTTATGATCTCACGAACATATAGTATTCCCAAATCATCAGCAGAGAATGTCTACTGGATAAGAATGAAGTAGGAAATATTCATTGGTCAATATATGACTACCAAAACGACATACCTACCTCGACGTGGCCTTAGTAATAAAACTATAAAATCTATAGAAACATCTTCCCATTTCCATTATATTATGGGAAATGGATATAACAAGATTACAGGTCGCTGGTTTTCTTCCTTCACCTATTGACAGGTGTAACACCTAGTGATAAAACCTGCAATCTAATGTTTCATCCCAGACCACCAATACCAGCTCCACATATTTTTAAACATGTTGTAGATTCTTGGATGATATGCTCACTGATATTCATGCGACACTTGAATTTATTCCTATATAATATATGTAAGAACCATGACACATCCATGTATACATAGGATGTCATATCCATCCATAGACTAATTCAGATATAGGTCCTCATTAGATATACTCTCCGGAAGAACCAATCCATCATGATCATAAAACTTCCTACACTTAACCATGTCAAGGAGTGAAGGGTTATCTTATAATGAGGATAGAAAATGCTTTTCGTGACTCTTGAGAAACTCAAAATGTGGATCATATAATAATGCTCTTAATTTACATTCATCATTGGCATCTCAATTATAATGTTCTTGAGTTTTATGACTCAATTTATCTACTATCGCATTTCCTTTTGTAGTCATATAGGCAATCTCAATGTCAAAGGACTGAAAGTATTTTACCCATATTTAATATTTTAGATTCAATTCATGTTGTGTAAAGATAAATTTGGGGCCCTTTTACTCTGTATACACCCCAAATTTCTCAGCCATCAGATAGTTTCTTCAGAAAATTATGTCATGGTAAACTTCTTATAGCTCAAGATTTTATGTTGGGTAGTTTCTATTATGAGGCATTAACTTCCAATATTTTTATTCCATGACTAGATCCTCTTTCATTAGAACTACACCTATCCTAATACTAGATGTATCAAAAAAATCTATGTAACCACTTCCAAGATCTGGTAGAATCATAATAATTTCTGAAACAAGCCTTCCTTTCATCTTTTGAAAGTATTTTTCATACATTTCTGATCACAAGAACAAAACACCCTTCTTATTCAATCTAGTAATAGGTGATGAAAGGAATGATAAGTCTTTCTGAAATTCCTATAGTATTTAGCCATCCCCAAGAAACTAGGTATATCAAATTCATTCTTGGGAAGCACCTGGGAAACTAAATCACTAACCTTCCCTAGGACAACATATACTCTTAATTCTGAGATTATATCACCTAGGAAGTGAAATTTTTCAATAAACTAGTGGGACTTAACAAGATTTGAATACATCAAATACTCTCTCAGTGTATTAATAATGATCATAACATTTTTTCATGGTCACTATGAGTTTGAGAATACACCAAGATTTCAGTCATAAATACCATGATAAAATTATCTAGACGGAGTGGAAAATAATATTCATCAAATACATAAAAACTACAGGCGTGTATATAATACTGAATAACATATTGAGATTCTCATACAGACCATACCTTCTATAAAAGCTGTGTGAGGTATGTTTGAAGGTCTTACTCTCACCTGATGATAGCCCAATATCAGGTTGTTATTTGAAAATACCCTAGCTCCTCAGATCTGTTCGAAGATATCATCTATTTGAGGGAGTACATAATGGTTCTTAACTATAAGTTGGTTCTTCTATTATTAATACATGTATAAATGAAGGTTCATATCCACCTTTTTGGTGAAAACAAATAGTTAACCCTAGGAAGAAGGTTTTGGTCATATAAAACTCTTGGCTTCTAAATCCTCTGTCGCTTGATCACCAATAGACCAGTAGGTGTCATCTTGTATGGAGGAATGGAAACTTGAGTTGCTCTAAGAAAAAATTTCAATCATAAAATCCACCTTTATCTCATGATGTAAGCTTGAAAATTAATCTAAAAAGACATCATTGAAGTGATCTACAATGGTAGGAAATTATTTCTAAGGAAAGACATACAACTCCATGAAAAAACTAGAAATATGGTTGGTCACTACACCTAACCCATTATGCTCTAGTCCAACTCCAATGGCCTTGACATCCCATTCACCCTTATGAAAATAACTACTACCCTTTGGTAAAGAAAAATACAACCTACGATGATAGAATTCTATAAAAAAGTGGAAGGGGGAACTGACTATTTAATCCATATAATGACATAGAATCTCTTTATATAAAGGATTAATAGGTACCAAATCAAGGGAAAACTAACTACCTCTATGGGTAATACTTGAATTGGAATATTCCCTCTAACTAAACTCATAGTGGTGTGTCAAGGGTCATCATCCTATAGTAATAATAAATTTCCAACTCAAATATTTTCCCAGTAGATAAAGAGATAAAGGAGTGTGAAGCACTTCTATTGAATAAAGAAGATACAATAGTGAAGTTTACTGAAATAGTACCTTATATAATAGATGTTTCTTCACTATAAGCCTTTTTTATCAACTATAAATCATGAAAATAAACTGATTTTTGTCCCTATGCAATAGCTGAACTACCCTGAGTGTGACCGCTTTGGTAGTTCTAATGATCAGAAGTATAGAAACCATAGCCATGAACTCCTTGTTGGATTATCCTATTGGTGGTAATCCAACTCCCTATATAGGGGCATCATAAAATATGCTTCCCATGAATGTGGAGCTGGAGTAGAACATCTTCCACCTGAAGTAGATGGAAAGGTCTGACAGAATCACTAAAGATGTCCATATGGCTACAAGTACAACACACCAATATGTCTCTACCATGTTGAGGTGTCAGATTCCCCACATTTCCACAAAGATGGAATATAACAGAGCTACTAGTATAGATACTCTATCTACCACTAATTTTAAAAGAAAACTCAAATGAACTCTTCCTACTACAAAAATAACTACTGGACTATTGCAGTAGTGAACCTATATTCCTTGTACTATCGACTTCCCTAAGATTATTCTCGATAATAAGAGAATGATTAACAGTATTAGAAAATTTGAGTATGAGAATTAAATTCACCTAAGTGTATCTAGAAAACTAGATCCTATCCTTGAAAACCCTAGCACACAATAGCTCATCACCGTTTATAAGTGATGAAAAGTGATTTTAATCAGTAAAACACACTAAATAATCCATGGATGAAATTGCACCCTAATCTATGTGAATGAAATATGTGGCTCGGTCATCTCTCTACATTTTAGGAAATAAGTGATCATAGAAGGTAGTCTAAAACCTTTCCAGAATATGAACTAATGATTAAAAGCATAAATAATCACATCACACCTGTGTTTTATGGAATAAAACATCATTTCGGTAACAATATTGACCCTTCATTATAGAGGGATATGTAAATGCTAAATGACAGAAAGAGTGGCCTCCAAACAAACTCAACATCCAATGGACCTCCATCCCTAGAGAAGGTTGAAGGATGATGCTTCTGGAACTCCCATGTTAGATCATCCATAGTAGGTGCAATTCATGGTTTATAACAACCCATACTTTACATACATAGATATTAATTAAAAATTGAAGAATATTCATTAAAAAACATAACAAAACCACAATGGGACCATATAGGTTTAGCGTATTTAGAAATTGGGAGACATAAATAACTAGCTCATAAGATATCTACATTGTATGTCTCTTATTCCTTTATAACTAGACCCCTTCTTGAAAAATCTTACTTAATACCCTTATTCAAAACCTAGGGAAAAGAAACATAATATTGGGTCAGATCAGATGATCAGTAAAGGTAAAAATGGAGATATTAATCATATCATAATCATTAGACATAAGATCAAAACATTTTAAAATCTTACCCCACATATGAATGATCAGGATATCATGTCATGGGATAAATTATAAAAGTTCATAAAGAATCAATGAAAATATTCCCAAAAGTCATAACATAAGACATAAATTTTTTTGAATACACATAAGAATAGAAAATCATTTCATATTAGTCATGTCTCATTTATAAGACCATTATAGAGGAAAACTTCTATTACTGAACTGGGTTCACTCCTCGTTCTAGCCCTGAATTACAAAACTGAAATTACTTCCCATTCCATCCATGTATTACTGAACTGATATAATTTCCCATTCCAATATTGTTTATCTCTGGATATATAAATATGTACCCAATGCATTGGGGGTAGATGTAAGTCTCACCGATATCATAATGAAATCATTCTTACTTGTTCCACATAAACATAAATCATTAATCATAGTATAACCCAAAGAATAAAATTAGTTCCTTAAATAACATTCCATCATAATATAATCCATGTAAAAAAAATTTATTTCATAAATAATGTTCCTTCAAAAACACAATCAAACCATAGGAATAATAGGGATTGTATACTTTAAACATAACCCTTTTAAATAAGTCCATATTTTATGTAATAATATTTTTATAGAACACTTGAAATTAATTCTCAAAGGAAAATATTCCTTCTTTTTTAAATAAATGTTCTTTTCAAAAAATTCCTTGAAATTTTAAAATAGAATAATTTATTTTGAAAATAAAATTGAAATATATTAAAGTAATTTTCATGTAAATGAGGTATTATGAAAGTTTCAAAAACTTTCAATTCTGTATAATTTAAAAGAAAACATTCTTCTGGAACTTTTATTGAATAAGTCAAAAAGTACCATGTATCAAAAAAGAAAAAATATTCCTTTCATAAGATTTAATAAAACATTTCCAATGGGTAAAATGGACTTTAAAACATTATAGAAGAAAATAAATAATATGTTGGAATATATATTTAGGAAACATGGACAAGGGTGATAAATATACCCTAGTATATACTTACGTATAAACAATGTCAAATAACAATGAGATTGGGAAATTATCTCATACCTTAGGTATGATATCCATTGTATGTATCCAAAACTCATTTATAATTATTTAAATAATGTCAATGACTTATTGAAAAATCATATTCATTTTTATGAAATCATATTTGATCATATTATCATTTGTTTGTTAATAGCATTTCATTATTACTTGTTATTTGGGTATTAACTGCTTTATTTTTTCATGCATGTTTTATCGAATAAGTTTCAGTAATCCTTCTTTTCTAATAGTTATATAACATAAAAAATGGTATTAATATAATATATATCAAATTTAATCATTATATAAATTTATATAATCATACTATAACAAATATCATCTATAATGTATTGAATCGCATCGTAGATATGGTTAGACGTACGTACAGACAAAGGGAAATATCATTCCCATAATTGTGAAATTGTATGGAAGTGAATGGTATATATTTTGTTCCATAATCCATATCATTTTATTCTAATAATATATAGTTATCGTTTCCATCATTATACTCATCCATGTAAAGTTGTGGTGAAAAACAGATTACACCACCGCGTGGAGATAGTAAGTCATACGTACGCACGTGTGGTGATTTCATTTTTTTAGGATGGATAGAATTTTTAATGTGGTTGTTATATAATAATAATAACATCTCAGTGTATAATTGATACTGTATTTATTACTTTAGAATGGGAATAGCAAATGAATATGAAGTATAAGAATAAATAGTCTTGAAAGAATAGGTATAGGAGATTACCTCTTCTTTGACGAGCTCCCTCTAGATCTTCTCTTAAAGGCACTAAAGATTGTCTTTTGAAAAGATAAACACTTATAGAATGTTACTAGGGATTTTGAGGAGGGAAATTTATAAGGGATATCTGATATTGAAGGCTCAATGTGAAGTGAAAAAGTGAGGGAGGAAGTGCTCTTTTATAATTGAGGTGAGGGGCACTTTTTGAATCTCAAAAAATATTAATTTATAATAAAATCAAACCACATCCAAAAACCACCAAAAATGTCATTTTTTATAATATTAGATTATATAAGTCTGTATTATCATCAAGAAATAAATTTTAGACATGTTTTTATATCAATTTAATCTTTATCATTTTAATTAAAACATAGTTATTCTATTTTAATTTAACTAAGGTAACAAATAATTAAATATTAAAAGAGTTAAATATTTACTTATTTTATCAAAATGATATAATAAATGAATAAATTATAATATTTTATACAATATGATAATTATTATATATTTTTTAAAAAAAATAATTATTTTTAAATAACTTAATAAAACATTATTTTGATAAAAAATAAATAGTGTTAATTTTGACACTATTCAATTAATTGATTTCAAAAAATATTAAGATAATAAGTTAACTTCAAACCAAATATTTTATTATATTTAAAATTAGTCAAGTTCATCTATAAAATCTGTTGTATATATTAATTACCACCAATTATATTTATTTTAATATTTTTAATAACATTTATTTGTTATCTCCATTAATAAAATAATTACTACATCTCTTTTGTGTAATTATTTTATATAATTATTTTCTGAATAAAAAAATAATAATGACACTAAGATAAATAATCTATATTTCAAAAGAATACTTATAGTAAAATATATCTTTTGAAAAATCTAACATTAAAAATGTTATATTTATTAAAACATGAATGTGAAAACTTTAACACCACTTTAAATAAAATATTATAAGTCTTAGAATATTTTTCATATGGCTGAAAAAGGTCAACAACTTGTCCCTTGGATGATTATGGTCGAGATATACTCAAACAGTAATATTTGGTCTAGATTTTTTTCTTTTAATGGGTATTATAATTTTAATAAAAATAATTTTATTGATTTTTCATCAATTAAATAATATCTTCATCATAAATGTATAAGACTTTGAGGTAATTATTTATATCATAAAAATTAAAAATAAATTACCATGATAATTAAATCATTTCATCTTCCTATGATTATTTATAGTAGAATTTATCTTCTATATAACCTTATGTTAAAAATGATATTTTTATTAAAATTTGATAGGTCGTATTTAATTTTTCTTTAAATAAAATAAATTCAATGTCCTAATCTCATATAAGTGGCTTCCAAAGAATATAATTTCAACCCAATGGTAATTTAGGTAAAAACGTCATCCAATTATATTAGGAAATTTATTAGGGTTACTTTATAATATTATTTTTATCCTTAATTACCTAATTTACCTGTTTTCTATATTAATAAAAATTAGAGAAGTTATTATTCATAATGCCCAAAAATAAAAGAAATATATTTAAATAATTTGAACCTAATGATTCCAAATATGGAATAAATTTTTAAAAATTAAAAAAAAAAGTAGATGCAGTAATTAACTTAAAATTAATCTCATTGTCCAAATGATAAAACAAGTTTTAAAAGTTAAAACATTGCAAAAGATTTAAATGTTTTTATATCTAAATTCAATGAAAATTTAATGCAAATGGACTAAATTATATTAAATTATAAAAATATAATATATTTATACTTTAAAACAATCCAATAAAATAATTTATCCAGATAAATTATTTTGATGAAAACATTTGTTTTTAATTAAAAATTAGTATTTTTTTATTAATCAAAACATAAAAGTTATCATAAAAATATAAAAAATTAATCCAATATAAATTTTTATATCCCAATTTCAAATAATAGTTTTATGTTTTCATATAAAAATTATTAATCTGTCAAAATTTTAATTTAAAATGGGTTCCCCATTAAATGGAAGTAAAATTACCCTTTTGAAGAAATAGGTTTTTGTACATAAAATGGGGTTTATCCATAGACTATGACTCAAAAATATTATGGATAACTATCAAAAATATTTTATTAAATATATAACATTTATATATCATTAATTAAATTTACTAATTTTAATTCACTTAATTTATTTCATTTACAATTAATTAGTCTATATTTTTCATAAATAATTGGTAGCCAATGAATTCAATATACATTTTCATATGTTTTTTGTATTTAATCCCACTAACTTAAAGTATAATTTATAATATTAATTTTATACTTTGGCATCTTGCAGCTCATTTACAATCACGATTGTGTGCAATGGAATCTATTAAAGAATTAAAATTATTTAATGAAAATATTTCATAAAAACATCTGGGTGTCACATTCAACCCCCCTTAAACTGAATTTCACCCTCAAAATTCATCACTTTAATATAATAAGATGAGGATAATTTTGCCTCATCATATCCTAAAGTTCCCATATAGCTTCCTCAAATTTTTGGTTTCTCCAAAAAACTTTAACCAAGTGAGTGGTCTTGTTTCAGATATCTTTTTCGCTATGATCTAGAATCTCTATCGGTTGTTCTTTATGAGAAATATCTTGTTATAGTTGTATGAATTATGAGTTTAGTACATTTGAAGGATCACGTATGTACTTTCTCAAGATATATACATGGAATGGATCATGAACTTGAAATAGATTCGGTGGAAGCACCGATATATAATCTACCTTCCAAACACGATCTATAATTTCAAAGGACTGATATACCTAGGGCTCAGATTTCCCTTCTTTAAAAATCTCATTACTCACATCCAGGGTTATATTCATAGAAACACCTTGTCACCCACTTGAAAATATAGGTATTTTTTTGGTTGTCAATGTAATTTGTTTTCCACTCTGAGCTACTTTTATGTGTTTATGAATAGATATGACCATCTCTAACATTTTATCAAAAATATCAGGTCAAAATAGCTTTATTTCCCCAACTCCATCCTAGAAAGTTGGATTTTTACACTTCTTTCCATAGAGGTTTTCATAAGAATCCATCTGAATACTGGAGTGAAATATATTGTTTAAAGAAAATTATACCAAAGGTAGGTGTTGATCCCAACCATCTTTGAAATACCAAGAGCAAGATCTCAACATGCCTTCTAGATTTTGAATTTTCCTCTCAAACAGACCACATGTCTGAGAATGATAAGAAATTATGAAACTTAGATTTGTATCAAGATCTTTCTAAATTCTTCGTGATAACTTTGAGGTAAATATCTGATCCCAATCAGATATAATGGAAAGTGTAACTCTAAGAAATCTTACCACTTACTTTACATATATCCTAGAAAACTGATCAAGATAGAAATCCTCTCTAATAGTAATGAAGTGTGTCGACTTTGTAAGATGATAAAATATAACCCATATAGAATTTAGGCCTTTATATGTTTTGGTAAGATTGGTGAAAAGGTATATAGTGATGTTTTTTCATTTTCATTTGGGTATGGGTAATGGTTGTAACATCCCCTTATACTTCTGTCTCTCTACCTTAAACTGCTAACAAACCAAGCACCGAGAGACATATTTAGCAGCATCTCATTTCTTTCTATCCCACTAGAAATACTCATTCAAGTCCTTGTACATCTATTTTCTTCCATGATTAATTGATAATGAAGAACTATGAGACTCTTACAACATATCCTTCTTTTATTATGGTATGGGAGAATACAAGCCTAGTTCCTGGACCTTATTATTCAATCAAAGTCAAGTCTGAATTCAGGTACACTTCTCAACTTCTCTTTTAGCTCTACATCTTCCTTTTGTGCCTATTTAATAGTCACTCTTATATATGGTAGAACATTCATTTGATAAAGATAAAATGTATCCCCTTATTTTAAAATTTCAAGATACATCCTTCAAAAATACATTAATATTTGATCTTTTGTGTTTCTTTATCATGGATAGGATAGTATGGTTCATTCAAATCAAATTATCTTCCACCTTGTTTTCTTTTATAGGGTGGTAATGTATGGAGAATTTTTAATCTTTAATCAACTCTAACCATATTCTTTGGAATATAGTCATATCATTTTGTGTGAAAATATAGTTTAAAACATTATGATCAGTATAAATATCACACCTTTCACCCAAAAGATAATGCCTCTATATATTTAATTAAATTATTACCATGGATAACTCCAAATCTTGAGTTGGGTAATTTTTTCCATGGATTTTCAATTTTCATGAGGCATAAGATATCACAATATCATTTTTCATGAGAACACATCCCAAAACCTTCATGGATGCGTCACTATATATCACAAAGCTCTCTCCACTACAAGACAATGTGAGAATTGGTGCACTGGATAACCTTTTTTTATCTCTTTTAAATTCTTTTCAAATTCCTCTATCCACATGAAATTAACTTCTTTATGATTAAACATGGTGATTGTATTAGATAGACATGAAAAATATTTCACAAAATGTTGATAATATCTAGCCAACCCAAGAAAAACATCACATTTTAGTTACTATTTTTGGTATAGTTGATTAGACAATAAAAAAACATTTTATAATTACATTTTATTGGGATTAAAAGTTAATTTTTGATCATATGGGCCTGAGTTAGTACATTTTAATTTTAAACATCCACTCTCATCAATTGTGCACTTCATGCCTAATGTACATCAATTTAGGCCCAATGACTCATATGATTTTATTTAATGTAATTATTCATGTTTTAATATTATATTTTTGTAAATGTATCTTCACTTAAAATTTAAATGTTTCTCATTCAGGGAGCAAGGAAGGATTCATAAAGGATGATGAAGATATTTGGTGATGAAAGGAGACAATTCTGGTGAAGGCAGATTGGACATCAACCCACTGTTGAGGATGTGGGTCCCACAATACTAAACCAATGAAGCCCAAATTTCTTGTGATTATAGAAGACATACAGGGGAAGAAATAATTATTCAGGACAAAGTGCTAATTCGGTCTCCAGGATGGTGATCAAGGCCGGCCAAATAGAAGATCAGAATCTGGGCCAGAATCTGCGGCCCAGAATTTCAGCCCAATGAATCTTCCATATCTCCCGAACCACAAATTACATTGGGCTGATATTTTACAGGCGGTTAGAAGACATACGGGGATTTATTTGTGTCTTATATGGACCACTCCAAATCGGCCATCTAGAAGGACTTTGAAGTGGATATGTCAAGTGGATGCAAGCTGGATGCCATCTCAGGTCAAGGGTGGAGAAGTCTCCTCTCCACCTACTTTCCACCACCTATGCCTACCCTCATTGATTGGGATGACTTGGACTGTTGGAGCTCGGCCTAAGGATCCAAATTTTCCTATTTAAGGCAGTGGTGGTGAGGAGGAACTCATACCTTCTTTCATGTAATGTTATTATGCTCAATTTTCGTTGTAATGCTTTCATTTTCCCCATGTAAGTTTCTTTTTGTATTTCTAAGTTCTTAATACAATTTCTTCTCTTCTCTTCTTCCAATTTCTATACTTAAATCTCTAAAATCATAAAAGCATAGTGAAAACTCTGTGTGTTGGTGATATAGTTCACATATAGGTGTGAATTCCATTCACACACACGGAGGAGTGCTCGTTATTTCCGTGGTTTTAATCTCTTCAATTCAATTCTTGTAAGCCGTCTTCCGCCCACCATTGATAGTCTATCATAAATGGAGGGCTAAACCTTTAATGGGTTGATCTTAGGAAGATGCAAAGGCTGCATTGATTGATATTTAATGCACGAATTGTTGTTAATTGGTTAAATAATTCAAGACTTCCATTCTTCAATTATTTTAGCTCCTCATCTTCACTGTGTTTGAAAAGGCTAATTCCAATTACTAAATTAACCATATACCTTGGAGAGATCATGAATCTGGTTCTCTAAGTGTGTTGGTGACTAGTAATTGAGTTTAGTTAGTATCTAACCAGAAAATGATGAAGGTAGTGTTATTTTGAAGAATAGTTTCATCAAGAATTAATAAAACCAAAAATTTGTCTAAAGAAATAAAATGCATTCAATCCACCCAAGCGTAACCCTAAGATCAACCCATTTCATTAAAATTGAACTCAACTAAGCTTATTAGTCTTCTCCCAAAACACTTAAAAACAAATCCAAGTTGGCCACTTCATAGCCAAAAATCCATCCCTTAGGCTGTGTATCTTAGGTATCTTCTTAGGTCTCTGTGGAATCGACAACCCAAGCTACACTACAAGGACCGTTCTACCCTTCTTTCTTGGGTAAATTTGGGCGTGAACCAAATTTTGGCGCCGTTTCAGGGGACAAAGTAAGTACCTTAGATCAAAAAAAAAGCTTCTTTCCTCACCTCCATTCTTCTACTCTCACCCAAGATCTCTTATCTTGTCCCTTTCTCGCTTTTTTTTTGGCGCATGTCCGCCTACACCCGCGATTTCTCAAACAGACTAGTTAGGGTGGAAAATACTAGGATAGGGGAGTCAAGTGCACCTAAGGGATTGTTTAAATCAGATCCAAATATTCTTGAAACCCCAAAGTCAGAACTTGAAACAAGTCCAATGGAGGGTCATCCACAAAATCAAATTGTAAACCCTGGGGGGAATCAAATGGGAAACCAAAACCAAGAAGCTCCAAACTTAGGGAATGTAGTGGATCAAACCATGAACGACTACCTCACTCCCGCTTGGACCAATGCCCCCTCATGCATTATACACAATTCCATAGGAGACACCAACTACATATTCAAACCCCATGTCCTAAACCACCTTCCAACCTTTCATGGGATGGAGTCAGAAATTCCATACCTTCATGTCAAAGAGTTCAACGACATTGTTGAAACCATGTGTCCCCCACATCAACTAGAATCTGCTAAGATGAGGCTATTTCTTTTTTCACTAAAGGATCGAGCTAAAAAATGGCTAAACAACTTGAGACCTACATCAATCCACTCTTGGGACCAACTACAAAGAGAATTCTACAAAAAATACTTCCCTCATCACAAAACAATTGCACTTAAAAAGAGCATCCAAAACTTTTTTGAAAAAGAGGGAGAGTCATTTTATGAAACATGGGAGAGGTTCAAAGACACCCTAAACATGGTTCCACACCATGGGTTTTCCATACCTAAACAAGTGAGAATTTTCTATGAAGGGTTGGTTCCGGGTAATAAACAATCCATTGACATGATGTGTAATGGAAGTTCTAAAAACAAGGCCCCAAATGATGCTTACGAGTATCTGGAAAGTCTGGCTGAACAAAACCAAACTTGGGGAACTTCACCTTATTCTGAAAATCCACAAAGAACCACTGGAATTCATACACTTAGAGAAGAGGAAAGCCTCAGGGCTAAACTCGCAGCACTCTCTAGGAAGGTTGAAGAGATAGACCTTAGGAAAGTCCATGAAATCCAAAATGTAGACCTTGTTTGCACAATTTGTGACAAACATGACCATAAAACAGACAACTGCCCAACCATTCCATCCATCAAGGATGTTCTTCTAGGAGGACCCCCAGTGGAAGTCAATGCCCTAAACTTTCAAAAGCCCCAATACCAAAACACCTTCAATCCAAGGTACAATGACCACCCAGGCTTCCGATGGAAGGATAACCAACAACATAGCCAACCACAAGGGCAAAATACTTACCCTCAACAGAACTACCAAACCCATAATCAGTTTCAAACCCAACCTATCCAATACCAACAACCACCAGTCCATTTTCAACAAACTATTCCACCTTCAAAATATCCCCCAGGGATAAACCAATCTTCTCAAGCACCAACCCAAACTGTTCCACAAAGCCTACTAGAACAACTTTGCAAACAAATGGAAAGGATGAACTCGGAAGTCTCTTCCCTTAAACAATAACTTCAAACAATCAAAACTGGGAAGGCACCCATGCCTACCCAAGCCATTCCACAACAAACAACAAGGGGAGAGTCAAGTTGCACTCAATCAAATCATGAACAATTGAAAGCAGTGACAGTCTTAAGAAGTGGGAAATCAATTGAAAAACCTGAACAAACCATTTCAGAACTATTAAAAGATTCAACATCACTTAAAAATGATGAAGAACAACCCACAGATTCTAAAAAAACCAATGAGAATGAGAAGGAACCACAACCACACCAAACACTCAAACAACCTGCTCCCTTACCTCAACGCATGAGGGGGAAATCCAAGCCTGAACTGAGTGAAACCTTGAGAGAAATCTTCTCTCAAGTCAAGATGAACATTCCACTCCTCGATGCAATACAAACCATACCAGCCTACTCAATGTACCTTAAGGACTTTTGCACTTTTAAAAGGAAATTTTCACATAAAAACCAAGTCCTTTTGGCTGCTAATGTGAGTACCACCATTCAAGGGACCATTCTTCCAAAGATGAAAGACCTAGGTTGCCCTTACATCAATGTTGAACTAGGAGAGAAAAAAGTTGTCAAGGCCTTGTGTGACCTAGGTGCCAGTGTAAACCTCATTCCTTATGCCATGTATTGTCAGTTAGGGCTCGAAGAACTCCAACCCACATCTGTCACTCTTCAACTCGCTGATCGCAGTGTTCGGGTTCCTAAGGGGATCTTAAAGGATGTTTTAGTGAAAGTTGAGAATTTCATCTACCCTGTTGACTTCATTGTCCTTGACAATCATCCAAGCTTAGGTCCTAGGGAGCAAACTCCAATCATTCTTGGCCGTCCTTTCCTTGCAACAATCAACTCTGTTATCCGAGTCTGAAATGGGAACATGACCATCACCTTTAGGAACATGAGTCTAGACTTTAACATCTATAATGCAAGCTCACAAATAGGAGATGACGAGGACATTCATGAAGTAAACATGTTAGGAATCATTGAAAATGAATCCATAGAACATCAAGAAATATTTGATGGATGTTTAAGTAAGGATGAGATTGATTTCCTTTGTTCACATGAAGGAAGTTTATCTCTTTGGCTCGAATCATTTTCAAATTGCTCCTATAATGATGTCTTAGGACCAACAATCAGTGAAACCTTTCAGGAAACCACATTCATGGAGACAACTCAAACTCCCTTCCCTAACCTAGGTCAATACAATCTTGTGGCTGAAACTTCTACACATGGGGAATCAATTCAATCTGAAAATCTAGGAAACAAATTTGATCTTGATCCAATGCCCCAATATTCTGCTGAAATTCTGAACCAACCAGATCTTGAATTGAAGGAACTTCCTAATTCCCTCAAGTATGCCTTCCTAGGGGAAAATCAAACACATCCTATAGTCATATCTTCTTCTCTTGAAGCCAATCAGGAGGGGATGCTTCTAGATGTCCTTAGGAAACACAAGAAAGCCATTGGTTGGACCCTGTCTGATATTCCTGGGATTAGCCCACTTATTGGAACTCATAGGATTACTCTTGAATATGAATCCAAACCATGTCGTCAACCTCAGAGGAGACTCAATACAAATCTTATGGATGTGGTAAGGAAAGAACTTCTTAAGTTGTTGAAAGCTGGTATCATATACCCCATAGCTGAGAGTGAGTGGGTAAGCCCAATTCAAGTTGTCCCAAAGAAAGCTGGAATCATTGTGATCACTAATAAAGATGGGGAAATTCTTCCAACTAGGGTGAGTAGTGGATGGAGAGTCTGTATCGACTATAGGAAGCTCAACTCTTGTACCAAGAAGGACCATTTTCCCTTGCCCTTTATTGATCAAGTCCTCGAGCGAGTGGCGGGTCATCAATTCTATTGCTTCCTAGATGGGTACTCAGGGTACAATCAAATTGAGGTCTCCTTGGAGGATCAAGGGAAGACAACCTTCACCTGTCCATTCGGCACCTTTTCCTTCAAACGCATGTCGTTCGGGTTATGCAATGCCCCTGGAACCTTCCAGCGGTGCATGATGGGAATATTCTCAGATATGGTAGGGGATTTTCTAGAGGTCTTCATGGATGACTTCTCTGTCTTTGGGGATACATTTGAGGGATGTCTTAGGAATGTGGAGAGAGTTTTGTCAAGATGTGAAGAAACGAATCTGGTCCTAAACTGGGAAAAATGCCATTTCATGGTAAAAGAGGGGTTAGTCCTTGGCCATATAGTCTCGGGTAGGGGAATTGAAGTTGATAAAGCAAAGGTTGACATCATTCGTCACCTTCCATCACCCAGAACTGTTAAGGAAGTGAGGTCCTTCTTAGGACATGCTGGTTTCTATAGAAGATTCATTAAGGACTTTAGTTCAATCTCTCGCCCTCTTTGTGCTCTCCTAGTAAAGGATGCTCCATTTGTTTGGACAGAAAGCTGTGAGGGTTCATTTTCAACCCTTAAATCCGCTCTCACCTCTCCTCCCATTATGAAATCTCCAAACTGGGACCTTCCTTTCGAACTCATGTGTGATGCCAGTGACTTTGCTGTAGGAGCTGTGTTAGGACAACGGTGTGATAAAACTCCATATGTCATTTCTTATGCAAGCAAATCCTTAAATGATGCCCAAATCAATTACACCACCACTGAAAAGGAGTTACTTTCTGTTGTGTTTGCCTTAGAGAAATTCAGGTCCTACCTCTTAGGATCACCCATCATTGTATTCACCGACCATTCAGCTCTAAAATATCTCTTTCAAAAACAAGATGCAAAGGCTAGATTGATTAGGTGGGTCCTTCTTCTTCAAGAGTTCGATTTAACCATTAAGGATAAAAAGGTGTCGAGAATGTTGTAGCTGATCACCTCTCTAGGTTGGAATTCAAGGACAACTCACATCACCTTTCTGTGTCTGATTCATTTCCCGATGAGAACCTCTATTCTGTGGGTGATTGCCCTTGGTATGCTGACATAGCCAACTTCTTAGTTTCAGGGGTCATTCCAAAATTCTTAGGGACCCAAGCTAGAAGAAAATTTCTTTCTGATGTTAAGCATTATGTGTTTGATGATCCATAACTATATAAGTTATGTCCTGAACAAGTCATTAGGAGGTGTGTGCCAGAATCCGAACAAGAGTCCATCCTAATGTTCTGTCATAGTGAGGCTTGTGGAGGTCACTTTTCCTCTAAGAAAACTTCTGCCAAGGTTCTTCAACGTGGTCACTTTTGTCCCACCCTCTCAAGGGACTCCTACACATTTTGTCAAAGCTGTCCTAGGTGTCAACAAGTAGGGTCCATCACAAAAAGGAATCAAATGCCTCTCACTCCAATATTAGTGGTTGAAATCTTTGACTGTTGGGGAATTGATTTCATGGGTCCCTTCCCAAACTCTAGGGGATATCTTTACATTCTCTTGGTTGTCGATTATGTCTCAAAATGGGTTGAGGCCATTCCTACAAAATCCAATGACCATCAAACTGTGATTAGATTCCTTAAAGAAAACATCTTCTCTAGATTTGGGATTCCTAGGGCTATCATTAGTGATCATGGAACTCATTTCTGCAATCACCCATTCTCATCACTCATGGAGAAGTATGGAATTTCTCACAAAGTGTCCACCGCTTACCACCCACAAACCAATGGTCAAGCTGAGTTAGCCAATCGAGAAATCAAACAAATTCTTGAGAAAACTGTTAATCCATCTAGGAAAGATTGGTCGAGCAAACTCTTAGATGCTCTTTGGGCATATCGAACAGCATTTAAAACTATCCTAGGAATGTCCCCATATAGGTTGGTTTATGGTAAAGCATGCCATTTGCTAGTGGAGATTGAGCATAAGGCCTTTTGGGCAATCAAAAAAATGAACTTTGACATTTCTTTGGCCGGAATAAAGAGGAAATTGGATCTAAACGAGCTTGAGGAACTTAGGATGGAGGCTTATGAAAATTCAAGGATCAATAAAGCTAGAGTTCAAGCCTACCAGTCTAGGAATCTTAAAACTAAAAACATTGAACCGGGGAAACCTGTGCTTTTGTATAGTTCTAAACTTCATTTGCACCCGGGAATGTTGAGGTCTAGATGGTCCGGTCCATACATAGTGCATAAGGTGTACCCCCATGGGGCTGTTGAAATTCAAGATCCCACCAATGGTCAAATATTTAATGTTAATGGTCATAGAGTCAAACCATTCATAGAACCATTCCAAAAACATGAAGTTGATGAATACCTGAGTGAACCTACCTTTGATGAAAAAAAACAACAATTAATCAATAAGGGGTTTAAGTCGAGCTAACGACGTTAAACAAAGCGTTGAATGGGAGGAAACCCATGATTTTTTAAATTTACAATCACTTTATTGTTTTAATCAATTTTTTTTTAGAAAAACAATTTGATATAATTTTACCTCATATTGTTGACCTGTTCTTCTCTTATGAGTATGGATGGGTATGAAAGGGGAGCACCGTATTCATCCGTGTCACGCGGTGCGATCCCTGAGTATTATCTTACCCAGAAATTAAAAAGAATACAATGTATCAACAATATAGGTGTTTGTAAGTTTTTATTTTATTTTTATTTTATTTTATTTTATTAAAAAAAACAAAAAAAAACCGTAAAACAAAAAAAAGTGGCACGCCGTAGGACGTGGGTCAAACCCCGTCACGACCGGCGAAGCCGCGGGACTCGAACCCGGGACCAAAGGGAGACAGGGGCGCACGCCTACCACTGAACTACGGTGGTGGGTGCTTCCTTATTCTATCTTCTATATATATATATACTTATATTTTAAATTTTGGTATATATACATAATTGTTTTAAAAAAATTATTACTTGTTATGAGTGTCGATCGTTGGAGTTTCAAAATTAACAAGTATGTTTTGTCTTTATTTTTGTTTTTGTTTTCATTTTATTGTTGTTTTTTAGAAAAGGGAACCTCAAGGGGTTTCCATTGTGTCTAACTATGTTGGTTTTTGAGATTCAGGGGCTGCCAAGTTTGATGGATTTTCAGGGAAATCATAAGAGTACAAGCGTACACTACCGTGAGGATTCTTCAAGTGACATGGAGACCAAGGGATTAAATGAGAGCATCACAAACTTCAACATCAAATATCATGTGAAATTGTTCTATTCTCCTATTCTCTGCATGTACCCCTTCTAAATTATATTTTCTTTAAACACTGGGGATAGTGTTATATTATGTTGGGGGGAGGTGAAAATAAAAATCAATCACATAGAGCAATAAAATGTGCATGTTAATTGAATGAAAATTTTCCTTAAACTTGAACATGTTATTACACATTGCAAACCTTGAAAACTGAATATTAAATAATTTTGTATTCCTTGATTCTGATTTTAATACATGTTTAAGTTCATGAGCATAAAATTTTGGAAAGTGTGGCTGTCTAATGTGATTTTTCACTGTTACATTTTCATCCAATTTTTTTTTTAAAAAAATCACAATGCACGTCCGTTGGATTGTGGGGTATTAATTTGAATTCTTGGGGTCCCATAATAAATAGCATAGTTTTGGTGATCATTTTAAATTTAATATGAGTATTTTAAAAAATATATATAAAAAAAAAGAGGTGTAAAAAAAACACAAAAAAAACAAAAAAAAACAACAATAAATTTGCGCATAGAGCAATGAAATGACTTAATGTGTGGCTTTCGACACTTGGGGATCGTGACTCCATAGTTGTCTGGCCCAGAGTTTGGAATTTTATCTCTATTTGTGGAAATTCGAATTTGTTTTTTGAATGAGTTAACTCGAGATGATGCTCGAGTATGTGGGCTTCACTTGGTGCCCTAAGGCCTTTGAGCCTGGGAGTCATCGGCAAAGTCTCGCTACAAGGGTTGACTCATTTGAATTCAATTTCAATAACCATGGCAACATTGCAAAAAAAAAGAAAAAAAATGAATTCTCATATTAATATTAAAATGTGATTCCACCTAGCGCTTCCATCTTTTCCCCCTTGAATAAAAATGAACCCCCATGTCTATTGTGACACACAACACATCATCATGATTAATGGTAATTGGATGAAATGTGGCATTGAATTTGATCAGAAGAATGGGCTTGGGCTTGGGTTATGCTTTATAACCTACATTGTATTAAATGATTTTGATGGGATGCATATTTTTTTGGTATGAGGTATTTTGGTGAGCATTGTTTATTAAAATGTTTTTGGAAAAGGGAATTTGATTTTCATAATCTTTGAGTTATTTACTCGGGACTAGCAAATATCAAGTTGGGGGTGTGATTAGAAAATAAAAACACATTTTATAATTACATTTTATTGGGATTAAAAGTTAATTTTTGATCATATGGGCCTGAGTTAGTACATTTTAATTTTAAACATCCACTCTTATCAATTGTGCACTTCATGCCTAATGTACACCAATTTAGGCCCAATGACTCATATGATTTTATTGAATGTAATTATTCATGTTTTAATATTATATTTTTTTAAATTTATCTTCACTTCAAATTTAAATTTTTCTCATTCAGGTAGCAAGGAAGGATTCATAAAGGATGATGAAGATATTTGGTGATGAAAGGAGACAATTCTGGTGAAGGCAGATTGGACATCAACCCACTGTTGAGTATGTGGGTCCCACAATACTAAACCAATGAAGCCCAATTTTCTTGTGATGATAGAATACATACAGGGGAACAAATAATTATTCAGGACAAAGTGCTAATTCGGTCTCCATGATGGTGATCAAGGCAGGCCAAATAGAAGATCAGAATCTGGGCCAGAATCTGCGGCCCAGAATTTAAGCCCAATGAATCTTCCATATCTCCCGAACCACAAATTAAATTGGGCTGATATTTTACAGGCGGTTAGAAGACATCCGGGGATTTATTTTTGTCTTCTATGGCCCACTCCAAATCTGCAATCTAGAAGGACTTTGAAGTGGATCTGTCAAGTGGATGCAAGCTGGATGTCATCTCGGGTCAAGGGTGGAGAAGTCTCCTCTCCACCTACTTTCCACCACCTATGCCTACCCTCATTGATTGGGATGACTTGTACTGTTGGAGCTCGGCCTAAGGATCCAAATTTGCCTATTTAAGGCAGTGTTGGTGAGGAGGAACTCATACCTTCTTTCATGTAATGTTATTATGCTCAATTTTCGTTGTAATGCTTTCATTTTCCCCATGTAAGTTTCTTTTTGTATTTCTAAGTTCTTAATCCAATTTCTTCCCTTCTCTTATTCCAATTTCTATACTTAAATCTCTAAAATCACAAAAGCACAGTGAAAACTCTGTGTGTTGGTGATATAGTTCACACATAGGTGTGAATTCCATTCACACACACGGAGGAGTGCTCGTTATTTCCGCGGTTTTAATCTCTTCAATTCAATTCTTGTAAGCCGTCTTCCGCCCACCATTGATAGTCTATCATAAATGGAGGGATAACCCTTTAATGGGTTGATCTTAGGAAGATGCAAAGGCTGGATTGATTGATATTTAATGAATGAATTGTTGTTAATTGGTTAAATAATTCAAGACTTCCATTCTTCAATTATTTTCGCTCCTCATCTTTACTGTGTTTGAAAAGGCTAATTCCAATTACTAAATTAACCATATACCTTGGAGAGATCATGAATCTGGTTCTCTAAGTGTGTTGGTGACTAGTAATTGAGTTTAGTTAGTATCTAACCAGAAAATGATGAAGTTAGTGTTATTTTGAAGAATAGTTTCATCAAGAATTAATAAAACCAAAAATTTGTCTAAAGAAATAAAATGCATTCAATCCACCCAAGCGTAACCCTAAGATCAACCCATTTCATTAAAATTGAACTCAACTAAGCTTATTAGTCTTCTCCCAAAACACTTAAAAACAAATCCAAGTTGGCCACTTCATAGCCAAAAATCCATCCCTTAGGCTGTGTATCTTAGGTATCTTCTTAGGTCTATGTGGAATCGACAACCCAAGCTACACTACAAGGACCGTTCTACCCTTCTTTCTTGGGTAAATTTGGGCATGAACCAATAGTCCAACATTCAAAAACTTATCTTCATACTAGATCCAAAAATATCCCCTATCTTAAGATTATGTGACCCAAAAATGAAATATTCAGAAGCCAAAATTCACACTTGGTAAATTTTTCATAAAGCTTCTCCTTTCTTAGGGTCTAGTACAATTATCAAGTGATCTTTATGTTCTTCTTTACTCTTCAAATATATAATAATATCATCTATAAATACTGCCAAAAATTGTTTAAGATATTATCTAAATACTATATTCATTAGATACATGAAGATATAGAGGGAATTAGTAAGATAAAAATAAATCACTATGAATTCATAGTGTCCATACCTTGTATGGAATTTTGTCTTTATTATATCATCATTATTGAGCCTTAATTGATGATATCGTGAATAAATATAAATCTTGGAAAAGTATTGAGATACATGTAGTTGGTCAAATAAGTCATCAATATAGGGAAGATGATATATTTTCTTGGTAGTGATCTTGTTAAGTTCGCGATAATCAATGAGAGTCTCCTTAATCCATATTTCTTATTAACAAAAAGATAGGTGCACCCCAAGGTGACGCACTAGGAAATATAAATAAATTTTCATGATTATCTTGGAGTTTCTTCCTCAACTCTTGAAACTCAATTAGGGACATTATATAAAGTGTCTTTGAAATAGGCGTAGCACGTGATATGAGTTCTATTGAAAACTCTACTTCACAATTTTGTGGAAGACCTATAAATTATTCTGTAAATACATCAAAAAATTCCTATTAAATATGTTTATTATTAATTGTGTGTGTTTCTTCATGGAATTGGGAATGACCTTGTTAGTTTAAGGTTCAAGCATTCCAAGCGGTTTCTAAAGGGTTTGTTCGTAAAACCGGAAACATCCAATGATTATATATCCATTTTGACCTACTTTCCAAAGGGAGTCTCTCATTAGTTATGCACTGATGAGACTTAGGAATTTGCATTGGTCAAGATGATGGGAGTTCGGAATCATCACACCTTTTTTAGGGGAATTATTGTCTACTCTGGGACTCTCTTTATAGATTTAAGTTATGTTCGTGAATCCTTATTAAATTACCAAGTATAAAACGATCTTTCCATTAGATCTGACAATCAATGATTGATATGTAGGAAATTTAGAGAATCTTTTATATGTATTCATGGTTCTTCATTGATATAGAATCATCTGTATTTTTTTGATATTCTTAGTCAATGGTATCCTTTAATACATTATATAAAAGTCTCTGGGTCATTATTATTATCATACTAGTTTTAAATCCACTCAGTGGGGCACTTGAAGTTTATTGTCATTCAGAAGGACATAGATTATTTTAGAGTTGGGATCGTACCCGCAGATGGGATACCTACGTATCCTTTATTTAGAAAAGGAATCAGAACCCACGTAGTTCAAGTAAGGGAGTATGATGTTTATATATGATTGATGGCTCAAAGAAAGATGTCGTAATTACTTTTACACTCTAAGATCACGTGAGTCATGCTCGGTGTGAGAAACAAGAGATATTGGTAAAACCAAACAATTATTCCATGAAATATTCAATCATATAAAATGATGTGGGGATTATGTATTTATGACTGCACAAATAGATAAGGATTGGGATTTACTTTAGAGAAGAAACCCGGGAATAGGGTCCATAAAAGAATATGTGCTTTTATGGAGATTTGGATACTCTAACTTGGGGCTTACTCCTGAGGAAGGTGCCCAAATTATGAGGGGACTTATGATTGGGTTTTATTCCTGAGAAGGAATCCCAGATCAAAAGTAAATTAAGACTGGTGAAGATAAATTAAGACTGGGTCTTACTCTTAAAGAGGAGGCCCAGGTTAAAGGGATTTTAATACTGGGGATTATTCCTGAAAAGGAAGCCCAGTTTAAGGGAATTTTTAGAAATAAGGGACTTGGGGATTACTCCTAAAGAGGATGCCCATATTTGAGACTGGGGCTTAATCCTAAAAAGGAACCCATATTTGAGAAATTATGGTTGGGTCTTACTCCTGAGGAGGATGCCCAGATTTTGGGAACTTTGAGACTAGGGCCTACTCCTGAGAAGGATGCCCAGATTAGGGGACTTGGGGCTTACTCCTAAGGAGGATTCCCATATTAATAGAGACTTGGGGCTTACTCCTAAGGAGGATGCCCAATATTAATGAGAATTTGGACTGGGGCTTACTCCTGAAAAGGAGGCCCATGTTAAGGATTCTCTTATCTTAAAGGATTAGATTGAATGAATGAACTCTCTAACTTTAGTGATGTAAATATGTGTAAATCACTAGATTTTGAGAGATGTTCCACAGAATTCCTTTCAGATAAAGAATACAACATGGAAATAATGCCATGAATGGATTTGGAGATAATCCTGAAGGCTTAATCTTTAAGAGGATAGGTGGATAGGTGTAGGAGGGGTGAAATGGGAAGGAAGGGCACCCAAAAAGATAGGGGTGCGCAAGTCCTATGTGGGCACACAAGTCTTGGTCATGCAGGTGTACCTGCGCGACACATGGGTACTTGCACGCCGCTGAACCCTTAAGGTAGAACTTGGTAAAGTCTTGGCTCAATCCTTTAGTACTATCCCTGAAGGCTTCCATAAGAGGGGCGCGCAAGTTATGTTGAAGGAGTAAGGTGGCGCGCAAGTGTGGCCATTTCCCTTAAGGGTCGGCCACTCAAGCGCGCAAGTGTGGATGAGTTTCAACACTTAGGTCTTACTCCCTCTCTTTAGATCTTCTGTTCTATGTAATAAACTACCTTAGAAGTGTTCGGAAGCTTTGAGAAGAGACTAGGGAACTGGGAGCTCAAATATGAATTTATAGAAATTTTTCCTCCCTAAATGGGGGGCCCATAGGGGTATTTATAGGCTAGAGATACCCTGGGATAAATTTCAAAGAGGGCGCGCAAGTCACCTGTGTGACCAATGGGAGGCATGCAAGTATACTTGCGCGACCTTGGTGAAACTTGTGTGACCCAAGTACATTTGAATCTCGGTTCATGCCTTTGTCAATTTTTGATGTTTCTTCAAAGGATGAATCACTTTGGGTTCAAGTTATTTCCCTTGTCATTCCTTTAGACTCTGTGATGGAATGGAGCGTCAACAAAAGTCTCCCCTTAGAGTTGGATCCGAAAGAAATGAGGATGTGACTCTAAGGAAAATAAGAAAATCAAGGAACATTTATTTCTCAATATTACCTAAAATCATACAAAATGTATGTTTAGTGAGCTGGAACTTGACTTTTATTCAGAGTTCCCTTGTCTTTTGTGGGAATTTTAAAGTCATGCACGTCGGACATAAAAAGGCTAATGATTAATTTCGAAATATCTTTGACCGAATGGATTAAAATTGACTCAATTTCTTGACAATTTATCTAAAAACATATTACCACACTCATGTATGAGGGAAAAAATGTAAACTATGACTTAAGAAATTTTGAATCTGAGGAATGATATGAAAAAGGGTTAAAAATCATTAGAAAAAGTAGTTCCCAAGAATGAAGTTACCATTATTTAACAAACCCGTTAGGGGGTTGAATTATGTAGGGCAACCTAAGGGAATTGGCTACATAGTCAAATATTAGCATCTTTTGGCTGACAGGTCTGTTATGTATACTACTTATGCAAGGGTGTCTAAGGGCACGTGCTGCATAGTCAGGGAAAAGAACTCTCAGAAATTTACTTTTCTACTGCTAAAAAGCCAGTGAAATTTTAGGGGGATTCAAATTTTCCAAAGCATAGAGTTTGTTGTATGTAGATATGTACTTGGATATGAAGAAAATATTTCCAAACAAGATTGTATAAGAACTGGATTAATGTTACTCCTACAAAGGTCTAACTCAAGCATAGGGAAGGAAAATATAAACCATATACTTGAATACATTCAGATCATGAAAAAGATCATGGGACAAATATATTAAGGATGGCTATTTTTGTGGATCCCTACATATTGTCATTAAGACCAATAAGTACAAAATAGGTTTTCTTTCCAAGAATTAATTTACCACTATTTTAACAAACTCTTTACGGGGTTGAATTATGAAGGACCACCTAAGGGCATTGGCTTCATAGTCAAATAATAACATCTTTTGGATAATAGGTCCATTATGTAGACTGTTTATACAAGGATGCCTAAGGGCACGTGCAGCATAGTCAAGAAAAAGTGTATGGAGATTTAAAAATATTTTACGGTTAGGATTATGACACATAAAAAATGGGCATTTGTTCAATGCATGTAGATATACATAGACCAATTCTAACCAAAATCATGTTGTGACTGGGTCCTAAATTGAAATGTCGGACTTCACTATGTATCCCATATAGATGGTAATCAAGCCATACGTAGTTCTTGAAATACAGTTTAACGTCACGTGGGACGAAAGTGTAAGAGATCTTAGTTTAGGGTCATAGAAATCGGACCATTATAAGAAATACACAGTGTTTGTTTTCATAGGGACTTTTCAGCCAAGGGACTAAAAGTGGAAATTGGGGTTAGGCCCAAAAGACTTGGGGATGGATTCAATGGACACTCGAATGTTCCTACGTATCCCATAAAGATATTAATCAAGCCCACGTAATTTTAAAAATACCCTTTGTACAGATTTGGTTCGTACATGTGAAGGGTGAAAGGGGACTTTAGTGCAATGATGGTTTGACCCACGATAAAAGGTTCTGGCTTTTCCATGTATGCACGTAGTCTTTGGAATGTAACATGATTGGAAATCAATGTCAATAATGATTCCCTCTCAGGTGAGGGTATCAAAGAATGTTGTAGTTTATTGTCGTACAGGGCAAAAGTGTTGTATAGTTTAACATCGTATAGCAAGGACAAAGGTGAACCAATGTAAAGATATTGATTCTGGGGGTGGTTTCACAAATAAACATCGTATGAGATGAAGATGAACAGATGTGAATAGATTGGTTTTGGGATTGAACCTCAGGAGGTTTCATACGTACCCAGCCTAAAAGGAAAGGATCAAAGTCCGTGTAGTTCAATTAAAGAATGAATTAGTGATCAAGTTGTTCTTAGGTACAACGACCTAAAAAATGGTGTTGGGACTTACGCATGGTTAGCGGTCCAGAGAGGGTATTATTTTTGAAGTTTGCTCTAAGCTAGCATGAGTCATACTCGATGTGAGAAACAAGATGTAGCAACAACCTTAACGATGTATAGTTTAATGTCATGTAGGAAATATGAAGGGACTATGCAATTTAAAGTCTTTCAGTGAGGAATATTTGTGCTGCACAGTTTAGTGTCATGTAGCAGGGAAAAAATACAGTCTAATGTCATGTAGGACATATTAAGGGATTTTTGTACAGTTTAGCATCATGTAGTTAGGACGATGGGGAAAATATATTATAATGTCATGTTGGACAAAAAATGGGAACTTTGTAGTTTAATTTCATGCAGTAAGGACAAAAGAGGACACAGTTTAACGTCATGTTGGACGTATTAGGGACTTCTTGAAAGTTTAACATCATGTTGGACAAAAAGAGACGATACATTTTAACATCATTTTGGACGATGGTGCGAATATTTTAAGGTCATATGCATGGACTGTAATGGTGCATTTTAACATCTTTCTAGACATGAGGCATGCAAATAATTTAAGGTCATATGCATGGACCATTTCTATATAGTTTAACATCATATATCAAGGACGATGAAAAGGACACAGTTTAACGTCATGTTGGACGAAAGTGCGAATAGTTTAAGGTCATATGAATGGACCAAAGTTATGTATTTTAACGTCTTGCTGGACATGTAACTATTTTCATTACACAAAATACTTCTTCAAAAATCAGGCATTGGTTGGAGTAGTGATGAGTTCTCCATCCATTGAGATTAAAGCATAATCTCCATTGGAGTATACATTATGTATTGAGTAATGTCCTTCCCATTTTGGTTCATGTTTGGGAGGTTTATTTCCTGGTATCATTGGAGTTCTGAGAACCAGTACCAATTCTCCTTAAATGAATGAACGAAGACGAATGTTTTTGTTGAAATCTCGTGCTATTCGATTCTGGTAGACTTCCAAGTGGTGCAGGATGCACAATCTTTTCTCATCTAACAGTTCCAATTCATACAATCCCTTTTGAGATTGTTCATCTGTAGATGACTGATCACAAATGGCTACTCTGAGTGAAGGTAATTGAACTTCTATAGGCAAGACTGTTTTTGTTCCATATACCAGTGAATATGGAGTTGACTGCGTTGCAGTGCGGGTGGTGGTCCGATAAGCCCATAAATCATGAAAGAGTTTATCATGCCATGACCTCTTATCTTTATCCACCATCTTCTGCAGTATGTTTGAAAGAGTATTGTTGAAGGCTTCTATCAGACCATTGGCCACTGAATGATACCGAGATGAATGATTGGATTTGATATTGTATTCTTGATACAACTTCCTCACCTCGGATGAACAAAAGTTGGTGTTGTTGTCCATCAATATGGTATGAGGGACACCAAATCTGGTAATGATGTTAGACTTGATGAAGCTAAAAATGCTTTAGAACTAACTTATTTGAGAGGTATTGCCTCTGCACATTTGTAAAAGAATTCAGTAGCAGTAAGAATATACTTAAACTGCTTGGTTGTAGCCGAAGGGTAAGGTCCCACCAAATCCATTCCCCATGTGGAAAATGGCCCCGAGTATTTAGTTGTATGAAGAAAATCTGGGGGTTGATGAATGAAGTTGGAATGTACATAGCATGAATGACACTTCTTTGTTAAATCAACACAATATTGTATCATTGAAGGCCAAAAGTATCTAAGCCTTTGAATTTGATCACACAGTCTATGTCCAGATTGATGGGCACCACAGACTCCTACATGCACTTCTTTTATGACAATCATTGTCTCTTCACCATCAATGCATCTGAAGAAAACTCCATCAAAAACACTCTTGTAGAGAATTTTCTCTATGTGATCTGGGCTATCATAAAGAGTAAAATTGACCACACGTCGCCAAATTTGTTCTTTCCTAGCTCTATCAGGTGGAAGTGTTCCACTTTTAAGGTATTCCCTGATAGGTGTCATCCATCATGTAGTATGACCATATGGTTCAGGAATGGGACTAATTTTATTGATTTCCTCTATTCTGATTTGAACATAAGGTGAAATTGTACGACAGTGGGCAGTACTGATGGTTGTCTTTTCCAGATTTGGATCTTCCAGAGTTGTGGCTATATTATCCAGTGCTTCAGCTTGGGCATTTTGTGACCGTGGGACATAAGAAAATTTCGGTTCCGTAATAAATTCTTCCATTAACTCTCTAACATAATCATACAGAGGGATTAGTTCTTCTTTTCTGATGGAATAATCCCCATTGGCATGTTTGATTACCAGGTCTGAATCACCTTTTACTTTTAAGTGATTCACTTGTGCTTGAAGCGCCAACTCCAAGCCTGCGATGAGAGATTGGTATTCCGCTTCATTATTTGTACCGCCTCCCAACAATGAGAAGGAATAGGGTAACACTACCTTTTTTGGAGAAATGAGTACAATTCCTAACCCAACTTCGTTGAATTTTGGATTTTCCATTTTCCTTCCTGTTGGACTTCTGGAAGCACCATCAAAGTACATTTCCCATGTTTGAAGACTATCTTAAATAAAGAATACTTCCTCATCAGGAAGTTCAATATCTGGAGATGTATCTTCCACTGAAGGGTGTTCAGCAAGGAAATCAGCCAGATCTTGGACCTTTGTTTCCTTTTGAGACACATATTGGATATAAAATTGCTGCAAAATAACTGCCCACCTTGTCAGACATCCTGTAATCATTAGACGACTAAGGATGAATTTGAGCAGGTTATTACGAGATAACAATTGGACCTCGTGATGTTGCAGGTAGTCTCTCAACTTCTGAACTGCAAAGATTAATGCAAGGCAGCACTTCTCAATACTTGAATATTGGGTTTCTGCTTCAATCATAGTCCGACTAAGATAGTAGAGGTTGTTTTCATTACCAGCATCATTATTCTGATCAAGAAAGGTACCCAATGATCACTCTAAAGCTGTCACATAGAGGATAAGTGGTCTTCCTTCAATAGGTGGCATTACTGGTGGACTCAAGAGATACTTCATGAGAATATTGAATGCTTCTTGACATTCTTCAGTCCACTGGTAAGTGACTCCATTCTTCATCAATTTGGTGAAGGTTAAACTTTTACCTGCTAAATTGGAGATGAAACGCCAAATATAGGCTAAGTGTCCTTGAATTCCTCTCAATTATTTTAAATTTCGAGGAGGTGACATACCAAGGATTGAATTTGTCTTCTCAGGATTGACTTCAATACCACAATGGCGTACAACAAAGCCGAGAAATTTTCTTGAGGTTACCCCAAAAGCACATTTTAAGGGGTTAATCTTAAAATTATGTTGTCAAAGTTTGTGGAATATGATTTCCAAATAATCCAAGTGATTAGAACATTGTTTGGATTTAACCACCAAATCGTCCACGTAACATTCAATGAACTTCCCTAAAAAGGGTTTGAAGATACGATGCATGGCATGCTGATATGTTGCGCCTGCATTCTTTAGGCCAAAGGGCATTATAGGATAGCAGAACACACCCTGAGTTGATCTGAAGGCTGTAGATTCTTCATCTTCTAGAGCCATTCGGATTTTATTATACTTGTAATATCCATCCATGAAGGAAAGTGCTTCATAGCCATCTTTTTCATCAATTAATAGTTCTGTGATCGGAACTGGAAAATCATCCTTAGGAAAATGCCGATTAAGATCTCGGAAATCAATGAAAACTCTAATTTGTCTGTTCTTATTCTTCACAGGGACAATATTATCCAACCATTTTGGATATTGAACTTCCCTGACGAAGTTAGCTTTGATAAGCTTATCCACTTCAACTTCAATTTTGGAAGCATAAGTTGGGTGTGTTCTTCTGGCAGCTTGTTTGAATCCTCGATGTTCTTCTAGAAAACCCAAACAATGAGTAGCGACATTAGGATCAAGTCTTGGCATCTCTGTATAGTTCCAAGAAAATATATCTCGATTTTTCTTCAAAAATGAAATATACATTTCTTGTTCTTCAAGAGTCATGGCCGCACAAATTAAAGTGGGGCGTGGATCTTCTTTTGTACCCAGATTTATTTCTCTAATTTCATCCACAATAGTAGAGATACCCTCTTCAAATGCTAGAGGAGAATCCTTGAGATATTCCTCTTCTTCTTCAAAATGTGTTATTTATTATTTTTCTACTTGCATAGTAGATGATGCAGTAGAATTTTCATGATCATAAGAGATGTTAAAATTTGAACATCTTGAAGAAGAAGATTCCATTTTCGACCTGATTGATGATGAAGGGTCTTTCTTGGGTATTAAGGAGGAGATGATGGATTGAGAATCAACATCATCATTCACCTCTGACATTTCTAAAACTTCTTCTGGCCTGGTTGGAAAAGTATAGACTTTCTGGATTTCAGCGGATGAAATGAAGACATCCCCATTCGAGCTTTCATCATTGCTTGGTGAATCACCAATTTCTCCCATGTTGTCTGGATTAATTTCCATAATTGACATTATGGAGGTTTCCATAAGAGTATTTGGATTTGAGTCTATCCTGTCAATTTGACTGATAGGAAACACATAATCTGTACTCACATGTATAAATGGATTTACTGGAATCGTTTCCAAACCATATGGAGAATTAACATTGGTAATCTCCCTTGTTGTGGATTTCTCCTTTCCCTTCATGTGATATAATTTCACATCAATGTATTGAAATTCACATGTCTTGAACGGGGCCTTATCACCATACAATGTCCCAACTTGACCATTGAAACAATACTTGAGACATTGATTGTATGATGAAGGGATATCCACATGTTGATGTAGCCAGGGTCTTCCAAGAAAGATGTTGAAGGCTGAGTCTTGATCAACAACCATGAAATCTGAATTGGATACAAGATCTCCAAACTGAGTTCTAAGTGTAATCTTTCCCAGTGGTTCTTGTTCGTTTTTATCATATCCTTGTAACATCATAGTAGAAGGAGATAAATCAGATTCTGTGAGGCCCAATCGATGAAGTGTACGAATGGGAATGAGGTTGACTCCTAAACTATTATCAATGAAAGCTCTTCAGATGTCTGCACCATTGACCTTGCCAGATAAATACAAAGGTCTAATATGTCCATGCACGACATCATCTTCATCTTCATCTGTGAAAGATATCACTACATGGAATTCTGCAGGATTATTCTCTATATGGTAGGCTTCAACTACAGCAATTTCAGTTTCAAACTCCAGAGGACTTGACAAAGCCTCAATGAGTGCCTCCTGAAGATCATTTGATAAATTTAAAGCATCCAAAGTTGATAACTTGGCCGGTACTTGGGCCAGGTGTTTCAATACATCATATTTTTGATCCAAAGGTCTGTGTTTCCCAACAAGAATGTGTGGTTTAGCAGGTTCCTTGGAAGTTGATGCTTTGTAATTTGATGCATCTTTTATCGGGGTAGGAGTTTGTAATACTCCTGGATTTGGAATATTAGACCAAATAAGTCTAGTTATTTTCTGAGAGGAAGAAGGTTTACCTTCCAATCGATCTTCCTGAATAACTATGCCAGGACTGAATCTGCCTTGTGAGGAAGAACTTTCTTATTCGTTTTGAGCTCGTTGAAGGTCACTTCCACGAGTTTCTACCGCACAAACAGTTCTAGCAGGGGTAGAATTGGAATAGTGGTCTCTGAAATATCCATGTCTTCCTCTGTATCCTGAGCCTCTGGAACTTCCTTTGATTCCTCTGTTTGATACAGGGAACCCAGGTTCATCGAGATCGAAACTGTGATTGGCATAAGGATCTGTTAAATGAATCATGTAAACAGAACCAAAGATTAAGTCTTCATCCTATGAAGACTCTGCCTGACTAGCCAATTTAGGCTGTGACGTTTGGCGGGACGGTGCACGTGGCTTCGAAGTAGATGGCATAAAATCTCCCAAAGTCAAAGACAAATAGGGATTTGACACATACTCATCTTCTTCTGATTCTTCTTCTTTCTTTGAATCATGTCGTTTCTTTAAGATTTTCCCTCTTATGAAGAGGGTTTTGATGTGGCATTCATGGTAGAAGACACAATTGGTTTCTTTAATTGTGTTCGCAAAATAGAATGAGTTCGGTTGATCATTTTTCTGACCATCCAATCATCATTTTCTTGTGCATTTTTTTTTCTTGAGTTATTTCCACTCGTCTTCCTCCTCTGGATCTGTAGCAGTAACACATGCTACCTGAGCTGAAGAACCCTTCAGTTTGACTTGTCCCGAGTCGACCATTTTTTGCAGGAGGTCCTTAAAGACAAAACACTCCTGAATGGGATGCCCAAATATCTGATAAAAGGGGAAATAGTTGGGACAGTCTTCATCTCCTTCCTTGTTCGGCCTTTTGGGCCTTGTAAATTGAACGAAAATATTTTCCAGAGCCGAAATGAATTATCCAATAACTTGTTCATTTCGAAAAGAGTAAACTTTTCTTTTCAAATCCTCAAATTGTTTCCGTCTTTGATATCATTGACCATATTGACAAAACGGCCTCTATTGTTGATGCTCAGGAGGTGGAGCCCTTCGAGAAGATGAAGGTTTTGAAGTAGAAGTAGCTACATGTGCTTGTTTAAGCATAAATGTAGTAGTCTCTGCTTTACCCATTATCTTTCATGGAGCTGATGGAATTACACGAGTTGTTTCCTTAGTCTTTATAAGAGAATCTTCAATATGTTGAGCTATTAAAGTAAGGTCTTGAAACCCTCTTATGTATTTCACTGGGATCAACGGCGTGTGTAACTCATCACACATATTTTCCACAAAAATTGGCAATAATTCTTCTTGAGGGAGTGCTAAGCTCAGGGAATATGTTAATCCCTTCCAGCGAGAAATGAAAACTGAAACGCTTTCATTATCCCTTTGCTTACAGTTTGTAAGATCAAAAACTATTGTCTTTGGCAACGTTGATCTGAACTGAAGAAGGAATTTTTGGCGAAGATCCACCCATCCGGTAATTGACCGGGATTTCAAGCTTGTGTACCAAACAAAGGCAGGCCCTTGTAATGACTGTACAAAACACCTGATCTTAACTTCTTCTTCTTTCTGAAGGGTTCCCATCATAGGATCACAACGAGAAACAAAATGTGCTAAGTGTTTCTCTGGGTCTCCCGAACCATTAAAGATTGGGAATTTTGTACTTGAAAAATTTGATGGGGGAGGAATTGCATCAACCCATTCAGGGTAAGCTCTATTTTCTGGTTGAATTTGAGCTCATTTTCCCTCCATAGATTCCAACCGAGTTGATAATAACTCAATAGTAGTTATTAACTTTTTAGAAACATACAGTTGATCTTGGACCTGAACAGGTGCATTGACTGGATCTTGGAAAGATGTGGCAGCTGGTACTGCAACTGATGGCAGCACTGCCGATTGTTGTTTCACTTGACCGGTAGGATTAGACCTGTGAGGGTGTACTGATAAAGGAGTATATTCTTGATCCATTTCAGTAGACACAACAAATTCCTTTGGATGACTTACTCCATCATGCATAGGAGGAAGACTACCCTGAAGTAATTCTCCATTCATCCTCCTCAATTCCTTCATTTATTCCTCTTGTTATGAAAATATTTTCTCTAGTGAGAGCGATTGGCCTTATCCAGAGGAAGGGTATGTAACCTGATTCTTTCCTTTCCCCTACTTGTATCCCTTCCAGAGAGGGGGAAGGCGGTTACTTTAAGGAACAACTAGATTCTGGGTTAGCCTTTGATTTAGTGTACGCACACCTTCTTCATTTGTGTCTATGCGTACAACTTCTTTAGTAGGAACCTCTTCATATGATCCCTCTGAGTGAACCTCATCTGGTGGATTAGCAAAAAAGTCATTAATGACATTAATTGATGCATAATTCATTGCATCCCTTATATTGGAATTTCTGCGATATTGTCTTCTTCCATGTCTCTGATGAGACATTGCCTTTTGTCGATTTGATCCCTCGGGAACTTCATGACGAACCGTAATTTGGAGGGAATCTCTTGATAATTTGGCTCTTTTTTCCTCTTGAAGATTCTTCCCTAATCGAGAGAGGACTGAATTTCTCTGAGGAAGAGATTGAGGATTTGAAAAAGTCCCCAGTCTGGTGGACTGGGGCTGTTTCTTATGTTCCTGGTCAACTCCTCGAATCCTATTTGTTGATTCCAAGGGTTGGATTAAAAGATTCCCCAGTCTAGAAAGATGGGGTGGTTCTTGACATGATATATCTGAGACCTTATTGTAAGCTCTCCTGATCTTGTGGACTTTAGTCCGGAAATTGGTTGGATGCATCAACATGTATCCGCTTTTATCACCCGGCTCAAAAAAAACTGTTGGATGATTTCTGACACTTCTATCACTTAATGATGTGCTTGCTCCAAATGATAGGCCTGTTCAATATTCTCATTCACTTTATGTGAAAGTAATTCAACAACTTGTTTTCTGTATGCTTGATTTTGAGAATAACTAGTTGAGGCATGTTCTTGGGCAAGCCTTTGATTACAAACAAAGCCAATTGACTGTGTCCGGTCATGGGAAATAACATTGCATGAGACCATTTTCGGTGGTCTTTGCTAACTAGAGAGTATAGTGAAATGTAGTGCTCCATGAACACCCCATCCACTGATATGAATACCAGATGGGGCATTGGCAATTAACTGGCGCAATCTTCTTAGTGCGCCAAGGCATGAACGCTGAAGGGCTCTCTACTGCTTTTCAACCTTCGGATATCAAGAAACTGAGAGATAAGCCAAGTCAATTTTGCGTTGTAACCCTTATATTATCTTGATATGATTTTCATATTTATCATAAGATAATATTTTCTTTTTCAACTGATAAAGATTTTTCCATATGTTGAGACGAATATCATGAATTCCATCTTCCATCAACATCTCTGGAATGTCATACTGAGAGTTAGCTGAAGGCCAAAACATGACTGGCACTTCACCTTTCACCAATTGTTTTCTTATATTCAGTACTTCCTCTTTATCATTCAATGGATATTCATCTACCTTATTGGACCACAGTTGGTGCTTATTTGTTTCTTCATCAGATTCAACAAGATCGGTAGAGAATTCACTGATCAAACTAGAAGATGAATGACCCAGGGGTGGTTTAGAGAATGACCTACACCCTGGGTTATCTTCTGATTGAGAAATTATTTCACCTGCTTGTGGTGAAGCATCAGACATGACTGGCTTCACATTTTCAAGTTCCCCAAGATAAGAGGGCTTTCTCGTCACTACATTGTCCATTGGAGAATTTTCCAGGCAATGTGCATTATAACTACAAAGAGGACTTTCGTAATTAAATTCATCATCATGGGGAGGACCACCATGGTGGGTTATAGAAAAAGATGAAACATTTTTCTCCTTGGTCTTCTGGCCACACAGAGGGTTCTTGTGGCTCTAATCTGAAGACGAAACTTCGAGATCGACCGAACTGTCATGAAGCAAGCTTTCATAAGGAAGTGTCTGATGAAGACCTTCAGAATTAATCTTCCCACTATTGGGAAATAAGGGAGTAGAATCTTGAATTCCAACAGATAATTGTCTGAGGGCTTCAAGAAATCCAGCATCGAGCAAGGGCTTATTACAAATTGGATCTTGATTTCTTGACTGTGTTGGGTGAGTCTTCTTTTTAGATTCCTTCTTACTCAATTTAGGAACCACTTGTTGACGAAATTGGTCATTATGGACAGGTGTATGTGTCTGATCAGGATAAATGATCGGTTTAGGTTGATTATCTCTCCTAAAATCAGGTGTATGTGCCTGACTTGGTTGTCTGTATGATATGGGGGAGTATGCCCAAAGCCCTCTTGGACTGGAATAGAGGTTTGTGTCTGTTCCGGAGTGAACTGTTGATTTGTCACTCCACTGGTTGGGATAGATTTATGTTTCTTTCCCTGAGATGTTGCTGAAGCTGTTATAATATCCTGGCATGCATCCAGAATATGAGCAGGGATTTTCTTATGCTCTTTTACCATTGATAGAATATGCTTGGTGACTTCAGCCGCTGGAACAGAGATATACGTCCATTCTATTCTTGGAGCAGGTGTGTGTTCCTGCTCCTGTCCTCCTTTTCCTGTCAGTGAATCCTGAAAAGTACTCAAGTGTGGGGGCAGAGAGTTGAGTCTGCCTTTTGTTTGTCACCGGAGCTTTCTGACTAACTTCTCCAAATGCTACCAAACGATACTGTTGGTAGGATTGATCAATACTAGCAGGTGTATGTTCCTGCGATTGCACTCCACTGAACTTGGTTGATGAGCTTCCTTCAATACTAACAGACGAGGCTGCTGTTAGGATTGATGAATGTAAGCAGGTGTATGTTCCTATTTACCAGTTTTCAACACATTGGATTGGCGAGATCCATCGTATGTTGTCAGAAGAGCCTACTAACTAGCTGATGATTTATGAACAGGTGTATGTTACTGTCTGTAGTACTCCACTGGAATTTCCTGGAGGGATTGGCATGCTGCTACCAGATGAGTCTGCTAGACAGCAGAATTAAAACAGATGGGTGTGTGTGCCCGTTCGTTGCTTGCCACCAAGTTAGGTTGGTGGACTTCTCCAGAGATGGAAGAGATGAGAAGCTGCTCATTTTTTACCGTATTTTGTCTCTCGTGGTTCCTCTTGCATGCTCGGGTTCAAGGAACCTGAGCCGAATTCCTGGAGATGATACCCTTATCATGTTGAGGGTGCACTGCTGCATGAGTCTGGTGGTGATTGTTGATGGGAGCCCTCGAGAAGGACTAATGTCTCCTTGAATTAAGGCCCTGAGGGACCTGCTCATTCACCTCCCCGTAATATGGGAGTGAATGGTGATTGTGTTCCGGGGATAACGACCCAAAACGGCTGGAGACGGTGGTTGGTACCACCTGCTTCTTGATCGCTGGTCGTCATTGTCTGGACAACCAGGGTGAATTATTGACTTAGAGGGCTTGTCGATCAGCCTCCACGGTCGGAATAATACCATTTTGATGGTACTCCTTAACCAGTGCATTTGATACCCAGCATTGAAAACGCAGAGTAGGTGATATTGTCCTCAGAGCGTACGATGATCCAGCAGGAGTAACAGCAGAGGCCTTCCCAGCAGAAGTATTCATAACAGAAGTATTCACAGGTGTGAACTTAAGATAATTCATTTCTGTAATGCAGAAGATCTTGGAAAAGAGTGTGTGTTTGATATAACAGACGTAATCAAGATAAGTTCAGGCACTACATCTTTTGGATGAGCACAGATGTTATTGATTGCTTTGTTGGCCCTCTCATTGTGTTTAAATAGGGGCCAAACAAAATAGGTAAAACATCACTTTAACTTGGTTAAGGATTCACATCGGGTTCACCATTTTTTTCCTTTGGAATTGGGAATGACCTTATTAGTTTAAGGTTCAAACATTCCAAGAGGTTTCTAAACGGGTTTGTTCGTAGAACCGGAAACATCCAATGATTCTATATCTATTTGGACCTAGTTTCCAAAGGTAGGCGCTCATTAGTTATGCACTAATGAGACTTATGAATTTGCATTGGTCAAGTGGATGGGAGGTCGGACTCATCACACCTTTTTTAGGGGAATTATTGTCTACTAAGGGACTCTCTTTATAGATTTAAGTTATGTTTGTGAATCCGTATTAAATTACCAAGTATAAAATGAGCTTTCCTTTAGATTTGAAAATCAATTATTGATATGTAGGAAATTTAGAGAATATTTTATATGTATTCGAGGTTCTTCATCGATAGAGAATCATCTATATTTGTTAGAGATTCTTATTCAATGGTATCATTTAATACATTATATAAAATTCTCTTGATCATTATGATGACCATACTGGTTTTAAAGACACTCAGTGGGGCACTTGAAGTTTATTTTCATTCAGAAGGACATAGATTATTTTAGAGTTGGGATCGTACCCGTAGATGGGTTACCTACGTATCCTTTATTTAGAAAGGGAATCAGAACCCACGTAGTTCGATTAAGGGAGTATGATGTTTATGTATGATTGATGTCTCAAAGAAAGATTTCATAATTACTTTTACACTCTAAGCTCACGTGAGTCATGATTGGTGTGAGAAACAAGAGGTATTGGTAAAACCAAACAATTGTGCCATGAAATATTCAATCATAGAAAATGATGTGGGGATTATGTATTTATTACTGCCCAAATAGATGAGGATTGGGATTTAATTCAGAGAAGAAACCTGGGAATAGGTCCCATAAAAGTATATGTGCTTTTATGGAGATTTGGATACTCTAACTTGGGGCTTACTCCTGAGGAAGGTGCCCAAATTAGGAGGGGACTTATGGTTGGTTTTATTCCTGAGAATGAAGCCTAGATCAAAAGTAAATTAAGACTAGTTAAGAGAAATTAATACTGGGGCTTACTCCTAAGGAGGAGGCCCATTTTCAAGGGATTTGAAGACCGGGGCTTATTCTTGAAAATGAATCCCAGGTTAAGGGAATTTTTAGAATTAAGGGACTTGGGGCTTACTCCTAAGGAGGATTCCAATAGATGAGACTGGGGCTTACTCCTGAAAAGGAAGCCCAGATTTGAGAAATTATGGTTGGGGCTTACTCCTGAGGAGGATGCCCAGCTTTTGGGAACTTTGAGACTGGGTATTACTCCTGAGGAGGATGTCCAAATTAGGGGACTTGGGGATTACTCTTAAGGAGGATACCCATATTAATGGATACTTGGGGCTTACTCCTAAGTAGGATGCCCAATATTAATGAGAATTTGGATTGGGGATTACTCCTGAAAAGGAGGCCCAGGTTAAGGATTCTCTCATCTTAAAGGATGAGGTTGAATGAATGAACTCTCTATCTTTAGTGATGTAAAGATGTGAAAATCACTAGATTTTGAGAGATCTTCCACAGAATTCCTTTCAGATAAGGAATCCAATAAGGAAATCATTCCATGAATGGCTTTGGAGAGAATCCTGAAGTCTTAATCTTGAAGAGGAGAGGTGGATAAGTGTAGGTGGGGTGAAATGGGCAGGAAGGGCACCCAAAAAGAGAGGGGTGAGGAAGTCATGTGTGGGCGTGCAAGTCTTGGTCACATAGGTGTACCTGTGCGACACATGGGTACTTGCACGCTGCTCATCCCTTAAGGTATAACTTGGGCGAGGCTTGGCTCAAGATTTTATTACTATCCAAGAAGGCTTCCAGAAAAGGGGCGTGCAAGTTCTGTTAAAGGGGTAAGGTGGTGCACAAGTGCGGCCATTTCCCTTAAGGGCTGGCCACTCAGGCGTGCAAGTGTTGAGGAGTTTCAACACTTAATCCTTACTCCCTCTCTTTAGATCTTTCGTTATAGGTATGAAACTACCTTAGAAGTGTTCAGAAGCATTGACAAGAGACTAGGGCATCGGGAGCTCAAATCTGAATTTCGGGAAATTTTTCCTCCCTTAATGGGGGCCATAGGGGTATTTATAGGCTAGAGAGACCCTGGGTAAAATTTCAAAGAGGGCACGTAAGTCACCTGCGCGACCATTGGGAGGCACGCAAGTATACTTGTGAGACCTTGGTGAAACTTGCGCAACCCAAGTGCATTTGAATCTTGGTTCATGCCTTTGCAAATTTTTTATGTTTCTTCAAAGTATGAATCACTTTGGGTTCAAGGTATTTCCCTTTTCATTCATTTAGACTCTGTGATGGAAAGGAGCGTCAACAGTGTGTTTCACCCTAGCCATTTGAGATAGTTAACCATCATTTATATGAATCAAGACCCATAAGATAAAATAAATTTCCACTAGAAGATCATATTCATCCTTGCATTTATAGATGATCATATATTTTTCCATAATATGAAATGTGACTTCCATTCCTTGGTAATTGATATGAACACCATATAGAGAAATCCAGTCAATGCTATGAATCACATCAAATTTGACTAAAGGAAGGATCACATGATATTCAAGGAGCACTTTCCCAAAAACCTCAACTGGAGAAGAATTATAAATTTTTGACGTGACTGTTGTCCTATTAAGAGTTGTAATAATGAACTAAACATATAATTTTTGAGTTCATATCATTATACCCTTGGAAAATTCATCAAAAATAAAAGAGTGTGTCAATCTGGAATCAAATAAAAAAAATTACTTTAGAGTTTATAGTATGTTTACCTTTCACCACTTCATTATATTCCACATCACCGATAATGATTTCATGTGACTTTCCTTTATCTTTGTCCATAAAAGTTTGATGATGTTGATCATCATCGATAATCGTTGGATTTGGGAATTAGTTGTCATAATGCCTCATTTCCTTGAACTTGTAGCATTAAAGTGTATGAGGATCATTCTGTGTATCATTTTCTATATTCACATCATTAGACATATTTTTTCCATCCCTATAGAATTCAACTACCTAATAACCTTCTCTCCCACCCTAAAAACATTTTCTAGTCCCTTTAATACAATTTCCTCTGTGTTTATTTCCACACTTTTAGAATAAGGGAAAACTCGTCTGCTTTTCAAGGTGGTAATTATATTCTCCCTTGAATTCGATTTTTCTCTTCTTATCAAACCCTTATTAATGATGGGTTACTCCAATGTCCATATCAACCTTGAGAACACATTTAATGATTTCCTCATAGCTATTGAAGTAACTTATTTTTAATTCCCTTCATATACATAGTTTAAAGCCAATAAGAGTCAATCAATTTTACTCTCAAGTTGGATAATAATTCCAAAAGAATACCATGAAATTCATGTAAAAAATTCCATGTATGTACCAGAAAATTCATCATCCTTTTACTTAAGCTCAAGGAACTCCTTTTCTAATTTTTTTCAGAGAATATGAGGAAAGTACTTATTGAAAAATATGTTCCTAAACTCATCTAATTCCATGAATTAAATTTCATCACTTTACCTCATAATCTTGATAAAGTTCCACCATTGATCAGATGGACCTTACAAATGATATACTACTAAGATGAATTTATCATGTTATGAATATTGGGGAACTGAAAATATCTTATTAGTGGTATCGATCCATTGTTCAGCCACTAGTGTATCAGAAGACCCACTAGAAGAAGTTGGACTCTGCCTCATGAAGGACTCAATAGAATGGTGTTCCATTTTTTCTCATTTGGAAGTCCTACATGATTCATATCTTGAGAAACTTGTGTGAGCATAGAGAAAAAAATTCATTCCATCTCCCTCAAAATTTAGTTACTCAAGAGGAAAATCATTTCATTTCCCCTCACATTCGGTATTAACTTGGTTCCTTCAAGTTCCAGCCATTGACTAAAACAAAGAATCATAGTGTGAGAAAAAAAATAATACTAATGGTGAAACCACATAATTAGGAATAAAATTTAAGTTTAGGACACTTAAAATTTTATCCTAGCTTATTCATGATCAATTATAAAATACTAGTATTGTAACCTATACTTTGAAATATTCTCAGGGTTTTTACTAAGGTTTTTTCACCCTAGTTTCTAAAGGTTAACTATCCCTTTTCTCTTATACCAACTATAACAATCCATACATTACATGCATAGATATTACTTAAAAATTGAATATTATTCATTAAAAACATAAAAAAACCATGATAGGACCATATATGTTTAGTGTCTTTAGAAACATAGAAACATAAAAAATAGTTAATAATACATCTAAATTGTCTTTGGCTTATTCCTTCATAACTAGACCCCATTTTTGACAAATCATACTCAATACTCTTCTTCACAACCTAGGGAAAATAAAAATACTAAAGTGTGAGATCATATGATAGGTAAGGTTAAACAAGGGATATATCAATCATATTATAATCATAATACATAAGAAAATAACATTTGAAAATCTTATCCAACATATAAAAGATTAGGATATCATGTCATGGGATAAATCATAAATGATCATAAAGAATTAATGAACATATTACCAAAATTCATAACATAGGACATTGAATTTTTGAAATACACATAAGCATAGAAAATAATTTCATATTAGTCAAGGATTATCATCCAGACCATCATAGCGAATAGAGTCCATTACTGAACTAATTTCACTCCTCATTCCATCCATGTGTTATTGAACTGGGTTTACTTCCTATTCTATCCCTATATTACTAAACCGAGATCATTTTCTATTACAACCCTATATATATCATGAGATTTAAATATTTACCCAATTAATTAGAGGAAGATATATTTTCCACCCATCTCATAATTAAATCATTATTATGTGTGCCACAAAAACATAAACCATGTATCATAGCATAACCCAAGGAATAAAATGGTTTCCTTAAACATCATTCTATCATAACATAATCCATATAAAACAAATGGATTTGATAAATATAATTCCATCATAAACCAAATAAAACCACAGTAATAATATGGATAGTATAATTGAAAACTAACCCTATTAAATAATTCTATCTTAGATAGAATCTTATTTTCATAGAACATTTGAAATTAATTATTGAGGAAAATATACTTTCTTCTTAAAAAATGTTTTATTTTCTCAAAATACCATTCTATTTCAAGAGAAAAGAATTTATTTTAAAATAACCTTTAAAAAATGATAGATGATTATTCATTGAAATTATTCATTATAAAAGCATAAAAATCCATTAATGTCGTATAATTTAGAAGAAAACAATCTCCTCGTTCTTTTGTCAAATAAGTCAAAAAGTGCCTTATATCGAAAAAGAAAAAAGATTCCTTTGATATCGTTAAATAAAATTTATCCAATGGAAAAAAATGACTTTAATCCAATATAGTATAATATAAAGAATATTTTGGAATACATATTTTTGAAACATGGATATGGATGATAAGTATACCCTAGTAAATAGTTATATACTAATAATCTCGAATAATAATGAGATTGAGAAATTATCCCTTACCTTAGATATGATATCCTTTTTATATATCTTAACCTCATGTATAATGATTTAAATAATTCAATTGAATTATTATAGAATCATAATAATTTCTATTATATCATATTTGATCATAATATAATCCATTTTTTAATAACATTTCATTATTACTCTTTATTCGAGTATTAACTACTTTATTTTCTTATGCATGTTTTGTCGAATAAGTTATAGTTATATTTATTATGTTATAGTTATATCATTTCTAAAATGATATTAATGTAATATATATTGTGTTTATTAATTATATACATTTATATAATCATGCTTTAACCGATATCATGTAGAATAAATTACATCGCATCTTGGAGATAGTAGGTCGTACGCAGGCACGAGTGGCGATATCATTCCCATAATTTTGAAATGGTATAGAATTGGATGGTATATATTTTGTGATATAATTCATATCATGTTATAATAATCACATATAGTTATTATTTACATCATTATAACCATCCATGTAAGGTGGTTGTGAAAAATAGATGACACCATGACGTGAAGACAGTAAGTCATACGTACATACTCATGGTGATTTCATTTTTTGAAGGATGGATAGAAGGTGGAATATGGTTGTTACATAATCATAATAACATCTAAGTATATAATTTATACTATATTTATTAATTTGAAATGGAAAAAACTCATCAATAGGAAGTAGAATAATAAATAAGATTAAATGAATCGGTGTAGGAGATTACCTCTTCTTTGACAAGATCCCTCTAGATCTCCTCTTAAAGGCCCTAAAGTTTGTATTTTTAGAATAAAATAACATCTATAATATTAATAGGGAATTTTAGAAGTGAAATTGGTAGGGTATATCTGATCTTGAATGCTCAATGTGAAGTGAATAAGTGATGGAGGAGGTTCCCTTTTATAATTTAGGTAAGGGGAACTTTTGGAGTCACCAAAAATATTTATTTATAATATAATAAATACACATAAAAAAACCTCAAAAATTTAATATTTTCAAAGATGATATTATATAAGGTTGTAATATCATCATTTAGTAAATTTTAGACATGTTTTTCTATAAATTTAAACCTTATTATTTTAATTAACACTTAGTTATTCTATTTTAATTGTAACTATGGGGAAAAATTATTAAATATTAGAAGAGTGAAATATTTACTTATTTTATTTAAATTATACCATAAATGAATAACTTAGAACATTTTATCACATATAATAATTATTATATATTTTAAAAAATATATTTTATTTAAATAATTTAATAAAACATTATTTTGATAAACAATCAATACTGTCAATTTGACACTATTCAATTCATTGATTTCTAAAAATGTTAAGATAACAAGTTAACTTATAAAAAATATTTTTGTTGGATTCACCTGTTTTGATAATCCCAAATCATGGTTAAACATTGATCATGACGTATTAATCCTTTCACTAATCTTGTTAATTTATGCTTAAACTCACTTCATCCTAGACATTTTATGCTCTTACTCTCATGACTTTACTACAACAAATTACAGTTACGTTTAATAAGTTCACCATTGATGGCTACTGGTAAAAGCCTTATGTTCAAAGTCACAGTTTCAGCAAACTGTCACTTTATGTCACCATTTCAAGAAGATCACAGTTGAAGGTCTACTGCTATGATTAAGAAACTATTGATACAAGGTTACAGTCACAAGACTATTGCTTAATCATTTGTCAAAGCTCACAGACAAAGAGTCACAGTTGTAAGGTTACTGATTTGACAAGGCTTCTGTTAGAAGTTCACTGTGTGACTCCTTCCTTATCAAGGCTTTTGTTGAGAATTTATCCGATCAAGCCTACAGTCGCACGAGTCTACCGTTAGTAGAGGACTACAGTTAGACAGCTTCCAATGTCGACTAAGTCGACTGTCAATCGAAGTCTACAGTTGAAAAGATTACAGTTGCAACAATTTGTTGTTACAGATTCATCGTTGAAGTCTACTAATATGAGGCTACAGTTAAACAGAAAAACAGCTACCGTTGCAAGCCTACAGAGAGAGAACCCACAGTCGAAGTCCACAGTTAGAAAAAGTCTACAGTTGGAAAGACCTCAATTGAAGTCTACCGTGTGACCTGAATCTGTGACCAGTCTAATGATATTATATTATTTCTCTTTGTCAAATTTATTAATACTATTATATAACGGTCATGTCTGAACAGATTAATACACCTGACATTATTTATTAATCCTTGCAGGCATATCAGGAAACACTACGATGTATGAGGAAAAGCACACGTGATTGGGTGAAAAAGGTGGACAACACGAGATAAAGATTTACAGAGATGATCTGCCAACAAAAAAAAAGGAGCATTCTCTTGCAGAAGAAAAAAAGAGTCCCAAGTGTACCGACTGAAAGAACCCTCTTCTAGTTATGCTATGATACACTCAAATCTCAATGAACTGATCATCTATACATCTGGAAGTTGGGACACTCCGTTTTTGGAGTCAACTCTCAGAAAAGGACCAAATATTCACCTCATCCATTCCAACGATTCCAGAGCTGATCTGACAACACTACAGAGCATTCTAAACTTATTCCTACCTTTTTTTGGCTCTGTTGTGTTTAAAGTTTTTCTTACATTTGTGAGCAGTGTGTTTGTATTACACACACACTGACTTTTGGGCTTAAACTGAGGGATACTGAAAATCCCTATTTCAAACCCCTTTTACTTTTGTTACCCACGTACAACTGTGGAAGAAGCCTGGTGTGGCTTGGTTATTTTGATTTCCCACGTGTAACTGTGGTAGAGGTTGTGAAACCTGGACAGTTTGTGAAAACTGTTTTAAAGCCCGATACAGGTTGTGTATCAATTTTTTAATAAAATTACTTGGTGGAAGGTGATCACCAAGTGGAGAGGACTAGGTCTTGGCTTAAGACTGAACCTCTTGTTTAAATTAGCTTGTTCATCTTTTCAGTACTCTATTTTTAATACTTATCCACTGTGCTTACTTTCAAAAATAGAAATCCTTTTTATTTACTCTGATAGTTAAATTTGGTTAGTGTGTATACGAGATTTGTTTAGTAAACTTGTTTCGAAAGTCAAATTAGTTGTCATTCTAATTTCACTGAGGAGTAGTCAACCTTTGAGAAACCTGTTGAACAATAAGTCACTTATATCTCTACTGCCTTAATTAACTGGGAATCTATTAAATTGGGGGATTTTAATCCTAGAAGTTTTTAACAGAAATTTTGAATGGGTACTCAATTCACCCCCCCCCCCCCTCTTGAGTATTCACTCCGACTAACATTTGGTATTAGAGGGAAGTTAATATTTTCTAAAGTACTCTGCTTTTCAAACTGTGATTTTAGTTTTATCCTAAAGATCTTAAATTTCTGTAATTTCTAAATTTTTATCTCTTTAAATCGTTTTCCAAAATCTAGTTATGGATAATAGACTTGAGGGTGCTGCTACTAACCGGCCACCTTTCTTCAATGGAAATAACTATGCTCAGTGGAAACTTAAAATGAAAATCCATTTAGAAAGTATTGGTTTTGATATCTGGATGGCTATAGAGTCTCAATACAAAATTCCAGAAACTGAAAGAATAACTTGGGATGAAACTACTAAGGCCGCTTACAACAATAATTGTAAAGCTATGAATGCCCTCTACTGTGCTTTAGGAGATGAGGAATTCAATAGAATTTCTTCCTGCAAATCTGCTTTTGAAATTTGGGATACCTTGGCTGTTTCTCACGAAGGAACAACTAATGTTAAGGAAATGCAGTTAAATACTTATACTATTAAATATGATAACTTTAAAATGAAAACTGATGAACCCATTTCTGATATGTATCTCAGGTTTAATGAGATAGTTAACATAATGAGCTCACTTGGAAAGGTTGTTCCAGCAAAGGAACAAATCATGAGAATACTGAGATGTATAGATGGAGAGGCACGTCTGTCTCAATCAGAGAATCCTGTGACATTGGGACACTGCCTGTCAAGGAGTTAATTGGTAAACTAATGATGTATGAAGAAGAATTGAAGGTGAACAAAGAAGAAGATGATGAACCCAAGAGAAAATCCGTGGCATTTAAGACTACTGCATCAAAGAGTAAAGACAAGGAGAAAGTACATGTGCCTACTGAAAGCTCATCTAGTGAAGATTCAGATTCTGACAGTGATGAAGAAATGGCTCAAATAGCCAGGAGATTCAAGAAGTTCTATAGGAAGAAAAAGTTTTTCAGAAAACCTAACTACAAAGGTAAGTATGATAAACAAGGCAAGTGGAAGAAGGATTGGAAGAAGTCGGATAAAGAAGATGATATAGTATGCTATGAATGAAAGAGGAAAGGACACATAAAAGCTAACTGTCCTATGTTAAAATTCAAGAAAAAATATGACTATAAGGACAAGAAGTATAAGAAAGCTATGAAAACAACCTGGAGTGCTTCGGAGGACAGCACAAGTGAATCAGAGGCTAGTGAATCTGAAAAAAAATCATGCTAATATGTGTTTCATGACTAAAACATCTGAGGTACCTATTTCACCAGTTTTAAATAATTATTATTCTGGAAATGACCATGATTCAGACAATGAGGAAAATATGTCTAAAGCTGAACTGTTTGAATATTGCAATATGCTGGAAGATACTTACAATGAACTAAAGACTAAATATAAATCTTTGAAGAAACATCATGCTTTGACTAGTAATATTAAAACAGATTTAAGTGTGGAAAAAGAGATGTATGCTCAACTATTGAAATAGAACACTCAACTTAAATTATCAAATGAACAATTAAGAAAAGATATTGAAAAGTTCACTGCTGGAAGGGAGACCTTGACACAACTTCTAGGAAAACATATTGCTCCCAAATATAAAACTGATCTAGGATATCAGCCTGGACAGAGACAAGTAAGCAAAACCAAATTTGTTCCAAAATCTGGACAGTTTTCTGCTAGTTCTAGTTCAGGACCATCTTATACAAAACAGTTTTCTAAAGGACCCAACAAAGTATTTTTGTCTCAAAATATGCTTTCTGGTTTAAGAAAAACTATAAAGAAAATATGGGTTCCCAAAGTTTTATTAGCTAACCTTTCTGGACCCAAAAAGATCTGGGTACCAAAATTATCCTATGTCTAATCTATTTTGCAGGGAAATTGTTTAAAGAGCCCCTGTAACACTCTATGGTATTTGGACAGCAGATGTTCAAGACATATGAAAGGAGACTATTCTTGCTTCAAGAGTCTGATTAAAGTAGATGGTGGGCATGTCACCTTTGGTGACAATGCAAATGGAAAAATCATCGGCTTAGGCTAGATTGGTAACCCTGATACAATTTTAATTTCTAAAGTACTTTTTGTTGATGGATTAAAGTATAACTTACTTAGTATATCTCAGTTATGTGATTATGTTTTTAATGTTAAATTTGAAAATGATTCATGCAATGTTTTTAATTCAAAATATGACTTATTTTTCACTGCATCTAGAAATCAGAATGTATATGTTGTTGATCTAAATTCCTTGGTCAAACAAAATGTTTCCTGCTTAAATGCTTTCTATAAAGAGTCTTGGTTGTGGCATAGGAGACTAGGACACTGTAATGTTCACTCACTTAGGAAAATTTCTAAGAAATGCTTAGTTAGAGACCTACCCAAATTAGAATTCCCAAATGATAAAGTGTGTAATCCCTGTCAAAAGGGAAAACAACACAAAGTTTCTTTTAAACCAAAGAAAGAAGTTTCAACTTCTCAACCACTTGAATTGGTTCACATGGATTTGTTTGAACCTTCAAGAGTTTCAAGTTTAAATGGAAAGCACTATGTTTATGTTCTTGTAGATGATTTTTCTAGATACACTTGGGTATACTTTCTAGCTCACAAGAGTGAAGCCTGTTCCTACTTTGTTAAATATTCCAAATCTGTAGAAAATCTTAGTGGACTCAAAATTAAGACCCTGAGAAGTGATCATGGGTGTGAGTTTGAGAATCATGAATTTGAATCCTACTGCTCACACAATGGATATAATCACAACTTTTCTACTCCTACAACACCCCAACAGAATGGTGTAGTGGAAAGAAGAAATAGAACCCTTCAAGAAATTGCAAGGACTATGCTAATTGAGTATGACTTGCCTATTTATTTTTGGGCTCAAGCTGTAAATACAGCTTGCTATGTCATTAATAGAGTTTTAATTAGACCTATTCTAAAAAGGACCCCTTATGAACTTTGGAATAATAGGAAGCCTAAGGTTAATTACTTTAAAATTTTTGGTTGCAAAGTCTTTATCCTTAACACTAAAGATAATCTTGACAAATTCGCTCCCAAAAGTGATGAAGGAATTTTCATGGGTTACTCTATTTCAAGTAAAGCCTATAGAGTATTCAATAAGAAAACCAAATGTGTGGAAGAATCAGTTCATGTCAAATTTGATGAGACTGATCCACATGAGCCTAAAACCTACCCTAAAGATCTTGAGGAAGATTTGTCAAATCTGGACCTTAATGATAAGAATATCGAATCCCCTGTAAAAGAATCCAGTTCTGGAAATTTTCTAGAATCTGCTCATACCAATTCCAGACCAGCAGTCAACCCTGAAGAAGCCAGTTCAACTCCTTATAGAGGTGTTAGAACTCTCAAGAATCATCCTCTTGATGCTGTTGTAGGTGATTTAAATAGAGGAACACAAACTAGAGATTCTCTAAGAAATCAGGTTGAATATCAAGCTTTTCTCTCACAGCTTGAACCCAAAGATATCAATGATGCTATCAATGATGAATTCTAGGTAATGGCTATGCAAGAAGAACTAAATCAGTTTGAAAGAAACAAAGTTTGGGAATTAGTGGAAAGACCTAAGGACACTCCAACCATAGGCACTAAATGGGTGTTTAGGAACAAAGTTGATGAGTCTGGAAATATCATTAGAAACAAGGCTAGGCTAGTTGCACAAGGCTATAGTCAAGAGGAAGGAATAGACTATGAGGAGACCTTTGCACCCGTGGCTAGATTAGAGGCCATTAGGATATTACTTGCTTATGCTGCTCATCTGAATTTCACACTCTATCAAATGGATGTTAAAAGCGCTTTCCTAAATGGATATATAAATGAGGATGTATTTGTTGAACAACCTCCTGGTTTTACAAATCCCCATCTTTCCAACCATGTTTTCAAACTATCTAAAGCTTTATATGGTTTAAAGCAAGCTCCAAGAGCTTGGTATGATAGGCTCAGCTCTTTTCTTATTTCAAAAGGATTTACTAAAGGAATAGTTGATCCTACTCTTTTCATTAAATGGATTTCTAAAAATGTTTTGATAGTACAGATCTATGTAGACGATATTATTTTTGGATCTTCTAAAAATTCTTTATGTATTGATTTTTCAAAAATAATGCAAAATGAGTTTGAAATGAGCTTAATGGGAGAACTCAAATTTTTCCTTGGATTTCAGATCTTTCAAAATAAAAATGGTATTATTTTGAATCAAAGCAAATATATTAAAGATCTTATAAAACATGTTTCATTGGATAGTAGTAAAGGCAGTGATACACCTATGAGTACCACCTGTAAGTTGGATAGTGATGAAACTGGAGAACCGGTAAATCAAACCAACTACAGAGGTATGATAGGAAGTCTACTATACCTTACTGCTAGTAGACCCGACATCATGTTCAATGTATGCATGTGTGCTCGATTTCAAGCCAACCCAAAGGAGTATCATTTGACTGCTGTTAAAAGAATCTTCAAATATCTAAAACATTCTCCCAACTTAGGACTATTTTATCCAAAAGGACAATCATTTGATTTATTGAGTTATTCTGATGCTGATTTTGCTGGCTGTAAGTTAGACATAAAAAGAACCTCTGGAACATGTCACATCTTAGGCAAATCTCTAGTATCTTGGTGTAGTAAGAAGCAGAATTCTGTTGCATTATCTACTGCCGAAGATGAGTATATAGCTGCTGGTAGTTGTTGTGCACAAATCTTGTGGATGAAACACACTTTACTAGACTATGGATATCAATTCAAACATGTCTCTATAAAGTGTGACAATACAAGTGCTATTAACATTTCCAAAAATCTAGTATCTCATGATAGGACAAATCATATTGATGTGAGACATCACTTTTTGAGGGATCACTATCAAAAGGGTGATATCACTCTTGAATTCATTGGCACTGAACATCAGTTAGCTGATATTTTTACAAATCCGTTGAATTCTGAGAGATTAAATTACATCAAACATGAGTTAGTGATGATTAACTATAGCACAGTTGAACCTCACAGTTGAACCTCACAGTTGAACCTCAGAGTTGAACCTCACAGTTGAACCTCACAGTTGAACCTCACAGTTGAACCTCACAGTTGAACCTCACAGTTGAACCTCACAGTTGAACCTCACAGTTGAACCTCATAGTTGAACCTCACAGTTGAACCTCACAGTTGAACCTCACAGTTGAACTTCACAGTTGAACCTCACAGTTGAACTTCACAGTTGGACCTTACAGTTAGTCATCACCGGCGTACCTCACTGATACATCTCACTGTAGGCTACTTCGCTGTTTAAATCGTTTTTTTTTTGCGGAAATTTGAATTGTTATATTTATTTCTAATCCCTAAATGATAAAATTAAATGCATCAAACCCGACTCAATCCACTTCCTTTCTCTATCTCGACCCTTGCTCTCGAACGACCTAAACCCTAAGCCTTCAACTAAACCTAGGAACCTCGTTCAAATCCCATGGCTAGAACAAAACGACCCCCGTCTGTCAATGAGAATGTGCCAATGCCGAAGAGAACTCGAGCCAAATCTAGTGGCACCAGTAATACCCTAACAAGACTTGAAAACCCGCATCTGACCAAGAGAGAAATCTTTGCAGAAAAGGAGCTAAGTGAAGAATGGTTGTTGTCGAGCAAATCGTTAGTACTGGAAGTACTAAATGTGAAATGATGGACCGAATTCTTCACCAACAACAATGTACCGTACTACCCAAAACTTGTGAAAGAGTTCTATGAATTCCTAAAGTTCGAAGAGGAGGATGATATGCATAGACTAATATCCAGAGTAAACGGCACTGAAGTTAGTTTCTCATCTGTCGAATGGGCTACCTATTTAAGAGTTCCTCATGAAGGCATATATGACTACTATTCTGGAGTAGCTCCTCCGGATAGTGGTATATTTGAGTATGAGAAGGCTCTAGAAGAACTGACAGGTGATGGTATGTTAAGGAAGATTATTGCTGCTGAGATGAATGGAGAGGATAGACTTCTGTTTAAGTTTGTTCAGCATGTACTAAGTCCCAGAAGAGGAGACTTTGCAGCACTAAAGTACCAGGACATATTCCTGACGTACTTACTGAAGCATGGAAGGAAGATCAACCTATGTAGGTTGCTGATGGCATAGATTGAAGATATGATTAAGGCCAGCTCAAAATCCAATTCCTTGTTTCATGCTAATATTATTTTGGTGATGCTGAAAGTAAAGGGTGTAGATGGAAATCAAGAAGAAGTAATTGTGGCTAAAAACAGTGTCTGTATCTCAAAGGTAATCTGCAAATTCATGAAGATCAGCTGGAATCCCTGGAAGAAAGCATGGGTGAATAATGAAGATATAATTTATGAGAATTTTGATCCCTCTACTCATCCATCTAGGTCAAGAAACAAAAGAGATCCAGGCTTAAAGCCTGATGAGCCAAAACCTGTGTATTCAGATGAAGAGGAGGCTGAAGAAGCTAGTGACCCTACAAGAGAGAACACCCCCATTGATGATGGGAGTGACCCTGAGCTACCTCACAGTCCTGTCAGGACAATAAATTTTGGAACAGCGAGCCCTTCAAAAGAACTGTGAAGTAGGGAGACTGTTCTAAGGGAAAGTGACACTGAGTCTACTGAAGAAGAAGAAGATGAATCTCAATATGTTGTCAGAGATACCTCTGAAGAGGATGAAACTGTTGAGATAGAAGAGGTTGGGGCTAAGAATGAGAAAAATGAAAATGTTGCTGAAACTGAAGAAGAGGACAATGATGAAGAGAAAGAAAAAGAGCTCAGTTTGAGCCCTCCAATAGGCTATACAATTAATTCAGTGTCTGACCAGGAAGCAGGAGTGGCATCCACTTCTGTTGATATGGAAGACATTGTTGACTCAACAGAGAAAGAGGCTAACCTCACTGCTGAACCAATAGAGGCAACTACAGTCGAACCTGCTGGGACTGCAGAAGAAAATATGGAGTTACCCAAAGTCGAACAGATAGAGGAAAATGCTCAAGAGAAAGCTCCAAGTGAGGGGGATCATTTTGGTTCAGTCTCTGTACTTTATGATATAGAAGGATGGTCATCAGATCCAGGATATATAGTCCTTGGACTTAACTATGAAGATTCGGATGAGGAAGACAAGCCACCAAGGGATCCAGTTATCCTGACTAAAAACCTTCCAATGCTTGAGACTGACAAATTGGAAACCAAGGAGGACCTTGAATCCTTAAAGGTTGAAATTAAGGAGGCTATAAGACAATCCATGGAAGAGTTGAAAACCAGTCTTGTTGATGAGCTGAAAAGTGTGGATCAATCTTTAGAATTATCCTCGGGCTGTGTTGTGGCAAGCCCAGTAAAAGAAATGATGAATGAAGTTAAAGTATGTCATACTCAGATTGAAAGATGGATTGAAGCTGTGGTTGCCCTAAGACAATCAGTTGCTTCTTTGACTGCCATGAGCAGTTCTCAAACTCAAGTGGCCGCTGAGATTTGGTACATCAAATAGGTGGTCAAACAATTTGTGGAAGTGTTTGAGCGTTTCAAGAATTCAGTCAAAGAACACTTAAACAGCCAGGATGCTCTTGTTCAGAAGGTGGTTGGAAATTTGACTCAGTCCTTCAATGAGACAGTGGATTTCTCGGTCAAATCCCTTCCTTCATCTAGCTCTCCTGTAGACCTTGACCAATTCCGGAATGTAATCAAAGAATAACTTTCTAAGGCTAGCGCCAGTGACACCTCTGACTTACAGATTATTGCTACCACTAGGGAAGTAAGTGGCTTTGTTTGTCAACACCTGCAAGCGGCTACCGCTTCTCAGGAGTCCATTAAGAACAAGGTCGACTATTACTTTGACAGGATTTATACCAAGCATCAGTTGACCAGACACTTCAAGATCCTGATAGAGAATATGAAATTGCCTCCTGTGACTCAAGATTTTAAACAACAAGTCAGAAAATTAAGCGAATTGACCCCTGCATTGGATAAATTTTTGGAAAATAAGAATGATTTTTTATCTGCCATGGACAGAGGAGGAAGCATTATCATGGATTTCTGAAACCCTCTTCTACCCTTTCTCCATGTGGATTGCACTGCTGTCATAGTACCCCCTACCTTGCCTGTCTCAACTCCCAGCAGTTCCTCCGTGTTGTCTCCTGCTGATGTTGTCCGAAATCTTCGTCCCTTGATACCTCAGCAAGCTACTCACTACAGATCCTCAGGAGCCTCTGTTGCTTCTCCTCCAGTCATTCCTGCTGCCATTCCTAAACTAGATGACTCTCTTGCTCCATCTTCTTCATCCAAAGGAAAAGATCCCTTACCTATCGATGAAGAGGATTGAGTCTGTCTATGTATTTTTGATAGGGATCTTGTACTATTTTTTTCAGTCATGTAATGTCCTGATTTCTTTTAATACCATATTTCTTTTTTTTTCGAATCACAAAGGGGGAGACATATAATTAATTGGGAGAAATATAATTGGGCTAATTCTAGAACCTCAAATTAGGCCTTTGCATTCCGTTTCTCTACTACATCTATACTTTATATATATGCTAACATAATTTTTGATTATCAAAAAGGGGGAGATTGTTGGATTCACCTGTTTTGATAATCCCAAATCATGGTTAAACATTGATCATGACGTATTAATCCTTTCACTAATCTTGTTAATTTATGCTTAAACTCACTTCATCCTAGACATTTTATGCTCTTACTCTCATGACTTTACTGCAACAGATTACAGTTACGTTTAATAAGTTCACCATTGACGGCTACTGGTAAAAGCCTTATGTTCAAAGTCATAGTTTCAGCTAACTGTCACTTTAAGTCACCATTGCAAGAAGATCACAGTTGAAGGTCTACTACTATGATTAATAAACTACTAATACAAGGTTACAATCACAAGACTATTGCTTAATCATTTGTCAAAGATCACAGACAAAGAGTCACAGTTGTAAGGTTACTGATTTGACAAGGCTTCTGTTAGAAGTTCACTGTGTGACTCCTTCCTTATCAAGTCTTCTGTTGAGAATTTATCCGATCAAGCCTACAGTCGCACGAGTCTACCGTTAGTAGAGGACTATAGTCAGACAGCATCCACAGTCGACTAAGTCGACTGGAAATCGAAGTCTACAGTTGAAAAGGTTATAGTTGCAGCAATTTGTTGTTACATATTCATCGTTGAAGTCTACCGATATGAGGCTACAGTTAAACAGAAAAACAGCTACCGTTGCAAGCCTACAGACAGAGAACCCACAGTCGAAGTCCACAGTTAGAAAAAGTCTACAGTTGGAAAGACCTCAATTGAAGTCTACCGTGTGACCTGAATCTGCGACCAGTCTAATGATATTATATTATTTCTATTTGTCAAATTTATTAATACTATTATATAACGGTCATGTCTGAACAGATTAATAAACCTGACATTATTTATTAATCCTTGCAGGCATATCAGGAAACACTACGATGTACGAGGAAAAGCACACGTGATTGGGTGAAAAAGGTGGACAACACGAGATAAAGATTTACAGAGCTGATCTGCCAACAAAAAAAAGGAGCATTCTCTTGCAGAAGAACAAAAAGAGTCCCAAGTGTACTGACTGAAAGAACCCTCTTCGAGCTATGCTGTGATACACTCAAATCTCAATGAACTGATCATCTATACATCTGGAAGTTGGGACACTCCGTTTTTGGAGTCAACTCTCAGAAAAGGACCAAATATTCACCTCATCCATTCCAAAGAGTCCAGAGCTGATCTGCCAACACTACAGAGCATTCTAAACTTATTCCAACCTTTTTTTGGCTCTATTGTGTTTAAATTTTTTCTTACATTTGTGAGCAGTGTGTTTGTATTACACACACTGACTTTTGGGCTTAAACTGAGGGATACTGAAAATCCCTATTTCAAACCCCTTTTACTTTTGTTACCCACATACAACTGTGGAAGAAGCCTGGTGTGGCTTGGTTATTTTGATTTCCCACGTGTAACTGTGGTAGAGGTTGTGAAACCTGGACAGTTTGTGAAAACTGTTTTAAAGCCCGATACAGGTTGTGTATCAATTTTTTAATAAAATTACTTGGTGGCAGGTGATCACCAAGTGGAGAGGACTTGGTCTTGGCTTAAGACTGAACCTCTTGTTTAAATTATCTTGTTCATCTTTTCAATCCTCTATTTTTAATACTTATCCGCTGTGCTTACTTTCAAAAACAGAAATCCTTTTTATTTTCTCTGATAGTTAAATTTGGTTAGTTTGAATACGATATTTGTTTAGTAAACTTGTTTCGAAAGTCAAATTAGTTGTCATACTAATTTCACTGAGGAGTAATCAACCTTTGAGAAACCTGTTGAACAATAAGTCACTTATATCTCTACTACCTTAATTAACTGGGCCTCTATTAAATTGGGGGATTTTAATCCTAGAAGTTTTTAACAGAAATTTTGAATGGGTACTCAATTCACCCCCCCCCCCTGAGTATTCACTCCGACTAACAATTTTGTTATATTACTAATTGGCAAAATTCTTCTATAAAATTCTTTTGATATATTAATTATACCAAATTATATTTATTTTAATATTTTTAATAACATTTATTTGTTACCTCCATTAATAAAATAATTACTACATTAGTTTTGTGTAATTATTCAATATAAAAATTTGTTAAATAAAAATTAAAAATAAAATAATAATATGGATATAAATACAATATATTTCATAATAATACTTATATGTGAATATATCTTTTGAAAAATTAATCATCAATAATGTTATATTTATTAAAACATGAATGTGACAACTTTAACATCACTTTAAATAGAATAATATAAGTGTCATAATCTTTTTACATATGCATCCAAATGGTCAATAACTCGACCCTTGGATGATTATGGTCAATATATAATAAACCAATAATATTTTTTCAAAATTTTTTTCTTTTAATGGTTATTATAATTTTAATACAAATTTTTTTATTGATGTTTCATCAATTAAATAATATATGCATCATCAATGTATAAGCCATTAAGGTAATTATTTATTTCATAGAAATTACAAATAAATTATCCAAGTGGATTCAAAAGTATAGCATTTATACCCAACAATGATTAGGACAAAAAAATCATCCAATTATATTAGAACAAGTTTTATTATAGCTTTATAATATTATTTTTACCTTAAGTTACCCAATTTACCATTTTATCATATTAATCAAAATCACAGAAGTTACAATTCATAATGCCAAAAAATAAAAGAAATATATTTACATACTTTATACATACTAATTCCAAATATAAAATCCATTTTTTAAAATTCAAAATAAATAATTTTAATTTATTTATTTAAAACTAATCGTATTGTCGAAATTAAAAAAAAGAGTTTTAAAAGTTTAAACATTGAAAAAGATTGAAATGTTTTTACATCTGAATTAATTTTAAAATTAATTCAAATTACCTACATTATATTAAATTATAAAAATATAATCCATTTATACTTTAAAATCATTCAATAATATAATTTAACCATATAAGTTATTTTGATTAAAAAAGTTCTTTTCAATTAAAATTTAATATATTTTTACTATTCATCAAAACATGAAATTTATCAAAAAAATCAAAAATTAATCCAATGTAAAATTTTATATCCTGTATTAAAATAAGTTGTTTATGTTTTCATATAAAAATTATTAATGTGTCAATATTTTAATTTAAAATTGGTTCTCTATTAAAAGGTGGTAAAATTACCCTTTAAAAATTGGTTTTTAGACATAAAATTGGGTTTATTCAAATCATATGACTAGATAATATATTGGATGAATATAAAAAATATTTTATTAAATATATATCATATATATTTCATTAATTTAATTTACTAATAATAATTCACTTGATTTATTTCCTTTACATTTAACTGGTTTATATTTTTCAAAAATAATTGGTAGCCAATGAATTCACCATACATTTTCATAAGTTAGTTGTATTTATTCCCTATAACCTAATGGATAGGTTATAATGGTCATTTTATAATATGGTGTATCATGGTTCATTTACACTCACGATTGTGTTCAATGAAAGTAATTAAATATTTAAAATTATTTAAAGAAAATATTTCATAAAAACACTCATGTGTTACATGGATCACCCTACATGGATATCATTTTATGTCGAAAACTATACTGAATATGATTTTAAGTTCCCAAATTTGGTATAATAGGTTGTTCCACAAGTGGCACACCAGGTTGTAAGACTCGAAGCTCATGGCCCACCATCTTTGGATCGTAGTCATCACCACCCTCCCGGAACATGACACGAGAATATCATGGTGGTATAGGTCTAATAATTCCAATCACACACCTGAAAATGGTATTTAAGAGATGATTAAATAACTAAATAAATAATATTATAATACTAAGGTCTCAAAACCTGAGATACTATACTAACAACCTACTTAGAAGGCCAAGGTATTGGTAGGTGTTCAATTTTAAATTATGGAGGTTCTAGTAGGTGAAGGGTCAACTATACCCTACCTCTTTATTTACTAGAAACCATTTTATTTTTATAATTCATGTTTTACATTTAATGTTTTATTTAATTATATATAGAAATCAAGGTTTTATTAAAATGGATCTTCATTCGTAGTGAATAATGGACCATACACCTTTTCACTAAAAGAGACACCCTTTTAATCTCTTAATAACCCCGACTAAGTTTGGTCTCAAAATATAACAGGTAATATATAATTTATTAGGTTAGTAAATTACCCCATCCAAACAAAAAGTTCCCATACACCTCATAAGTTGAAACTATAAATCATGAAATCACAAACAAAGGGAAACTCGTGTAACTAGAGGTAAAATGTTATCAACATAGAAAAAAATACAAATAAAATATCTAACTCAACAATAATAGGAATCCTAAGAAATGAAATTAGTAGAATGCACCTATATGGAATGTGAATTCTAGGTGCCTATAATGATGCATGTAACAATTATTCTTTCTATAATATCATTAGTCCAAAACAAAAACTGAAATTATAAATCATAATAACTTTAATAACCATCACATAGCATGTGTGTTACCCAATAGTGAAATTAAATCAACTATAATAATAAAAAATTAGATCAAAATTTTCTTATTTTAGGAAAAATTGTAATTACTTCAATCATGGGATAGCTACGTATAATAAAGACTTATTACCATATTAAAAATAATTAATAGTCTCATGTATATTGTCTCAAAATAGTAAATAAAGAAATGAACCCCTCTGATACCACTTTGTGATGTCCTGGACCTAGGTTCAACTTAGAGGTTCCCTATGCCTAGTTGGCTACATTGATTAAAGCGTGCATCACCATACGCCAGAGGTTATTTACAAACCATGAGGGACTACGGTGTGACTATGAGGAGACTATGACCTTATAACTAGAGTAGATCATAATAGATAAATAATAGCAGGTTAAATTGAATAAGCATATGTAAATAGATGGGATAGTGGATAAAATACACTATTAACACTAGACCAGTAACCCATTGTAGTGGAAGCACAATAACAACAAATCACAATTTAATAAAATGATAATAATATTTGATATCTTGAAACTAAATCATATAAAAAGAACGATGATAATGTATTTCATGTATCTAAAAATGCAAAAACATGTGTACATGGCACCAGGAAATAAATTTTATACAAAAGAGTAAAAAAGAATCCAAAAACTATGCATCATCCAAAGTGTTGTCTTGGTCATCTACTACCAAGCTCCATCTTAAGAAATAAATATTAGGTGTCTAAAGTGGGACGATTCCCCTTATCATCACTTGCAATCATGTAATCTTCATGGGTACCAATGGTGTCCTAGAGAGGGTGTGAGATAAATCTTAGTAGGAAACCACCAACGACATCTATACCATCCATTATAAGAAATATAAAATGAAATTGTGAAGGTATATGTAAATTTAAAGAAGCAAAGTAATGCAAATACCCTTATACCTTTTACAGCCTTAGCTGGTGTCTGAACATATAATAATTTAATTATTTATGTTATAGTTCACATATGTCATGTAAGAGGATCCAAGGTGTGAGGAAGGAATCCTATAATGATAGTAATAATAGAGGATTGAAGTTAATAAGAAATGAATCCATGATGATGATAATAATGAAGATGATCCAAGGTAGTAACCAAGGAATCCTTAACCTCAGGGATCGATCCATCTTAGTAATAACCTGTATCCTAGCTATAAGGTACTGAGTGTAATCCAAGGGGATCACCTGAGGCATTCCACTATAAGAATATTTTAACTAATTTTAAGGATCTAATCCAAGGTATAACAGGATAAGAAATTACTAGTCCCAATGGGTGTATCCAAGGAATCACATATCCAAAGATGTATTTCTAGATCCAAGGAGTGTATCCAATACATCCTAATATCTGAATGATAATAGAGGGATCATACATATTCATTTCAAAAATCCATGAGTATACAAGGATCGGATTCAAATGTTGGTATCTCCCTTGGAAACCAACATCCATGAAACATAATGGCATCCATGAGTGATCAAGGAATTCCCCTAGGAATCCAAGGATAGCTCAATTATGAACACTCACATAAGGTTAAATAGGTTCATAATCAATAGGAACCTTATATTTTATTCATTTAATATATTAGGACATGTAATAATCATTCCTTTTAATAAGTCAACATGTTCATTCCATTACCTTTCATACTAAGTGGAGATTATAAGGGGGACGTGTAACCATTTATTAAATTAATTATTTAATAATTTATTTGGTTTACTCTACTACCTTCCACTAAGCATGGAAAGGTGTTATAGAGACATGAAACCAATTCATCCAATTTCATTCAATTAGGCTAAGTGATATTTATAGGCATGCTTTCCAATTTTCATTTAAATGGTTCATTAATTAGTTGAAACAATTACCTTATAAGGGTTAAGATTTACCATGATTTAATAGTCATTTTCAAATCATTAATTTATTTAAAACACTTACCTTTATTAAGGCTGAGCTAAATCACACTCGAATAGTGGCACATATGGTTATAATTGATAAAACACCCTACTTAGAGTCGATATCATTAAGGTATCAACCTATAGTAGTGTGATGAAACTCTATATAATGAGATTTATAATATGAACATGATAAATATAAAAAATGAACATGAATTTAAACAAGAATCACCTAATTAAATCGGGGTACAAACAACACCAATAGTATATAAAATGGAGAGACTTGATGGATGATTCATAGACCACCTACCGTAAGCTAGTACAACTCTATTCTTTAAGTATCATCAATTAATTTTTCCTAGATCTAAAGAAATCTGAAGAATGGATCAATGCTTTGAAAATAGGGTATATGAGCCTAAATCTTAATAACTCTGTCAAAGAGAAGAGAAATGATAAATAGTGTGTATTTAATAGAGATCTTACAGGCACGCATCCAATGATACCGATGGTAGAATAATCAGATATTGGATGAATAACTGTGATAAAATCCCAGCTTAATGCTCTTGGGGGGATCATGTGCAAGAGACAAGGGAGAGGGATGGGGTTCTATTTGAAAATAGAGCGTATTCCACCATTTTAAAAGAACTCATGCATTTACATGATTTGTAAATGACACACATGTCATGTAATGGTCAGGGTATTCCTCCTTGGTAAAAAAATTTCATGATGTGAATATTTCTAGACTGACCATTATGCATCATGTAATTGATAAACTTCATGTATCCTAATTACACGATGTTTAATTATCCTTCAGCCAACCTATAACCCTCTTATTTTCCACTCTTAAAAAAACATATCAGGAGAAAATCATAGCTTAGGGTTCTATGGGGGCTCCTACTCTAGACATAAGGTAGAGGGGTGACGTTCAATCCAAAAAATAGAGGCTCTTCCTCTATTTGGAAAAAACTATCTCAGGCATTTACATGACATGTCAATTCTTTACACATCATGTAATTCTTAGGGTATTCCTCCCTAGGTAAAACCCATTACATGACATTAAAGGTTCTGTAAATACCATTACATGTTTTGTAATTGATACTTGTTATGTATCCTGATCACACAACACATAATTGACCAAGAACCAACCTACAACCCTCTTGTTTCCTTCTCTTAAAAAACAAACCAACTAGACCATAGACTGACTTTAGGGTATAAACCAAACGTATGATAGTGAAAGAGATTAAATAAGAGATTAAAATGATCCAAAACTGATGGAAAAACTAGGTTCTTTCACTTGAAATACAATTATAGAATCATTTAACCTCAATAATTTGAGGAAATTAGGTAAAACTTTATTTAACTCATCCAAATCATCCAAACTAATCCTTATAGGATATAATCTATCTCACCAAATCATTGGTAAACTCAATAATATTGTTTATAATGGTAGAGAATAATTTTCCTTAGATTATTTTCATGCAATTATATTTAAAACATAATTATTTCATAAATTCATCTAATAATATTCTTATTTAACATGTTTATCAACATCAATATTTGGTTACTTAGGAAAGTATTACTCTAACACATATAATTTTCTCCATTCATAAGAATGATTATTATTTTTTGTAGTAGTATAATATTTTTCTTATTTTAAGAAGCTCATTTCTACTATATTGATATAAAAGTCGATTTATATTATGATGATGTCGTTTATATCTATAATAAAATCTTTTATCTAAATATTATCATGTTTTACATTCATTTATTAAAGATATTTTTTAAATGTTCTCCCATTAAAATGATGACCTCATTTTAAATACTATCATATCCATTAGTGGGCCATGATAAATATTTAACTATAAAATTAGTACTCTTTGGAATCACTCACACAATTTATCTATATATGTAGTCTATTATGTGAATCATATCTTAAATGATGATTGTATGGTCATAAAGAAAACTCATTGAACAAAACATATTATGGGTAAAATCAACACCATTTATTTAGCATCACAACTTTGAGGGTTTCCATAATGATTAAAACCCAAATAAAATTCCAAAAATATTGCACCTTACTCTTAGGGAAAACCAAGTACAATCTTACATTATACATGAGAATCTAAGGGAATATTTCTTTGGTAGAACATACCACGATTGATGATCAAGGTCTTGAAAAGTTTTCTATTTGGTAGGAATATCACAGTAAGTAATTTTTTAAATGTGATTTAATATCACTATATTATATCCTATTATTCCTTTTATGTGTTTTTTCTTTTAATGATTTATTTTGGAACCACCATTTCTCCCATGAAATAAATATTTTCACACAATTTCGCCGTATACCTTTCTATTATACTCATAAATTATGTCACTAACCCAAATTAAAAACCAACTAGATTAATACACATAAAAATTAATCTCAATCATATGCTTAATGAAAATATTTCATGTAAAGGATATAAATCATATAAAATCTAGAATCATCATAGGATTAATCTTGTAGTGATAGATAGCCATCATTACTTTTCTAGATAAGGTAAAAATATACAGGTCTGTGAGTAGTCTGACTGAGAGTACCTTTAACCAAGGTTAGTTTACACTTGAGAGACATAAATTCCATAATAATTTCAAAAACCAAATATATATAAACTATATTCAAACTCTTACTTCATTCTCATAACCTCATTCAAGAAAAACCCATGGTGGATGAAAACAAAATTAGTTATCATACATCAAAAATAACACCTTAAATGTATGTATTAAATTTTATAGTTACTATTTAACACTTAAAAAAGTACATGTCAATTCATAATAGAAAAATCATATTCATTAATAAATTATATAAAAAACTAAATAAATTAATGAATCGTATATTTATACATGAGATAAACTATATATGAAAAATTCTAAAATAAATTAACTATGGGAAATTTATATATATCCATGCATTATGGACATTCATTAAATATAAATAAAAAAACTTTATATTAATATCCAATATGAAATCCATTATATTTTCCTTGTATAAGGAATTTTATTTAAATATATTCTATTAAAAATAAGTAAATATTTAATATAAAAGTTATTTTAATATTTTGAAAGCATTCAAAATATCAAACATTTAATGTTATTTAAACCTTGATCACACCAATTTTCAAAACCCATGTTGAAATGGTTTAAATAATTACTAAAATAAAGATTTTTAATTTAAAAAATAATAATATTCAATATTTTTAAATATTCATATTATTAAATAAACCCTATATTATATTTTATATATTTTTAAAACTAAAAACTCGTTATAAAAAACACGTATAATATCTATATGAATAGTTCATATCAATTTCACAAGTCATTCTTAATAATATGAGAAAGTATTTATTATTGAAAGGTTATGTAAAGTATTTTCAATTTAATAAATGATTCATAAACAGTTATTTAAATAATAATAAACATTTTATTATTAATTAATTTATATGTATTTTCAAATTTCAATAAATATCCCAAAATAAATTTTCTATAATATATATACATATTATAAATTATTTAATTAAATTAACAATTAAAATTTAGAACAATTTTATTTTTATTATATATCATATTTGATGATAAACATTATATTGAAATCCATGGATTTATTCTATTATATATAATCTTTAATGGTAGATAATTAGTTAGTTGTGATATCATTTCACAATTCCATGGTTTTTTATTTTATGAATTTGTTTATATCTTAAGGGTAATTATTTGATTTGGAATACATAGATCGATGTTATTATCTATTACAATTTCCCATTTAGTACACAAAAATATATAAAAAACCAATGAATTAAAAATGAGTTGCCCCCAAAAATATCATATATATTAGGGAATGAATATATCCCAACTTATGATATCACATATCATATAGTTTGCCAAAGAACAAAATTTATATAAATTGTAATGATTAAAAATTCAATATAAAGGAAAATATACATGTTAGTCATTTTTCATGATTTATTTAATTTATAGATAATAATAGTGATTCTTTGACAACACTGAATGGTTTCTAAGAATCGAACTATAATTTTTCAACAAAGAATAATATATTAAAAACCTAAAATCCTAATATCACCATGCTATGAAAATTTAAAACCATATTTAACATAAATTAAGAACATATACCTTTCACTATATTTGATCATGCTTATATCTTAAATTACATCTTCTTAATGAATATCAACAAGGAATAACTAAAAAAATATTTACTCCATGTTATAGGAACAGATCGACTGAATCACCCAATTCTTGGGTTGGATCCATCATATTTTCTAGGGTATCCTAGTAAACCTCAATGGATAAGGGATTAAGAGGAAGAGAGATATGATAGATTCAGTTGGAGGTAAAAACAAGGTCTAATGATCCCCATCTCAATGGATCATCCTACTTATATAGTCATTGGGAAAAACTGAGTATTCTTGCATTTAACAATATGTTATATAACACATGATTATGAAATCTGTTGTTCATGATTTTTTACATAAATGAATTGTTCACTTTCCCATACATTTCGTCTTATGAAACATTACAATCAAATATATCCATTGATAGTAAATTATTGAATATCAGTAACTTATTTTTAAATTATAATTTATCATAGTAAAAATTATATTAACTGTAAATTATGATTATCACAACTTTATAAAGTTTATATATATATATATATTATAATATGATATACAAAGGTAGTGACATTTTATCAACATAACAATCCAAAGTATATGTGTATAATAATGATGAGTTTTCATATGTTATACTGTAAAAGATATATATGTCATCATATATGATATAGAAAAACACATCATATAATTTACATTGGATTTAGGGAATATATCAAGAAACATATACTAGAACTAGTAATCGCCCATTATAATGACCTTGAGAACAGAACTATGTACCTATCTTATTTACAACCATGATTTCTTTTTTTCAATGTCTTGGACTTCTTAATAAAAAATTTACAAATGAATAATTAAAACACTCATACCAATTCACTAAGATACAGGCACACCAAAACCTTAACAAATCCCAAATAGCTCACCCCAGTTCCGATAAATCCAAAATGATAGTCCCATATAAAGTCATTTAAAAAATATTTTCTGACCATATTCAATCCATTTTAACCGTAAATACCTTCTAACGTATCTGTTAAATCAATTTAAAATCACATTACCACATTCATAACCCTAAAAAACTAATGTCAAGAAAACACATAAAAATGCATAAAAGATATCCCACACAATCAGATAAAATTATTATAGAATGATAAATACTACCCATCTAAATACCAAGGGATCTCACTCACCAATACATGTTACTAGATTTTATTTTGAACTAAAAAATATATAAAATCATCCCATAAACCATTAAATTATGGATTCACTGAGGTATCATATAAAAGAGTGAGAAACAGATATATATGGGGTATCCAAATCCCTAGACATTACATGAGAGTACCACCAAATCAATTGAAAATTATAACATAGAATAATAAACCATGAAATAAAATTAGAGGATAAAGAAGACCCTAAAAATATTAGATCATCAAGTTAGGGTCGATGGATAAATAAAGAAAGGTTAAATTTTTTCCAAAGGGTTAATTATAAAAATAACATTAAAAATAATAATATATCCATTGGTTAACTTGTTAACCTATACTAGAAACCTAGTGCCTCTTTGGAAACACACTATACCTATACCACTTGAACTGAGGGCACCATGTCGTATAGGGTCACCTCTAAGGCCAACAGATAAAATGTCATTTAAAACTAAGTAACTGATGCCAATCTGAAACATTTCCACAATGGGACCCCTATATCATTCTCTGAACCATTCCAAATATTAATTACCTCTAATAATATATTGATTAATATAAGAAAAAAATATTTAATACCTAAAATAAGCCTCAAATTCATACATAAAAATTCAGGTTTATTACAACTACAACTCTTCCAAATTATTTAAGGACGTTTACATTTGTTAGATAAGGGATACATTTCGGAGGAGATGGTATTCTAGTCAAATTAATCAAGAGATACGGGATTCCACATATTTATTTTGGAGTAATAATTTTATTATAAGACCCCAACAATTGGTAGGTGTTTTTTTTTTGAATTTTTTATATGTACTTTTATTAATAAATGTATACATTAAATTTTTTATGCTTGTAGTTGATCCTATTGTTATAGTGTTTTATGAATTAAATATTTTATAAATAGATCATACTACTAGGTATATTTATTCAATGAGACAATGATATATTGTGGTTAGTAATTGTTTTAAAAAAATAACTTAACATATTTTTTTTCATTTTAAATTTCCAATTACATATTTATAGAAGACATACATGAAATAAATTTCTCAAATATGGGATATACAGGATAATATAATGTGTGTGGATGATTTGTATTTATTAAATTAATTTTTTTTATGAGGTGTTTTGGTGAGGAGGAATTACGAGTCATGTTTATAAGGAAAGGGCGATTCGTTTTAGTTCAAGATCAATATAAGATGATTACTATGACTGTAAGATAATGTCATGATTTAACTTAAATGGATCCCATGAGATATCATCATCTATTTAAATTACATTAAGTTAGGATAGGATATGATCTTGATATGATACTTTATAGATATTTAATAATGATTTTAAAGAGCAGAGATAGTTGTAGGAGTAACAACATTAGTAGTAAGAGAATGAACATAAGAATATGATGGTGTATATGTGGTGAATTGTACAGGATTTGGAAAAGGAATATCATATAACCGATGTAGAAGGACCATTTGAGCCTTAGTTATATTATTATTATTTTCTTTTTGATAATTTTTTTTTATTATATGTTTTTAAATTTTATTTTGATTTTTTTTTATTTTTTAGTTTATTTTAATTTGTTTAAAAAATTTGGGGTTATTTTAAACAGAATTCATAATTCATAACATGGTATAATTATAATTATATTAAAAATAATATTTTTTATGTATTATAAATTTTATTAAAACTAATATGGTATAAATGTACTCTCAATCGACAAGGGATCATCAAAAAAAAAAAAAATTTGATGGATTAAATATTTTATTGTAAATAATATCATGCAAAAGATTGATAGTGTAATGACCTAAGATTTTAATAAGTATTTATATTAAATAAATATTGTGTTAATATATTTTTTTATAAACAAAATTTAATTAAAACAAAATCATTATATGTTTCAATCAAATCCGACCGTTATAATATAACTCTTTAATTAGAAGCTATAAATAGAGGTAACTATATTATGAAATCTATAAAGGAAAAAAATGAATTCGAGAAGCATAAGTATCACCTATGAATACAATTTATATAAGATCAATAAATTTTAATTATCCCTAGGTTTTTATCTAGAAAAATCTCATGCCAAACTCAAACAATTACAATATGGGAAAATCATTTTCAAGAGAAAGTCGTGATGATGGAAATTTCCACTATATCTATGCAAGTGAAATCACCACCCTTCACTACCATCGTAGCATACCATATACATAGTTATTATCAATAGATATTAATGGGATATCTAACTATTAATTAATATGAGGCAGAAATGAAATTTATAATGTATTAAGTTATTTAACACATTTATTTTTTAATTTCACATTTAGGCTTCTAAAGAAAATAAATTTTTATTATTTTTTTATTTACATTTCATATTTTGAAACTAATACTTTAAAATATTGAATATAAATTAGTTAAAAATAATTTATTTTTTATTTTTCATATCAAAATTATCTTATTTTAAATTTTTGGTATTTTTTTGACATAATATATTTTTTTCTAAATTGTGGAGAATATAGTTTTTACTAAAATCATAGGATTTAGGAATATATCAAGAAGTTAATATAACTTAAAAAATTATAATTTTTTTAATTATTATTGATTTATTTAATTAGTAAAATTATACATTTGAAAAATACCATTTTGAATTTGTAAACCTATCTATAATAACTTAAGTGTTAATTTCCAATAGAAACTGTTTTTGGTTTTTTCTTCTAATAAAATATTTTTTTTGTAAAATTAGGTTTTTTATTTCCATGAAATATAAATAACTTTTATTTTTATTATAATAATGAAATTTTTATCATTAAAATAAAATTAATTAAAATTATCATTATATATATAAATTTTAAGCATAAAAATACAATTTTTTTATTTCTAAAAACGGGGTTTTACAAGTTATATGCAGTAATGATTAAATTAATTTTTCTTATGAATAAAATTTTATTTTATAAAATAGAATTAGTATTTTAAATTAGTCGGTAAATTTTTTTTAATAATTCCATTTTATTTTTCGGGGTAAAAAATAAGTTAACTTTAATAAAAACTAGTTACCATGGTTAACGCTAAAATGTTAATATTTAAACAATATATAGTGCTATTGAGTTGATAAAATGTCTAAAACACATGTGGTAATCATTATAAGAGGCATATATCAGACATATATCTTTACCACTCCTATACTTCAAAAACATTCTACTATCCTTAAGAGTGACTTCCCATTATTAGAAATTTTTGGGTATTTACAAAATCATCATCCCTTTCCACTTATAAAAGTGGCTCTCTTATCCTTACTTCCCCTCATAACAAAAACCACTTATTTTAGTCCCAAATAATCCCAAAACTCTACTGAATATTTATATACTCTATCAACAAGTTCTAGACTTCTAAAAAAATCCATACATCAAATTCTTAACCTCAGTTAGAAAGGAGTTAATCCCAAAATTGAGGTATAATATTCTAACTACTCCTTCACCATTTATTTATATTTAGGTACAATTATTCTTCCTAAAATTTTATTACACCATTTTAAAATTATAGGATCAATATCATTATTATATTATATTTCAATTATAATGATTCTATAAGTATTAACCTGCTTTCCCTTTTAAATTAAGAAAAATGAAAATGGGAATCGTGTATACATGGAGACAACCACCTCTAGGGAACAATGTGTTCCATTTTTCATTAAATAAATTAATGGATGGATTTATATAACACCTTGAGATTTTGAAAAATATTTTTTTCAATAAATTTAATATTCTCAATATTTTTCATCACATACAACTCAAAGTTTATCATGTGTTACACACAATTCCATGTTTAGCTATAATTACATGTAGCATCAAGTTTAGCTTGCGTTATATGTAACACTAAGTTTATCTTGTGTCACACATAACATTGATTTTAGATTATGTAAAATTAAACATTGATTTTATCCTATGTTACAAGAAACACTAAGTATAAACAACACATGACATATATTAAATATTATTATTTAACATTATAGTTATCGGATAGACAATAGAATGGATGGTATCATTAGGAATAATAAATTTTTAAAAATATTTGGTTTTCAAATGTATATATAATAAATTATTTGGTGAAAAATTAATTAGAAATGAGAAAACAAACTATTTGAAAATAAATTAAATATTTATTTAAACAAAATTATTTTTATCCACACAAATGTGGTTGACAATAATAAATTTAAAAAAACACTTTTGGTGAATGGTTTTAAATAAATTTATATATTATATATTCAAAAAAAATTAACATTTATATTATTTGTTTTCTAGATAGAAAATAAGAATAAATCCAAATCTATACTTAAAAATAGTATTTTCCTAAAAAGTTGTTTTTGACCATTTCGACGCATTTGTTTAAAACTAATTTTTGACACTTTAATAAATAAATTTTAAAAAAAATGTTTCATTTTTTAATTCATAATTTTAAAAATATAGTAATGTTAATTTTTGAAAAAATAGTATTAGTTGAATGTTTGAGGATTAGAGAAAAATAATGAATTTTATTGAAAATTTTCATTTCCTTAAAAGAATTTAAAAACATTTATATTGATTTAATATGGTTATAAAAGAAAACAAATTCAATTATATATATTTGTATCCATATTTTTTTATTGTAATTATTTTCATAATGAATTATGATATAATAACTTTGTTGTCTATTGAACTTTTTCTCTTTTAAAACCATCTTTCTGGTTGCATCTATGAGAATAATTTGAAATTAATAATTTACACTTCTCTGAATAGAATTTAGAATAAAAATCAGTATTTTGAATTATAATACTTTATATTATCTAATAATTTCAACTTTATTTTACCAAAATGAATTTTGAAATATTAAAAAAATATTAACCCTAGTTAAGGTAAAAATGGGTTTACCAATAGTTAAAATAAAAACGATATGGGTTAAAAATGATCCAAAACTTGTACAACACCCATTTTAAGACCATTTTTGGAACTAATATTTTATAGGGCTGAAATTTTCCAATTTTGGGGCATTGTGGAAGGTGAAAAATGTGGTCACGTATTTTTCTTTCCAAAAAATACAAGCATGCCACTCACCTCACTTATAAAATGCCACATAATCTCTTCTCCTATTCACACTTTAAAAACCCATTTTCTCAGCCAGTAACTGAAACAATAACTTTCTTACTTCCCTACTCCCATATTAAAATCCATATTTTTTTTATAAAGACAACTTATGAAGAATTTTTTTGCCAACAAAAAGAAGTTGTTCAAAGAATAAGTAACAACCCTAGCTGAGAATTTTATTTTATTTTTTCCTACCCATCATTAAATTATAATTTAAAAAGTATTATATGATATACTAAGTATCTTATATATTCTTAAATTATATTATGTTAATGGAATACTCTAAATATTTCTCCTATTCCATCAACTTGGTCAGGAAATCATCATTCGTATGTACGGTGGAATATCGCCTCATGAACTTTTATTCGTTTTCCATCACCAACTCACACAGTTGGATACAATGATGGATTGATTTTTATATAAGATATTTTTGATATTATTATTATTCTAGAATCATGATATCACATATAATATCTTACATTAAATTATGCAGAAAAATGATAAAGTCATTCATGTGAACGGCGGACTACCACCACACAAAGCGATATAAATAAATAACACTTTAAATAGAAGGTAATAATTATGTTTTTAATGAAATTTTTTTATATATATTACATAAAAAGTATTATTTAATGATAATATACTGTTTAACTTTGTTTATTTTTTCCTGACGAGAAAATGGAATCAACGTTCACGCGTACATACAACCTAACATCTCCATGAACAATGTATTTTATTTTCATCCTATAAATTTTATGGATTAATATGAATAAAAATATTCGGAATATATATTATATTTATATAATGGTTTTTATTTTTATATTTTGGAACAATTATCAAAGTAAGAGGACCGAAAATAAAAAATCAAAACATATATAAAAAACAAAGTGGTTATTACCCAAAAGGTTAATTTAACAAAGAATTGTTGATAAAAGTGTAATAAATAGTAATAAGTAAATAATTAATGATATAATATATATAAGTATGGTTCTATAAAATATGTACAAAAAGTTATATTTTTTATATAGGGGGTTATAGTGTGTTAAAAAAATTCAAGACTCAAGGTAAGGAATTTCCTTCCGACTTTTTACTTATATGAGACACATTCCATATTCACCACCTATTTTTTTATATAGTGTATATAATTTCCATGAATTTATTTTATGATTATCATACTATAAATTATATATATTTATATATCTATTTTAGTATCTCTCTTTCCTGGGTTTTAATTTTCAAGAGTTACCAAATGTTTAAGGGATTTTTGTCTCAATTTTTCTTCTTTGAGATATATGTCAGGTTATGCACCTATCTTCTTTTATGAGGTGTATATACATCTCATTTTATTTGTAATATAATGAATTTTTTTATTCTAATTATATTATTTATTACTTTAAAATTAATTCTTTCATATTTTTGAAGATTTAAATTTACCTAAGTGGTATGTGATTTTTGTTAAAAATTCAATGTTTATCAGGATTGTTTATGATGATCTTTCTAATGATTAAATATTATGATATATCTATAATGAATAAAAAAAATTTTATTCTTCTCTATTTATGTAATGATAATAGATTTTTTCATATCATGTTATTCTATTTATGCACTCAACAATTCAAAAGATTGTTTTTATAAAAATCATCTTTATTTCTCTCTTTGGTGAAAAAAAAAATTTCCTCTAAACAAATGTTTTTTGAAAATGTTTTAATTTTTTTTTACATTTTTTAAATTATTTATTACATAAAGTTTTACCCATGTTTGAAATTGTACAAATTTTTTCAGAATGGAATATTCATTTAATTTTCCAAAAAAAAACTATTTTCATTTTACTGAAAATGTTAAAGGAATCTTTGTTTTAACATTTAGAGAATAAACCAAACTTCATGCAATCATAACAATTATTTTAAATCAAGCTTCTATTATAAGTTTTAAATTTTATTATCTATTAAAATTATTCTGAAAATATTTTATTATTTGTAAAGTGTTTTTCAAATTGGAAAGGATATTTTCAGCAAGAAATGTTAAAAATTATTTATAAATATTCTTTTATAAGTTTTCATGTTTATTTCAAAGAAGAATATTTAAAAAATTATAAATTTTGTTATTTTTAAAATAATATTTTCAAACAATATTTATCATCCTAAAGAAGTATTCCATGTTATTTATCTTTTATAATAATTATTTATCTAAGGTTATGTCCATGGATGTAACATATGCTTTAATAGGGATATGAACCAAGGATACTAGTATTATTTTTTCTTTGAATGGTTTTTGATGAAAAGATGTTTTTGGAACCCTTTTATATTAAACATTTTATACCATGAAAAAATTATTATGAAAGCCTCTTGTTTTTCCACTAGGTATGCTATGATGAAATGATAAAATGATTATGAAACCTGTCTCTTTTCTATAGGTTATGATGTGATGAAATTTTTATGAATCCTATTTCAATTCATGGGTTATGATATGATGACTAACTTATGAAATTGTGGAAAACATAAATATGGTTTTTATTATGATATGGGTAGGATCTATATTTCCCCCAAATGCATTGGGTAATGATTTATATCTCATGAGATAGACAGGTCTAGAAAGGAGTGTGAACCTGGGTTATTAAGGGACTTTGTCCACTATGATGGTCTTGGTAGTGAATCTTGACTACTATTATGGTTTAGGTAGTGAACCAATTACACTATGATATACTTGGTAGTGATACATGAATACTATGGAAGTAATTTTATTTGCTTACGTGTATGTTACAATTCAATGTTTTATGCAAATTTTGTGATACCATGGAATATGTCCTTTGATTGATTATGATTCATGAATTATGAACTTATAATAGACATTACCTGACTTGTGATTATGGAATTTGATATTCAAGGTATGTTTTTAAAATTTTATTCTTGTCTTATCATACTCTTATGACCATATTATGATTACTTATCTCCCTTATTTACACTTAAAGAGAATTTGAGATCACCTTTTCTAATCTTTCCATCACCTAGTTTATAAAGAAAGATTTTATGTTGGGAATGTCCTTGAAGATTACCTAATGTGAAGATATTTATTTTGGATGTTGAATATATTTCATGAATTAAGAATATAGTCTATCTAGTCTCTAAATAAACTAAAAAAATATGGTCCTCAGGCATGTATTTTTCTAATGTAATGAATATTCATATAAATGGATGTAATATTTATAAATGAGATACCTTGTTCGCTTTAGTTGGTATCAATGAACTGGTTTGTTAAACCTTTATGAATTGAGAGTATAAAAGTTTAGTGAGATCCCTAAGGATATTTCTATGGATGTCTCTAATGATAACTCTAAGAATGAGTCAATGTATAGGAAAATGTCATGGAATTTTTGTAATGGGTAGATATAGTGGTTCCCAAGTAATTACATCCCTATATGGATATTACAAGTGGATATAGCTCTATAATAGAGGTACTTAAGGGTAATAACTCCTAAAAGATCCCATTTATCTATACTCAATCATCTCCTAGTTCATGAAAAAAGGACTTGCTACACACTTGGTTTAACACTCATGGGGGGTATAATTTTGAAATTCCCAAAATATAAAAAAACCATCATGAAGAATTTATATAGATTATAACTATGAAAAACCAAGGAGACCTAAGGTTTCATAGAATAAAATATCATGATTTAGACTTCCAATAAACGATTTTTCAAGATTATGGGGTTCCCCACAATAATTATTTTTTCTAATGAAATGCATTTTGGTTAGTGTCAATGGATGGAACCATAAGGAATCATATTAATTCTAAATATGATAGAAAATTATATGACTATGAGAAACCAAATTGGATGGTGAATTGGGATATATATAGTGTGATTATGACTAATTATCTATCATGATATGTGATTAACAACAAGAACATAAGTTATATTCCTAAATCATAAAATAATATTAAGATAAACTTTTATGAATGTTTGTGTGGTGATGAACATACAGTAAAGTAGATTCAGTGACCTATATGACATGAAGGTGAGAATAAGAACCTAAAAGGATATATTAAATATATAAGAAGATGTTAACTTTGTGGAAAGGACTGTTTTTTAGTGAAAAATTTATGAGGAGTACAATGTCTTATATGTGGTGAAATTGGGAATTATATAAGTAAATTATCTAAATTAAGGGATACCCACTAGACCATGGAAACAAATATTTTATTCAAAATGATAAAGTGAAAGGTTTAAAGCGTGTATATACTTTGATTCATTAATTAGATGGGGAAGTGTTTCAGTAATAGTACTTCAGTTACCAGGATCATGAAACATTTAAGTATTATGTTAATTTTTGAAGTATATATGTCTTTATACAAGATTAACTTATTATTTATGGATACCATCATGGGATTAAGAGTTTATGGTTGATCATATGTTCAATTTCTTTGAAACCAATTTTTTTTGGTTTAACATGATGGGATTTTATCAAGATTATGGATGTTTTAAGATAAATTTATGGAAATACAACCCATTAGTTTTTGTATTTGATTTAGTGATAATGTTTGTTAATTGGGAATGCCTTTACACTTTGTGGACATATCATTAAATGTACTGGTAAACTTTAGGGTTTATATTGTCTTTGATTTTTAGGTAGTTAGGGGTTTTAGTTGATCACCTTGTGAAGTCAACACACTTCGTTTCTACTAGAGAATATTTATCTCTAGATCCTTTTACCATAATATACATTAATGAATTTATATGGTTGAATGGGGTACCACATTAAATTGTATCTAAATGGGATTTGAAGTTTACTCAATGTTTTGGTGAATACCTCAATAATATCTTGATACAGATTAGAGTTTCAATACTGCATATCATACATATATATATATATATACGGACAGTCTATGAGAACAATCCCCTCCATAGATAATATGATAAGATATTGTTCTATGGATTTCAATGGGGTTGGTATCAACCCCTTCTTTATCTTGAGTTTTATTTAAATAATATCTTTCACTTGATCATTTAGATGAATCCTTGTGAATCCCTTTATGGAATTAAGTATAGAACACAAACGTACAGGAATGGAGTTTGAAAAAGAAAGTTATTAGATCATATGATAGTTGATGAAATGGAAGTGAAAGTTAGATCCATTCAACAACAAATAAGGACAACACAATGTTAAAACAATGTTATAAGGATAATCATTGATGTGATATATAATTTGAAGTTGGTGAGAATAAAATTTGTAAAATTTATCTCTGGAATAATGAAGGTAAAATTAAGCCCTCGTTTTATCTATACCATTGAAATACTAGATCGTATTGGGATAATAGTCGATTGGTTGGCACTTCCACCAAACCCCTCTCAGGTTAACAATCAATACAGGTACCTATCACGAGTAAGTACATAGTTGATCCTTATAATGTTGAATATCCATTAAATAAGACTAATATTAATTGTTAATATATATATTATTCATGTGCTTTATTATTCATATACACCATTTTCATGCATTTTACACTTTGAACATTTATTCACATTATGATTGTAATTCCCTTCTTAAAATGCACTATTACATGGTACATTTTTAAACACCTCATAAAATAAAAAATGGTCTTGATTTTATTTTCATATTTTATTTTTCATGTATCCCATTGTATAAAAAAACAATTAATGATTTTTTAGTACTTGAAGATTCACATTGGAAGACCGCCAAAATGGGATTTCATGCCAACACATTCTGGGAAAAGTAAACTAGACAATATCCCAATAAAGAGACTATAGCGACCAAGATAAAAGACTAATTATTCTTAAAATTTAAATAAAGATAGAGGAAATCATGGGTAACATTTCATGAAATAGTGACAAGAGCTAATTCAAATTTTTTAATGGAGTTCTAGGTGGTCTAGGTGGAAGATGAAATTTTGGACCTGATTCTACGGCCTAGAAAAGCATCCCACCATTTCGATACTATCTTGCAAAAAAATCCTCCATTTGGGATAAAATTGTACAGAATGTTAGGATACATCAGGATCTCCATTTTATTTTTATATAGAAAACTCTAATTCTTCCATCTGGAAGTTCATTTCGATGCCTTTGTTTAGTGGATGCAAGATGCCTCCCACTTCAGGTCAAGGCTGGAAAATTCTAAGTTCCACAAGCTTTCCCCCACCCTAAGACTACCATACTCAAGTGAGATGACTTTAACTATTTGAGTCTCGACTCAAGGATCCTAAAATTCCTATTGAAGGTAGTAGTGTTGGAGGATTTAATCATATTTTGTTTTTTCTTTCATTGTAATGGTATGTTGCATGTTTGTTGTCTCAATTTTGTCTTTCACATGTAAGTTATTCTAATTCATCTTAGTTTCTTAATAAAATTTCTTCTTCTCCTCTTATTCTATTCTTATTCATGTCACGTTGATACCTTTGGATCAAGGTGTGAATTTATTCACACCAAACACTGTGAAATTATCACACAATGGTGGATTGATCGTTATTTCATTGTTTTCTTTTTACTTCTCTATTTCCTCCCTCATGAGTCTACTTCCCACTTCCATTGAAACCATTGAAAAAATGGATAGATAAACAACTTATGGGTTGATCCAAGGTATTATAAAATGGATGTATTGGATTTTATTTATCACCCCATTAATGTCTAATCACTTATTTCAATTGAGATTTTATTATATTATTTTAAAACTTCTTCATCCTTGTTGAATTTTAAGGCCACATACTTCAAGTGATAATACGAACCTTTACCTTGGAGTGATCATAAATTTGACCCTACAAGTGTATAGGTGATTAGTATTATTGTGTGTTGGTATAAAACCAGTAAGTAATGAACTTGTTTGACCTTCTTGAATAAATCCATCTCATATATAAGAAATCAAAATCGTTAAAAAATAATTTCATCCAATCCACCCCTTGCAATAACCTAGGATAAACCCTTCTCAAAATTTAATTTCACTTAAGTCACGTAGTGTTATCTTAAAACTATCTAAAATCAACCCAAATTTGGCCACTTAACATCCAAAATATATCCATAGAATGTACATGTCTATAGGTTTCTTCTTAGGTCTCTGAGGATTTGACAACCCAAGCTAAACTATAGGGGACCACTTAACCCTAATATCTTGGGTAAATTGGGGCGAGACCAAATTTTGGTGTTGTAGTTGGGGACCCAAGTAAGTCATTTAAACACCCATTATATTCTCTTCCATTTATTCCTTTCTTATCAAAATTCTCTTATCTTTTCCCTTTCTTGTTTTTTTTTTCTTTTGGCGCATGTCCGCCTACACATGTGACTAATCAAACCGTCTAGATAGGGTGGATAGTTCTAGGTTTGGGGATTCAAGTACACCAAGGGAACTATTTCCATTAGATCCTAATATTCTTAATACTCTGGAGTCAAAAATTGTGCCCATTTCAATGAAAGGTATTCAAAGAAACCAACTCATAAACCTGGTTGGGAACCAAAATAGAAATCCAAATGAGGTACCCCCAAACTTGGGGAATGCAGTCGATCAAACCATGAATGACTACCTCGCACCTACCTGGACCAATTCCCCCTCATTAATTTGACACAATTACCTAGGATATTCCAACTACATGTTTAAACCCCATGTCCTAAACTACCTTCCCACATTCCATGGAATGGAGTCTGAGATGCCCTACCTTCAGTCCAAGGAGTTCAATGACATGGTAGAAACCATTTGTCCTCCACATCAACAAGAATCTTCTAAGATGAGGCTATTTCCTTTTTATTTAAAGCATCAAGATAAAAGTTGGATAAAAAATTTAATATTGTCATTCATCCACTCTTGGGACCAATTACAAAGATAATACTACAAAAAATACTTTCCTCGCCACAAAAACAATTTCACTTAAAAAGAGCATCCAAATTTTTTTTGAAAAAGATGGGGAGTCATTTTATAAAACCTGGGAAAGGTTCAAATACACACTCAACATGGTACCTCACCATGGATTTTCAATCCCAGAACAAGTTAGAGTTTTCTATGAAGGTTTGGGCTCGGGGAACAAACAATTTATTGACATAATGTGTAATGGTACCTTTAAAAACAAATCCCCAAATAATGCTTATGAGTATCTAGAAAACATTTCTGAACAAAATAAAACATGGGGAATGTCTCCTTACTTTGAGAAGCCACCCATATCTGGTGGAATTCACACAATTAGAGAGGAGGAAATCCTTAGGGCAAAACTTGCAGCACTCACTTGGATGGTTGAAGAGATAGACCTTAGGAAAATCCATAAAATCCATACTGTAGACCCTATTTGCACAATTTGTGACAAACATGACCTCAAAACAGACAAATTCCAAACCATTCCATCCATAAAGGATGTTATTCTAGGAGGACCACCAGAGGAGGTCAATACTATGAAATTTTAGAATCCACAGTACCAAAACACTTTCAATCCAAGGTACAATAACCACCCAGGCATCTGCAGGAAATATCACCAACAACCAAGCCAACTATAAGGACCAAAACCCTACCCTACACAAAATTTCCAAAACCATAAACAGTTCCAACCACAACCAACCCAATGACAACATCCTCCTATCCAATACCAACAAACCATCCAGAAACCCATGCAACAACAAATCCAACAACCAAAGTATCCTCCTGGGATAAACCAACTAGTACAAACCCCTATTTAATCTATCCCTCTATCGATCCCTAAATATTTGTGTAAACAAATAGTGAAAATAAACTCAGAAGTATTATCCCTTAAACATGAACTAAAAACCATTAAAACAGGGAAGGTACCCATTCCTACTCGGGTGGTACCATCCTTAACTTTAATGGGAGAGTCCAGTTACACACAAAACTCTCATAAACAACTCAAAGTAGTAACTATTTTAAGAAGTGTGAAATCCATTTAAAAACCTGAACAAGACATTCTAAAACCATTAAAAGATTCAACAACGCATGAAAATGATGAAGAACCACCCATAGATTCAGAAAAACTCAATTATAATGTGAAAAAACTATAACTACACCGAACAATCAAACAACCTGCTCCCTTCCCTCAACGCATGAGAAGAAAAACTAAACTATAATTGAATGAAACTTTGAGGTAAATATTCTCTCAGGTTAAGTTAAAAATTCCACTTCTCAATGCAATCCAAACCATTCCTACCTACTCAACGTGCCTTAAGGACTTGTTCACTTTTAAAAGGAAATTTCCCCATAAAAAATTCCTTTTGGCTACTAATGTGAGTACCACCATTTAAGGGACCATTCCTCTAAAGTTGTAAGATCCAGGATGTCCATAAATCAATTTTGAGATAGGAGAGAAAAAAGTTGTCAAATCCATTTATGATCTATGATCCAGTGTGAACCTCATTTTTTATTCCATGTATTGTAATTTAGGGCTCAAAGAACTCCAATACACATCTATCACTCTTCAACTTACTGATCATAGTGTTCAAGTTCCTAAGGGGATCTTAAAGGATGTTTTGGCGAAATTCGAAAATTTCATCTACCCAGCTGACTTCATTGTCCTTGAAAATCACCCAAGATTAGGTCCTACAGAGAAAACCCCCATCATCATTGGTCATACCTTCTTAGCAACAATCAACTCAGTCATCTGAGTCTGAAATGGAAACATGACAATAAACTTCGGGAACATGATTCTAGACTTGAACATCTACAATAAAAACTCTCAAATTGGGGATGATGAAGATATTAATGAGGTTAATTATATTGGAAATGTTGATATTGAACTCAAGGAACATCAAGGAATTACTGAAGGATGTTTAAGTCAAGAAGAAATTGATTTTCGTTGTTCACATGAGGGAAATTTTTCTCCTTGGCTTGAATCTCTTTTAGATAGCTCTATTAATGATTTTATCGAATCACTAATCAATGATACCATTAGTGAAATAAATAACATTGAGTCCATACCCATCCATGACACTAATTTGGATAATTTAGTGGATGAAAATTCTATTCATAAAGAACCAATTCTATCAATAAATCTGAATAAAGAAACTGATTTCAATACAAAGTCTCATCCTTTCTTGGAATGTGACAACCAATATGATCTCAAATTTAAGGTCTTACCTTCATCACTCAAGTATGAATTCTTAGTGTACAATCGATCCTTTCCTGTTTTCATTTATTCCTCTCTTGAATCCATTCAATATATGATGCTTTTGGATGTCCTAAGAAAGCATAAGAAAGAAATTGGATGGACCCTTTCTGATATTCCTGGGATTAGACCACTCATTGAACTCATAGGATTGTTCTTGAATCTGAATCCAAACTATGTCGTCAACCTTAGCGGAGACTCAATCCAAATCTTATGGATGTGGTAAGGAAGGAACTTCTTAAGTTATTGAAATTAAGTATCATATACCCCATAGCTAAGAGTGAGTGGGCCTAAAATTATATAACCCTAAAATGAATTGGGTAATGCTTTACATTTCATCATATTTTATGTATGGTATTAGGGATGGAACCATATTAAATAAGTTAAATTATAAAATAAGATGGTATCATGAGTGAATCTTGCCTTAAGATTATGATGTAATGTATTATGTTGTGGTAATGATATTATGATTCCATGATCCATTGATATCTATTTTGTTGTGAATGAATGTTTATTGGAGGAATATGGGATTATTATTAATGTATTATTTGGTATTATTTATTTACAATGTACTAAGGATTAATGATTATACTCCCATGCCCATACGATTAAAGTATGCTCACTTGTGATCTTTGATTGTGATTTCTTGTAATTACCCCCACTAAGTATTTTATCTCAACCCTTATTATGTTTCTATTTACGAGGTAGTGTAAGAATTTAATATGTGTGGTATGTATAGATTATTATATTTTTTAGAAAAAAAATTAGAATATATTGAAGACATTTTATAGATTAGTCAGTTGACTATTTATTGGAAAAATGGTCATTGGAAGAAAAATACATGGGTTTTTTTAGTAAATGTTTCATCCTAATTCTCTAAAACTATAAACCTAAAATATTGGGTATGTATATTATTAAAATATGTAATTATATTGTCACATTTTAGGGATTATATAGTTGAAATCAATGTATGGTTTAGTTATTTTGTAGGATTATTTTAGTTTTTTTGGGGGATTAGGATGAGAAAATAGTAGAAAAAATCATAGGAATATATATAAATTTGGTATAAAATAATATATTTTTTTAATTTAGATAATGTAGGATTTTAATGGAAATAAAATCACTATTTTGGTACTGAAAGTTAACACAAGATCTAGAATAGATGTTCCTAGGGATAATAACCCAAAAAGGGTGCATTGGGTATTAACACAGTCATCACTCAGTATCTGACAAAGAGGCACAACTATACGCTTGGTTTGAATGTACTAAGGGATATGCATTAGTTAATCATTTGACCTTTTGGAACCACTATGAATGAATGGTTTCCAGGTTTTTTGAGGTATTATGTTATGAAATATGATAAATCTAAACTTATAGTAACCAAGGTTGAATAAATAATGATACAAGTGGAACTAAGTGTGATATAGTTCAATATAAAAGAAAACTTGTTTAATTTGATAGTGTTTTAATGTTTTATATATTGGGGTTCCAATTGTCTAAGCGTTTTTGTGATAATAATAATATAATTTTAATTTTTCATCACTCATGTTATCCCATTTTGGTTTTAGTAATTACTGAAACTAGATGAAACTATAATTTTGATGGATAAAAAAATATTTCCTCCCTGAATAACCCATTTGAATGGGATCTAGAGTGAGAAACCTTTATAATATGTTAAACTATCGATAATAATATATGATTAACCATGTGAACATAGTCAAAGTCTCGAAAACATTAATGAAGATAAGGATTGATTATCATAGATACTAATGTGGCAATTATAATGAAGTAAAAAAATATTTTATTCCCTACATATTAGAAATATGGAATCAAGAATGGGGAAACATCATTAATGTGATGTGGAGATGCTACAATTTTAGAGATAATGGTGATCAATCTTAAAAGTTAAAGGGAAAGAGAGAAGATAAAAAATATTTTTATTTAATTTTAATGAAATTTGACATTATAAAAATTTATTATCAAATCCAAGGGATAATAAGGAAAATAATAATCAATAACCTCATTGGCCATGTAATTAAGGAAAATCCTATAAAATGGCTTCAGTTTAATTATAAAGTTTTTTTCACTCTATATTTTAGTATCTATTACTGCATTAATGTTTTATCCTATTAGGTATTAAAATATAAATAATAAACTTTTATGGTATAGTTATTATATTCATAGTATAAGGATCTTAATTTAGGTTTGAAGATGTTACATATTATGGATTTATCTTTTTTTCACTTATTATGATTCTATTAGTGATGGATTATATCTTTTTAAATTTGGATCATATGAAATTTAGTATAGGTAAATTTAACTTTATATCCTAAATCAACATTTGTGGAACTTTGTATTGTTAATTAGGAGGTCACTATAGAAATTACCCCTTCGTGTGAGCAGAAAATTTATTTAAGGGTGGGATTGAGAAAGTAATGAATCAAGATATGACTATGTGTTTTAATTAAAAAAAATATTATGTTAATTTATCTTTCTACATGAACCACTAAAATAAATCAAAACCATGTTATATAAAAACAAATTTTGACTATTATAATATAATTTTTAAATTAGAGGGTATTACAGGAATAACCACATTATGAAATATACAAAGGAAAAAATACATAATATAGTAGAAGTGTCCCTTGTTAATCCAATTTATCTATACTCAAGAAGAATGAATATTTAATAGGGTTTTATTTATATGAACCCAAAGTTGAACCAAAATAGTTACAATGTTATATAAATCATTTGAAAGATAAAACCAATGTTTAAGTCAATTATAAAAATACTATTTTTATTAAAATCATTGAGTTTATGACTATTTCAAGACGTACAACATAAAATCCTATAAAACATTTTTCATGAAAAAATATTTATTTATGTCTTAAAAATATACATTTCAAAATTTGATTATGAATTTACAAAAATAATGTTTAACAACTTAAGTATTATTTTCAAATAAAATAGTTTTTGGTGTTTTCTTTTAATTATAAATTATTTTTTAAAATTTGGTGTTAAACTTCATTAAAATTAAAATAAAATTTATTTTTTTATAATATAAAAATATTCATTCATTAAATGAAAATTCATTTATAATTTTATTGTATATATAAATTTAAATATAAAAATCACTTTTTCTAAAAAACTGATTTTTGTGTGTTTTATACACTAATGTTAAAAATAACTTTTCTTACACATGAGTAAATTTATTGTATAAAAAGTATTTAATTTTTATTATATATAGTAATATATTATTTATTAAGGGTTATTTTATTTTTGTGAATAAAAGACAAGTTACGTTAAGTAAAAACATTTTACTGTGCAAATCACTAAAATGAAAATGTGAAAACATATAATGGTAATGAGTTGTAATGATGTTTAAAGATCATGTTGGAATGGTTATTTTATTTGTAAATAGACCTTTTATATTCCCAATTTCATTATTTATCAATTTTTTATGCACGTTACTTGTGACCGCCCAACTCCAGAATTCCCAGAGTCAGTGCCTTGCAACATGATGTGTAAATTTTTATGAAAATCATGCACTGATATTTTACATATCATGCCCCATACAAAGGATCGATTTGCTTCAGGTTCCCGGAAACTAGCTACTTCTGACATGCTTCTTCGCCTAAAACTGATACCTGAAATTTTATTTCAAAAATGTGGGGTGAACATACGAATTCCCAATAAGAGGTTTTAAAATAACATAATATACCAATATAACATTTGAAAAAATAATTTTTAAAAATTTCCCATAAAACATTTTCTTAAGGAATACTGAAACATAAACATCACAATATAGAATTTATTCTAAGAATCATAAGGGAACATTTCATGGAATTTTGAGAGAGTTATGAGGAATCGTGATTCAATTATAAGCATGTTAACTCAGAATAATAAGTAAAAGACATTCTAAATAAGTATGAAAAATTAAATGAAATTAAAAATTTAATAACTAAGAGTAATACATAATCATATTTGTGCATAAAGGTAATAACTTCAATTTCATCCTTAATTACTGTGAAACATACACTGTCTAATAAATCACTGATGGCTAAATAAACTCCATGCCATAAGCATTTACATCTTATGATACTCATAAGTAATGGCTCTTAACCATGGATACTCTACTAGTCAAATATCAACTTGGTTAATTAATTATCATAGACATAATGAGGGAACATATAATATCAGACCCTGTCAAGACCTCATGTCAAGACCTAAAATGGCAATGGCCTCGTTCCATGACCTGATTGTCTCATGAAAACTTTTGATGCATCAAGGGGATTTCATTAATTGGTCCCCAACCTGTTATACCAATTCTATTACATTCCTCATATGCCAAATAGGGTCGTATATTCAAAATGTCTCATGCCACTTTGAATATTTAATTTCTCATTTCATATTATTCAAGGTGTCCCATTCGACCTTGAACAATTTAATTCATGATTCCATAAAAGGTCATAATAGTTGTAATTATATTCATTATCATTTACATATATATAGTGAATCAGGCATATAAGTATAAATTAAAAAACTATCAACTTCATGGCTATGTCATTGAATGGTGGGTATGATATGCACATTATGGAATATCTGATAACAATTAATTAACTAAAATAAATACATGTTTTGTTACATGAAATGATAACCTTGCATTCTAAATCCTTATTAATCAAATATATATTGGAATTTCTTCATGGTTTGGATGCATAATTACTTAAAAGATGAACCAAATATTTCATGTAGGGTATTAAACTCATAGATGCTCAAACATTTATTACTGTTATGCTTATGTATAACACATCACAAGGGTATACATACTATTAAAAATGGAAAGCATGACACCCGACCTTAACTAATAACATTATATATATATATATGAGAATAAGTGATTCATGTATATGAATATAAGAGTTGAAAACCCCAAATATTATACTCATGAATTCTCCATAAATACTAAATGCATCAAAAGTATAATATTTAGAGTATCCAAAAATAGGGAAGTGTGTTGTGTAAATCTTTTGATACACAAGAGTGTATATAAAATGTAGTATTTTAAAATAAAGACATTCATATTTTGAAAAAATGTGTTTTATTCTTTCTTTTCAATTCTTGGAAAATTATAAATAAAATTTAGGATCAAGGTCTACAGGTATACACATATATTCTCATATCTGAATATACACTACGTATTAAAGGTTTTAAACCAAAGAAAAATTCATTGACACCCATATGACTTTAATATATTAGTCACATTAATTAACAAGTGTCCCTGAAAAAATCATAATATAAATTTTAGAATATTTATTTATTAAAAAACTTGAATATATGTTTATGTGAACATATAAAACTTATATGCATAACCGGGTATACATAAGGGTCTTATACCAAAGTTAATTGACACTCACTTGTTTATCAAAAACATAAATTAACCATTGGAGTTCAGTGTTAAACGACTTATATTCGGTCCATAAGGTGAGTTATATGAACTGTATAATTATTTATGCCTATATATACTATATATAGATATATATTAAAATATAATTCCTTATATTTTAAAAACAAAATTATACCTCATCTTTGTAACTAAAAGTTTAGAGGTCTTAAAACTGAACATAATAGAGGTTTATTTAAAAACATATGGTTATAAATATATATATACACATATATAATCAAATATATAAGGTGTATATATATATAAGTTTTGCATGAGAAAAATAATCCCCCACGTTTAAACATACTACATAACCCAAAATCCATAAGTCCTAGGATTGGGTATATGTGGGTTTTCACCCAAACCGCAAGGTTGTATACTTATTTATATGAGTAAACACACACACACACACATATATATATATATATATAAATGTGTATACCTTCAACACAACAAGGTAAAATAATTCCCTTATGTTCATAATACTATTTGAAGTAAAAATCGAGGAGACCTAGGATTGGTATAAGATAAAATCTCAATTAAATCATAAGGTTGTATACATACTTTTATGAGAATACATATATATATTTATACTTCAAAAAAACAAGAAACCTCATTCCCTTATCTGGATTGAGGAGTGGAAGAGGCTTGAGGAAGATGCTGGAGATCTCAAAGGAGACTTCAGAAGAGGGAGGACCAAGAGGTTAGAGTGAAAACGGATTGTTTATATAAACTAAATTATACATAGATTATACAAAATATTTTAATATCACTTGAAAATAATCCAAAACCTATTTGGTTTAAAATAAGACCGGGGTGTCGGTTTTGTGGAAAATGTGTGAAAGGAAGCTCGGATAGTGATGAAAGGAGTCATGAGTGTGGAAAAAAGATAAATGGATGGTAAGGGATACAGGTCCAACATAGGTGGGAGGAAGAAGAAGGCGATGCAGGTGAGGAAATATGGAAAAATAATGGACGGCAGAGATTAAACGTGAAGAAGATCGGACGTCCATGGATGATGTGGCGATTAAAAACAAATGGACGGTTGTGATTAGATCCTCGGTAGATCGAATGGCTCTGGTTATATGTGGTGCTTTTAAAAATCTCAGACGGACGAGATTAGATTTGTGTTGGATCGAACAACGCACAAACAATGAGGAGGATTTCATGGCTGCTAGAAGTCGAGTTCCAGATCGAAATAAATAGCCCTGATCATGCGGGACATGATCCAAAAGACTGGATTCGATCCTGGAAAAATTTCCTCATCCCACTTTGAAAATAAGGGACTCTCACATCTTCATTATAATCTAGGAGCTCCAAGATACAGCTCAGATTCCTCCCTCCCCCCTCTCGGTACCACCCCATACCAGGTTCTACGGGAGCACTCTTGTACCCACCCACACCGTTGTGCTGCCCCGCACGGTGGTGCACTATGCTCTTGTGTGACCTTTCGGGTAGCTATTCCCCCTGATCACTAGACCTAACATGCACTGTGCATGCACACAAATCCACAGGCTGGCCTGTGTTGAGCCTAAGGGCTAGGCTCGACCACCTAGTGCGTGCTTCCTCCCTTGGCCCAACTGGAGGGCTGGCCCTTGTGGAGTTTATTATTATTTTTAAATATAACAACTTTCAAAATAAACTAAAAGAAAAGAAAAATAATTAATTTTATAAAACATGATTTCTTGGGAAAATCAAAGTACACTTTTACCTAAAACACTCAAGATGACTTTATACCAAAGTTACTAGTAAGATATATATATATATATATATATATATATATATTATATGCTTACAAAATAAAGTTTAATATACCTTTGAAAGTTGATTTATAAAATCGAATACACTAAATTTATAAAATCTAGAGTAACACCATGCAATTTTCAAAACGTTTGAAACATTTAAAAAGTATTTGCAAAGCCTACCTAGGTTTTGGAATCATAATTAGTTTTATGAAGTACGATCTTCAATTAAAAACTGTGATGTTAAAGATGATACTTAAGATATATTAAAGGCATCAAAATAGTTATTATTCTTAATTTGTATAGTTCTATGAAATTAAATTCAATGTATCGTTAAATTTTCCACTTAAATTTATTTTGGTTTGTCAAGTTACTAATGGTCACTTATTTTTAAATTCAAGATACCCTAAAAGAAAAACAACGATCACAAGAATCTCCAACGATCACCCAAGGGGTAACGGCCAGGTATGTGCCTTATAAAACCAAACATTAGGGTGTCCTAAACTCCAGACAATTGAATAAGATGGTGCACATTATTCCACTAATGTTGAGAGATATTGTAGTGTCTCTAGCCATAATAATGTTCATTGTGACAGATCCAAAGGACCCATATTATCTTCTTGGGGTTTTTCTGTTTTAGGTGGTCTCCCTGTAATTCTAAAAGGTATTTTTGGTTAGTATGGTTTTCCTTTGACTTTGTTGTAATGTAAACACTTTGGTGTTTTATTTAAATGAAATTTCTGGTATTTATAGTTTACAAATTTTTTTGAATAACATGCAAATAAAACCATAATATTACTATTACATGAGAGATTAGTTTTGGGGCTTCACATTATTCCCCTCTTTAAAGAATTGCATCCTCGCAACTCACTTCATATAACTGTTCCAAAAGAAACTCTCTAACGTTCTTCACCACATCCTCCATCGTGGGAGATCTTCAGGTGTGGCCAGATGAATACCTAAATGTGTGCTCAACTATTCTACTTACCTAGCCCATACACACCTTGAATAGTATGGGTTAAACTCATTCATTTTACACTCAGGATTCCAATGGGAGGCTTGAATGGTAGAGAGTTTAGAGATTTTTGAATGGAAAAACTCTCTAAGAACTCTTCATACTGCCTATTGTAAAAGAATTTTGATGTCATATATGTGGTCATACAAACAGAAACTTAGGATTTGATGAATATAGGATGCACGAAGATACCCTTCTAAGGAATCCTCTTGAAACCTTACCCTGGTTATAAAGTTTTGGGAAAGTGTGAAGCATAGGAAAATACCTTCATGGTACATTCCCATTCACCTATACTCAGCGATTTGGGCAGTGGCTATGCGGTTGTAGATATAGGCATTCCCTTAGCAGGAGAGGAGAATTTATGGATGGTTCGATACCCTGTAAAGATGTCTGTAGGTTATTTATAGATTTGCAAAGGGAAGGTATTCTTCTACACATGTTCTGACCATAATGGCCTCTAGTACCTCAATGGGGAGAGATAAGATATGATTTTTTCCTTCCATCTAAAAATAAAAAAAATTCATCAGAGTCTAATTAGTGTAAAACAAGCACCAGAAAGGTAGCAGAAGGAATAAACAAAAAATTATATTTTCATAAACAACTGGTACATAACACCCAGGACTAATGGTTTCTCTATTTCCCAATTACATGAATTCCTGAAACAATTTCGAAACTCTTGAACTCCCTAAACCAAATGAAACCCAAGAAGTCTGGTTTAATATCATGGGTACACTTTTGGTGTCTCCAGAGTGTGACATGAGGGGTATAAATCCAAGAGACGTCAGTATGTACTTGATTTCTGTACACAGAACAGGAGGCATCAAATTCAAGAATTTCAAAGCCCATTACTTGACCATAATGACCATAGGACAAGATTTGGAACATATATGTTACACAGAGGTCACCCTCTGCTGTAGATTCTTTGAAATTCATGAGGGACTGGATGCCTTTTGCTACGGTGAAGCATCTAAAAAGTCCCTTGAAGTATTTTCCCCGATGTTCGTATGATGTAAATTGGGTTTGTATCATAAATAGTTAGTCCAAACCTGCTCTTCATTGGAGTTGAAGTACACGGGGAGAGTTTGACACGTTGTAGAGGTGTTTGCATGTCATACGAATGTGTGCATAATTTATAAAGTTATCATGGATGGCTATGGAAAATATGGTTTCGAGGACCTCAATAAGAAGAGAAAAAAGATCGGTATTTTTATTTTCCATCTGAAATTTAAGAATACATTATACTTAGTAATGCTTAAGTAAATTTTTCTTTGTTTAGTTCTGGTTTTCCCGAGTTGTCTAAACCAAGTCCTCTGATACCAACTTTGATAGCCCGAATCCAAAATACCCTGAGCCGGTGCCTTGAAACATGATGTGTAAATTTTTACAAAAACCATGCACTGATATTTTATACATCATGTCTCATACAGAGGATTTATTCGGTTCAGGTTCTGGGAAACCAACTACTTCTGACATGATTCTTCGGCTAAAAACCGGTACCTAAAAATTTTATTTCAAAAAAGTGGGGTGAGCATACGAATTCCTAGTAAGGGGTTTTAAAATAACATAATATACCAATATAACATTTGAAAACATTTTGTTTTAAAAATTTCCCATAAAACATTTTCTTAAGGAATACTGAAACATAAACATCACAACATAGCATTTAGACTAAGAATCATAAGGGAACATTTCATGGAATTCTGGCAGATTTATAAGGAATCATGATTCAATTATAATCATGTTCACTCAGAATAATAAGTAAAAGACATTATAAATAAGTATGACATATGAAATTCAAGTAAAAATTTAATAACTTAGAGTAATACATAATCAGAGTTTTAAAAAAAGGTAATAACTTTAATTTCATCCTTAACTACTGTGAAACACACACTGGATAGTAAATCACTGAGGGATAAATAAATTTCATGCCATAATCATTTACTTCTTCTGATAATCATAAGTGCTAGCTCTTAACCATGGATACTCTACTAGTCTAATATCCACTTGGTTAATTAATTATCATAGACTTAATGAGGGAATGTATAATATCAGACCTTGTCAATACCTCGTGTCAAGACCTAAAATGTCAACGGTCTCATTCCATGACCTGATTATCTCATGAGAACTATCTATGCATCGAGGGACTTTCATTAACTAGTCTCCAACCTATTATACCAAGTTTATTAAATTCCTCATATGACAAATAGGGTCGTATATTCAAAATGTCCCATACCACTTTGAATATTTAATTTCCCTTTTTATATTATTCAAGGTGTCCCATTCCACCTTGAAAATTTTAATTCATGATTCCATAAAAGGTCTTAAGAGTTTTAATTACATTCATTCGCATTTACAGATATATAGTCAATTAAGCATATAAGTATAAATTACAAAACTATCAACTGCATGGATATGTCATTGAATGGTGAGTATGATATGCAGATTACAGAATATGTGATGATAATTAATGAACTAAAAGAAATAAAATATTTTTTACATTAAATGGTAACCTTACATTCTAAAACCTTATTAATCAAATATATATTGTAATTTCTTCATGGTTTGGATGCATAATTACTTAAAAGATAAACCAAATATTTCATATGGGGTATTAAACTCACAAATTCTCAAACATATATTATTGTTATGCTTATGTATAACACATCACAAGGGTATATATAATGTAAAAAATGGAAATCATAACACACAAACTTAAATAATACCATTATATATATATATATATTTGTGTGTGTGTGTGTGAAAATAAGTGATTCATGCATATGAATATAAGAGTTGCAAACCCCAAATATTATACTCATGAATTCTCCATAAATACTAAATGCATCAAAACTATAATATTTGGTGTATCCAAAACTAGGGAAGTATGTTGTGTAAATCTGTTGATACACAAGGGTGTATATAAAATGTAGTATTTTAAAATAAAGACATTCATATTTCAAAAACACATGTTTTATTCTTTCTTTGTAATCCTTAGAAAATTTTAAATAAAATTGGGGATCAAGGTCTACATGTATACACATATATTCTCATATTCGAATATACACTATGTATTAAAGGGTTTAAACCAAATAGAAATCCATGGACCCCCATATGACTTTAATATATTTGTCACATTAATTAACAATAGTCCCTAAAAATCATAATATAAATCTTAAAAGATTTATTTATTAAACAACTTACGTATATGTTTATGTGAACATGTACAACTTATATGCATAACTGGGTATACATAAGGGTCTTATACCAAATATAATTGACACTCACTTGTTTATCAAAAACCTAAATTAACCATTGGAGTTCAGTGTTAAAAGACTTATATTCATTCCAGAAGGTGAGTTATATGAACTGTATAATTATTCATGTCTGTATATACTACATATATATATATATATATGAAAATATAATTCCTTATGTTTTAAAAAAAATTCTACCTCATCTTTGTAACTCAAAGTTTAGAGGTATTAAAACCGAACATAATGGACGTTCATTTAAAACTATATGGTTATATATACATATACATATATAATCGAATATATAAGTTATATATATATATATAAGTTTTTCAAGAGAAAAATAATCCCTCAAGTTTAAAAATACTACATAACCCAGAATCCATAAGTCTTAGGATCGGGTATATGTGGGTTTTCACCCAAACCGCAAGGTTTTATACTTATGTATATGAGTAAACATATGTATATATAAATGTATATAACTTCAACATAATAAGAAAAAATAATTCCCTTATGTTCATAATACTATTTGAACTCAAAATCTTGGAGACCTGGGATCGGTATAAGAGAAAATATAAACTAAATCGTAAGGTTGTATACATACTTTAATGAGAATACATATATGTGTTTGTAATTTCAAAAAAATAAGAAAACTCATTCCCTTACCTAGCTTGAGGAGGAGGAGAGGCTTGAGGAAGATGCTAGAGATCTCAAAGGAGACTTGAGAAGAGGGGGGACAGAGAGCTTAGAGTGAAAATGGATTATTTATATAAAATAAATTATACATAGATTATAAAGAATATTTTAATGTCACTTGCAAAGAATCCAAAACCTATTAAGTTTAAAATAATACTGGGGTGTCGGTTTTGTGGAAAACACGTGAAAGGAGGCTTGGATGGCGATGGAAGGAGTCATGGGTGTGGAAAAAGAGAAATGTAGGTTAGGGTATATTGATCTAGAATAGGCGGGAGGAAGAAGAAGGCACTACGGGTGAGGAAATCCGGAAAAAAAGAATGGATGGCGGAGATTAAATGCAGAGAAAATCAGACAGCCACAGATGATGCAGAGATTAAAACGGAATGGACGATCATGATTATATCCATGGTAGATCAGATGGATATGGTTCGACAAGCTGTTTTTAAAAATCCAATATTACCTAGATTAGATCCATGTTGGATCAGTCGATGCACAAAAAATGCAGAGGATTCCGTGGTTTCTAAGATTCGAGCGTCGGATTGAAATAGATGGCCCAGATCGTGCGCGATGCGATTTAATGGCCTGGATTCGATCCTGGACAAATTTCTTCATCCCACGTCAAAACAAAGGGACTCTCACAGCTTCCTTATAATCCAGTAGATTTGAGCTATGGCTCAAATTACTCCCTCCCCCCTCCCGGTACCGCCCTATGTCGGGTTTTGCAGGTGTGCTCATGCTCCCACCCACGCCGTCGTGCCACCCCGCACGGTGGTGCTCTCTACTCCTGTTCACCCTTCGGGGTAGCTATGACCCCAGATCACTAGACCTATCATGCACTGTGTGTGCACACAGACCCACAGGCAGGCATGTGCTGAGGCTGAGGGCTAGGCTCAGCTGCCTAGTGCGCGCTTCCTCCCTTGGCCTGGCTAGAGGACTGGCCCTTATAGGGTTTATTATTATTTTATAAATAGAACAACTTTCAAAATAAACTTAAATAAAAGAAAAATAATAAATTTTATAAAACGTGATTTCTTGGGAAATTCGAAGTACACTTTTACCTAAAACACTCAAGATGCCTTAATACCAAAGTTACTAGTAAGATATATAAATATATATATATATATTATATGCTTACCAAAGAAAGTTTAATATAACCTTTGAAAGTTGATTTATAAAATAGAATACACTAAATTTTTAAACTCTATAGTAACACCATAAAATTTTTAAAACGTTTGAAACGTTTAAAAAGTATTTGCAAAGACAACCTAATTTGGGAATCATAGTTAGTTTTATGAGGTACACTCTTCAATTCAAAATTGTGATGTTAAAGATGATACTTAAGATATGTTAAATGCATCAAAATAGTTATTATGCTTAAGCTTTATAGTTTTATGAAATTATATTCAATGTATATTTAAATTTTCCACTTAAATTTATTTTGATTTGTCAAGTTACTAACGGTCACTTATTTTTAAATTTAAGCTACCCTAAAAGAAAAAAACAGTCACAAGCATCTCCAACGGTCACCCAAGGGGTAATGGTCAAGTAGATGTCTTATAAAACCAAACATTAGGGTGTCTTAAACTCAAGAAAATTGAAGAAGATGGTGCACATGATTCCATTGATGCCCAGTGCGTTTGTAGTGGATCTAGCCATACTAATGTACGTTGTGATAGATCTGAAGGACCCATATTATCTTCTTGGTGTTTTTTTTTGTGGTCTCCCTGTAGTTATAATAGGTCTTTTAATAGGTGTTTTTGGTTAGTATGGTTTTCATTTTATCTTTTTGTAACGTAAACACTTCAGTGTTTTATTTAAATAAAATTTATGGTATTTATTGTTTGCAAATTTGTTTGGATAACATGGAAATAAAAACATAATATTAAAATTACAAGATATAGTAGTTTTGGGGTGTCACATTACTTGAGAAATACTTCCCATTATTATAAATATTTGGGTATTAAAATAATACACCCATTTTAACTTATAAAGGGGCCTCCTTTATCCCAAATTTACCTCACACAAAAACCCACTTACTTTATCCTAAAATATGACAAAACTCAAATTAACATTCCTATATATCATAAAATAATTTTTTTTCTTCTCAAAAGTCTATCCCTAAAATTATTACCCCCTTTCCACTTGATATAATCCAAGAAGTGTGGTATATATTTCAAACTGCTCCATTCACAATTCTATTTTTAGGTGAGCATCTTCTTCCTTAAATGCTGTTAAATAATATTATAATCATAACATCAATATCATTAGTATATTTTACTATTATTATAATTTTAGTACAATCATTAACCACCTTTCCCTTTTCCATTATGAAAAATTAAAGCGTGAATCATGCGTATGTGTGGACTTCCATCTTCATGGAACATTGTGTACAATTTTTCATTATCGCCTTAATATGATGGATTTATGAATGGGTTTAAAGGATAAATATTTAATTTTTAATTATTATGGTTATTTTAAGGAATATTTAACAACATATTAATTATATTAAAAGTAAACAATCATTATAAAATTAAATTTCATAAAACAAGAGTAGTAAGAGGAAAATGATATTTTATTTAATGTAATTGCATTATATAAATTATATTGTACTTATAATTATTTAAGAACCTGATATATCACATTTATAAATACTAAATAAATTCACTTTTATTACTAGTATAATGATATTTCAACTAACCACCTCATAATACTCCATTATTCTTATCATGACATGTTTGGGTCGGTTTAACCATATATTTGATCAATTATATGAATTTATATCATGGATGACAATGGGAACTTAATTATTTGTGTAATATGATAAAAATATGTTAATTATGAGTTGATTTTTTTTAATGGTATCATTAATATTAAACTCATCTATTGATATATCACTATTTGTTTTTTAAAAATCACATAAATATGATCATTTTTTATTTCACCTTCATGGAACGTTACTAACACTCTTATAGAATGAAATTATAAATTTATAAATAATTATGAATAATAAATTCTAGTACTCATAATTATTTAATAATTTTTAACCTAGTGATAAGAAAAAATAATGACATAAATATTAAGAAACTTGTTCCAAATAATCAGGATTTTTGACACCCTATATTGAAAATAGATAAAAACTAACTAGTATAAACAGAGAGAATAAATAAAAATGGGAAATATAAATGTTGATAGATATTAATTATCTGGAAAAAAATATTAAGTTAGTCACATTTTTCATACAAGTGGTTAGATCATGTTCAATTGATTTAAGATAAAAGGTAAGGGTTTTCTTCTCATTCACCCTTTACCGAGGAACATTTTGATGTTTTGTAAAAATATTCATTTATATGGTATAAATAAAACCCCATGTGTTCTAAAATATTAAATCATTGTTTATCTTAAGAACTTAGATTCCATTAAAACTCTTCATTTTTATGGACTATAATTTATATCTTCTCCAAAAAATAAGCGCTTTCAAAAATATGATATGTTGAGTTATAATGTTTCTCATCGAGCTTTTACATTAATTTTAAATAGAATAGCCTATTTATATATTGTGAGTTTACCTTTTCATTCAAATCATAATTATTTATGAATTATATTCCTTAGTGAAAATTAATATATGTTAAAAAAAATTCTCATACATTCCAATGAAACCTTCTCCTCTATATCCATAGTTTTCTTTTATCCATTTTTTCCATTTTTATAAGGAAACCCAAAACTTTTTTATTTTTTATATCATTAATGAATCTTATTAACCCATTTCAAAAAGTATGTTTTTTTTTTTGAATGTCAATTTTACAGAAATATATTTAAAATATAATATAAAGGTTTTTTTCACTTTCATATTCATATGTTCTATCTTCCAGAATACACATACTAAAGATAAACTATTATATCATTTTCAAGGATCCATAATAAAGTTTAATGTTTAAAATTAAAATTATTCAATATAATTCAATTTACTATTTAAATAATTATATTTGGATGTGACCTATAATTTCACCTTTTACTATAACTTTAATTATGTTTTCTAAAAAACTACTTTTTTATTTCCCTTAAATTTTCCTTTTGATTTTAAAAATGATGTACCTTCTTGGGAGTTTGTCTTCATGATATACCCCAAAATTTAAATTTACCTTTTGGGGTATTTAACTCATAGTTTAAAAATAGATCAATTATTGATCACTTATTTTTTGGTAACATTTAAGAATTCTTCTTAATAGGGTGTTTTCATTTAGGTCAATATCATATAATATTTTGTGTGATATGTTTTGAATATTCCATAAAAATTATTTATCAAGATGTATTAAGATCCCATTTTAGGGAAATAATCAAGAAACATATTTAATTATAGGGATAATAAAACATTGATGATATAATTATTATTTCACTATGTGTCACACATATTCATGTACAAATTATGATGTGATATATGGAAGTGTAATTATATTTCCCTACAATAAATTTGGTACAGATTTGAATCTCATGAGAAGTTATTTATTGGATTAGGTAGTGAACTAAATCTATTATAAGACATTTTATACTATGATGGTCTTATGAGTGAACATTGACTTATTTTTATGAAGTCCTATACTATGTAGTTTTCATAATATTATGATGAAATGATCCATTGATTTTTATTTTCAAATCCATAAATTATCATTTGTTGATTCTTTGATTATGATAAATGTCTTAATGGGTATGATTTATTTATAATGTACTCTTGTTCAGTGATTATATTCCCATTCACATAATATAATCTTATACTCACTTATGATATTAGTTTATCATCACTTATAATTACCCTTACAAAATATTTGATATTCTCTTCTTATGTTTAAATTTCTATATTTAACGAAGGAATGTAATATATGTGGTATTTTTGGATAACAATCTTCTGTAGAAATTTTTTTTTGAGATATTGAATACTTATTTTATATTATGATCTTGATTATGTGGTGTGAAAAATGTATTTTATATAAAAAAGGATTGGGTCTTTTTAGTCAATGTTATATCCTAATTTTATAAAACTATAAAACAAAAATATTATGGATATTTATTATAGTTAAATATTATCTTTATTCCTTGTAATTATATAGTCCCATTTATGGTTTTTAAGAAATAGTGATGATCCATCAAAAATAATATTAATTGTAACATGATTTTTTATGATAGTCTATTTATGATAGATTCCCATTAAAAATGACACATAAAAATCAATATTTTTTTAGTGTATTGTTTTCAATCACTAAATGTTTTAAATTTTCTTGAATACTCATGGATTATCGAGGTTTTTTTCTCCCAAACTAAACATGGAAATTCCTTTAGAGATTTGACATATCTCTTTCCTTTTCCTCCCATAGTTTAAATCTTCAAAATTAGAAAACATCTTTTTTTACCATTTTCATCGTACAATTTCTAAAATTAAGTACACATTGATAATAGAATGATGCATTAAAAATAAAACACATCATCCATCCGTATCATTGTTATCTTCTTTTCTTACTCAAATATTATTACTAGTTAGAGGGGGACATCATTATATAAAATTTATTCTCATTTAATAGTACGACACCTAGGTTCCTATACCACTCATAAAGATTTTTTCATATTAAGAAATTTTATTTATCCAAGTTCATTTTGAGATATAATGAAATTATTTTGTTTATTTACAATTATCTAACACAAATAAAATCATAGTGGATTAGTACCTTCTATCTTGACTACCAATTTATTAGAAATTATTAATTGATTTATCATTTAAAATGTCTATATATTTTCTTAAAATCTTAATATTTCTCACCTTTTGATTTAGAATACCCAGTAACTCAGGTTCTCTAGTGTAAAAGGAAATTTAAAACGTCTCTTTATGCTCCAAGCTATGGTTATACCAAAACATAGAGAGTTCAAGGTAGTCATGATTATATATAATGACAATAACTTATAGTTCCTTGATCAATTATGTGGATTATTCAATCTAAAAAATCTTAAGATGATGTTTACTTGATAGTTACCTCTAAAATTCTAATAAACAATCTTTAGAAAGAAATTTGATGCTATTTTTGTTAACATATCCCACAAATATTATTAAAAAACTCAAAATTTTAGGTACCACTAACAATGGCTATAAACAATGTCATTCTGTATTTTATTAATAATGTGAATTAGATAAGGCCTTATCAACATAATATTTAATTTTTGGATTTATTTTATTTCATAAAAGAATCAAGTATCCCTAGTAATTATTGTTTATTATACTATATGTTCATTTAAAAAAATAAAAAATAAATTAATTAACTATATAACACATTGATAAATCCATTTTTATTCGAGCCTACATGTTAACTACGCTAAATGATTGAAAAAATCCACAAATTCATATTTGTAACCATGAAAATATAAAAATATATATTTTTTGACTTGATCATGATATTTATACATATAGTTGGTCTTCTAATCATAAGATAAACCAATAAATACCATAAGTAAATTCCTTAATCTATAACCAAATAGTGTTGAAAAATTTATAAATAATTGCGTATATTATTATGAGGATCTCAAACCTTTATATCTCTATCTTGAAATATAAATAATAGAAACTAGGGATTTAGGATTATATGTGGAAAAGAAGTAATTTATAAATTTTAATGATATAAGGAGGACTCATTAAATACAGAATAATAAATTTAAAAATAATGATTCCAAACAAAGTCACATATAATAATTAAAAATAAATAAATATTAAATTCAAACACAGATAGTTGTGTTAAGACTCATAACTAGTGACCATTAAATTAAAACTGCAATAGTACCATAAGATTGAGGGTGCCAATGCCTGAATGATGATCAGATTGAGGAGTCTTGGTAGGGATATAAATGGGTCTAAAAAGGCATGGAACTAATTGTTGAAAACTTGGATCTATTAATCCATTGATGGTACCAGACTTAAACCCAAATACATAAGTTCTTGAAACACTAATCCCAAAATTAGATTCATTTATACCAGTTTTGTGAGTGGATGGTCTAGTATTAAGTTGAAAATATAAAAAATTATATTAAATAAAAAAAATCAATATTATTTTCAATTATTAAGTATATAAATTGTTTAAATAATGTTGTGGCCATAATTATGAAACAAAAACTTAAAATCAATGGATCAATGTTTTTGAGTAAACTCTGTGGGTCCCAGTAGACCTTCATTTAAATATATAAAATTATACTAAATATATAAATTTATATATTATTATTAATTATTCATAATTTAATAGGTTATGAGTTTAGAATCTCTAGAATAATAAATTATATACATGGATTTTATTAAGAGTGTCTAAATTGGTCTAGTTATGGTTTCGAGTTTAGGATAACAATTATCTCACCAAATAAACTTACATAATTCTAGAATCTAATTGTATCCAAGTCTAGACTAGGCCCATTTATAGGAATACTCTAAATAGTCTCTTTCACTATAGAACAAAATGAATCCATGTATTCAACTTACCATGGGATCATTATCAAATTCTTAGTGTTCTATACATCAATACAAATGATTTAGAATTACTTTTAATATATTGGATTATATAATTTTTTTAATGGGATTTTAATGAAACGTAACATTTTAATAAAATATTCAGAGTTTTTATCCTGAAGGTATTGGAAAACAAAATTGCCCATTCTCCTTATACATTTATGATAAATATTATATTGTGTCATTCTTTACTAAAGGAAATAGGGATTACCTCTGGTACTAGTTTTAATTATCATAAAAGGCACTTAGGGACACATTTCTACTCTCCCACTCTGGATTCAATCAAAAAATCATTTGGGATTTTAGTACATGTTGAAAAAAAATATAATGATTGGACTTCAACCATCTATTATCCACATATGTGTTGATGCTAACTTGTAACGCAAAACCTCTTTCCAAATTTCATAACTCCATACTCAAAAATAAATTCTACCAATATTCCATCCTTAACATCTTTAATTTTCTTTTTTATATTCTCATCATCAAATTGAGAGATTTTTATCTTCTCTAGTAAAGTTAGTTTATCAATCTTTTGAAAAAGGAATGATATTTCGTCTTCCTTAATAATTACCATATCCATATTTACAAGATCTAATAAAATAATATCTCTATCAATCCTCATTTGGGTAAGAATTCCATATCATTCCTTCTTAATGCATCTTCCACATTTTTTACCTTTCCTAGGTGTTAGTTTATTGAACAATCATAATATTGGAGTAACTCAACCCATCTCCTTTTCCTCATATTGAGTTCTTTCTGTGTAAAAAAGTATTTTAAACTCTTGTGATCCATATATATCTCACATATTTCACCATATAGATAGCGTCTCTATATTTTTAGAGCAATAATTACAGTTTCTAAATCAATATCATGAGTTGGATAATTTTTCTCAGGAGTCTTCAACTAACATGATGCAAAAGTAATAAATTTATCATTTTTCATAAGGACACAACCCAATCCATTCTTGGATGCATCACTGTATATCTCAGACACATAATTTCTAGATGGAAGAGTCAAAAATGTTGCATTGACCAATCTTCTATTCAATTCTTCAAAACATTATGTACATTATTTTTTCCATACAAACATAACCACTATATGTGTGATCTTGGTTAGCGGGTTAGCCAATCAGGAAAAATTATCTATGAAACGTTTATAGAAACTTGATAATCCAATAAAACTATATATCTTAGTTATGTTCATTATATTATTCCATTCTTGGAATTCCTTTGACTTCGTAGGATCAACTGAGATTCCATCCATAGAGACAATATGGCCAAGAAAAGAGATTTCTTAAAGCAATAATTCACATGTACTAAACTTTCCGTACAACTCTTTTCCTCTAATAGTCTCAAGAACAACCCGTAAGTGGTTATCATTTTCATCATAGATTTTGTAATATATAAATATTTCGTCAATAAATACCAGAAAAAAAGTCATCAAGGTATTCCTTAAAAATTCTATTGTTTAGGTCCATGAAAATAGAGGCTACATTAGTCAGTCCAAATGGAATTAATGTAAACTCATAATGCCCATACCTTGTCTGAAATGTTGTCTTTGGAATATATCTATTTCTCACATGTAAATAATGATATATAGACTTAAGGTCAATCATTAAAAAATATTGAGCTCTATGAATTTGATCAAATAGATCATCAATGTGAGGTAGAGGATACATGTTCTTTATTGTAATAACATTGAATTCTCTATAATAAATACATAGCCTCATGGATCCATCTTTATTCAGGACAAAGAGAATATGGGGATCCCCATGGGGAAACACTAGGGTAAATAAATCCATTTTCAATAAATTACTCTAGTCGGTTCTTCAGTTCTACTAATTCCACATTTTTTATTCTATATGGATTCATTGATATAGGTCTTGCACTGGGAATTAAATCAATAGACAACTCAACTTCCCACTCTAGAGGACGTCTAGGTAAATCCTCTAGAAATACATCAATGTATTCTTTCAAAATAGGTAAATATTCAGTTTAAAGATCCATAGATGATTTTTTCTCTTCCACCCCAAGAATATCATTTAGAAGAGCTACTGAAGGTGGATCTGGATAAGATCTAGATGATGATGTTTCTGATCTAAAGATAATGGATTCTACATCATTCTCAAAAATTGTAACTTCCTTCTTCTTACAATAGATTTTTACATCATAATTTGAGATCCAATCCATACTGAGAATTATATCAATGTTAATAATAGTTATGATGATAAGGTCATTAACTAAAGTATGTTAATGTGTCGCAAAGGGTACTGATTGACACATATTTGTTACAACGATACTTCCCTTAGGAGTTTTGACTAACAATTCCTTTATTAAATCAAATTGAAAGTTTCTAATTTTTTTTGGAAAACTATGAATATATAAAAGAATTCGATGATCTAGAATCAAATAAATCATTGGATAAATTCTATGAAATGATTAAAGTACCTACCACCACATCATTAGGAATATTCAACTTTACAGTTGTGATTGCATAAGACAGCCCCTACTCCCATGGCATTTTTGAGGCAATTTTCCTTGACATTTTGGAAATTCATTTTCATAGTGTCCCATATCCCTATAATTATATCTTTGAACAGCAATTATTTGTTTATTCCCCTTGCATTTATTAGATCAGTGACCCTTTTCTCCAAACTTATAATAAACTCTCATGCCTTTCAAGCATTTTTCTAGATGGTTCATTCCACAGTTCTCACATATTGTGAATTTATTTGTTACATTCTTCTTCTATTGAGATTAACCTTTTCCATGATTATCAAAATACCTCTTCTTATATTTATTTACCTTGAAAAAATTCGATCTATAAAATTATTTCTCCATTTTGATGGAACATAATACTATTTCATCATATGATGAAAATGTTTGAGAAGTCAGTTCCCTTCGAAGACTTGGCTTAATACCTTCAAAGAAATGATCAATATTGTCTTCTGAATCATGTGTGTAATCTATAGCATACATGTACAGTCTTGTGAAGGAAGCATCATAATCTAAAACACTCCCTTCTTCCCTTTGTTTTAAGCTAAGGAATTTTGATTTCATTTCACTCCATTGCTCATGAGGGAAATATGTGTCGAAGAATACTTCCTTAAAAGTTATCCATTATATATCATCTATTTTATCTTATTCCATGTTATTCTAGATCAAGGACCACTATTGATCAACATCACCCTTGAGATAATATACTACTAGTACTACCTTTTCAATTTCATTGTATCTTAATGCCAGAAATATCTTTTTAGGGGACTTGACCCACTAATCAGCTACCACTAGATTAGTAGTCCCACTAAAATATGGGGGATTTTTTCACATTAAATGATCCAACATAGTTGTAGTATGATTATTCATTATAATGTGTGTAAGTTTTCCTAATATGGTCATGATATGATCAGCTCCAACACTAAACGTGTTGACTTGATTAGTGGGGAAATCCATGCATTGTCTGCTAGTATTGATTCCCTTTCTTCCATTAGGAATCATCCCTAAATAATGGAATACACTAAATTTGGTTATGAATCATAGTTCATAACTTCAAACCACAAAAACACTTAACATCGATTGAATGTTTATGTATAGATAATCTTATAATCACAAACATGGTTTCTATTTACTTTTTAAAAAATCCTAATGTTTTGTAAAGAAAATGTGAATTATCCTAATCATATACTCTGGGAGTGTCAAACCAGGTCCATTGTAAGGCTATTTCTTATGTACCAGTTTACCTCGAGTCGGGCCCAAAACACCTTGTCTGAGTTGTTACTCCTCAGTGCATCTGTACCAGAACCACGTCCACTTGTAGTATCCAGACAGGGATGTATTTCTAGGAAGACCCACATAATCTCTACCTTGAAAAAAATTATTATATAATTATCATCAAAGTCTATCTTAGAGTTTTTTCATTAATATACATTTTCTAAATCCAGTTCCCAAGGTTTCTACTAAACTTCCTTAGATACCAACTATAATGCCCCAACCCCAGAAGCCTGAAGCTGGTGCATTATTTTATTGCATTGGAATTATTAAAAGGAATCATATCCTGAAGTACCAATCATTTTAGTAGTATTTAATAAACTAGATACATACTTGGAACCCATTTTACATTGGGAAAAGAAAACAAAAAAAATAATACATAACAAAATCTAATAAACTTTATCCTTGAAAACTCAATAAATAAACTCTTATTCATAACCTAGGGAAGGAAAACAAATGAAAGGGGTGAGATAAAATTATTTGTAATGGTATCATATAGAGGAAGCATGAAACAATAATAATTGAATCATGAACAATTAGACATAATCAAAATGGCGTGGTGAATAATTGAAAAACACACTCCATCAATAAACTGAGAATGAAAGTACATCCATAGATTTTTTTTCATATTAAAGAAATCATTAAAGGTAATTACTGAATAATGAATAAATAGAATAATTAATATTTGGACTTCATGTATCTGTAACATGAACTATCATACCATCGAGATAGTTTAATTCTATGGGTAGAAACTCATCTGATTATGTTTTGGAAACAAACTCAAAGGGTTTGTCGCCAACTATTTTGTCTCATGAGACTTGTAAATGCATCGAGGACTATAAAGGGACCATACTATTACTTAAAGTTAAAATAATTTTTATAAAAATATTTAATTCCAGAACAATATGCCTTTTCAATTTCTGTATTGAGTAGAGGATACAGATTCATCAATATTTCCACAGTTAAAACAACATTCAAAATAAACATTGTATGTAAAGGGTATACGGATAAGACAATAATCATATCCATTATACAAGAATATGGATATTTAATAAAAAATTAATTTAAAATGAAAAATTATCTCAAAGGTTCAGTAGATATACCACATAAAATTTATTAGGTTCGCAATACCAAGTAATTCTCCAAGAAATGGAAATTGAGATGAAGTCCATTACCAAATTGTAATCAATCGAATCGCAAGGCCAAAAATTAATAATCATAAAATGAATAATTTAATAGCATTAATATAAATATAATCATGATATTATATATCAAATGGAATAATATATACACCACATATAATAAATAAGTGTCAAACAATGGAAATATCATGGAAATAAAAGTAAGATGAGAAACCCCTTATGTTATGCCCGAATGTCTTCTTTACTTGATCTTAATGTCCTGAATAACAATATTAAATCCATTAATTAATTAATTTAAAACCTTATATAAATGTATTTGATTTAATATAGTTTTATTAAGTTCATTTACAGTCTTCTTGATAAGTTATAATATTGAATTCCTTCGTACCAGAGTGTTCGTTTACTTGATTTTCATGATCGGTTCACTTGACTATGAGTAATGGAGTTCATGTCGAATGGATATAATTATATAAAATGGTAATTACATTTTATTAATTAAAATAAATTATTTTAAATGTTTATATATATCATTTTTTATATATTATAATGATGAATCATTATATAATACATTTGGTGGTAATTATTTATATTTTTACAGCGGTTTTTCGATCACAACAAACTAATTTTGTTCTATAATTTAATATCATCTATCAATGATGATTCTAGAATAATTAAATAATATATAATAGATTTTTTATAATCATTTTGAACCATAAAATTTTTTTCATGAATATCTTTGAATAATAATTTGAATAATGAAAATTCTTCATCCACGAAGGTTGTAAATTAGAACCTTTCGGATGATGATTTCATATATATAATAAAAGAGAGAGAGTAATAATATTTATAATGGTTATTAAATTAACATGATATAATTATAGTATATATATGTTACTAGATTTTTCATGATCAATTTTACATAGGAGGTTAGGATTGAATAATAAAGAAAGATAAATTGAAATGAAATTAAATGAAAAAGGAAGATGATTTACCTATTGAAATAACCTCCTTGAGAACCTCCTCAAGGAAAAGGGTTTTGATATTTTGGAAAGAAAAAGGTATCATGTACGTGGGTAGGGACTAGGAAAGAGTATTTGGGAATAACTTTGAGATTATTCAAGGCTTAGACAAGGGAAGATAAGAGGGGGTGAGGGTGGTTTTTATAGTGGAGGAGAGGAGTGATTTCTCAATATTTTATTCATTAATTTATTATTTTTCTCAAGACAAGAAATAGTGAGGATTATTGTGACCCAAAATAGTAATAAGTGCATGTAAGTTAGAACTAATGGTTTCTTACATCATCCTTGATGCAAGGAATAGTGTATTTATCTTATAATATATTATACTGTAAATTACCATATTTTACTATACCCCAAAAATTCAAGTATTTCAAAAAAAACCCAAAAATTCACCCTAACAATTTTTTGTTATGTATAATCAAAAAAATGGACCCCATTTTATAAAAATAATTTTCTAAATATGTGAATTTTAATTTTTAAATAAAATCCTTATTTACTTGAAAATACAAATTTTAAATTTATAACTGATTTTATAACACCCTAAAAAATTATTTAAGTTCTAATTAGACTATCCTAAAATCGTAGGATAAAAAATATTGATTTAGAAATAAATTTTATGAAAATAAATTTTCTTTTATTAATTATAAAATTTTAATTAAATATTTATTGCTCACAAAAATACCAACACTTAATTATTAATTTTTAAAATATTCACTTTCATTTATAAGGTGCCTAAATTTTATTTATACTTTCACGAGTGAGGTTACTATTCATCATGGTAATATTACAATTCATAATGGTAACATTAATATTCATAATGTTATGTTACTATTCACAAAAAAAAATTAGTTTGATCCTATCTGACTCTAAATATCTTACTAAATTAAACTGTGTATATCTTTTTTTTGAAATTCAAATCACAGAAGTGGAAAACTTAAGTTTAATAACTAGGTTATAACTATCTCCTATAACAAATTTTTTCTTCATAAAGACTCAGTGTTTCACACATAATAATCTTTATAATGAATTGAAATTATTTAATAAGAAACATACCAAAAAATCTTGATGTGTTATAATATAAGGTCTATCTAGTCTGTGAATGTAATGTGATGAAGTAAACAATTACTATCATGCTCTATAATTGTAGTTAGATGGTTAATTATTCGATCCAATACCACAAAAATCAAGGGAGTCTACAATAGAAGAGTCTAAGGGATGAATTTTTAATCTTATTATATTATAAAAAATTAGGTTAAAGTCCCTAATGATTTGGTGGTAGGTACTTCGATTAAAAACTCATCATTTACTAATTCTATATTACATTCCAGATATTCATTCTCTTTTATATCATCCATGTTTTCCAATAACATTAAATCAATCCATAGCAACTTAAAATTTTAGTTATCAATAAATATTTATAGTGTGAATATTATTCCAACAAGGATATGTTAGTACCTCCCCATTATGATCTATATAAAGACCCTATTTACATGATTTTTTATTGTACCAATAGTTAACATTGATATATTCCTTAGAATAGATTTTATTTAAAATTATAAATCAATACATTATTTCTGAGAGATGAAGTTTATGATTTTCGAATGATATATAGGATCCACTGTAGATAGAGGTGGTACTTTATCATCTAAATCATGTGTAGATCCACCTTTAGTAGATCATATTAAAGAAATTATTGGAGAATAAGTGGAGAAAAAAAATTTACATGTGAAAGGTAGGCTAGGAATATAATATTTACCTAATGTGAAAGAATATATATATTTGTTTCATAAAGAGTTTCTTAGAACTCCATATTTTTTGCACACCGTGTGTGTTGTATTTTTTGTTAGATAATGATTATCATGGCATGTAAATAAGTTTATAAAGATGAAGGAGAATGGATGTTGAGTGAGGATGGTCGATAAATACTTTGGTAGGGGTGGTCTCATAGTCACTCAAGTGGACATAAGAAGAACTGATATCTAATGAATGGTAGGTCATGTGACCTCAGACATATGCGGTTGGTCAAGAGACAATGCACACACATAGTATGAGAAGTGGTTGAACCAGTAACAAGTAGTGAAATGAATTCAAAACAATGTAAGGTGTTCTTATAAAGATAAAATATCATGATACTAGTTATAATTATTCTAAGAAAGAGTTTCATGGAGATGTTTAAGGTAATTTAGAAGAAAATAAATAAAACAATATGATATCTGATATATTATTTGAACAAGTGATGAATGAATTATTAAAATCTTCATATGTGCCCCGCATAAGGAAATATTTTCATATGAGATTTCATATGTAAATGAATCTATTTACCCAAATAGGCTGATAAGTATACGAACACTCATGTATTTGTTTTCATAAATAATTTAATCCACACATTATAATATAATACCTTATATATAATTTTTTTCTAAATTATAATTGGATACATGCCTGGTCATTAAGGATAACAGGTCATGTTGAAAAATGTTCAAATATGTGAATTTGTATTGGTGACTTTAAATATGTGAAATGGTTCAAACATGAGAATTGACTTCATATATTATCGATGATTATTAGCTTGGACCTTCTGTGAGAATAAGAATTAGGCATAGACCTTCCATACCTAAATATGTAGTGAGCACAACTCATGATCTTTGTGGAGCTACCATGAACTAAATATTCCTTATGTAATTTGATAGAGTGGACATGGAAGAAAAATATAATAAATTGAACAAAAAATAGGAGAAGGATAATCACTACATGTAATAAGTAAAATCATATTATGCCCTTCTAATGAACTTGAATGAATAAATCATCACAATAATTTGTGATTTAGGAATGGTTTTTGGTGAAAATTGGATGTTTAGTTAACAAAATAAAATCAAAGATATGTTGTCAAGAAGATATACTTTTATTATGTCTAATTAAGAGAGTGAGTCTTGATGAGTGTAATCCTTCATGAGTATAAGACATCATTATAATAAGACTTCATGGGTGTGACAATTCAAGAGCATAAGATGTGATGAGAACAAGACTTTATAAGTGTATTACTTTACTATGGTTCAAAAATGGGAAAGGCATGAGAGTATTCCATTTGAAGATAAGTAGATGAATTTTTTTAAGGCTATGTCTTTTGTCTAAGCATTTAAGGATTTTTTAATTATAGTTTTCCACAGGAGAATAAATATGAATTTGATTATATAGAATGAAGAATAAATAATTTTTATGAATTCGCATCAGTTACCATATATTAACATATAGTTATTCTGTGTAGTAATTTTATTTGAATTTTTATGATGATATTTATTATTATGGGAGAAGTTAATGTCTATAATTTGGGAATTTGAAATGATAAGTTAGACTTAATATTTTTGATGTATTCAATGACCATGAAGGTTGATATCCATGTTATTTTAATTTCTGGTAATCTTAATAATTAAAAAAATGTTTCACTCATCCGGTATAGTGAATTTAAATAGAAGAAAAAATCATGGGAAGATGTAACTTATGTTGAATGTATATATTATTATTATTATATATTATTGTATAATTAAAATTAATTTAGAAATAGAGGTTGGAAACTATTATTAAAGGTATAATTTTTTTGGTTTCATGAATTAGGAGAACCGACTATTTGATAATCATTATCATACATATTCTATGATCCAAATCTAAGAATAATTGAACCAATTCATCTCATATGCACTGAAGAATAATAATAAGTTTAGAGAAGAGGGAAGAATATAGAGACAGAAAACAGTGTGTTGTGTATATCTATAGAATAAGATGAATAAGAATAATAATTGGTTGATCTTTCCCTAAATTTTAAAATAAGAATACAGTTGTGTAGTTTATCCTACAAATAATGAATATAAAGAATAAAAAACATGTGGGTTTTCTGCTTTGATGACTGTGTGAACTATAATGCTTAAAAAATAAAGAAAAATTATTTCTTACTTGTTTATATGCAAGTAAGAGTATAAGGATAAGACCCAGAAAGTATACTAATAATAATTAAAATGTGTAAGATGTGACTTTGTGAAAGAATTGTCAAGGTACTCTTGAATATAATATAGTAAAACATAGGATTCATTGATATACACTGCATGTTTTTAGCTCATAGAATAGATTCTAGTAGGTTGGGTTGTTGTGAACTATTTCTTGATTAAATAAAAACTTATCTTTTCTAGTTAAAAGGAAAAATTAATAAACTTTTGGTTCAATTTTTGGGTGTGCTAACAAGAAACAGAAAGGTAAGATAATATTATAATAAATATGTTAACCATTTAAAGAGCTTAAGAGATAAAAAGATGAAATTTATCTAAAATTTTAATAATATTGATTCACCCCCAACATAGTGTTGATTATCTCCAATATGGTACAAATAATTTTTATCAGAGAGAGTGTTCAACAAATTTTATATTTGATTATATTGGACGGTTTTCTATTTTTAAATATTTGAGTTTCTTTTTTATTTTAACTATAGAATGAAGTTTTAGAAACAAATTTTCTATATCTGATCAGAATTCGATTTCTTCCAAAACTATGATGAGTAGGGTTATAGAGGAGAAAATAAGGGTGAATTAGTTACCCCTATTTTCTATAAAAGTATATATTTCTTGTTCTCCATGTTAGGATAAAAAATAATATTGATCTAGTTTCAAAAGAGAAGAAAAATTTGATAATGAAACTACCTAGTTGTCTAATTATAATTCTACCTTAGTTGGTTCAATACATAAAAAATAAAATGAGGATTATTTAATTATTTCTCAAAATATCTTAAATATATTCCAAGAACTTGTGGGAGTTATGGAATGTAAGCTGATTCCTCTATCAATGAATTAAATAAAATGTTATTTGTATTTAAAAAAGATATAGTCTATATTATCTATGGACTAATTGAAGGAATCCCATATAAAATAACTCGACTTGATGTGGATTCAAATAACAGAGATAAGTCTTTATAATAAAACTTTTTATCCTCTTTAATGCTTTAAAAAATGGTTAGATCCACTAATATAACAAAATAAGGAACATGAGGAAAATTTATCCAATATTGAAAAATAGAGGCTTAACACAATATAATAATAGTATGAGACCACTAATAAAATTAAAGAAACGATTCATACTTTAGAAGAAGATAAAATTCCTTACATTGATATAAAAAATGGACATTTAGATAAAAAAGAGAAAATAATTAATGAACTTTACACTCAAATTCATGAATGGTATAAAATACATGAATTGGGTAATTAAATAATGATGACAGATTGTGAAAATATAGTGATTATGATTGAGATCATAAAAACATACTCAATATGAGGTAATTAAAATTGGAAGTTAAATTGTTTAGTCTTGAAGGAAAATGTTTTGAGTATTCAAAAAATAATATAAAAGATACTACAACCACAAAATGATAAAGGGTGTATTATGATGTCAAAATATCTCTATTATATAGAAATAATATTAGTAAATCATCAACTAATCATTCTTAAGTCAGCTTAAATAAGCGGCATAAGTGGTACCCATTTATAAATATTTTTAAATCATTTTCTTTGGACAGTGTATGTTTTAATGAAAAATCATCACAATTATGGGTTGTGAAAATTCCAAGGACTAGATTGCTTGTCTATGGTAAAAGGATGAAAGAGTAAGGAAGCTGGTTCCCTAAAAACAACTCACCCTATGGTGGATATTTCACAACAAAATTATAATGTAAAATCCCGATAGAAAACCATTTTTAAAATATAATCAATGTTTTTTTGGGAAATTTTGGTACTATACTATGTTTTAACCCTGCACAATGGATTTTTGTTACACTACATTATATCTAGAGGAACAAAAAAACATATATAAAAGAATAAATTAAAATAATATGCAACAAACACGAATAAAAAATAAAAATATATCTAGATTCATCATAAAGGATGTGTATATAAACTCCTATGGTATTTATAGTATTGGTGTTCAAAAAATTGGTGAATTATTATTTAAGATTATTTTAAATGCAAGTATGTATAAAAGAAAACATATGAATAATGAGTAAACATCCTTCTAAATGAGGCTTTAGATAGATGAGAAATGATATTATCCTAATAACATACCTAATTAAATAGGTTAGGTACCATTATATAACTAGATTAATGAAAATAAGATTAAAAAGTTTATATTAAGAATAAACGGAGTGTCACATAACAAATATTTGATTTGAAGAATAAAAATCATAGGTTTCCATGCAGATACTCCATGAATCCTATCAATGCTCATAATGATTTTCTAGTAATATATCCATCATATTTAGATAAATATAATTAACTATAAGAGGAATAAGAAAATTATAGTGACAATGGAAAAGATAATATTTCATATGAAGAAGAAAAAATTAATGATAGATTGCTAAAAAAACACCAATGTTTAAAATGTTCTATTTGAGAGATTTAATGAATCTTGTCACAATGATAAAGCATGTCAAAATATTCTTCTATATTAATAATTAGTTATTAAGATAATGAAGGATCTATTATCTATGAAGTATGTGGTGAAAGAAATATAGAAAAATAAGATGTAGATGTTATGATATTAATGTTGCCACAAGAAAAATAATAATCTATTTTAATATGTAAAATCATAAATAATGGATTAAATAGTAAAACATGGTTGAGATAAAAATATAGAATATTTTTTATCAATTAGATACATGAATACCCACCTTATTCCCTTATACATTTTTATTTAATTTATTCTTTTAAAATAGGGAATTGAAGTTGAAGCATGTTCTCAGGGAGATAACAAGAGAAATAGTATTGTCTATTAGTTCTAGATAGCCTAGATGAGGATTGAACTATATAATATTGATCTATCCATTGATACTATATAAAATATAATAATATTATTATCTTTTATGAAGTTTAGAAAGTGGTTTCTATCAATAATTGATAGAAAAATGAAGAATATTACATCTTGGTTTGATCTTATATTTAGTTTTCTGTACAACATACATTAGATAAGATTAAACATGATAATGATTTAAAGGTTTTTAAAACTATAAATCCCTGGGATGAATTCCACTTTTTATGTTCTCAATATATAAATCTTATATAATATATAATTAGGATACTAATTGTTATGATAAGTTATAATATGATGTGAAGGAAAGTGAAGAATGAAAACGTACATGGTAGAATTATTCATCTCATACACATTTAATTATTGTTTAAAGTACTCAAAAAACATTTTATTGAAAAGGTATTCATTTTTAAATAATTCATCCTTGGTAAAATTAAAGCAAATCATTACATAAGTTGTATAATCTAATTTGATGTCAATGGAATTGAATCATTATCTTGAAGTACATTCAAAGATGATTCCTTATACCTTATTTATTTTTTTATACATGAATGTTTTGTCATATTTATTGAAGTTATCATAGGTTTTTTAGGATTTTTTTTATTCTAAAATTTATTGTTATCAAAATATATGTCAACCTATAAAATAATTGGACAATTTATAACAAATGTAATGAGTCCTTATTTTATTTTGTATTATAATCAATTCAAAATGGATAAATTTATTTTATAAATAAAATATTATTTTTTTCTAGACCAAAGTATGGCTCATATAGACATAGAGTGAGAGGAAATATGTAACATTTTTTAAGAATTAATTTATATCCTTTTATCAAATACATTTTATTTATTTCCAATATGGTGTAGATAAAGTGAAATGAATAATTGATGAGAAAGGGGTATAATGAAAACAAAGACAAAATATATTGAAAGATCATTTAATATTCATTTACAAAAATTTTAAAGTGACTGATTATGGATCCAACATCATGTGAGTTGTATTTTTCTTTAAATAATGATTTTGAAGGCATGTCAATATGTTGATGAAGAAGAAGAAGATTCAATATGGAAATATGATGGGTGATGATGAATTTTTGAATTGTGGTCTCATAGTCACTCAAGAGATGACATGAAGAACCAATACCAAAATAATAGTAGGTCAAGTGGATATAGACACACATAGTAGGTCATCTAATTGTGGACATTCATTGTATATGTATTCAAAGAACTTTTAGTATATTGTGAACTTTATTTTATGTAATATATGTTTTTCCTATAAAGATAAAAATCACAATATTGGTGATCATGATTCTAGAAAAGTATTTATTGGTTCATGTTTTAAAAAAAGGAATAATAAAATGAAGATAATAATATGATGTTTGGGATGTTGTTGGAAGAAGTGCAGAACTAACAATATGATCTATGTAAGGAAATATATTCATATGGTATTTATTATGTAGATGAATCTATGTACCCATATAGGTTGTTATGTATGTTAATATTCACATACGAGTTTCCTATGTTAGGGAATATGTTAAGAAAAAATTACTATGACATTTTTTAATGTTCAAAAAAATAGAATTAGATATGTGATTGGTCTTGAAGATGAACTAGTCGCATATAATAATGTTCATGTTGGTGAATTGTGATACATGACTTTATGTGGAAGAAATGGTTCGTGTATGAAATATATGACTACATAGATATTCTGTTATTGTGATAATGGAACTCTTCTAATAATAATAATAATCCATGTGATTTCTATGAGTGAAGAAGGAGTGTCATTGAGTCACATATTGGGTGGAGTTACCATGAATAGAATCAACCATAAGGTTTTTATCGGATCCACCGTAGAAGCTGAAGCTTGGATATTGGCCAAAGAATAGGGAAAGAAGAATAAAAACATATTTGAAACAAAAATTAGGTTATTATCTTGTGTTGATATTAATTGATTAAATCATAACAAAGATATTATAATTCAAATAAATTAATTATATAAAAATGGATCTCAAGTCGAAAAAATCATATCAAATATGATTCTGTGAATAAAATTGATCTCTTAATGTAGATAATATCGAGTGTTAGTCATCATGAGTATAATTATTCATTATCATATTAATTAATGATCATAGGTATATAATAGAATAATAAATCATGAGAATATGAATTTATTATAATAATACTTCATAAGCATATAACATCACTGAGGTTGAAAAATGGTAAATGCATGAGTTAAATCCTTTGGAAGATGAGATTTAGAAATTGGAAAAGCTTATAAATTATGCATACACCTTTAAGACTTATCTAATTTGGAATGTATTTAGGAAAATAAATATGAATTAGATTTCATTGAATTAAGAATGAATAATTTAATGGGGAATATAAGTGAGGCAAATGAATAAAGGACTATAACTATACTTATTGGTGAAGATCGCATAATGGAGCTTTTTCAATCATGAATGAAGAAGACACGTTAGTTACTATATATTAGAACACAATTATGTGTAATTATTACTTGTGAAGTTTTTTATAATGATTATTATCTTTAGAGAAGATAATATTGATTCTTTAGGAATTCAAAATGAGAATAATACATGCTGATGATTATAGATCTATTTATAGACCATGATAGACTAGAACCAAGGGATTTGAATTTCCAATAATCATGGTAATGAAAAAATGTTTCATTAGAATGGTATTTTTATTAAAGATAATATTAAAAACATGAGAATAATTAAATGGTGTTGTAAATATTTATTATTATATATATTCTTTCATGTCATCAAAGAAGTTAGTAAGAGATGTTGTTCACTATTATTCAAGTGATAATTTTTTAGTGTCATATAGAAGGAGAAACCAAAATATGATAAAGATCCTCATATACATAATATGTTTCCAATACAAGAAGTAAGAACCAGTACAGTTCATACGAATTGAATAAATAGAGAATAGAATAATAATAATATATAAAAATAAAATATATTATTCTTTATATATGCTTTAGAGAAAGAAGATTATGATGATGAATTGGATCATTTGTCCATGAAGTTCATAATAAGAATAATTGTTAGTAGTTTTTTCAGTGTAGAAATAATATAAGGGAGTATAAGAACTTTACTTGTTTCTCTAAAGAATTTTTTGGAATATATATCATAAAAAAGAAGAAGATGTATTCTTTATAGGCCACTATGTATGTAATAGTGTAAGGAGAAGACACCAGAAACATTCAAATAATAATTATATGGTGTAAGAGGCACCTATGATAGAATTAGAACTGAATCACTATCATATAATATATAATCTAATGCAGGATTCAAGGATATATCTTGCCTATTTTTATCTCACATAATTTATTCTATTTGGTTTTGTAATCATGGATAATTTCCCAATTTCACCCCCGGGATAGCCTTTTTTATTGAATTTTGAACCTTATAAATCGACAATCCACTTTTTGTGTGTGTGTGATGAAAACCAAAGGGAATGTTATATAATTATAGAATTAATATCATATCTATTAAATTAAATTTAATGATAAAATGATAAAATTGATATAATAATTGAATAACATTGACTCACCCCCTTGTCACTAATGAGTATAATCAAAGTGATCCTAATAATCTACTCGAGTATGATGGTGTGATTTTAATTTAAATCAACCCAAAATAAAATATTTTACTAAGACTACCTATTGAATAACCAAAGTGGAATTAGTGTAACTAAATAAATATTAGTAGAATTTTAGTAATAAGGCACTTATTCACCCAATTGTTTCACCTTGTGGATCCCATTTTTTTCTTAATAAGAATGATTGATCTATGAAGTTGTTCATATATTTATAGGAAATAAATGAAATTAAAATAAATAATAAGTATCCTCTACCTCATATTGATTAATATGTTGATCAAATTAAATGTGATTAATATTTTTCAAATATTTATCTCTATTATGGGTATCATTTATTATGACTAATGAGGGAATATATTCTAATAAAGTAATTTCACATGAGGTATAGACACTATGAGTTTATAGTAATTACCATTATATTGAAATATGAAAAATATATTTTAATGGGTATGATAAATAGTGTATTAAAATATTATCTTGGTTATTTCATTATATTTTTTATTGATGATATCATGGTATACACTGAAATCTATAAATATCATAAAGTAAATTTTAGAATCATTTTTAAAAATCTTATAGGGAAGGAGTTATATAGTAAATTTAGTAGGTGATAATAATGGATTCATGAAGATTTTTTTCCTACACACATGGTCTCCATAGACGGAATTTCAATTATTACTTTAAGGGAAATTTTAGTTAAATAATGTACTATATAGATAAGATTAATTGAGGTACATAGTTTCCTTGGATTAACAGGTTACTATAGACACCTTGTTTAAATTTTTTCTTAATTAGATAACATATTAACCATGTTAACATATAAAGAGGTAATGTTAATTTACATATAATCATATAAAGTGGGATTTAAATAATTAAATAGGATATTGGTCAGTGAAATAATATTTAAATTACTGTAGGGAAGGGTTAGTTTTGTGATATACAATGATGCATCGAAGAAAGGGATCAGATGCATCCTTATACAGAATGATAGAGTTGTTTATTATGAATCCTTATAATTAAATTCACATAAAAATAATTATCCAACCCATGATCTTGAGTCAGAGTATATAATATTTACCTTGAAATCATGGAGTAATTATATATATACTGAAATACATGAGATATATACAGAAAAAAATGTTTGAAATACATATTTTCACAAAAAAAGTTCAACATGAGACAATGAAAATGGATAGAGCTACCATAGGATTATGATATAACAATAAAATACCACCCTAAAAAGGAAAATAAGGTGTCTAATTTATTAAGTAGGAAATTTTGTGGGGTTGTGACTGAAATGAGGATTGAGTAAGATCCAATACTCATGGATATTATAATATTGGATATAAGAAGCATTAGAGAAGGGAGAAAATAGTCATTTATAAAATGATTTCGAACCATATTTACTAGGGAACATAGAAGTGACCTACATTGATGATAAGTGTTTAAAAAAAATGAATATCATTAATGATGAGAAATTGGAAGACATTGTTTATTAATATGGTGTGCTAAAATTCTGAAAGAGGCCATGTGTTCTATAAATACCTTAACTGGGGAGTGAATTAAATTATAAATCATATAAATAAAATTTCTCTATACACCATAGTAAAACCAATATATACATGGATTTAAAGAAATATTTTTATGGGATGATATGGTGAGGGAAACCAAAAACCATGTATCAAGATGGTTGGTTTTTTAATATGTAATGGTCTCAAGAGAACATATAAATGGATTTATGAAACCTATCTCTCTTCATATGTTGAATATGAAAGATATTACAATGAAACTTTTAACTATATTTATATATAATCTAAAAATAAATGATTCCATATGTGTTATTATCGATCAAATTACAAATTCTTCACATTTACATTCTATAATGGAGGATTTACATGTTGATCACCATACATGAATATATATGAATGAAGTTTTGAGACTTCATGGTGTATAAATTTCAATTGTATCTAATTATGACCCATGTTTTAAATAAAAACTTTGTAAATTACTTAAGAAGTGTCTTGACACTGAGCTATATTTGTGAACTAATTATCATCCTCATACAAAAGGATAGTCTGAAATAACTATTCAAATATCATTAGACCTATTAACATCATTTTCAAAATACTTTCATGGTACATGGGGTCAATATTTACCTTGGTGGTATTTTCTTAAAATAATATCTTGCATTAAATAATAGAAATTGAATAGTATGATGCATTGTATAGGAAAATATTTCATACACTAACTTTCTGGGATGGAGTTGGTGAAAGGAATCTATTAGGCCTCGAACATATTGATGAGATAATAATGAAATTAACAAATATTAAAAGTTATGTAAAGTAAGCTTAAAGTATAAAAAAATACATGATGATAACCAACGGAAGGATACGAAATTTCTAGAAGGGGTCATATTTTCTTGAATGTATCTCAAAGGTAGTTATAAGGTTTTGTAAGAAGGGTAAACCATGTCTTAGGTACTTATCTCATTGTCGAGCGCATCAAATTATATGTTTATTTTTAACAAGAATTTCTGCAGTATAGAAGAAACCCTAGGTCGTCTCTCAATGGAGGCTTAGATCATTAATTTAAAAAGAGTGGATTGATTATGAAAGTAGAATGGGAATGAGGTTTTGTAAAACATTTGTGTTTGATGATTGAAGATGAAAATAGAAAATAAAAGTGATAAAACAAAATAGGAATTAACATAATTAATTAAGCGTGATCAACCTGGGGTACTCTCATGATGTTCATCCTTCATCACTTCGTGATATAGGGTTAAGATCTTTTAATCCCTGGTTTGTAAAACCTAGAACCAAAATTTTAATGAGTTTATACTATGATACCTCCTAGGGTTTAGTCAAAAACACACAATGATTCATCGGACACCACCGATGATTTTGGTGATTTTTGTTCGACTTCATAAATGAAACTCACCAAGGAAACACATGAAGAAGTCGATGTGATGTCAAGGTTTGTATATTATTACTTTGTGATACCATGACATAAGTTTACATGGCCTTGACAGTGCTTATTTGAGTTCAATTGACCAATATGAACCACACAAACACTGTAATTGAATGAGGGTAGAAAAAGGGATGAACAGTTTGTGAAACATCACATGAAAGGGTACCTCCAAACATGACATTTGAGTTTGAGTATAAAATACCATTATATAACTCAATTAAATTAAAAGAGAGGATGAATAAAAACAATATACAACATGTAATTAAAAAGTTCATTCAAAATAATAAAAACATGAATCTTGGGATTACATCATGTTTCTCTCCGGGTGATCATAAGGGGTTTAGAAACCCATGGGAGGGGAGGAAGAGAAAGATATTGAGGTATAACTTCCCATAACCTCCATAACTTAAAATATTTGCAGGTGGACCCCTTTGGGACTCCAAAATGGCAGCACCTTGGCTCTGGTTAGAACTCTCAAATGGGAATCGCAAGGTGCCATTTTATAGGAATATTAGAAGGTGGTTTTGGGCACACATATTTCGTCAATCCACTTGTACCATGCATTTCAGAAATTAGACAATTGAATATCCCTTTTAACAAAACTAGAATGTTATATCCCCACTTCCTGAATATCGCCTTTGAAAGTTTGGAATCAATTATACAAGTGAATTCGGAGATATGGATAGATTACAGAATGCCACTTTTGACTTCGCACATATTTGGTGTTCTGGACAGATCAGGTTGGTTGGGCCCATTGATGGAAGAATGGGCCATGTTTTCCATCATAAGAGTTGTATCCCATTAACTTTTGGACTATAACACAAAAATATGATCCCATTTGGATGCAAATAATTTTCTAAATAGGAAAAAAAGTGGATAGATCTTCATGGATCCATGCAATTTTGGCCTATTTTTCTTCCACATCATCATGGGCCCTCCAAATAAACTCCACCTACAATATAATTATCAAATCAAGTAACAATGACCTTTTTAATAGTGTTAAACACAAAATAATTGAATCAAAAATGGAGTAATTTTTTTTTATTCTTTTAATTTTCAATACAAAACCAGTTTAATACATTGGTATAAGGGTGAAATAAAACAGTAAATCGTTGTACGATCAGGTATATCAGACATTTTTATATTCTCGAATGAATTAGATATGTGTATTTCCATTTAGAAATGTGACCAATCCATATTAAATTTCATGATGTGTTCCATATCTATTTATCGAGGAAGTAAATGTTGGACCCAAAAAATATACTCACCTCCAAATAAGTATAATTAGATCTTGATCTATCTCATTAGGAATATCCCATCTGAATTGTTAACATAAGAGAAAAGGAGTTCTAAAATTAGAATACTTGACTCATAAAGTTACTTTAAAAAATAATAAGATTAATGAATCAATATGGGAACATGAAGAAGTTATGATGAATAACCACCAATATTTTATTTCTGATTTGAAGTTATGTAAATTTTGTAGATTCATGTTTTGAAGGGTGGAGAATGTAACATCCTAGATTTAATTAAAGTTTGTTATTCATTATAAATAAACTATAAAATAATTTTCATAGAATTATTAAATATTATGGTTAAAAACTAAATTTTATAATTTTATAATTTTATAATTATGAAATTAATTTCATTTTTTAATTAATACTATCAAAAATATCTTTTGGTTAATTTTTGAGATGTTTTAGAAATAATTGATTTTTAGGTAAATAGTGAGACAATTGATTTTACAAATATTGTCACCTTTATAGAATTATTAGGATATTATAATGAAATGAATGCTTATGAAAAAAAATATCTAAAAAAATATATTTTCAATAAGTAATATAATTCATCTAAAATGGTATTTTCTAACTTATTAATATATGTCTAACATTTTGAAAATGAATGTAATGTCTTTATTCTAATAAGACCTTTTTTTGATTTTTATCTATTAATTATTTATTTAAAAGTTTCATTTTAGTTTTAATTTTGTTTAAAAGAAAAATAAGAATCCATTTATCTAACATAATCCAATTAATTTTTTGATAATCAACAATATAAATTATTTTGGTATAAAATCATTCTTATTCGTAAGCAGGATTCTTTTTTAAAACAGTTTTTCATTGCATTTTGTGAACATGTATTAAAATAAGTTTCTTCCACTTATTATAATTGAATATTTTAAAATTAGTTCTATATTTTGAATTAAAATAAAAATATTAGTTAATAAGATCAAATTAATTTTTGGTTATAATGAGCAATGACTATAGTTAAAATTTATCACCTCATTTAAGGGTAAAGTGAGATAAAAGGGTCAAAATTAAAGGATAAGACTTCAAGAAAAAATGATAAAAAAATATTAAATCTCATTGGTTTTTTTATTTCAACCATGAACTTATACTCTAATAAATGGAAATTTGGATTCACGTGACTTGGGTAAGACGTAATTTATATAATAAAGAATCAAATAATCTCATGTTTCTCACCCACCTCACTTATAAAAGGGAACCTTATATCCTCTATCATCCAAACTTATTTAGTGATTTATCTCAATAAATACCTTACCAAATATATTCCAAACATTATTATCCACATCCTATAGGATTTTATCTTCCCAAAATACCACTCAAAGAAGGATTAATGTTCCAGACAATAGATATTACCAAAAGATTAGGTATATGTTATTAATGTCATTTTTCAAGTTCCGTTCTTATTAATAATCTTATATATCATCATTAAGATTTTTAAAATAATTTAATCAGTATATTTACACTACTGATATTTTTTCATGTTAATGGTACATCCTTTTTCTATCTAACCTCTATATTTTACAAAATGAAAACATAACTCCTGAGTACGTATGGACTACCATCTCCATGTAGCGGTGTAATTCATTTTTCATCAACATCGTCTCATATGGAAGATTATAAATATGTAATTAATGAATATATATTATATAATTATTATTAAGGAAATATAATATATCATATACCTTATTACCCCTGCATCCATTTGAAAATGATAACATCACCCGTGTATATATGTGGACAACTCCCGCCATGAAGAAATGTGATTCATTTTTCTATCACCCCATTTCATGGATTATGTTAAAATTATATATATATATATATATATATATATTAAAAATAATATTAATGAAGTTATTATCATTATTTATATGATGGAACCATTTTCTAATGCCTTTAACCACATTCAATAAACATAAGTAATTTTGGTGAAACTAACTGAACAACCTTAAGTGGTATTTGTAAGAAATAACTATTCAATTAATGGGTGTAAAATAATTATAAAAGGTGAATAAATAATATAATATAGAAGTGAACTGTTAAAAATATGTAATTTAGTAAATTTAGTTTTATTATTTCTGAAGATATATCACGTTTGACCAAAGGAAATCAAGGTATGATTTTTTCATCTTAATTTATCTCTACTAAGATATGTCTTATATCATACACTTAATTTCCCTAATATAGTTTTTATACTTCCCCTTTACATATTATAAAATTAAATCAACTTTACTCAAGATATTTTATGTTTTAAATATGGTTTTATCTATTGAGTGTTTGGATTCAAATGTTATTATGTCAGTAAAAGTTTATTTTAAAATCATAAAAATATTCAGGATTATTCATGTTTAGATTTAAATTGGAAGAATTATATGATCTTTGAATTATTAAACCCCATACAGTTAATTCTCAACTACTTATTTTTATTTTTTCTATTTTTTTTGTTTTCGCTTCTCCTCTCTTTGGTGCTAAATGAATTAAATAATGTTATATAAGAAAAATGACCCTTATTTTCCCTTTGGGGATGGAAAAATTTCTTATTCATGTGAATGTTTTCTAAAATACTTCATAAATTTTATTCTATATTCTCTAATGAATGGGTAAAGTCATTTTCAAAAATAAAGGACTTTACTTTTGATATTTTATAAAATTTTATTTTTAATTATTACTAAATGGGTTGTTTTATAATTTCATTACCAAAGTGTGAAATGAATGTTCATTCTAACATATACAATGTGAAATGATTTTATCTTTACTATAACTATTTTTATTTATCAATATTCTTCTACATGTTTCAATGGTTTTTCATTGAAAAATATTTTTCCATTTTAATGATTTTTTTAAAATTAAAATTAATAATGTATTATTTTCTAGGCTGGGTGAGGATGGTTTTTAATAGAATCAACCGTGGAAGATTTTGGGATACTAAGGTTTGGGTATATTAATGGATTCTATAAGAGATAATATCTCTAACCTCTAAAATATCCTTCCGGGTTGTTTCCTTAACTATGTGGGTGATGATGTCCAATATTTTGGTTCTATAGAGAGGGAATCCCAGAACATGCATCATTGATAGGAATTCAAGGCCAATAATGTGGAACCTGTGAATCAAAGGATTTTCATAACTCTAAAGGATGGGGATTATTGAAGGGATCATAAAAAACATGTCATTGATTGAGTATATGTGAGAAAAGATGTGATTATTATAAGATTAGTTTAATGTAGGTACTTTAACATTGGATGAGTTGTTCTTCCAAAAGGTAAGCATCCATGGGACATGGGGATATTATCCATCATCTATCCTCAATTTGGGGTTTTATAAACTAGTGGAATTAGGTTTTATTATTTTCAAATTTGGAGTTCATATTTTAATAATATAGATTGGGTTTATGGCATATTCTCTTATAAATAAGGTTTTATTTTTAGTTAGGAATAGATTTTTTTTCTATCCTTTTGAATTAAATATTTTTCTACCCTATGTCTATGTGAAATTTTTTTGGTTTAAATTGGATCTTGTTGAATCCTCAAATTTTTTAGTCAAATTTTATACTGCCAACACTTTCAATCATTATTTTTCAAAATCACAACATATATTATTAAAAAATAATGTTTTACAAAATTTATATTTCTTAATCCTTTTAGAATTTTTTTAGAAATGACTTATTCTACCATATGGAGAAATATTTCTAATTGTTGAATATTAACTTACACTTTGACTAACATATGATCCATAAAACTAACTAATTACTAGTCCATCAGACTGCTAAAATTCCAATCCATCAAATTTAAAAAATTCCATTCCATCAAAATTACAATAGTCCAGTCCATCAGATTGACAAAATTATAGTCTATTAGAATTATGATGTTTAGTCTATTAGTATGAATGATTTTATTCTATTAGTGTGATTATGTTTAGTCTGTAAGTGTGAATGAGTTTAGTTTATTAGTGTGACTAATTTTAGTCTATCAGTGTCACTAATTTTATTCTGTTGGTGTGAATGAGTTTAGTCTATCAGTGTGATTGGGTTTATTTTATTAGGGTGACTATGTTTAGTCAATTGATGTGACTGAGTTTATTCTATAAGAGTGGTTGAGTATAATCCATAGGAGTGACTTAGTCTAGTCCATCAGAGTGGCCTAGTTTATTCCATAGTATTAACGAAGTCCATTCCATCAGATTAATGAATTCCATTCCATTGGATCAATCATCTCCACTCTATCAAACTAACCATGTTTTTATCCATTGTATTAAACACAATTTACTCCATAAGAATAATAATGTTTATAATCAGAATATCATAATTATTTCTATGAGATAGAATACTTTTTACATCATTGTAATGGTTTTATAAAAACAACATTGAATGAAGATGTAGATACTGATTTTTCAAGATGGAGGTCATCTAAGGCCATTGCAACCAACTTCAAGAATCATGAAAATTGAAATTTGGAGGTGTTCCTATAAATAAAGGTGAATTTGAGAATCTAGGAGATGACATTTTTTTTGTGAGCTGATGTGGAATGGATCGGACCGATATGGTTTATTCCTTTGCTGAAATCAGGGGTTTGAGGTTTTCCGGGAGGTCAAGGTGACTTATCCTCAACAATTTTCCAAATTTCTAGTTTTTTGAATAGTTTTTCTAGAATTTTGAGGCATCTAATAGTAGGTGTACATTGTTTCCAGAATTTTGATACATCCAATAGTAGGTCTACAGTGTTTCCAGAATGGTGAGACATCCAACGGTAGTTGTACAGTGTTTCCAGAATGGTGATACATCCAACAGTGGTTCTATAGTGTTTCCATAATGGTGAGACATCCAATAGTATTTATATAGTGTTTCCAGAATGGTGAGTCATTTCCAACAGTTTTTCAAATTTCTAGATTTTTCTAGATTTCCTAGTTTTTCCCTTTTGACATATCTCTTTGACATAAAATGAGTTGAATACCATATTTAAGTGTGTTTGAATCTATGTCAAGGGCTATAAATAATATCATTGATTTTATGACAATCCTAAGGCTTTTAATTGGTCAAATCATGTGGTTTAATGTGATATAAATTAATTAAAATTCTAATCCATTCCAAATCATCTTAGATTCAGATTTAATCCTTCAAAGTTAGGCACCTTACCTTATTTCATTCCTTCTTCTTTCTCTAGGTGTGAGTCGGCCCAAGACTTTATTCCCATAAGAGTGGTGTGATTGAACTATAATCCCTAGATTATTTTCCCTTGAATTTCTTCCTACTGTATGTGAACCCCTTGTTTTGGTGCAGCTATAAAGTGTCGATCCGGCTTCGATATAAGGTATGTTCTACCTCTATCTTCTGGTTTCCTCAATCTATTTCATCCTAAGTCTCTTTTCCATATAATGGCCTATAATATCCATGTTTCTAATCGAAACTTCTTGGGTGTCGGTTGATGTGGTCTTGCCCCGACATCCTTAGGTGAATGTAGTTATTGCAGGAGAGGTGATAGTGGTCTTTTTTGATTGACCCATTCTCATGAAAAGAACATTGGAATCCTTTTTTGGTTGGTGAATTGTGGCTTCTCTATTTTTCTTACAAGTATTGAGAGAGTTAGCATGATTTATCCCACTGAATCACAATGAAATTGACATAATAAATATTTGAACTAGATTAAATAATTCCTTTCAATCATATGTTATTGCCCCTTGATTTGTTAGATAGTGTGATATCTATACCTTACTATTTCTCATGTTGTTCTTAATGGAAATTGGTAAAGAATATAAATCCAAAATTAATTGTAAATTAATTTTCTAAATATAAAGATGCATGTAAATGAATCTGGTTATTGTTGTAATTTTATTTTAATCAAATTAATGTATAGGAGCATTTTTAATTGAATTTATTGATAAACCTGAATCATGTTGATTCTTTTTGATTAAAAAATGTCAAATTAATTGTTTATTTAATTTTTGATAGCTATGATCGCTTGCTAATTAGGTTTCCCATAGTTGGAACCAACTAATAATAAATCAGCTAATTCAAGATGAATTAAAGAACTAGTTGTTTGATAAAAGATATTTCCTATTAGATTTTAGAGTTACCCTCTTTCTTGTAAATTCCAAGAGCCTTATGATTTGGAGCATTGAGTTCTCAGTATGTATGAAGTCTAGATGCATTGTTTAAGGGCCAAGAGCCTCATTGATATGGTGTTTGTTTCCAACCACTTGTGTTGTTTTATGAGCCTGGGATGGTTGAGACTAGAAGGATATTGTGGTATATGGGGTAGGGAGGCCTAGTGGTTATGGAGGAAGTTAACGCCTAGAGTGTAAAGATACATCATTTTATGCATATGGGTGTTGGGGAGGACACTGGAGACGATGAAAAGGGTTGAAGCCAGGCTTACTCGGTGTTTCTATTATTTGGTGTTTGTTTTTTTATTTTATATACTTTCCCCACTGCTTGAGGTAGAGGGTATTGCTTACCCTCCTTCTAAAAGAGGAGAATAAACATGGGGTATGCCATGTGCTTTTCATGTATATATTCTTAAGGAATTATGGGTCTACACTTCTCTTATGGGTGGAAAAGGCTCGATGAGTACTTCATCTACTCACCTTTTCAGAACCTTGTGTTTGGTATCTTAGAATGATTTCTTAAAATACCTATAATTATGGAAAAGTTTTAATGATTTTAATAAATGATTTAATAAATAATTTTGAACCCATGGGGTTGGATCTTGCTGGGATGTAATGTTGTGGTTACTTCTGAAGATATGTGGACTCGGTGTGGTTATGCTTAGAGGGCATGGGACTTTGTTGGAATGATAATTTAATGTAATGTGGAAATGTTAATGGTTGATTAATGGTTAAATAATTAATTAACATAAATTTAATTTGATTAAAAGGGATAAGATGTTTTAATAAATCTCTTTAAATGGTTGTGTGCTTATAGGATATCTAGTCTTAGTAGTGGCGGATGGGAGTCTGAGAGATGTTAGCTGCAGTTGTGTATAAGACTAGGATTTTTCTATAGTGTGGTTGTGAGATATATTATATCAGGTACTTTTTATGTTTCTATACACTACCTCACCATATCATTTAGGGTGACTAACCCCCTGGGGATTCTGATCCCTAGGGGTGTTTTTTCCAATATCCTAATGAGAGGATGGATGACTGACTTCCCCCTTTGGCCCCACTCTCTCCTCTTGGAAGTTACTTGTGCTATTATTCATGGCTATTAGTTTTCCCTATATATGTGTGTAGAGGGTTATAATGTCTTGTGGTTATTTCACACACATATATTCTAGATATAGTTTCCTATGGACTACTATAGGTATAATGTGTATATGTTGTGATGGATTGAGGATCATTACTCAATGTATGGGATTTAGTGGATTGAGGTGTAAAACTCGATGTATGATACACATTATGTGGGTTGTGGTGGATCCCATAAACTACTTGGTTACTTCTGGTTGTTTTTATGGTGTAGTGCTTTCCCTTGGTGTCTACAGGAAATCCTTTTGTTGCACGAGGTGAAGGTTGTGGTGCTCGCCCAGCTGTCTTCGGGCCAGCCTTTTTGGAGAGAGATGTCTTAGGACGTTTGATATTGGGGAAAAGAAGAAAAATAGTGGGGAAGTGGTAGCAGGGTACCCTTGATATTATTTATTATATTATATATTATTTTATGTGATACTTGGTGAGATTAGCCATAGTGTGGCTAGAAACTTAGTATGCCTATTTAGGTGACGATTTGGTTTCACTTGTTGTTCACTATGATTTATCATGATTTCTTTACTTTTTCATGAGAGGCTTCATGGAGGATCCTACTGAGTATACTATTATATCCACCCTATGTTATATAAACAGTTTTATTTAGGTCACTTGAAGAAGGTTGGATATTAGTCTAGTTACTACTAGCTTGGAGTTGTAGGATCTGTTCAGGATTCTGTGTCACTGCCGTTTTATTTTCTTTTGGTACTTGCATTTTTTTCCTTTTGAGTTGTAGTATTTCTTGCATGACATTACATATGTGTAATAGGGTTTCTTTTTATATAATAGTTTGAGCTATATTTTTTGGTGTATTCCTTATATCTCTCTTTCGCATGTGTTCTCTTATAGGGTAATGCCTATCATCTTTGTGCTTATTATACCCTCGGTGCTAGTTTCCAACCTAGGGCCTAGTGGAGGTGGGACTCAGTGGTCATTATCTCTCATCTCACATTTTCGGTTCTAGGGGGAATACTTTGTGGGGAGGGAGTTTTGATAGAGTGGTAACATAGGTTATGGATGAGGTATATGATGGAGTTAGGAGTTAGGCATAGTTCATGTTTCAAGGGATGGTAGGGAAACAATATCATCCAAGTTTAGAAATCACTATAAACACTAGAGACCATCTGATACATAGGTATTTAGGACCCCCTATTATCTGAGGCATATACCTTTAAGTTTATAATGTCTACTAAACAAAGTGATGTTGGTTACAGGGTAAAGACTTTGGAAAGGATCGTGCATCATTCTTATTTGTGCTTGTGTTTGAATGGGTAGAACTTGGGATAGATTAACCTAAAAATAATAAAAGAAAAAAATTAATTAATGTTAAATTTTAACATATTTTAGGTTTAAGAGTTCTAATTGTTTTTCCTTTTTTAGGTATGGATCAAGTTCGACATCCTCATCAGGTTTTCACCAAAGATATCCAGTAGGTTTCTCCAGCAGATCACCGCAGAGTAGAGGTTGACGATGACAACACTTGGAGGAGGGAACTCTAAGAGTTTCAGTACCATAGTCTACAAAAGTAAAAGGAATATTTTTTATATTTATTCATGGAGGAATGGTTGAAAAAGGTTTATATGTCTTTTAGTTCGATCTGTGCTTGGAAGTAGCACTAGGTAACATTGTTTATGATAATTCTACATGGGGCAGCAAGGTAGTGGTGGTTCTTGTTCCTCGGGGATTGTGAGGAGTCGGCAGTCTCATGGGAGAAGTTCTGAGAGCAGCTCAGAGCCAAGTTTCTTTCTTCGGTTGTAAAGGAATCTAGTATCTAGGAGCTACTTACCCTTTGGTAGGGAAGCTATGGTGTGTGATAGTTCAGGATCAATTTCCATAACCTTTTGTGATATACTTAGGACCTTTTTCCAGATGATGAGGCTAGGGTGAAGAATTTCGAGGAGGATTTTCATCCAGAGATTCACTGCCAGTTCACCCCATATATGCTGATGACATATATCAAGGTGTTGGTGAAGGCAGGGGTCATTGAGAGAACGTTAACCAGAATCAGATCATCATGAGAGGGGAGTCGTCAGGATTCCCCACGAAGAAGAGTTGTGGTCTGGGGTACATGATTTTTAGGGTAGGAGAGTTTCCATTTGGTTGGGGGTAGGTCCCAGGCCTTACCATCTCAATTAGATAGGGGTGTTGGTTCTCAGGCCTAGGCCAAGGGTTTATGAACTTGTTTTTATAATTGAGGTTGAGGTCATCAGCAATGAGAGTACCTGACCTTTCAGAGCAGTCAGTTTTGCATTAGGTGTTCCACTTCAGGTTCCTCTGTTGAGGCACTTCCAGTCGAGGCAGCAACCGTAGGTTTCACCATCTTTTGATCAGTAAGGAGAAAATGGGGAAATAGAGGATAGCCAAATTATACTCCCCATCATCATAGAGCAAAGCATGGCTATGTTGGTGGTTGTTATCATGGTCAAAGAGTTCATGGAGAAGGTCATTGTCAACTTCATGCTTTAGCGTTGCCAGCACCAGGTGATCCAGACGTCGTTCGAGGTACCCTTTTCTTTTTTTCTACTTAGTTTTATTCCTTTCTTGATTTAGGAGTGATGCACTGCTTTATATCACCTTCCCTTGTCCATTCTTTAGGACTTGAGGTAGAAAGACTTCTGGTTCCCTTGGCGTTGACTACACCAGTTGGAGGTTGAGCTAACTTTATTGAAGTATATAGAGACTACGATCTAGTTTTGGGGTAGTGCTACTCTTGGGGAGATTTCATATGTTTAAAAATGCAACCATATGATGTCATATTCATCATGGATTTTTTGTATTCAGTGCAGGCTATTGTGTATTGCTTCTGGAGGCATTTGGTGTTATTTGATGTTGATGGAGAGTTAGCAGTGTCTATTGGCGAGCAAGACCCCCAGATGGGTCAGAGGCATGTTCTTTACTTATCATCCTTTATGGATAAGCTGATGTTGAGTTCATGAAAGGTTCAGTGGTCAGAATTTCCTAGGGTCATTGAAGAGTACCCTAATATCTTTCCAGAAGAGGTTTTAGTGTTACCCCCTCGACGATAGATTGATTTTGGGATCAAACTACAGCTAGTAATATCTTCTATATCGATGTATCTGTATATTATAGCACCTTATGAGTTGAGATATTTGTGTATATTGCTTGATAGTATATTGTAGTGTAGTTTTTTTTCGGACAAGTGTGTCACTGTGGGGTGCACCAGTTTTGTTTGTGAAGAAGGCTGATAGCAGTTTGTAGTTGTATGTTTATTATCATCACTTAAACAAAGTGATAGTGAAGAAACTCTATACTCTTATATGGATTGATGATTTTTTCAGTCAATTGAAGGGTTAAAGTTTGTTTTCAAAGATCAAAATTTGGTTTGGGTATCATCAAATACGTGTGAAGGATGAGGATATTCTGAATACTTCTTTCCATTGCCTCCATGGGCACTATGAGTTCTTGGTCACGTCATTAGGTGTGATGAATTATCTATTTGTGTTCATGGGGTTGATGAACTATGTGTTCTATGAGTTCCTGGATAGGTTCATGGTAGTTCTCATCGACGGTGTCCTTGTGTACTCTGCATCTGAGGAGGAGCATCCAGAGCATCTGCATATTATTTTGGGAGTTCTACATCGATAGTATCTATTTGGGAAGTTGTTGAAGTGTGATTTTTGGGATCAAGAAGTCCACTAATTAGGGAATTTTGTATCCCAGCAAGGAGTAACTATGGATTTTTCAAAGATAGAAGAATTTGTGTCATGGTCAACCCCGATGACAGTGGCAGAGGTGAAAAGTTTCCTTGGTCTCCCATGATATTACAGGAGGTTCATAGAAAATTTCTCTTAGGTTGCGACTCCTTTGATAATTTTGAATAAGAAGGATCAGACCTTTATGTGAACTTATTAGTGATAGGAAGCTTTGGAGTATCTGAAGAATAATTTGGCTAGTGCTCTAGTTCTTTGTCTGCCAATAGAGGGAGTTCAGTTTGATGTTTTTTGCAATGATTTGTGTCTGGTGTTGGGCTGCATTCTGATATAGTAGATATATGTTTTTTCTTAGGGGTCTCGGAAATTTGTGTCCCCATGAACATAACTATGCCACCCATAATCTTGAGTTAGCGGTAGTGGTGTTTTTTGTGAAGTTGTGGAGACATTACCTCATCAGTGATCACTTTATAGTTTTCACCAATCATAATAGCCTAAGGTATGTTTTCTCCCAGTGTGACTTGATCTTGCAACTACATTGATGGATGGATTTATTAGAGGACTGTGACTTTGAAATATCATATACACCTGGTAAATGGAATTTTGTGGTCGATGCATTGAGTAGGAGGTCACGTAATGATGCAGTGCATGAATCAGGTTATTCTTAGATGGTTATGGAAGAACATTCAATGTTACATATGGATATGGGAGAAGTTGGGTGGAGAGGTTGTCTTTTATATATGAAAATGCAGACATATTTGGTGTAGTAGGTGGAATATTCTCAATTGGGGGATCTTGATGTAGAGATCTGGAGAGACCGAGTTATTTGTGGTGAGGTCCCTGAACGTTGGTCTAAGGATAAACAACACCAGGTGTTGTTTCAGGGAAGGATTTTTGTTACTTTGGAGATGCGATATATGGTTCTCATTGAGTTCTATAGTTTACCTTTAATGTTACATATAGGTGTGATGAAGATGTATTGAGCTTTGAGGAGTCAATTTTGGTGTCCTGGGTTGAAGAATGCATTTTTAGAGTTTGTGTCTCAATATTTGGTTTGACAGAAGGTGAAGGTCAAGCACTGTGTTCCCTATGGTTTTCTTCAGTCATTAGATGTTCCTCCGTGGAAGAGGGGTGAAATCTTGATGGACTTTGTTACCATTTTACATCGAGCTTAGGGACGCTATGATCTTATATGGGTGGTATTGGATCATTTGATGAAATTATCCCACTTCATAGTGATCAAGGAGTCGATCTGAGTAGAGTTTTTTTCAAGGTAGTATCTGGAGTAGGTGGTGAGACTACATAGAGTCCCGAGGATGATCATTTATGATAAATATACTCATTTTACCTTCAGGTTATGGATAGGTCTCTAGCATGCTTTTGGATCTTAGCTATTTCTTAGCACTACTTTTTATCTGTATATGGATGGTCAGACAGAGCAGACCATCAATAATCTTGAAGACATGGTGTGATCTTATGTACTAGATTTTGGAGGTTTGTGGATGAGGCACTTAACCTTGGTAGATTTCACTTACAATAACAGATTCTACTCCACCATTGATATGGTGATATTTGAAGCCTTGTATGTCTGACCTTTCTATTCTTTATTGTTTTGGACTGGGGTCGGATAGTCAACAATTCTCAGGCCGAAACTGGTACATAATACAATAGATATGGTTCAGGTGATTCATGAGAGGATGAAGGCAGCACAGAATCATCATAAGTCATATGCTGGTCATAGGAGGATACCGCTAGAGTTCAATTTTTGGGATCATGTGTTTCTGAAGGTGACTCCCCATCATGGGTAGTGAAGGTTTGGTCTTGGGGGTAAGCTTTCTCCTCAGTTTTTGGGCCTTTAGAGGTGTTGGATCGAGTCGGATTCATGGTGTATCGGGTAGCACTTCCCCCACATATGAGTTGGATACATGCTTTTTTTCATGTGTCGTAGCTCCATCCTTATCTTTATGATGACTCTCAAATCATTGATTAGTGATATATCGATTTTAACTATGATGTGACCTTTGAGGAGTGACCTATAGAGATACAGGAACACAAGGAGAAGGTGTTGTGCAAGCATGTTATCCACTTGTTTTGTGACTTGTGGAGTCATGGTGGCATGGAGGAGAGTACCTAGGAACATGAGTCGTATATACGTGCTCAGTACCCCAAGATTTTTTATGTTTATTTCTTTTCTTGTAATTATGATCATTTTCGGTTGTATACCTTTCATTTTTATGATATGGACTTCTCTTGTTTCTTATTTTGGATTTCTCTATTTTGAGAGGTGTCTCCACCAGGAGAGTGGTCAGGGGATTTTTATAGTTTTTGGATGGTTTTTTTATGTCTCTTTGATGAAGCGGTTGATCTCCTTTGGTGGAAAGATACTTGATAGGTATCCCAAAGGGTGGTTTTTAATACCATTTTTTCTATTTACTCTATGGTTTGGTTTTGGATTCTCAAGGATGAGAATGTTTTAAGAGGTATCTTATGTAATGTCCCAAACCTATCTAGTCCATTAATTTGTGGAAATCTAGTATTTGAGGTGTTCTGGGAGGTCAAGGTGACTTATCCCCAATACTTTTCAAATTTTCCAGTTTTTTGAAAAGTGTTTCAAAAATGGCGAGACATCTAACAATAGGTGTACAGTGTTTCTAGAATGGTGATACATCATATGGTAGGTCTATAGTGTTTAAATAATGGTGAGACATCTAACGGTATATGTACAGTGTTTCCATAATATTAAGACATCTAATAGTAGGTCTGCAGTGTTTCCAGAATGGTGAGACATCCAATGGTATCTCTACAGTGTTTCCAGAACGGTGATTCATTTCTAACAATTTGTCAAATTTCCATATTTTTCCATATTTCCCAGTTTTTTCCTTTTTACATCTTTATTTGATATAAAATGAGTTGAATTCCATATTTAAGTAGGTTTGAATCTTTTTTGAGGGCTATAAATTATATCTTAGATTTTCTAAGAATCTGGAGGCTTTTAATTAGTCAAACAAGGTGGTTTAATGTGATCTATATTAATAGAAATTCTAAGCTTTTTTAAATCATGATAGTCTCAGATCTAATCCTTCAAAGTCTAGAACCTTCCCTTATTTCATTACTTCTTTTTTCCCGTAATGTGAGGTGCCCTGATACTTTCTTCCCATAGGATTGGTGTTATCGAATTGTAATCCTTAGATTGTTTCCCCTTGAAGTTTCTTCCTGCTACATGTGTACCCCCTATTTTAGTGCAATTATGAAGTGTCGATCCGGCTACGATATAAGGTATGTTTTGCCTCTATATTTAAGGTTCCTCGATCTGTTTCCTCTTTTGTATCTATTCCATGTACGGTAATTTGATCTCCATGTTTCTAATGGATACTTCATGGGTGTTGGTTGATGTGGTCGTTCCCCTAAGTCCTTAGGTGAATGTAATCGTTCTAGGAGAGGTGATCGTGATCTGTTGTGATTGTCTTGTTCTCATGAAAAGAACATTGGAAACCTTTTTAAGTATGGTATTCATGGCTTCTCTATTTTTCTAAAGTGAATTAGTAGAGTTAGCATGATTTATCCCACTAAATCACAATGAAATTGACATAATAAATATTTGAACCATATTAAAGAATTGGTTTTGATCATATGTTGTTTCCTCTTGATTTTCTAGATAGTGTGATATTTATGCCTTTCTATTTAGCATTTTGTTCCTAATGGAAATTCATATAGAACGTAAAGTTGGAATTAATTGTAAATTAATTGGCCAAAGATAAAGATGCATATAAATGAATCCAGTTATTTTTTTAATTTTATGTTAATCAAATTAATGTTGAGGATCATGTTTAATTGAATTAATTGATAAACCTAAAGCATGGTGATGCTTTCTAATTAAAGTCATGTCAAATTAATTTTTGATATCTATGATAGCTTTATAATTAGGTTTCCCATAGTTGGAACCTACTAATAATGAATCAGTTAATTCAAGACGGATTAAAGAACCAGTTGTTTGATAAAACATAATGCCTGGTAGGGTTCTGAGTTACCCTCTTACTTGTAAATTCTGAGAGACTTATGATTTGGAGCTATGATTTCCCATTATGTATAAAGTATGGATGCCTTGTTTAAGGTCCAAGAGCCTAGTTTCTATGATATTTGTTTCCTACCATTTGTGTTGATTTTTAAACCTGGGATGGCTGATCCTGGAAGGCTGTTGTTGTATGTGGGGTAGGTAGTCCTAGGGGTTGTGGTAGAAATTGATGCCTAGAATGGTGATATATGTCGGTTTATGAATATGGGTGTTAGGTAGGACACTGGAGATAAGTAAAATGGTTTAATAAGGGCTTACTTGATGTTTTTCTTATTGGATGTTTGTTTTTTTATCTTCTATACTGTCCCCAATACTTGAGGCAGATGGTCTTGCTTACCCTCCTTCTAAAAGAGGTGAAGACGCATAGGTTATGACATATTCTTTCCCTATTTCTCTTCATGAGGAAGGATGGGTCTACACTCTTGATATGGGAGGTAAAGACTCCATGATTAGTTTATATACTCATCATGTTGAGCCCCTTATTTTTGGTAGCTTAGAATGCTTTCTTATAATACCTATAATTATGGAAAAGTGTTAATGTTGTTAATAAATGATTGAATAAATTATGTTGAACCCATGGAGGTGGATCTTTCTAGGATGTAATGTTGTGGTTACTTCAATATGATTTAATAAATCTATTTAAATGGTCATGTGATTATAGGATATCTAGTCTTAGTAGTGGAATCCAGAAGTCTGAGAGACTTTAGTTGTAGTTGTGTCTAAGACTAGGTTTTTTCTATAGTGTCGTTTTGAGCTATATTATATCATTTACTTTTTGTGTTTCTATATGCTACCCCATTATATTAGTTAGGAAGAATGACCCCCCCCCCCCCCAGGGATTCTAAGACCTAAGGGGGTGTTTTACCCAACATATCGGTTGGAGGATGTACGGATGACTTCCCCCTTTGGAGATGCTCTCTTCTCTTAGTAGTTACATGTGCTGGTATGCATGGTGGTTAGTTTTCCACATATATATGTGTAGAGTGTTGTAATTTCTTGTGGTTATTTCACACACATATATTCTAGATATATTTTCCTATGAACTACTATAGGTATAACATTTATAGTTTGTGATGGCTTGAGGATCCTTACTCGGTGTATGGGTTGTAGTGTCTTGAGGTGTAATACCCGATGTATGATACACATTATTCGGGTTGTGGAGGCTCCCAGAAACTACCAAGTTACTTTTGGTTGTGTGGATTGTGTGGTTCTTTTACTAGGTGTTTGCAGGAAAGCCTTGTGTTGCATGAGGTGAAAGTTTTGGTGCTCACCCAGGTGTCTTTGAGCCAGCCTTTTTGGAGAGAGATGGCTTAGGACGCGCGATGTTGGGGAAAAGTTTCAAACCAGTGGGGAATTGGTATCAAGTTACCCTTGATATTCTTTATTATATTATATATTCTTCTATGGGATACTTGGTGAGAGTATCCATGGGGAGGCTAGGAACTTAGTATACTTGTTTCGGTGATGAGTTAGTTTCACTTGTTCTTCATTGTGATTTAGCATTCTTTCTTTACTTTTTCATGAGAGGATTTGGGGAGGATTCTATTGATTATACTATTATACTCACCCTATTTTATATAAACTATTTTTTTCAGAACACTTGAAGCAGGTTGGAGATGAGGCTGGTTACTAATAGCTTAGGGTTATAGGAACTTTTTGGGCTTCGTTGTCACTGTCATTTTACTTTTCTTTGGTACTTTCATTTTTCTATTTTGATTTGTAGTAGCTTTTTTCATTACATAAATATGTATACTCGGGTTTCTTTTTATATCATATTCTGAGCTGGAGTTGGTTGGTGTGTGTCTTATCTCTCTCTTTTTCATGCGTTCTCTATAGGGTAATGCCTTCCATCTATGTGCCTATTATACCCTCATTCCTATTTTCCTACTCGAGGCCTACTGCAGGTGGGACTGGGGGGGTTATTATATCTCTCTCACATTGCTCGCCCCATAGGGGTTCACTATGTGGGGAGGGGGTTGTGACATGATGGTTTTTATAATCAACCCATCTATAGTTTTCTCTACTATAACCCCTCATAAATTTCTATTATAAAAATATATAGAGTTTTTTGTTTCTAAGAAATCCATGTGAGGATTTTAAATTATAGTAATTTTTTCATTTAAATAAGTATAAATATGTTCAAAACATTTGGAATACCAAAAATGAAATGTTTCAAAAAAAACATGATATTATTGATACTAAACTTTTTAAAGAATACTTAAGAATATCTAAACTTACTATTAATATTTATAATCTTAAAAAATAATTATAAAATTAAAATTTTTATAAAACTAATCATTCAAAAGAGTTGTATAAATCTAATCCAAAAAAACTAATTTTTCAAGTGATTTGGAAAAATGTAATTCAAATATAACTTCTATTGAGGATATAAATTTAGTTATGGAACATAATTATAAAATATCTAGTATAAAAATCTTTTATCATAGTTTATAACTGAAAAATAAAATTTTGATAATAATTATATAAAAATAAAACCGCAAAAGGAAGTGTCTAGAATGTGTTATACTAATAAAAATATATTTTTCAAAAAATCTATTTTTTTCCAAAAAAGTTCTTCCATCTGTATGAAGTTTAAAGTGATAGATATTGGATGAATATAAGTTCCTTTAAATAAATTAAAATTATTAATTTGGAATAAATATTATTTTTCAAAATAACTAACTACTACTCAACATAATAAAATTAGAAAATTTTGGATTTCAAAAATATTACTTTCTAATAATATCAGACCTTTTAAGGTATGATCTCTAAAATACTAATCTATTTATTTTAATAAAAATAAGAAGTTTATTGAAAAACATATGGTACATGGATAGTGGTTTTTCTAGTAATATGACCAAGAACAAATTTTTTTTCAATAAGATTATCAAAATGAAATGTGGAAAAGTTACCTTTGGGGACAATGCTTAAGGAGAAATTATCAAAATATGTTACATTGTTTTTATAGGTAAAGCCTTAATTTTAAATGATTTATTTCTTTGGTCTTAAGAAATACCTTATTATGATAAGTTAATCCTATGATGATGGATATATTGTGTACTTTAGGAATGAAAAAATTACTAGTCATAGTTGAAAAGATGAATTTATTCTTTCTGCCAATCAGAATGAGAATTTTTTCACACTTAACTAAGAAGACCATAGAATCCAAGATATACCTTAATTTAGTGAAATTAAAGATCAATGATGGTTATAGTATATAATATTAGGATGTTGTAATGTAAGAACTTTGGATAAAATTTCAATGAATGTAATAGTTAAGGATCTACTAGAGATTATGTTACATCCTTCTATTGTTTCAGATCACTGTCAATTCAGAATGAAATGTAAGTCTTGTTTTATATCTATTCATTATGTATCAACTTATGATGATTTATATTTAGTGCATATGGATTTATTTATTCCTATACAAACTTAAATTATTGTTGTAAAATACTATGTATATGTTTTAGTTATTGATTACACTAGATATACATGGATCTATTTTATAGAAAAGATATCCCTAGACTTTTTCTGTTATGAAACATCTATATCCTAAGTTAAAAATGAGAAAAAAAAATATAATTGATTAATATACATATTTATAATGGTGGAGAAATTTTAAATTATGATTTTGACACTTTTTGTAGTAAAAAAGTATAATGCATAACATTGAAGCGCCTAGAACTCCACAGAAAAATAGTGTAGTTGAAATATAAAATATAATTCATGAAGAGATTAGAAGAACTGTATTGATTGAATACTTAGTTCCAAAACATTTTTAGGTTGAATTAGTTAGTACTACCTAATATAATACAAATATAGTGTTAATAAGATCTTTTATTAATAAAACACCTTATGAGTTTTGTACAGGAGGAAAGTCAAAATATTCTAACTTTAATGTTTTTGGATTTAAAGTATTCATTATAAATACCAAAGTTAATGTAAATAATTTTTCACCAAAATATAATGAATGAATTTTTATAGGACATTAAATAACTATCATGGATTATAGAAATTTTAATAAAAGATACGTACTGTTTAAGAAATAGTTCAAGGAAAATTTAATAAACCTGACCCTTTTGTTTTCAAAAAACCTCAATGAAAATATTTGGATTTTATTTCAAAAAATGATTTTCTACCAATATTGGAAATTTTTTCTAATGATGGAACAACTAAAGAGTATATTTATAAATTTATTCCTAAAGAATAATTTCAGCCTATTATTGAAGAACATAGTTTTATAAATACAAGGAATCAATTGATCCTTATGAATTATCCCAGTGAAAATATCATTGTTGGTGTAGATCAACCTATTATAACTAAATGTTTCTTATGAAATGAAGTTGAAAAATATGTGTTTTTATCATAATTCAAGCATATAAATTCTAATTAATCTTTAAAAGATGAAGATTGGATAAAATCTATGAATTTTAAACTCAAGGAATTTAAAATGAATCATATTTGGATTTGGTTGACCGACTTAAATATACTTTTGTAATTTGTGAAAAATGATTTTTTTGGATTAAATTTCATAAATATGAAATTATAGTAACAAATAAAAGTAGAATTTTTTTAAATGGTTATAAAAAACAATAAGATATAAACTATTAATAAATATATCCTCCCATAGATACATTTAAAGAAATTTTTATTCTTCTATCATATGCAACATTTATTAATTTAAAAAAAATGGATGTGATGTGTTCTTTTATTAATGGATGTGTTCAGGAGTAATTTTTTTCGAAAAAACCATTTTTTTAAAGTAAAAAATCTCAGGATCATTTTTTTAAAATTACTAAGGCTCTTTACATAGTTAAATAATCCTATAGATCCTAGTATGATGGATTAACGAGTTTTTTTTACAAAAAAAATTAAGGGAGATACATATCCAATATTTTTTATAAAAAAGTATCTAAAAAAATAAACACTATTAAAATTTATATCAATGAAATTATGTTTGGTTAAATTAAAAAATCTCTTACAGAATACTTTGTGAATATTATAAAATATGAGTTTGAAATGAGCATGATTGGGGAACTCACTTATTTTATTGGTTTTAAAATTTCAAAAAAAACAAAAGGATAATTTATAAATCAACATATGTATATTAAATATCATCTTAAGAAATATTATATGATAATAATAAAAGTGTTAGTTCTCCCATTATAACCTCAAATTCTCTATATATTTAAGAATATGGGAAAATATTTGAACAAATGATTTTTAGAGTAAGGTTTAGTAGTTCGTTTTACTTAACAATTATCTTTTAGATTAAATGTTTTATATATTCACTACTACAAAAACGGGAAAGGGAAGTGCCACCTTTTATCAGTGCTGAGAAAAAAGCGCTGATAAAGGAACCCTTTATAAGCGTTAAAATTTTAGCGATGATAAATGAATTCTTTATCAGTGCTAAATTTTTAGCACTTATAAAGAGTACGCTTTATAAGCGCTAAAAAACAATGATAAAGAATTCCTTTATCAGCACTAAAAAAGAGCTGATAAAACCATAGTCACATATTTTATAAAATTGGGTGCACAGTATCCTCTGTTTATCGTGCCCTCAAGCCCTCGCGGTGTTGTACCCCTGTGAAAACTCCCCTCCCCCCCCCCCCTGATCTTCTCTTTGTTGGACCTCCACCGCTAGCCCTACTTCTTATCCTCCCCCTCGAACCCCTTCTGCGGATCATCCTCCCCGCAAACCCTACTTCTCCTCCTCTCTGCTGGACTCTACTCCCAGAGAACCCTACTCCTATATTTCTTAATGGTGGCAGCTCCTCTCATGCGCCACACCCTTTGGAGGTCACGCCTTCCCCTCCCAACGTAGCGCAGAAGGATCCCTACTCGCTCAACGCTTCTTCTCTCCCTCTATTACAAGTGTGATCTACTCTAGGTAAGTCTCCCACTTCTCCTTTTAGGTTTATTTTTGGTGGATAGGTTTTGTGAGAGTATTTTTTATTAGGTTGATGTTTAGATTCTTCCCCGTGATCACCACCCTTGGATTAAATGCTAATTAACATAGAGTTATAACAATCTATATCACGAAATAACACTTGTAGTGGATTCTTATACTTGTTTAGTAGATGATTTGAACTAAATCATGACTTTTTTATGATTCCCCATGGGTCCTTATGATGTTTGGAAATAGAATTTATTTTCCACCAAGTTCCATATGTATGAGTGTTTGATATTCTCATAAAACCTCAAGCTATACCTTGTTTTACATGAATATTCTATTAATGTTGAGTATTTTTTCCTCATCCTTCTAGTGGAGTGGGTTTATCTATACTGGGGAAAGTGGTCTTTTTGTAAACCCCTTCATGAAAAAGAAAATTTTTTATAGTAGTTGCATCAGTATTAATTGGTTACACTTTGTGGGTGTCATGATTTTCTGGTGATTGTGTTTATGGGGAAGGTTATATTTATAATAGTGATTAGGACCCCTCAAATACATAAAGTGTATCCAACCCTGTGGATGTTAAGTTATATTTCCCTTAGTTGGTGGGTATGTTTTTATGTGATGTGTGCAAGAAGAATACTTTTCTTCCCTATGAATGTCGAGTAATTATTGAATGCTTCATAAGGGAGACTTATAGTTAACTCTTTGTAAGGATATGGTGTATTCATCAACCCATATACCAGAGATGATGAGTGCCTTTGTGAAGTTATTGTGTTCTAAATTGAATCTCTCCTTGAGACGGTTCATAGTGGAGCCTATAATCCATTTAGGTTCATTTATTATTAAACCAAGATTCATGGAGTGGCCTCCAGTCTTCATGCACTATGTCCATAGAAGATGAGGAGATAATAGTATCGCATCCATGGAAAGGTGAATGGTGTTCTTTGGAAAAGGAATTTGGGTTTAGATAGTGGTATGAACATGTGAGCAGTTGTATTTGGGTGGTTAATTCATTTTAGGATTGTTGTAATGACCCAAACTTTCATTAATGAAAATCCATCTTGATCTAATTAAATGTCTCTTTATATAAAATTTTTATATAAAATTTTTATATAAAATGTCAACTTCTTTGGTTTTATGTAATTAATTGTGACCGTTTCTAATATAGTCATTGAATAGTGATCACATAATTAGTATAAATATAGGTCTTTAACAAATCCAATTTACTCAGACAAAGGAAGCGATGGCCTCATCTAGTAGACGTTCCCCATACGAAGCCCATTTTTTAGAGCTCATAAAGGAGGTGGAATCATTGGACTTCACTCTTGACAAAGATCAAGCTAAGATTGAACATGTTAATCTTGAGCAGAACCACCTACGGGAGAAGTGGAAGTTGATAGAGATTACCACGCGAGGGATGTTATCCGATCCACCCCAAGATTTTGTCACCATCACACACCTCACCCTTAGGTCTTATGTGGTTGTTTTAAGGGGTTATTTAACAATACCCTAGTACTATGGTTATGTACATTATTTTTTTATATAATAATGAATGTACTTTCATTTTATTATTGTTACCTTGTAAATAGTTTTTAAATCAAAAATCATATTTTTAATTAATATTCAACTAAGAAATATATTTTGATTTAATTAATTGATTTTTTAATTAAATAATATTTTGATAAAATATTATTATTATTATTAAATTAATTTTTATTAAATATAAATGATCGTATAATTTTATGAATGCAATTGTAATTTTTATTAAGGTTTGAAAGGCATTTTTGTCAAAACCTGGGAATTTTCAATAAATGTTGGTTTTTTTTTAAAAGTGAAAATTAACATATTTGGAAAATTATTTTTATAAAATGAATATTATTTCTGGAATCAGGACGTCGAAATTATCCAATGGTGAATTTTTCAAAATGTTCTAAGCGTCAAATTTTTGGGTAAAATTTAAATACCGTTTAAATATATAATTTGTTTTATGATATCATAATGACCCAATAGTGATGTAATAAAATACTATAAACTTTATGTTCGGGCAATATAGGTTTTACCATTAAAATAATGTGATTTGGGACTTATTTGATTTATTTTAAAAAGCTTTAGTGGACCCTTCAAGACTTATTAAACATTTTGTCTTTTTAAATTATTTTCCTTGGGAGTGTGACTCACCTTTACATAATCAACCCCATTATTTTAAGAAGTTCAGACTTTGGAATTAGGAAATATTGTTTTCCATTTCCCTTTTCGAAAAACCATGGGCAGAAACCATGGGCTGGTTTGAGGTTTGGATTAGTTTAATGTGAGGTGTCCCAAACCTAAATAATAAAGAATTCCCTCACCTTTCCTATATAAATTCATCCAAACTCTCACTTCCTCCTCACTAAAAGCATTTTTAGTTAATCCAACCTCTACCCTACTCTCTCTAGAATCCTCCCAAGGTGCCTAAATCTCCCAAGAATCCTCTCTCAACCCTCTCTCAAGCCTTTGGAAGCACACTTCCAAGTAATATTTTTTTCTTTCATTCTCATTTTTTTCCTATATTATTTAAATTGTTATGTACTTTTAATTTCAAATATAAATGTTTAGGTATGGTTTTGAACCTCCCCCATACTTCCCTATTTATTTTTGAATGATGGGAGACCCCTTTCTCTCTCATTAAATTCCTCCCATGTACACCTGTTACTATGACGAAATTTCGAAAGGAATCTCTCTCTCCTCATTTACATTCAAGCAATTCTTTTGTATCATGAATCTAAATTCCATTACATTTGTTGGGACATGTATCTATATGACCCCATTACTTTCCATGTCATGTAAATATGATGAGACACCACTTTCTCTCTCATCAACCATTTTTATGAGTTCTTATATCACGTCGTTATGTTGCCGAAATTGCAACATGCTTTTCCAAGCCAAAGTCATTGTGTAGTGAATACCATGCCCATTTCTCTATCAAGGGTATTCACCTTTATACACATTTACTTATTGTTTAAAGAGTTTCATGTATGTATTCCACATTAATTTATCATGGAATGAAATATTATGTTGAATGATTTAATGTTTTATGATCCATGCGGCACACTTATGCATGAAATGAAATGTTTAAGAAGGGTGTGCCCTGATAGAACTCAAATGCATTGGGTAAAGTATAGTATCATGATACATAATGTGCAATGGGTGTTTAATCATTCTAATTAAATTTCAATGTAGTTTTACTCATGCTTCATGTGCAATGATGGTTTACTCATGCTCCATGTGTAATAAGCCTTGGATCATGCTAAATCCATGTTAAGTGTTGTTGCCACATTTCCATGTTATGATTATCATGCTTTATCATGCCTTTATGTTTATGATTTTATTGTTATATATTGATATTCCTATTGTCTAAAATGTATTTTATTACTCATGTTATTCCATTATTATTCCCTTACTGGGCTTTATAGCTCACCATTTTCTTATGCATGTCCTCAGGTTATCCCATGCAATGCTAAGTATGAGGGAATGTAGTGGTCATTTAAAGAAATTTTTCAATAAAGATGATGTATTTCATGTTTTAAGTTGTTATTTAATGATACAAATCCCAAAATATACAAGACCTCTCAATATTTTATGTTGTATCAAGTGAAGTTTATGTAATAAATTGTGTTTAATTGTGTAATAAAAATATCAGGGTTGTCATAGTTGGTATCAGATGATAGGTTTAGTTATTTTTAGGATTAGGATTATAAAACCCTAGTGAATCCTTATAGACAAGACTAAGTATAATAAAAACATCCCTATGTTTTGGTGAGTATTTAGTAAGTGGTTTATCAAGAAAATACATCCATGTCTGGATACGAGCAGGTAGAGGCGGCTCTGGCACAGATGTATCCTATGGGTAAAACCCAGAAATACCACTTTGAGCTAGACTCGAATGGGAACCAGTACATGAAAATGGGCCTTGCTACACTCTTGGTTGCGACACTCCCATGGGATATACTTTGGTAAATTTATAAGGTTAGTATGAACCATTATTAAGGGAATTAAAAAAAACCCAAAAAAAATATATGTTAGAAAGTAGATCATGGATAACATAGATTGAATCCAATAGATTGATAAGTTAAGGAAATAAAAGTTATTTATAAGTCATCAGTTTTTATCTTTAGATTACCCATTATGTGTTACCCCTAACATTACTTTTATTCCAGACAATGTCCTGTAATAGGAGGACTCAGGCTAACAACTGATGTGAAGATCAATGTGATTACTGTACTAATGAAATGCCCAATCAAATGGGAGTGGGCATCACAAACTTTGTCATGCTTCTCTCTCAGTTAAATCAAGCTATTAATAGAAACATGGGTCAAGAGGAATGTTCAACCCCTCCCCCCCCCCCCAAGAAAGAATAAGTCACTATAGAGAGATTCATGAGACAAAGGCCTCCTACTTTTAATGGATCGTCTGATCCATCAATCATCGAAAAATGGATCAACTCCATTGAAAAGATCTTCTCTCTCCTTCAATGTTCCAAACAAGAGAAGGTTCTTCTAGCTACTTATCATATGGAGGGTGAAACCGATCAATGGTGGAAATTGATCAAAAATATGAAGCCTAATAAGGAGATTTAGGTGTTGGAAATGAAGGATTTCCAGAAGATGTTTTTCGATAAATATTTTCCCCTCACCCTCTAGCTTAAGATGGAAAGGGACTTCCTTTCCCTCAATAAAAAAAGACGACGAATCTGTTAGAGTATACGAGGAAAACTTCACAAGGCTTGCACAATATGATTCCAGCTTTGTTTTTACCCCCGAATACAAGGTTGACCACTTCTTTGGTGGGCTGAAACCTAGCCTGAGGAAAGTGCGTGTGATCTGTGACTTTGACAGCTATGGGGAAATTGTATGATGTGCCCTCAAGGTCGAAATGGAGATCAGAGAATCTCAGGGGTATCATGGGGATAAAAAGATTAAGGTGGACTTCAGTTCTAGTGGTCCAATGGATAAATCCAATGGTGATAAGAAGATCCAACACCCCACTTTCCAAAGGTGCGGAAAGAAGCACCCCGGAAATTTCCTGAGCGGGATGAGGAAATGATTTAGGTGTGGAAGAGAAGGGAACCTGGCTATTAACTATTGGAAAGAAAGCCCCATGGCTACGACAGAGGAGAGGAACGCTCCGTTAAAACCTCAACATGTGGTTCATTACTACAACTAAAAATAACAAGGGCATCTTGCAAATCATTTCCCTAAGCCAAGGGTTTTCATAGGCAACAAACAACCTCCAAGGCCACAAGGGTGAGCTTTTGCCATCACTACTGCCGAATTGAACCCCGAAAACGAAGTGGTGAGAGGTACACTAATTTTTAATTCAAGAATAGAGAATGTAATTTTTTATTCAGGTTCTAGGAATTGTTTTATATCTTGAAATTTTAGTAGAATAATCCCAGCACCACCACAAATCATGGAAGTGAAGATGTCGGTGAGTACGGAAAATGGGGAAAACATTTCATCCCATGAATATAAATCCTTCCCTATCATAATATGTGGATTGAACTTCCCGAAGAACCTCTTCATACTCCCTCTGGTGGAATTTTATGCAATTATTGGCATGGATTGGCTTTCTTTATATAGATCCAACATAAATTTCCATGAGAGGTAAATCACTCTCCAAGTTGAAAATCGACCCCCAATTCTTTACAAGTGTAAGGAGGAAGATGAATCTTCTTTAGCTCCATCATCTCAAGCGTGGATATTAATTCCCTATGATCATGCATATCTGGATCATATAATTGAGTCTAAGGAGGCAACCATCCTAGAAGACATCCCTATTGTGTAGGAATTCAATGAAGTTTTTCTTGAGTAATTGTCTGGTCTTCCTCCTAGAAGAGATGTTTAATTATAAATTGATCTTATACCTGGGGCATTGCCAATATCCAAGACTCCATATAGAATGGTTATTGTAGAGCTTGAGGATCTAAATAAACAACTATATTAGAATCTGGATAAAGAGTTTATATGACCAAGTGCTTCACCATGGGGTGCACCAGTCCTCTTTATCAAGAAGAAGGATGGGTCAATGCACCTTTTCATCGATTATTGTGAGCTCAACAAAATCACGATAAAGAACAAGTATCATCTCCCATGAATTTATGACTTGTTCGATTAGTTGTATGGAGCACAATACTTTTCTAAGGTGGATTTGTGGTCGGGATATTATCAAGTAAGGGTGAAGAAGGAAGATATCCCCAAGACTGCTTTTTGTACAAGATACGGGCACTATGTATTCATAGTAATTCCTTTAGGACTCACTAATTCTCCAACAATCTTTATGGACATTATGAATAGAGTCTTTATAGATTACCTTGACAAATTTGTGGTAGTCTTTATAGATGATATTCTGATATAATCCAAAACCAAGGAGGGTCATGAGTAGAATCTAAGAACTGTACTAGAGACCTTGAGGAAAGAGAAGCTCTATGAAAAGTACAAAAAGTGTGAGTTCTGGTTAAAAGAGGTCTCTTTATTAGGCCAAATCATCACAAGAAATAGGATATCTGTGGATCCCCCCAAAACAAATTCAGTTGAGGGATGGATGAGGCCAACATCGGTAACGGATACCCATAGCTTCTTGGGGTTAGCTGGATATTATCGACGATTTGTGAGAAATTTATCATTATTGTCCAACCCTCTTACCAAGATAACTCAGAAGGGGTTAAAGTTTTCTTGGAGTAATGAATGTGAAGAAATATTCAAGGAGTTGAAAAGGAGTCATATATCTGCGCTCGTGCTCACTTTACCCACAAGTGGAGAACTTTTTGTGATATTTAGTGATGCTTCGAAGAAGGTCCTGGGATGTGTGTTGATGAAAAATGAAAAAGTAATTGCCTATAATTCAAGGAAATTGAAAGTTAATGAACAAAACTATCTAACACATGACCTCGAGTTGGATTCAGTGATCTTTGCTTTGAAAATTTAGTGGCATTATCTCTTTGGGGAGAATTGTGAAATGTATATGGACCACAAAATCTTCAAGTATATATTCACACAGAATGAGTTGAACATACGCCAATGAAGATGGTTAGAGATGATCAACGACTATAACTTCTCAATCCATTACCACCTTGAGAAATTGAACAAGGTGGCAGATGCCCTAAGTAGAAAGGACCCAACGATTCTATCATTTATGAGAATTGAAAAGGATCCAATCTTCTTAGATTTGATGAAGATAGACACGGTAATCATAAAGAAGGGGACATCATCAATCCTTTCACAAATTATTTCTCAAACGTCACTTTTTGAAAATTTAAGGATTCTCAAAAGGATGATGTGGGAATTTAGGAAAAAGTGAAAGCTATCGGAAAATGGAAATACTCGGAGTTTAATTTTAATGAAGAAGGAATTGTGATATTTGGGAAAAGACTATGTATTCCATCAAGTATGGAGCTGAAGAAGGAACTTTTGGATGATGCACCTAGTTCAAATTTCTCTATTCACCCAGGAAACACAAAGAAGTATCGAGATCTCCGATAGCATTATTGGTGTGATAATATGAAGAAGGAGATCGTTGAATATACATCAAAGTGACTAGTGTGTAAAAAAGTGAAGGCAGAGAGGCAGAAGTATAAGGGGGTGATTCATCCATTGCCCATACTAGAATGGAAATGGGAGAACATCACCATGTACTTTGTCACTGGACTTTCGAAGATATCTAAAGGCAAAAATGCAATCTGGGTTTTTGTGGATCATCTTACAAAGGTTGCACACTTCATTGTTGTTCAATAGGATTTATCATGGATCAACTAGCACATATATATATCATGGAAGTGGTAAGGCTTCATGGAGTACCATAATATATTATTTCTGATCGAGATCCAAGATTCACCTCTAAGTTTTGGAAGAGTCTTAAACATGCTCTAAATACTGAACTGAACTTCAGTACGGCCTATCATCCTCAAACCGATGGCTAATCTGAGGGGACTATTTAAACACTTGAGGAAATGTTGAGAGCGTGCTCAATGGACTTTAAAGGAGGATTGGATCAATATTTCCTCTGGTTGAGTTCTCTTATAATAATAGTTTCCACTCGATCATTCAAATGGAACCATATGAAGCCCTTTATGGGAAAAGGTGCAGAACACTGGCGTGTTGGGATGAGGTCAGTTAGAATAAGCTTCTTGGACTAGAAATTGTTGAAGAAATGGTGGAAAAGGTGAAAACCATTCAGCAGCATATTAAGGAATCCCAGAGTTGACAGAATAGTTATGCAGATAATATTTGACGAGACCTTGAGTTTAAAGTTGGAGATATGGTATTTCTATGAATATATCTATAGAAGAAGGTCATGAAGTTTGGAAATAAAGGTAAGTTAAGTCCAAGGTACATCGGCCCCTTCGAGATTCTTGATCGTTTTGGGGTTGCAGAATATCGACTAGCACTTCCACCTACCATGTCCAAAGTACATGATCTCTTTCATGTATCCCTCTTAAGGAAGTACATATCGGTCCCTTCACATGTACTCTCTTTAGAGGTGGTACAATTAGAGGATGATATTTCTTATGAGGAGCAACCAGTTAAGATCTTAGATCATAGAGAAAAAGTTCTACTAAATAAGACAATTCCTCTTGTCAAGGTGTTGTGGCGAAACCAAAAGTTTGAAGAAGTGACGTGGGAATTAGAGGAAATGATGAAGCAGAGTTACCCAAATCTTTTTTAGTATGGGAAAAGGAAATTTCGAAGGTTAAATTTCTTAAGGGGAAAATATTTTAACAACACAAACTTTCATTAATGGAAATCCCTCCTGATCTAATTAAATTAATCTTTATGTAAAATTTTTATATAAAATGTCAACCTCTTTGGTTTTATGTTAAGAATTATTACTATTTCTAATATAGTCGTTGAACAATGATCACAAGATTAGTATAAATATAGGGATTTAAAAAATCCAATTTACTCAGACAAAGGAAGCAATGGCCTCATCTAGTAGATGTTCCCCATACGAAGCCCATTTGTCAGAGCTCATAAAGGAGGTGGGGTCATTGGGCTTCTCTCTTGACCAAGATCAATCTGAGCTTGAACACATTAAGGTTGAGCAGAACTACCTACGGGAGAAGTGGAAGTTGATAGAGATTACCACCTGAGTGATGTTATCCGAGCCACCCCAAGAGTCTATCACCATCGCACACCTCACCCTTCGGTCTTATGCGGGTGTTTTAAGGGGTTATTTAACAAGACCCTAGTATTATGGTTATTTACATTATTTCTTTATATAATAATGAATATACTTTCATTTTCTTATTGTTACCTTGTATATAGTTTTCAAAGCACAAATAGTATTTTTAGTTAATATTCAACTAAGAAATCTATTTTATCTGAATTAATGGATTTTTGAATTAAATAATATTTTAATAAAATATTATTATTATTAAATTAATTTTTATTAAAGATAAATGATCGTATAATTTTATGAATGAAATTTTAATTTTTATTAAGGTTTAAAAGCCATTTTTGTCAAAACCCATGAATTTTCGATAAATGTCGGTTTTTATTTTAAAAGTGAAAATTAACATATTTAAAAAATTATTTAGATAAAATTAATACTATTTATAGAATCAGGACATCCAAATTATCCAACAGTGAATTTTTAATAATTTTCTGAGACAGTAAAATTTTTTGGTAAACATTAAATACCATTTAAATATATAATGTGATTTATGACATCATAATGACCCAATAGTGATGTAATAAAAGCCTATAAACTTTATTTTTGGCCAATATATGTTTTACCATTAAAATAATTTTATTTTTGTTTTTATTGACTTATTTTACAAAGCTTTAGTGGACCCTTCAAGACTTATTAAACATTTTTTCTTTTTAAATTGTTTTTCTTGGGAGTGTGACTCACCTCCACAAAAGCAACCCAATTATTTTAAGAATTTAAGACTTTGGCCTTATAAAATATTTTTTTCCACTTCCCTTTTCCAAAAACCATGGGCAAAAACCATGGTCTTGTTTGTGTTTTGGATTAGTTTAATGTGAGGTGTCCCAAACCAAAATAATAAAGAATTCCCTCACCTTTCCTATATAAACCCACCCAAGATCCCACTTCCTCCTCACTCAAGCCTTTGGAGTTCATCCAACCTCTACACTACTCTCTCTATAATCCTTCCAAGGTTCCCCAAGCTCCCAAGAAGCCTCTCTCAAGCCTTTGGAAGCACACTTCCAAGTAAGGGTTTTTTCTTCCTTTCTCATTTTTGTCCAATATTATTTAAATTGTTATGCCCTTTTAATTTCAATTATAAATGTTGGGGTATGGTTTTGAAACTCCCCCATACTTCCCTATTTATTTTTTAATTATGGGATACCCCTTTCTATCTCATTAAATTCCTCCCATGTACACCCGTTACTATGCCGAAATTCCGAAAGGAATCTCTCTCTTCTCATTTACATTCAAGAAATTATTTTGTATCATGAATCTATATTCCATTACATTTGTTGGGACATGTATCTATATTACCCCCTTACTTTACATGTAATGTAAATTTTATGAGACACCCCTTTCTCTCTCATCATCCATTTTTATGAGTTCTTATGTCACGTCGTTATGCTGCCGAAATTGCGCCGCGATTTTCCAAGCCAAAGTCATTGTGTAGTGAATACCATGCCCATTTCTCTATCAAGGGTATTCACCTTTATGCACATTTAATTGTTTTTTAAAGAGTTTTTTGTATTTATTCCACATTCATTTATTGTGGAATAAAATATTATGTTGAATGATTCAATGTTTTATGATTCATGTGGCACATTTATGCATGAAATGAAATGTTTAAGAAGGGTGTGCCCTGATAGCACTCCAATGCATTGGGTAAAGTATAGTATCACGATACGTCATGTGTAATGGGTGTTTACTCATGATAATTCAAGTTCAATGAGGTTTTACTCATTCTCCATGTGTAATGAGGGTTTACTCATGCTCCTTGTGCAACGATCCTTGGTTCATGCTAATTCCATGTTAAGTGTTATTGCCACATTTCCATGTTATGATTATCATGATTTATCATGCATTTATGTTTATGATTATCTTGGTCTCTATTGATATTCCTATTTTCTAACATGTTGTGTATTCCTCATGTTATTCCATGATTATTTCCTTACTGGGATTTATATCTCATCCTTTTCTTATGCATGTCCTCAGGTTATCCCATGCAATGCTAAGTACGAGGGAATGTAGTGGTCATGTAAAGGAAGTTTTCAATAAAGATGTTGTAATTCATGTTTTAAGTTGTTATGTAATGATTCCAAGCCCCAAAGACACTAGACCTCTCGATCTACTATGTTTTATCAAGTGACTTTTATGTAATAAATTATGTTTAATTGTTTAATAAAAATATATGGGTTGTCATAATTGTGGGATGTTTCTTGACTTTGATAAATGGTAAATTCCACAAAACTTTATTTTATGTCAAGGATAATTTAATGGTGGTATCAACTTAGTGAACCTATATGACCAGTTGTTTCAAGGTTCTAGTCTAGAAGGTTTTTTCTTGAAAATGGAAAGACACCATGCACTTCATTGGGTAGATAGTGATTCTTCCTTGATACCTATTATGGGTATCAAGATTGCTATTTTGAGTGGATACTTCTCTAGTAAAGAACTACCCTTAGTGTGTCAGTCCAAGTGATTTTGGTTAAGTACACCTACACTATGGATAACCCGATTACGTGATGGGGGGTGAATTTATTCTCTGGATACTGTAAATGTCTTTCACTTGGTTGGATTTTATTTCAGATATTTTTATTAAATATATTAATTTATGTTGATCAATTAATCGATCGACCTCTAGTGGTTTGGGGTAATTCAACATGTAATACAAAGATTTTGATGTCTATATTAGTGTTCTATGATTATTTCTATGGTTTAATTTGATATCTTAATCTTTTAAGGTAGTGATCTTCTGGGATGTAGGGTTAGCAACACCCACCCATAGTAAGTGTGTGATGCAAGTATCATCTCAGGAGGCACTTTCATTCATAGGTACCTCAAGGATATCCCATTAATCCAAGGAATTTAATATGATTTTGATGGGTATAGAAATATCACATTGAATTTTTTTAACATTCATGCTACAATCAGAGAGGCAGTCGACGAATATCCTAGGCAGAGGAAAGAACTGGAGAAAGGAGGTTTGTACAGCACTAAAGTGACGAAGGATATTGGGGAACAGCATGAGGTGGATGGAAATTTGGTTTGATTCTACTAATACTACCCCTAAGTAGTCCACTCCTATATTAGGAAGTTAGTGGTTAGAATCTCGTATAGTTGCGGTCACTGGAGTCTTTTTACTAGGAGGCTCTAGGAGTGTTTAGTGGTACGATCTATGTTCGTTATAATTTTATTGTATTAATATTAGAAATATGTACAAGAAAGTATTTTTCCTATTTTTTTCAATTATTTTCTAGGTATATAGTAGGTGTTGTTAGAGCCCCATGTTAGTGAGGGAGAGTTATTGCATATTCTTTAGATGTTCATGATAGAATTTATATTCACTAACCTTAATTTTCTATTTCTTATGTTAATTTGGGTAACAAAACCTATGATATTCCATAGTAATTTTGGATAAACCTAGGTTATTTTTTTCCCTGAGAACCCCTTTGTGTTTGGAAATGGATCCACTATATTAGTTTTCTCATCAAAATTGTATCCTTGTTTTCATTTTACTTGAGTTTGGTCACTAGTTTTGGGTTGTTTAAAGTGATTATTTTATTATGAATGAGGTGGATGGTTGGTTTTCTTAAAAGGATGTTTAATGTTTTGCTACAAGGGTGGTGGGTACTAAAACTATTGGTAAGGGGGTTGGAAAGTGTGTTGATTTTGATGGGGGGTCTATCCTGGTTCTGTTGATTTCCAAATCTTTATTTGAAATGGTTAGGCTCTATTAATCTCTATTTTTATAAGGAAGTGTTTCTGTTCTACTATATTTGAAAGTCTTTTTTGTGTATTTGAATCATAAATACTAGTATTTTAGATTCAAATAGGATTTATATGAATAAATATTGGATGGATGCTAATAATTTGACAATAGAGTATGAGAACGGAGTGAAAGAGTTCATCAAGTTTGCAAAGGATCACGCAAAGGATTATTCTCAAATCCTTTGTTCATGTTTACATTGTTTTTATTATATAATAATTACTATATAGGATTTGGAAGAACATTTGATATGTCACGGAATAGATCAGAGTTATAAATGTTGGAATAAACATAGAGAAAAAGAGAATGTAGCTAATGGTTGGGATAAAACTATGTTTTATGGATCATCATATATGAATAAAAATATGGATAATGAAGAAGAATGTATGGAGGATGTCATTACAGATGTCAATGATGATGAAGATCATATTGAGGAAATGACAATGACAGTTGAAGATGAACTCCATGATTTCCCAAAATTGTTTGAGAAGTTAAAGTGTTGTGAAAAGACGCCATTGTATGCTGGTTTCACTAAATATATAGCATTTTCAGCTATACTGAAGTTGTATAAATTAAAAGAATGAAATGGATGGAGTGATGTCAGTTTTACAGAACTACTTGCTCTCTTGAATGACATGCTCTCAGAAGATAATGATCTCCCAAACCAAACATATGAAGCTAAACGAATGCTACACTCGATGGGTATGAATTCTGAAAGAATACATGCCTGCCTGAAAGAATGTATACTACTTTGAAAGGAGAAAAAAACACTTACAGAATGCTCAAAGTGTGGTGCTTCTCTATACAAGAAAGATGAATCCAGTCCTACGAAAGTTTTATGGTACTTTCCAATCATTCCAAGGTTTAGGAATCTATATGGAAGTGAAGAAACAGCAATACAATTGTCATGGCATGTAGATAAAAGAAATAAAGATGGGAAATTATGTCACATGGCTGACTCTCCTTAATGAAAGATAATTGATCATGAGTATCCTGAATTTGGAAAAGACCCGAGAAACCTTTATCTTGTGTAATCTATAGATGGAGTGAATCCTTTTGGTTTTCAAACTGGTACTCACAGTACATGGCCTATTATGTTGGTAAATTATAACTTGCCACCCTGGTTATGTATGAAGTGGAAATTCATCATGTCATTTATGATTATATCAGGACCAAAAAAACCAGGTAACGATATTTATGTTTATTTGTCTCCTTTGATTAAGTATTTGAAGTTATTGTGGGATTCAGGTGTTATGTTGTATAATTCTTAAAAAATTGAATACTTCATGTTGAGAGAGATGTTTTATGGGACAATAAATGATTTCCCTGATTATGGAAATTTTTTAGGCTATAACATTAAAGTAACTAAAGGGTGTATCATGTGAGAAGAAGATATGGAATTGATTAGGTTGAAACATTCGTCGAAATCTGTGTTTCTAGGACATCATAGATTTTTACCTCATTGGCATAAGTACCAATCTTGGACGACATCATTCAATGGAAGTTCAGAATAACGCACAGCACTGTCTCTACTAACAGGTGATCAGCTGTTTGAGAAAGTAAAATATATGAATGTTTTTTTTGGTAAACCATTTTTGAAAAACCTTACGAAAATCGGTTGGAAAAAGAGATTAGTTTTTTTTGAATTACCATACTAGAATTTTTTGTACATCAGACATTTTCTTGATGTGATGCATGCGTAAAAAAATGTATGTGACAGTGTTATCGGAACATTGCTAAATTCCCCTAGAAAAACAAAGGATGGAATTAAGGCAAGGCTGGACATGGTTTACATGGGAATACGAGAATATTTGGCTCTCGTGAAGGGTGAAAATCGAATGTTTCTTCCTCCAATTGCTTACACTCTTTCCAGGGATGAGAGATATAAGTTTTGCAACTTCTTCATTGATGTAAAGGTTCCATAGGGGTATTCATCAAATATCAAGAACATTATGTCAATGAATGGGTTTTAAATCACATGACTTCCATGTTTTGATGCAAGATTTAATTCTTATAGCTTTACATTGCATTTTTTCTAAGAATTTTCATCATACGTTAACCAAACATTGTTTCTTTTTCAAAGCTATATGTAGAAAGGTTTTAGACCAAGTGAAATTTCTAGCTATGAAAAGAAAAATTGTCATCATATTATGTGAATTAGAAATGTTCTTCCCACCAACATTCTTTGATATGATGGTTCATTTGATGCTTCACTTGGTGAGAGAGATTCGACTTTTTGGTCTTGTGCACTATAGATAGATGTACCCCATTGAATGTTATATGAAGATTTTGAAAGGGCATGTCAAGAATCGAAGTCGGAAAAAGGGTTGTATAGTGGAGTGATATATTGTTGAGGAAGTCGTTGAATTCTATACTGAATACCTATCTGATGTGGAAATCATTGGTCTCCTGAAATCTTATCACACTGGATGCATTGAGGGTGAGGGAATTTTTGAAAGAGATGTTGTGACAATCAATATTACAGATCGGGAGGAGTCCCACCTTTATGTTTTGCATAATAGTTGGGAAGGAATTGGTCTGAACCAATGAATGTTATTATAGATGGAGAAAGGGAAGGGGTGACAAGAAACGTTGGCTCAAAAGAATCTAAAGGATCGACCAACTGATCCCAAAGATCTACTGAAAGCACAATAACACCACCTGTTATATAACCACATTTACTAGCATTGAAGACTCATGTTGATACGAAGCTAAGAGGTGTTAGTAGTCATATAGTGGTTTTTGAAAAGAATATATACATAGAAGAAAATCAAGATTTCATTGATGATGAAAATGTAAATGAGATCCTTGAATATGGTTGGATAGGTGTCAGAGTTGTAAATTTATATGTGAGGTATGTTTTCATGAATTGATTTTCTAAAAGCTGATATAATGTGAAAATTATGACTAAATTCATTTTATATTATTGACAGATGTATATATGAAAAATATTTGAAGGAATTTTCCCATGATCCAAAATTCAGACTCATTAGTCCTCATACCACATCAACACAACTAACAAAATTAGATCCATCAAAAAAGGATGAAATGGTGAACATCTTGCTGAAAACATTTGAAAGCAAGATTACGGATGACAAACTCTTCCTACTACCAACCATGCAGGGGTAAAACTCTATGATTAAATAATATCAATTATATTTTCACTTATTTTATTACTTATTCCTTTTTGTGTTTTTCGGTAATATTGGATTCTAATTGTGGTGAAATTTGATGCTCTAAAGATTTATTTTCTGGATTCAATGCAAGGATATCCAACAAACCGACCACACATTATGGAGTTTGTGAATCTAGAAGACACTACATCCTATGTTTTATGTCTAAACATCAAGTAATATAATTTATATTATCTTTTACTAAGGATTCTATTATGATAGGGTGGTGTATCATTATCATATAAAAAAAGGAATGAGGACAGGGGCTAAGAATAAGGAGGTGGTCAAGTACTACGTCTGGAAAAATATAAGGGTATATATAATAAAATTTCACTATCCAAACACATATCAACAAAACTTGCATATTCTCCTAATGAATAAATTTCTTGCAGTGTCCAAAACCAACAAACGATAATGATTGCGGTTATTATGTTTGTAAATTTATGAAATAGATCATTTTTTATCAATAAACTAGCATCCCTAAAGAGATATTTTTAAAAACAACTACTATTTCATTTAAATTATTTATTAATTCTTTATTTATATATTTTTCAGTACTATTATGACTGTCGAAAATCCTCATACTCACAAGATGATATAGATTTGTTCAAAAACGAGTGGGTTTCATACCTGATGGAAGATTGTACACAAAGAGAATGAAGATATGACTTGGGGACGTGTACAATTGGAGATCATTTTTGAGAGGGGTTAATGGGATCAAAATCTGAAACATTATTATATATAAATGTTTGTAGGAAAATTTTAATTGTTATTAAATAAAACTTACTTTCTACAATGAGTCATTTTCCCATTTTAACAGATGAAATGCACCAGCAACATGCAAGAATGATGAACCACTTTTCTTTGGGCTTTGGATAAGAAAAAACCAGTAAAATATCCAAAATACCTTCATATCCAACCAAAAAAATTTGGATTGTGTTGATACATTATAAGAATGATCCATGGGTCATTTGTGACATGTAAAAGTCAACCCTACCTCAATACAAGGCATAGTGTGGCCGGTATCACTCAAAGTGTTTCTCTTTTGTTTAAAATGCACAGAATTTTAAGTGAAAACAAAAAATGACGTACGGATATCCGACCAAACACATTCGTATTGTATTGATACTTTAGGGGAAAGATCCATGTGTCATTTCTGACGTGTATGAGTTAAAACTTCCTCAATATGAGGCACAATGTGGCCGGTATCACTCAAAGTATCTCTCTTTTGTTTAAAACGGACATAATTTTAAGTGAAAACAGTAACTGACGAACGGAAATCTGACCAAACACATTCAGATTGTGTTGATACTTTATGGGAATATTCCATGGGTATTTTTTGACATTTAAGAGTCAAACCTACCTCAATTAGAGGCACAGTGTGGCCAGTATCACTCAAAGTGTCTCTCTTTTGTTTAAAATGGACAGAATTTTAAGTGAAAACAACAACTGACGTACGAAACTCCAACCAAATGCATTTTAATTGTGTTGATACTTTCGGGGAACGATCCATGGGTCATTTTTTACATGTAAGAGACAAACTCGCCTCAATATGAGTCACGGTGTGGCTGGTATAACTCAAAGTGTCTCTCTTTTGTTTAAAATTGATAGAATTTTAACTGAAAAAAACAACTAATGTATGGAAATCTAACCAAAATCATTTGTATTGTGTTGATACTTTACAATAATGATACATGGGTCATTTTAGATGTGTAAGAGTCAACCTAGCCTCAATAAAAGGCATGGTGTGGCCAGTATCACTCAAAGTGTCTCTCTTTTGTTTAAAAGTGAGTGAATTTCAAGTGAAAACAACAACTGACATACGGAAATCTAACCAAATGCATTCATATTGTATTTATACTTTTGGATAATGATCCATGGGTCATTTTTGATGTGTAAGAGTCAACCCCGCCTCAATCTGAGGCACGTTGTGGCTGGTATCACTCAAAGTGTCTCTCTTTTGTTTAAAACGGACATAATTTTAAGTGAAAACAACAATTGACGTACGGAAATCTGACCAAACACATTCAGAGTGTGTTGGTACTTTATGGAAACGATCCATGGGTCATTTTTGACATGTATGAGTCAAACTCGCCTCAATCTGAGGCATGATGTGGCTGATATTACTCAAAGTGTCTCTCTTTTTTTTTAAAATGGACAGAATTTTAAGTGAAAACAACAAGTGACATATGGAACACTGACAAAAAACATTCATATTGTTTTGATACTTTAGGAGAACAATAAAAGGGTCATTTTTCGCATGTACGAGTCAACCCCGCTTCAATCCGAGACACAGTGTGGCCGGTATCAGTCAAAGTTTCTCTCTTTTTTTTTAAATGCACAGAATTTTAAGTGAAAACAATAAATGACATACATAAATCTGACCAAAATCATTTTAATTGTGTTGATACTTTAGTAGAATGATCCATGGGTCATTTTTTATTTTTAAGAGTCAACCCTACTTAAATATAAGGCACAGTATGGATGGTATCACTCAAAGTATCTCTCTTTTGTTTGAAACGGACAGAATTTTAAGTGAAAACAACAACTGACATATGGAAATCTGACCAAACGCATTCATATTGTATTGATACTTTATGGGAAAGATACATGGGTCATTTTTGACGTTTAAGAGTCAACCTCTCCTCAATACAAGGCATGTTGTGGCCGGTATCACTCAAAGTGTCTCTCTATTGTTTAAAATGGACAGAATTTTAAGTGAAAACAACAGCTGACGTACGGAACCCCAACCAAACACATTTGTATTGTGTTTATACATTATTAGAATGATACATGGGTCATTTTTGACATGTAAAAGTCAATCCTACCTCAATAAGAGGCATGGTGTGGCCGATATCACTCAAAGTGTCTCTCTTTGGTTTAAAATGGACTGAATTTTAAGTGAGAACAACAACTGACATACGGAACTCTGACCAAACACATTCGGATTGTGTTGATAATTTAGGGGAATGATACATGGGTCATTTTTAACGTTTATGAGTCAACCCTATCTCAATCTGAGGCATAGTGTGGCTGGTATCACTCAAAGTGTCTCTCTTTTGTTTAAAATGCACAAAATTTGAAGTGAAAACAACAACTGACATACAGAAATCCAAGAAAACGCCTTCGGATTGTGTTGATACTTTATTAGAGCTATCCATTGATCTTTTTGGACATGTACGAGTCAACCTCACCTCAATCTGAGGCACGGTGTGGCTGGTATCGCTCAAAGTGTCTCTCTGTTGTTTAAAACGGACAGAATTTTAAGTGAAAACAACAACTGACGTACATAAATATGACCAAACACATTAATATTGTGTTGATACTTTAGTGGAATGATCCATGTGTCATTTTGGATGTGTATGAGTCAACCCCGCCATAATCTAAGGCATGGTGTGGCCAGTATCAGTCAAAGTGTCTTTCTTTTGTTTAAAATGGACAGAATTTTAAGTGAAAACAAACACTGACATACGGATATCTGACCACACGCATTTTTATTGTGTTGATAATTTATTATAATGATCCATCGGTCATTTTTGATTTTTACGAGTCAACCCTGCCTCAATATGAGGCATGTTGTGTCCGGTATCACTCAAAGTGTCTCTCTTTTGTTTAAAACAGGCAGAGTTTTATGTGAAAACAACAACTGACATATGGAAATCTGACAAAATGCATTTGTATTGTATTGATAATTTAGATTAAAAATACATGTGTCATTTTTGACTTTTAAGATTCATCCCCACCTCAATCCAAGGCATGGTGTGGCTGGTATCACTCAAAGTGTCTCTCTTTTGTTTAAAACGGACAGAATTTTAAGTGAAAACAACAACTGACGTATGGAAATAAGACCAAATGCATTCATATTATGTTTATACTTTAGGGTAACGATCCATGGGTCATTATGGACGTGTATGATTCAACCCCTCCTCAATCTGAGGCATGGTGTGGCCGGTATCACTCAAAGTGTCTCTTTTGTTTAAAATGGACATAATTTTAAGTGAAAATAACAACTGACATATGTAAATCTGACCAAACTCATTTTTATTGTGTTGATACATTATTATAAAAATACATGGATCATTTTTTATGTGTACAAGTCAACACTGCCTCAATCTGAGGCATGGTGTGGCCGGTATCACTCAAAGTGTCTATCTTTTGTTTAAAATGGACAGAATTTTAAGTGAAAACAACAACTGACGTACGAAAATCTAACCAAACACATTTGGATTGTTTTGATACTTTAGGGTAATGATCCATGGGTCATTTATGATGTGTATGAGTCAACCCCTCCTCAATCCATGACACGATGTGGCTGGTATCACTCAAAGTGTCTCTCTTTTGTTTAAAACAGACAGAATTTTTAGTGAAAACTACAACTGATGTATAGAAATCCAACCAAAAGCATTTGGATTGTGTTGATAATTTAGGGGAATGATCCATGGGTTATTTTTGATGTTTAAGAGTCAAAACCTCCTTAATTTGGTGCATGGTGTGGCCAGTATCACTCCAAGTGTCTCTCTTTTGTTTAAAATGGACATAATTTTAAGTGAAAACAACAACTGACGTATGGAAAGCCGACCAAACGCATTTAGATTGTGTTTATACTTTATTAGAAAGATACATAGGTCATTTTTTATGTTTACGAGTCAACCATGCCTCAATATGTGGCACGGTATGGCCGTTATCACTCAAAGTGTCTCTCTTTTGTTTAAAATAGATAGAATTTTAAGTGAAAACAACAACTGGCGTACAAAAATCTGACCAAACGCATTCGGATTGTATTGATAATTTAGGATAATGATACATGGGTAATTTTTGACGTGTAAGAGTCAAACCTCCCTCAATATGAGGCACGGTGTGGCCGGTATCACTCAAAGTGTCTCTCTTTTGTTTAAAATGGACAGAATTTTAAGTGAAAACCACAACTAACATACAGAAATCCGACGAAACGCATTCGAATTGTGTTGATAATTTAGAAGAAAGATACATGGTTCATTTGTGATGTGTACGAGTCAACCCCCCTGGACACCACCCCACCCCCCGGGACACCACCATGGACACCCCCCCACCCTAGACAACCCCCACCCCACCCCCTGGACACCCACCAACCCCCTTGACGGCACCCCCACCGCTCCTAGACACCACCCCACCACCTAGACACCCCCCACCCCCTGGACACCCCCACCCCCATGTAAAGCCACCACCCCCCCCCCCCTGAACACCACCCCACCCCCCCTTGGAAAACCCCACCAACCCCCTGGACACCACCCCACCCCCCTTGGACAACCCCACCAACCCCTGGACCCCCCCCCCCCCACTCCCCTAAACACCACCCCACCCATTGGACACCCCCCCCCCCTCCCACCCATCTGGACACCCCCACCCCCCTGGACACCACCCCACCCCCCCCCCGGACACCCCCCATGGACAATCCCCCCACCACTCTGGAGAGCCCCCCACCCCCCTAGACACCCCCAACCCCCTGGACACCCTCCCACACCCTGGATGCCCCCCCCCACCCCTCTTAGACACTACCTCACCACTTGGACACCCCCCTCCACCCCCCCCCCCCCCCGGACACCCCCACCCCTATGGACAGCCACCCCCACCCCCTGGACACCACCCCACCCCCTAGGACAGCCCCACCAACCCCCTAGACCCCACCCCCACCCCACTAGACACCCCCATCCCCTAGAAAGCCCCCCAACCCCATGGACACCACCCCACCCCCCTGGACACCCCCATGGATAGCCACCCCCCCCCCCCCACCCTGGACAGCCACCCCCCCCCACCCACCCACCCCCCCTGGTCACCCACCAATCCCCTAGACAGCACCCCACCCCTCCTTGACACCACCCCACCACCTGGACACCCCCAACCCCTTATACAGCCACCCCCACCCCCTTGGACACCACCCCACCCCCTTGGACAGCCCCACCAACCCCCTAGACCCCCCCCCCCCCAAGACACCCCCCACCCCCTGGACATCCCCACCCCTCTGGACACCCCCCCCCCCCACCCCTAGAAAGCCCCCACCCCTAGAAAGCCCCCACCCCAACCCCCTGGACACCACCCCACCCCCTGGACACCCCCCCCCCCCCTAGACACCCCCCTAGACTCCCACCAACCCCCTGGATGGCACCCCCACCCCTCCTAAACACCACCCCACCACCAGGACACCCCCCCTCCCCCACCCACCCCCAGACACCCCCACCCCCTTAGACAGCCACCCCCACCCCTTGTACACCCCCTGGAAAGCCCCCCCCCCCCCCCAACACCCTGGACACCACCCCACCCCCCCTGGACACCCCCATGGACACCCCCCCCCCCCCCACACACACACACCACCCTGGACATCCCCCACCCCCTGGACACCCCACCATCACCCTAGACTACCCCCCCCCCACCCCACCACCCCACCCCCACCCCCTGGAGCCCCCCCCCCCCCACCCCTCCTCAACACTGCCCCACCACCTGGACATCCCCACCCCCTGGACAACCCCACCCCCATGGACAGCCCCCACCACCCCCCTGGACACCACCCCACCCCCTTGGATAGCCCCCCCCCCCCCCCCCAACATCCTGGACCCCCCCCCCACCCCCCTGGACACCCCTATCCCCCCGGACACCCCCATCCCCCCGGACACCCTCACCCCTCTAGACACCCCCTACCCTCCTTGGACAGCCATCCCAAACCCCTGAACAACCCCCCCAACCCCTTGAATTCTGAATTGAATTCTTTGTGTATTTAATTAACTTATGAATTATGTGTTAATAGTGTATGGGTATACTTGTTTTAAGGGTATACTTGCTATAATTACCTTATGAATTATGTGTTAATTTTATATGGGTATACTTGTTGATATGCTTATTTTTTTGCAGGACTTGTTTGGGTGTGCTGCTGTAGAATTTTATGTTACAGCAGGCAGGGCATTCATCTGCACTTTTTTAGCACTGATAAAGGTATCCTTTATCAGTGCCTTTTTAGAGATGATAAGGGCTACATTTATCAGCACTCTTTTAGTGCTGATAAAGGATACCTTTATCAGTGCTTTTTGAGCACTGATAAAGTCTACCTTTATTAGTGTTGATATTTACAGTGCTTTTTTAGCACTGCTAAATCCTGTTTTGAGCGTCGATAAAGCCCGTTTTTGTAGTAGTGATTCTTATGTGAATGATATTAAGAAAACTTTAAAGAGTCCCATATTAAGGTTGTTAAATGAACTTTTTTTATATTAAGTTTTCTATGGATTTTAGAATAGTTTACTCTTCTGGAAATGACTTTGAACTTAATCATTTTTTAGATGCTGACATTGGTGGATATAAAATGGATAGAAAAAGTACAACTGGAACTTGTCAATTATTAGTAGAATCATTAGTTTTTTGTTCTTATAATAAAAAATACTTGGTAGCACTATCCACTATAGAATTTGAATATATGTAATCTTGATGTTGTTCTCTAATGTTATGGATGAAATAGACACTCACTGACTTTGGCTTGAGTTTTAGTAAAACTCTAATTTTTTGTGATAATAAAAGTTCCATAGATTTATGTAAAAAACCCAGAACATATTTCATTAGAAAAACACAAATACATAAAACACCATTACATTTGGGACTACACAAAAAAGGACATATATTTTTACAATTCATTAGAATGTCTGAAAAACATTCTGAATTTTTTTACTAAACACCTTAATTTTGATATATTTGAATATATTAAATAGATGTTATAAATGATCAATATTAAGTGGTCATTCATATATACTTCTTGATTACCAATCTCCTTATATTAATGAAAACCTTATCAAAGGGAGAGTACCAATGAAATGCTTTTTCAAAAATCTTATTTTTCTAAAAGATTTAGTTTTCCAAAAAAACATTAGTTTTTTTAAACATTATTTTTCTCTAAAAACATTTGTTTTTCAAAAATAAATTATTTTTTAGCAAAACATTTTATTGTCTAAAATGATTAGTTTTTCAAAAAAAATATTTTTTCAAATATCCATTATTTTATTTTAGACTGTAATTTTTCTAAAAACTTTAGTTTAATAAAAAACATTATTTTTCTTAAAATACTCAGTTTTTCTAAAAACTATGGTTTTTATTTAAAATTTAGTTTGTATAAAAAATTTAATTTTTCATAAAAATTAGAATAATAATATATCAAATAAACTTTCCCATATATATTTAAATTTTTATCATGATAGGTAATTTATAATATTTAGACTTTAATATATATTTTTTAATTTTTTTAGTTGTTTACAACTTTCTAATTTTATAAAAGTGTTTAAAAATTCTTTAAAGACATTCCTTTCATCTGATAAAAGTTTCTTAAAAACTATTTAGAGTTCAGAATGTACTTTTTAAAATATTTCAAGGATTTATTTTGATCATAGGATCAAATTTGGAATTTAATATGTGCTGTTATAAATATTTATGTCAAATAATTTTCCCCTATTATATAAATTTTATGGTGGGTCACGACATCCCATGTAAAATAATAGACTTTTGGAAACCCTCGGCTCTAAAAATTTTTAGCTGTCTGATTTTTTGGTGTTCATCTGATCTGATTTCCATCATCTAATCATATTTTCATAGTACAATTAACTTTCTACAAAATGGATTATAATAAAGAGATTGAAAATAGATAAATGGTTAAAGAACTATTGATTGATAAATAGTCGTATGATAAGACAGAATCTCTATTGAACGAAATTATCAGAATCCAAGGATGGGAAAAAGTTTGTGTAGAATAGTAAGATTTTTATTTCCATTATCCACTTATAATAAAGAAATTATATTCATACATTGTGTTTAGTTCTGATGATGATATTGAGGTAAGAAATCTCAACCTTTTTTGGTGAATTATACAATCTCAATGTTGAACATGTTTAAGAATTAGTTGAAGTGTTGTTGGAAGGATAGGCATATCTTATAACCCATAAGCTTCCATACAAGCTTTCATGCATTAAAAATTAGTTATTTAAAAATAAATATTTCTTACTAATATGAAGGTTATAAAAGTATATCATTTGAAGCCATATGAGAGTGTGGTTACCTATGGATTCATTGTTACCTCATTCCGAGGAAAGGTGATAGATATAATTTTAAATTAATAAATATATTTGGGTTAGATTTATTAATGAATATGAGGAAAATTAAATTACTAAAGTATGTTTAATTATCAATTGAGGAAGTGAATAAGAGCTCCATTATGTTAAGAATTCGGTTTTTTCTTGATTTATCAACATATTTTGGTAAACTTCGTGTTTTTAATGAAAATCAAGAATCATACAGTTTCAATAAGAGAAGAATTATCTTTGATATGTAAATAAACCATATCAAGGATAAATATAGTTTTCATATCAAAGATAAAAAGGATTGTGGATAAATTTTAAAAAAATCATTTGATTCTGAAATCCTCTAGGTATGAAAAAATATTCATAAAAATAAGAAATCTGGTCCCTCTACTCCTAGACCAAAAAATAAAGTCAATTCCATATCCAGTAAATAATATCAAGAATTTAAGAAACATAATATAGAGAATAAAGATAGTGATCCAGAGTTATTAAATGATATGGTAGAGGCCTTATCTCAAAATTAAAAAATTAGTGATGCTTTGATGGAGGAAAAGAATAAGAAGAAATATAATAAGAGAGTCAAAGAAGAAAATTAATTGAAATTTTTATGAAGGGTTTTAAACATGATCATGGGTATTATTAAACATTTATTCAGGAAAGAGAAAGATTACTTTAAATTTCTCCTCAATTATTTTTTCAACCAATTCCTCCTTCGACTATTGTTTCTTAGTCAGTTCCATAAAAACATGAATTTTTTGGAACTTCTAGTGTTTAAATTGTTATTGGGAAAGGTGAAGGAAAATTAATTAAGATTAAAAAATATATTCCATAACAAGTTTATTTGGATGTTAAAAAATTATGTAGATTCCTACAAAAGAATATTGTTGAAGTGAAGAAATGTTATCTAGTCAATTATAAAAATAACTGGAAGAGGAAACCAAATAAACATCAGAAGTGGAAGAAGAAGAGGAAGAGGAAGAATAGAAAGAAGGTTTTTCTTTATAAACATCATCTTTCAGTACTTAGTCATATAATGATGCATAGTTTATAGTTCCAAGGAAGGATTTGAGTTATGAATAAGAAAATAAAAAGAACAAAATGTTATGATAAAGTATTATAAAAAATATTAATTAGATAATAATGTAAATGTATTTGAAGGATTGAATGTTGTAAAAGGGAAAGAATAAGAAAAATAAAAAGTGGTTATTGGACCATTAAGAAAAAATGTGTTTGATGTCTCATCAGACTCAATTAATTCTCAAGAGACTCAATATGATCAATGGATAGAATCCAGATTTACTTATTTCAATGATTCTTTGATGAATATGGTGGATGAAATTTCATTAATTCCTTGTATTGAATCATAGTTCAAGAACATTCAAAGAAGGTTTAATGTTTTAGAACATTCTAATGACTCAGTTAAGATAATAGAGATAGTTATTCAAAATAAAGCTGATTTTGATTAATTAAATGTTGAATATAAAGTAGAAATAAGAATATTAAAGGATGTTTTAATGTGGTTAAAATATACTAAAAGTTATTTAAAGTTTCTACAAATAAACTTTAGAGATTGTAGATTCCTTTAAAAAGTTATCATCCTATATTTTAGAAAAAAATTATCTACTTGATCAATTCAAGATTTTATCAGAGTCTCGAGATTAATAAATATTAGAACTGAATTAGAAGAACATTCTATTCAATGAACAAGTAAAAATGTTGAATGTTGAGAAAAGTGAGAACTAGTCTCTTAAAGAAGAATATGGCAATATAGTTAAAGAGTTTTAAAGAATCCATGCCCTTGGATAAAGAAATTTTAATATGGATTCAATTACATCATAGGACAAGAAGATCTAAGAGGAGTTTAAGAATTTGAATGTGATTGTGAAGAAGTTAGAGAAAAATGAATAGTTTTTCTCATTCTAAACTCTTAATGTAAAAACTAATTTTGTTTAATTAGTCAATGTTTAATGAATAATTATCCATATATTTTGTTTCGATTTTTTTTCAAATTATATTTTATTTAATATTATTTCTATATTATTCGATGAATTATTATTTAAAATAAATTTTTTCACAATATTATCTCTCTATCATTACAGGTGTATTATATAACCCATATTATTTTTGAAAATGATAAAAGGGGAGAAATTATTAAAGAATTATTTGTTATAAAGAATTTATTTTAGAAGTATCTTTTAGGGGTGAAGTTATTTTTGGGGATATTTTATTAATAATATTATATCTTCTCTAATTATTTTGGATAATATTTAGTAAAAAATAAGAGTTACAAATAAATTGGGAGATATAAATCGAGCGTATAAATTCTATTAAATAGATATAGGGTTTGTATGTTTTTCAAAGTAATTGTTATTTTCATTTAAAATGTTTTTTTTTGTGATTTTGAAAAAGGATGAGATTTTTGAGTTAAAAGTTAATCTATCTATACATTTTATCCTTATTTTTTAAATTCACAACCAAAATTCTGACAAACTATGTTTTAAAAACTTTACATTTCATAATACTTTTAAAATGTATTTTAGAAAATTTTATTGTACCAAATGGTGAAATATTTCTTATTGATGAATATAAACTTACCAAGATGATTATCGTTGGATCCATCATATTGAATAATGAATAGTTCATTAGATTTCAAAAATTATAATACATTGGATTGATAAAAGACATATCCATTCGACTAAAAAATATTGAGTCCATCGAATAGAAAAAACTCAATTCCATCAGATTGAAAGAAATTAGTCTATCTAAATGATGAAGTTTATCCTATCGATAAGACTGAGTTTATTATAGCGGTATGAATATGTTATATCTATCAATGTGATTGGGTTTAGTCAATTGGTGTGGATGAGCTTAGTTTATTATTGTGATTTAGTTTAATCTATCGGTGTGACTGATTTTAGTCTATCAGTGTGACTGTGTTTAATATATTGGTGTGACTGAGTTTAATTAATGATAGTGACTATGTTTAATCCATTTGAGTGACTGATTGAAGTACATTTTAGTGACCCAGTTTTTTCCAAAAATATTTTTAAATTAAATTCTATTAGATTAATGTTTTCTATTCCATTAGATTGACCATTTCTATTCTATCAAACTAACTATGTTTTGATAAATTGGAACACGCAATTTATTCCATCGGAATAATGAATTTTATAATTAGAATATCATAATCATTTCAATCATATGGAATAATTTTTAAAATATTTTAATGGTGCTATCAAAATGACATCAGATGAATATGAACTTACTAATATTTTAGAATGGATATTATCCAAGTCCATTAAAACCAACTCTAAGAATCGCATATTTTGATCATTGGATGTGTTCCTTTAAATAGAGGTTCATTTGAGGATTTTAAAACTAATGAATCTTTTTTAGAGCTAATACTTTTGAGATTCAACCTAATTGGAGTTTTCATAGATATAACATCTCATTACATTCACTCTGTAATCTTTTCGAGAGTTTTTGTTTCTATGGAATATAAGAGAGGATTATAAATTCTATAGATTTTTTATTTGTATTCAGTATTTTTTATCTGGTTTTAAATCAATGGATTATTGGGATTAGAGGATGTATGAATCTGATTTGGATGATCAATATATTATGGGGATATAAAGATATATCTTATCCAAATATTTGTGATAAAGGGATTAATTCTTGAAGAAAAAAATAATTTACAGTTGGGTTAAAACTATTTTTACCTTAAGTAAAAGTTATTTACTTCATTTAAAATGATTGTTAAATTGTTTAATATTTTATAAAGTTTATATTATTTTTAATTTAGGTCTAAGTAATGTTTAATATTACTTGTTTATAAGGGTTATTATATTTCACTATGAATTTTAATAGAATATTTGTTTTGTTAAATTTTATATAACCTGGTTTAAAATAGGTTATATGAGTCTGATATAGTTACTCAGATTATAAGAATATAACTAAGATTGATAAACTATAATAAGAAGGTTTGGGTTATTAATTTTTTTTTATTTTCTAAACTAAAATTCACCTCCCCGTCTTATATCCATTTCAAAATCTATGATCCAACAAAAATCATGTATGATATTACTTATTTTATTGGTGTAATTATTAAAATAAATAGGAAAACTAAGAAAGTTTTAGGACCAAAAGGGGTCTAGATACCCTAAGAGGGGGTGAATCAAGGTATGGATATTCTATTTCAAAAAATTTCCAGCCCCACTGGATCTTGACCTCTATATTATAAGGGTCCCTTTGTTTTCTCTTATGCTGTTAACGTTTATCTTTTTCTTTCTTTATTTATTTGATAATGATTATTTGGAAGAAATGTAGGGAAGTAAGCAGGAAGAAACAAAGCTTTTTACTTGGTTCACCCTCACTGGGCTACGTCCATGGAGCATACAACAGCGATGTGCCACTATACCAAGTCCACTAAATCTCTCTTCTAATTTACAATGTTTGGGCTAGATCACTTTTATTCCTAGGCTCACAACAATTACAATGTTTAGGGTTAGCTCACTACTTTTCCAAGGTTCACTCTCTATGTCTCTCTCTCTGGATCACTTCTGGTGGGAGGATCACCTTCTTTCTCTTCCTTTGCTCGCTACTTTGGAAAGGATCCACTCACAGTTTATGTACTTGTAGGTCCCTTCATTATCTATAATGAAATTTTCATCTTTAACTATTGATAGATTCTCTGTTGACAATCTACATTCATGCACTGATGAATGAAACTTTACCATAGTATTACTGGGAAACCTCAAATCTTTCACGCAACCCTTATTGCCTCTTATGCACAACTTTATTTCCTTGCGCACAAGATTGCACTTTTTTTGTAAAACACTCCTTGTGTACAACTTCAATATTTCATGAAACTAAAATATCATTTGCAACTTTCTTAGATTGCGCACAACTCAAAATATTTCGTGTAACTCCCTTTGCATGAAATTATTACTCGATTTGGTGCTCGGATTTTCTATAAGTGTTGAGCACTTTCTAATGAGGGGGGTCACCTCTTATTTATAGGCATCACTAACCCTTGCATAGATGATTCAACTTTTTTCACGCAAGTTCCTCTTGTATCATGAAAAACTCTGTTTGATGTCGCATTGGGCGCGCAAGTTTCTTTCACATAGCCTCATCTTTCACGCCCATTTCCAAATCTTTTGCACACATCATGCCTTTTCCATTTTTCGATGTTCTGCTCCCGAAACATGCCTTGCGCACAAGTTTCCTTTGCGCAACTTCATCTTTCACACACATATTCAAATCTTTCACACGCAACATGACTTTTCCATTTTTCAACATTTTGACCCTAAAACATGCCTTGCATGCAAGTTTCCAAAACACCCTAGATATTGCATGCAACTTCCTTTTCCAAAACAATGTTTCCCCATTTTCCTATTTTGAGGCCCAAAAATTTAGAAAACATTGGAAAATAGTGCCACCTTTGATCTGTTCTTTTTGCACTGCCTCCAGATCATCCATTCCTTTTTGATCGTTTTTGTCAACATAGTTTGTCAACAATATCTATAGAACTCAAAAAATCACCATGTAAACCCCGTTTTTCAATAAATTGGACATTGTGGTCTGCTATGTCAACAAACACAACATAGAGGTCCACTTTTTCAACAAACACAGTATAACGACCCATACTTTACACACATTATTAATACTTCAAAATTGAAGCACACTTATTACAACATATGACAAAACCACAAAGGACCGTATAGGTATAGTGTCTTTAGAAACTGGGAAACATAAACAAATGGTTCATAAATCTTCTACAGTGTCTCCCATTTATTTCATCATATCTAGGGTCCCTTTTAGAATATTCTACTTAATATCCATCTTCCTGACCTGGGGAAAAGAAATCATAAAAGGGTGAGCTCAAATGCTCAGTAAGGGCAAATAAAGGAAATAAAAATCATATCATATCTTTTTTAAAATCATAACCTGCAAAAGAGATCATAATATCTTAACATGGAATAAATCATAGAAGTGAAAATGAGATCCCCATAATCATAACATGAAACTTGAAACTTTGTGGCATGCACACATAATCATGGAAAATCATTTCTTGTTAGTCATGACTCATTTCCAAGACTATCTTAGTGGACAAAGTCCCTCTCTGAACCGAGTCACCCTCGTTCCAGTCTTGTTTCACTGAACCGGTATAACCTACCGTTCCAGCCATGTCTATCTCATGAGATATAAAATCTTTACCCAATGCATTGGAGGGAGATATAGGTCCCACCCATCTTATAATGAATCCTTTCTTATGTGTGCCACATAATCATAAATCATACATCATCGCATAACACATGTAACAAAAAATGGGATTCTTGAAACATCATGACATCATAAAACAAATCATATAAGGTAAATGACTTCATAAAAAATAATTCCCTCACAACATAATCAAATCAATGTAATAATAGGTATAAAACAGAACCCTTTATTATCTTAGATGGAAAATAATTTTGATAAAACACTTAAACTCCATTCTTGAGGAAAATATCCTTTCTTCTTCAAAAACACTTTTCTTTTCTTAAAATGTCATATAATTATAAACTAAAAGAAGTTGATTAAAAATAAAATTGAAAACTTATAAAGGAAGATTATTGGAAATAATGTTTTAAAAATCCATTTTTTCTGTATAAGTTAAATAAAACATTCTTCATACTTTTGTCAGAAAAGTCAAAAAGTACCTCGTACGAAAAACGACAAAAGATTCCTTTCATATATTTTACAAAAAAAACTTACCGAAGGGTAAAATTGGATATAAACTATTGTAGAAGGATGGAAATAATATTACATATTTAGGGAACATGGATGTGGATGATAAAATACACCCCAGTAATTACAAAAGTAAAAACAATCTCGGATAAAAGTGAGATTGTGATATTTTCCCTTACCTTAGGTCCGATTTGCTTTGTACGTGTCCGAAGCTCCTGTATAATGGTTTAAATAATGTTATTGAATTATTCCATAATCATACATATTGATATGAAATCATATATGGTCATATTCTTAGCTTCGTGTTAGTAATATTTCATTGTTACTTGTTACTCAGGTCTTTATTGCCTTTTGTTCTTATGCGTGTTTTGCCGAATAAATTCTTATTCTTCTTTTAAGGTTATAGATACCTTATATCAAGAATGGTATTAGTGTAACATATATCATATTTATTCATTCAATTCATTTATATAATTACTATGTAATGATGATCATGTAGAATGAGTCGCTTTACATCGTGGAGACGGTATTCCGTACGTACGCACGAGTGATGATATCGTTCCTATGATCGTGGAATTGTATTGGAGTATATATATATTATTTCAGTATCAATATTACTTTATAATAATCATAAATAGTCACTCATTACACCATTATACACATCCTTGTAAGGTGATGGTGGAAAATAGATTACACCACGGCGTGGAGACGGTATTCCGTACGTACGCACGCGCGGTGATTTCATTTTTCCGTAGGATGGATAGAAGGTCAATTAGGGTTGTTTCATATTTATAATAACATATCAGTATGTAAGTAATACTGATGTTATTACTTTATCATGAAACAACTAAAGAAGAAGAATAATTTGAAGAAGAAAGAAATTGAAAAGATCGGTAATGGATATTACCTCTTCTTTGGAACGCCTCCTTGAATCCTCCACATAGGGAACTAAGATTGGTCTTTGAAGAAGACCAGGACCTCTAGGATTATTCTAGGGAAGTGGAGAGGAGAAAATGTCAGGGGTTTTCCGAGCTTGAGTGCTCAAATTGGTGTGAGGAGGAGGGGGAGGAGGTGCCCTTTTATAAGGGAGGAGAGGGGCACCTTAGGAATATCTCAAAATATTATTTTATATTAAAGTGAAAATCGGTTTATAATGGTTCCAAAGGGTATTATTTCAAAGATAAAGTGGGTATGGGTAGAAATCCTATCAACCAATAGTATTTAGACAAGTTTAGGGTATTATATTAACCTTATCAATTATATTTAACTCTAAGTTAAATAATTTAACTTTTACCGTGTCTTTTTGTTTTCTTTCACTATATGGTTAATACACTTACTATAACATTCCAAAAGAACCTCAAATTGTTTATTATTAATATATATCCTTATCTAAGTCATTTTTCCGAACCTTAGATTTTTATAAATAAAATAACAATTAATAATATTTTATTTTATTTAAAAACTATTTTGTGTCAATGTTGACACTATTTGATATATGATTTTTGTGAAAGTCATAACAGAATTATATGTTCGAACCAAGTTGATTAAATCAACACTAATATATCATAGTAACCTAGAAAATTAGTGTAATTCATAAAAAGTCTCAAATTACATTTATTTTGGTGTTTATAACATCAATTATGTCAATATTTCATAAATAAGATAATTACTGCATCATAATTGTATCATAAATAAATTAAATTATTTAAATTCTAAAAATTATAAATAAAATACCATTATGTAGGAAATCTTTCTAGCTTTCTAATTAATAATTATAGTCGAATTTATTTTATGTATAACCCCATATTAAAAATGATTTACTTATTAAACTTTGATTTTAACTATTTTAACCCTTCTTTAAATAAATTAATAATAAATGTCCTAATCTAACCCAAGTGGGCCTAAATGGTCATATTTTATTCATAAGGTTGTTTTTGGTCGAATTACACTTATCCAATATAATTAGGACATGTGTTAGGGTAATAGTAATATCATATTTACCCCTATTTACTATTAACCGCGGTAAAAAAAGTAAAAAGTTATTATTCACCAAAAAATTATTTTTATCTCATTGAACCACATTTTACTTACTGATATCAACTGTGTCTGTCGGATTTTTGAAATTCCACTCACAGAAGCGGTAAAATTAAGTTTTATGCAAAATTCAGTTTTTAACCTACCGCTTAGTGGTTTCACTATTCATCAAAAATTGAAAGTTTTCAGAAAAATACCAAAATTTCACCCTAGGCTAATTTCGGTATTCCGAATCCAAAAATGAAGTACATTTTGAAAAATAAAATTTATAAAATTTCAAAAAGTGGTTATTACTGTTCATAACGGCTAGTTTTAATAATATTTTAATAGCATATCGTTGTTTAGTGAAACTCGGTATTGCGTACGACGCAAGCTATCGAGGAAGGTCGTGATTGCGTGTAAAGTAAGCCAAGCTAGTATGTAGTGAAAGATTCCTTTGATGATATATAAAAACAAAATATTACTCATAAAAATCTCGGGTTTTACATTATACCCCCCTTAAAAAGAATTTCGCCCTCGAAATTCGTCACTTTGTAACAAACAGATGAGGATACTTCTCCCTCATCATATCCTCAATCTCCCATGTAGCTTCTTCAAGTTGGTGGTTCCTCCATAAAACTTTCACCAATCGAGTGGTCTTGTTTCGTAGGACTTTTTCGCTACGATCCAGAATCTCTATCGGTTGTTCTTCATAAGAAAGATCTTGCTCCAGCGGTTCAACTTCTGAGCTGAGTACATGTGAAGGATCAGGTATGTACTTTCTCAGGAGAGATACATGGAACACATCGTGAACTTGAGAGAGATTCGGTGGAAGTGCCAATCGGTAAGCTACCTTTCCAACACGATCCAGTATTTCGAAAGGACCGATATATCTAGGGATCAACTTCCCCTTCTTTCCAAATCTCATAACCCTCTTCCAGGGAGATATTTGTAAGAACACTTTATCACCCACTTCAAACTCTAGGTCTTTTCTTCGGTTGTCGGCATAACTTTTCTGTCGACTCTGAGCTGCTCTTATGTGTTGTTGAATAGATCTGACCTTTTCTGCCATTTCATCAACGAGATCAGGTCCTAATAGCTTTCTTTCCCCAACTTCATCCCAGCAAGTTGGAGTCCTGAATTTCTTTCCATACAGAGCTTCATAAGGAGCCATATGAATACTGGAGTGAAAGCTATTATTATAAGAAAATTCCACCAAATGTAGGTGTTGATCCCAACCTCCTTTGAAATCCATAGAGAAAGCTCCCAACATATCTTCTAGGGTTTTAATTGTTCTCTCAGACTGACCGTCTTTCTGGGGATGATAAGAAGTGCTGAAACTCAACTCTGTATCCAGAGTATGCTGAAGACTTCTCCAGAACTTTGAGGTAAATCTCGGATCCCGATCAGATATAATAGAAATTGGTACTCCATGCAATCTTACCACTTCCTTTACATATATCCTGGCAAGATGATCTAGAGAGAAATCCTCTATAATAGCAATGAAGTGTGAAGACTTTGTAAGACGATCAACTATGACCCAAATAGCATTATTGCCTTTGGATGTTTTAGGAAGTCATGTGACAAAGTCCATAGTGATGTTTTCCCATTTCCATTCGGGTATGGGTAATGGTTGTAACATCCCCTTAGACTTCTGTCTCTCAACTTTAACTTGTTGACAAACCAAGCATCGAGAGACATATTCAGCAATATCTCTTTTCATGCCATCCCACCAGAAGTACTCTTTCAGGTCCCTATACATCTTCGTGCTTCCAGGATGAATAGAGAATGAAGAACTATGAGCCTCATCCAGCAGCTCCTTCTTTAATTCGGGGATGGGAGGAACACAAACCCGATTCTTGAACTTTATTATCCCATCACAATCAAGGTTGAATTCCGGAACATTTCTCACCTTCTTTTGTAACTCGACATCTTCTTTTTGTGCCTCTTTAATCTTCACATGTATAGATGGTTGAACATTCATTTGAGAAAGATAAGATTTTTCCCCTTCCATTATAATTCCAAGTTCCATCCTTTGTAAATCCATAAATATTGGATCTTTTGTGATCCTCATCATGGATAAACTAGCATGGTCTTGTCGACTTAATGCATCTGCCACCTTGTTTGCTTTCCCAGGGTGGTAATGGATTGAGCAGCCATAATCCTTAATCAGCTCCAACCATATTCTTTGATGCATATTCAACTCCTTTTGTGTGAAAATATACTTTAAACTTTTATGATCATTATAAATATCACACCTTTCACCATAAAGGTAATGCCTCAAAATCTTTAATGCAAAGATTACCGCAGCCAACTCCAAATCATGTGTTGGGTAATTTTGCTCGTGGATTTTCAACTGTCGTAAGGCATAAGCTATCACCATATCATTTTGCATAAGAACACACTTCAATCCCTTCTTGGATGCATCACTGTAGATCACAAACCTTTCTCCACTACAAGGCAGTGTGAGCACAGGTGCACTGGATAACCTTCTTTTCAACTCCTTGAAATTCTCTTCACATTCCTCTGTCCAAACAAACTTAACTCCTTTTCGAGTCAACTTGGTGAGTGGATTAGATAATCGTGAAAAATCTTTTAAAAAACGTCGATAATATCCAGACAAACCAAGAAAACTTCGGATCTCAGTTACTATTGTTGGTCTTGACCATCTTTTGATAACCTCTGTTTTTGTTGGATCCACAAATATCCCCTCTTCTGAGATTATGTGACCCAAAAATGCAACTTTTTGAAGCCAAAATTCACACTTGGTAAATTTGGCATAAATCTTCTCCTTTCTCAGGGTCTTCAATATAATTCTCAAGTGATCTTCATGATCTTCCTTGCTCTTTGAATAGACAAGAATATCGTCTATAAAGACCACCACAAATTGATCAAGATAGTCTCTAAAGACTCTATTCATTAGATCCATGAAGATAGCAGGGGCATTAGTAAGACCAAATGGAATCACTATAAATTCATAGTGTCCATACCTTGTACGGAAAGACGTCTTTGGTATATCCTCCCTTTGACCCTTAATTGATGATACCCTGAACGAAGATCAATCTTCGAAAAGTATTGAGCTCTGCGTAGTTGGTCAAATAAGTCATCAATGCGTGGGAGAGGATATTTTTTCTTGATAGTGATCTTGTTAAGTTCTCGATAATCAATGCAGAGTCTCATTGATCCATCTTTCTTCTTAACAAATAGAACAGGTGCTTCCCAAGGTGACGCACTAGGGCATATGAATCCCTTATCAAGATTCTCTTGGAGTTGCTTCTTCAATTCCTGAAACTCAATTGGGGTCATTCTATAAGGTGTCTTTGAAATATTCAAAGCACCCGGTATGAGTTCTATTGAAAACTCAACTTCACGATTTGGTGGAAGACCCAGTAATTCCTTCGGAAAGACATCATCAAACTCCCATACGATGGGCATATTCTTAATCATAAGTTTCTCACCAACCATTTGAGATAAATAACCTTCATTTAGTGGAATCAAGACCCATAAGATGGAAGGAATTTCCACTGGAAGGTTATATTCATCCTTGCATCGATAGACGATCGTAGATTGATCTGGAATATGAAATGTGACTTCCCTTCTTTGGAAATTGATATGAGCTCCATGTATAGAAAGCCAATCCATGCCAATAATCACATCAAATTCCACTAAAGGAAGGATCACAAGATTTGCAGGAAGCACTTTCCCACAAACTTCGATCGAAGAAGAATTATAAACTTTTGATGCGACTGTTGTGCCATTAGGTGTTGTCACAGCTAACTCAACATCTAATTGTTGAGGTAATACAGTGATACCCTTAGAAAAATTTTCAGAAATAAAAGAGTGGGTGGATCCAGAATCAAATAAAACATTTGCTACTTTAGAGTGGATGGTAAGTGTACCTTTCACCACTTCGTTATCGTACTCCACATCGCTGATAGAAATTGCATGTGACTTTCCTTTGTCTTTAGCCTTAATATTTTGTTGATGTCGACCATCATCATCAACCCTTGGATTTGGGCATTGATTGGCATAATGCCCCGTCTCCTTGCACTTGAAACATTGAAGTGTAGTAGGTTCATTTTGTGTATCCCTTCCTTTGTTTGCATCATTAGACATCTTCTTCCCATTATCGCGGCATTCAAATGCCCGATGACCTTCCTTTCCACATTTGAAACATTTACTTTTCCCTTTAAGACAACTCCCTCCATGTTTCTTTCCACACTTTGAGCATAAGGGAAAGCTCATATTCTTTTCAGTTTGCTCTTTAGATTTTCCTTTGAATTACATCTTCCTCTTCTTATCAAACCCATGTGACTGATGGGTTACTCCAATCTCCATCTCGACTTTGAGAGCACATCGAACGATTTCCTCGTATCTATTGAAGTCCCTTATGGCTAAAGCCCTTCGAAGACTTGTTTTTAAGCCACTAAATAATCGATAGATCTTACTCTCAGGTTGGATAATAATACCAGAAGCGTACCTTGCAAGTCTTGTAAAATTTGCTTCATAGGTACCAACAGATTCATCATCCCTTTGCTTCAGTTCAAGAAACTCTTTCTCCATCTTTGTTCAGAGAATACGAGGGAAGTACTTATTGAAAAATAAGTTCTTGAACTCGTCCCATTCCATAGACTCAATTTCATCCCTTTGCCTCGTATTCTTAATAAGATTCCACCATTGATCAGCATCTCCTTCCAAACGATACACTGCTAGGATGACTTTATCATGTTCAGAACATTGAAGAACTGAAAATATCTTTTTAGTAGTACTAATCCATTGTTCAGCAACTAATGGATCAGTAGAACCGTTGAAAGAAGGTGGATGCTACCTCATAAAGGATTCAACATAATGTTGCTCCTTCCTTTGCTCGTTTGGAAGTCCTGCATGATTCATAGCTTGAGAAAGTTGTGTGAGCATGGATACAAGATTTTTCATTCCAGCTCCCATATCGTTTGGTTGCTTAGGGGGACAATCATTGCATTGCCCATCGCATTCCGCATTAACACGGTTCCTTCGGGTTCCATCCATTGACTAAAACCAAGAAGAATAGTGTGAGCAACACTAATTATAATAGGAAAACCACATAATCAAGGATAAAATTTCACACTTAAGGTCTTATCCTAGGGTATTCATGGCCATTTCTAAAACACTAATATTGTGTTCTATGCTTAAACTTATCCTTAGGGTTCTTACTAAGACTTTCACATCCTAGTTTCCAAAGGTTGACTATACCTTTCCTCTGATACCAACTATAACGACCCATACTTTACACACATTGTTAATACTTCAAAATTGAAGCACACTTATTACAACATATGACAAAACCACAAAGGACCGTATAGGTATAGTGTCTTTAGAAACTGGGAAACATAAACAACTGGTTCATAAATCTTCTACAGTGTCTCCCATTTATTTCATCATATCTAGGGTTCCTTTTAGCATATTCTACTTAATATCCATCTTCCTGACCTGGGGAAAAGAAAACATAAAAGGGTGAGCTCAAATGCTCAGCAAGGGAAAATAAAGGAAATAAAAATCATATCATATCTTTTTGAAAATCATAACCTGCAAAAGAGATAATAATATCTTAACATGGAATAAATCATAGAAGTGAAAATGAGATCCCAATAATCATAACATGAAACTTGAAACTTTGTGGCATGCACACATAATCATGGAAAATCATTTCTTGTTAGTCATGACTCATTTCCAAGACTATCTTAGTGGACAAAGTCCCTTTCTGAACCGAGTCACCCTCGTTCTAGTCCTGTTTCACTGAACCAGTATAACCTACCGTTTCAGCCATGTCTATCTCATGAGATATAAAATCTTTACCCAATGCATTGGAGGGAGATATAGGTCCCACCCATCTTATAATTAATCCTTTCTTATGTGTGCCACATAATCATAAATCATACATCATCGCATAACACATGTAACAAAAAATGGGATTCTTGAAACATCATGACATCATAAAACAAATCATATAAGGTAAATGACTTCATAAAAAATAATTCCCTCACAACATAATCAAATCAATGTAATAATAGGGATAAAACAGAACCCTTTATTATCTTAGATGGAAAATAATTTTGATAAAACACTTAAACTCCATTCTTGAGGAAAATATCCTTTCTTCTTCAAAAACACTTTTATTTTATTAACATGTCATATAATTATAAACTAAAATAAGTTGATTAAAAATAAACTTGAAAACTTATAAAGGAAGATTATTAGAAATAATGTTTTAAAAATTCATTTTTTCCGTATAAGTTAAATAAAACATTCTTCGTACTTTTGTCAGAAAAGTCAAAAAGTACCTCGTACAAAAAACGACAAAAGATTCCTTTCATATCTTTTACAAAAAAACTTACCGAAGGGTAAAATTGGATATAAACTATTGTAGAAGGATGGAAATAATATTACATATTGAGGGAACATGGATGTGGATGATAAAATACACCCCAGTAATTACCAAAGTAAAAACAATCTCGGATAAAAGTGAGATTGTGATATTTTCCATTACCTTAGGTCCGATTTGCTTTGTAAATGTCTGAATCTCCTGTATAATGGTTTAAATAATGTTATTTACTTATTCTAGAATCATACATATTGATATGATATCATATATGGTCATATTATTAGCTTCTTGTTAGTAATATTTCATTGTTACTTGTTACTCGGGTCTTTATTGCCTTTTGTTCTTATGCGTGTTTTGCCGAATAAATTCTTATTCTTCTTTTAAGGTTATAGATACCTTATATCCAGAATGGTATTAGTGTAACATATATCATATTTATTCATTCAATTCATTTATATAATTACTATGTAATGATGATCATGTAGAACGAGTCGCTTCACATCGTGGAGACGGTATTCCGTACGTACGCACGAGTGATGATATCGTTCCTATGATCGTGGAATTGTATTGGAGTATATATATATTATTTCAGTATCAATATTAATTTATAATAATAATAAATAGTTACTCATTACACCATTATACTCATCCTTGTAAGGTGATGGTGTAAAATAGATTACACCACGGCGTGGAGACGGTATTCCGTACGTACGCACGCGCGGTGATTTCATTTTTCCGTAGGATGGATAGAAGGTCAATTAGGGTTGTTTCATATTTATAATAACATATCAGTATGTAATTAATACTTATTTTATTACTTTATCATGAAACAACTAAAGAAGAAGAAGAAGTTTAAGAAGAAAGAAATTGAAAAGATCGGTAATGGATATTACCTCTTCTTTGGAACGCCTCCTTGAATCCTCCACTTAGGGAACTAATATTGGTATTTGAAAAAGACAAGGACCTCTAGGATTATTCTAGGGAATTGGATAGGAGAAAATGGCAGGGGTTGGCCGAGCTTGAGTGCTCAAATTGGTGTGAGGAGGAGGGGGAGGAGGTGCCCTTTTATAAGGGAGGAGAGGGGCACCTTAGGAATATCTCAAAATATTATTTTATATTAAAGTCAAAATCGGTTTATAATGGTTCCAAAGGGTATTATTTCAAAGATAAAGTGGGGATGGGTCTAAAGCCTATCAAACAATAGGATTTAGACAAGTTTAGGTTATTATTTTAACCTTATCAATTAGATTTAACTCTAAGTTAAATAATTTAACTTTTACCGTGTCTTTTTGTTTTCTTTCACTATATGGTTAATACACTTACTATAACATGCCAAACGAACCCCAAATTGTTTATTATTAATATATATATCCTTATCTAAGTCATTTGGACGAACCTTAGATTTTTAGAAATAAAATAACAATTAATAATATAATATTTGATTTAAAAACTATTTTGTGTCAATTTTGACACTATTTGATATATGATTTTTGTGAAAGTCATAACAGAATTATATGTTCGAACCAAGATGATTAAATCAACACTAATATATCATAGTAACCTATAAAATTAGTGGAATTCATAAAAAGTATCAAATTACATTTATTTTAGTGTTTATAACATCAATTACGTCAATATTTCATAAATAAGATAATTACTGCATCATAATTGTGTCATAAATAAATTAAATTATTTAAAGTCTAAAAATTATAAATAAAATACCATTATGTAGGAAATATTTTTATCTTTTTAATTAATATTTATAGTTGAATTTATCTTATGTATAACCCCATATTAAAAATGATTTACTTATTAAACTTTGATTTTAACTATTTTAACCCTTCTTTAAATAAATTAATAATAAATGTCCTAATCTAACCCAAGTGGGCCTAAATGGTCATATGTTATTCATAAGGTTGTTTTTGGTCGAATTACACTTATCCAATAGAATTAGGACATGTGTTAGGGTAATAGTAATATCATATTTACCCCTATTTACTATTAACCGCGGTAAAAAAAGTAAAAAGTTACTATTCACCAAAAAATTATTTTTATCTCATTGAACCACATTTTACTTACTGATATCAACCGTGTCTGTCAGATTTTCGAAACTCCACTCACAGAAGCGGTAAAATTAAGTGTTATGCCAAATTCAGTTTTTAACCTACCGCTTAGTGGTTTCACTATTCATCAAAAATTGAAAGTTTTCAGAAAAATACCAAAATTTCACCCTAAGCTAATTTCGGTATTCCGAATCCAAAAATGAAGTCCATTTTGAAAAATAAAATTTATAAAATTTCAAAAAGTGGTTATTACTATTCATAACGGCTAGTTTTAATAATATTTTAATAGCATATCGTTGTTTAGTGAAACTCGGTATTGCGTACGACGCAAGCTATCGAGGAAGGTCGTGATTGCGTGTAAAGTAAGCCAAGCTAGTATGTAGTGAAAGATTCATTTGATGATATATAAAAACAAAATATTACTCATAAAAATCTCGGGTGTTACACACAGTCACCTCAAAAATGCTTCAATGATACCTTGAGGGATTTTTCCTCAACAATCTCTCCCTTTGGGTTTATTGAAAACTCTTCACATAATAATTCTCTACACTTTGATACCTCACTAAAGATCCTTCCATCATTAACCATCATTTTATTCTTACGATGCATATAGTGATCAGGGATTCACTCAACACATACTCTAATCTCACATGATCAATGCTCAGCATGAGAAACAAGTGTAAATGAAAAGTTCATCAATGAATTGCTACATTTATGACACCAATTGTTGATATCAAATTGATACCAATTTCTAAACTAATACCAATTCTTTATCAAAAGAAACCTTCTCACATCATTCCAAAATCACACTTCTGCTTTTATCACGATCCTCAGCTATTATGATATCTACTCTTTTATTGATCACTTATTACATCATCATATTTAAAACTCTCCCCCTATCTCATTTATCTCCCCCTATCTCGCTGCTCCACCTGTCAGCTTCTCCCCATGTCTTTGACTAAGACATTTTCTCCCTTCCTTAGCCACAGTTTCCCCCCTTGAGGAGCCACAATTTCTCCCCCTTTTTCAACGAACCCAAAGGTCACTACTCTATGGTATATGGCATTAGAAAGAACACATATTGGCACATTAGAGAAAAACAAACCATACCTTGGGGAGAGGGGGGGTCCGCATCCACACTTTTTCAAGTGCAAGGAGTTGGTTGGACTCCCAAATCCATTAGATGCCTCTCAAAAGCTTCCTTGGGTAAATTATTTGTCAAAATGTCTGAAACATGGAGTTATGTAGGAACATACTCCAACTTCATGATTCCCTACTCAACCTTCTCCTTGATAAAATGATATTTTATCTCAATGTGCTTTATCCTTGAGTAATGGAATTGATTTTTTCTAATATTGATAGTACTTGAGTAATTGCACTGGATTCTGATTGGAGACTTCACTTCCACTCCTATATCATCAATTTGTTTCTTCATCCACAATAATTATGTTCATGCTTGAGTGGCGACAATATACTCAGCTTATACGGTGCTCAATGAAATGCAATATTACTTCTTTCTTATCCAAAAAGTACATAGGCCACCAAGATAGAAAGCACCTCCTAATGTAGATTTCATGTCATCTGTTAATCCATCCCAATCTGCATCTGTATATCCCAAAAGATCTGACTGAGATTTTTCAGTATACTTCAAACTAAAATCCATATTTCCTTTGATATACCGAAGTATTCATTTCACTGCATGCATGTGGATTTCATTGGGATTAATTTGATATCCCACTGCGTGGCATGTAAAGAAAACAATATCAATTCTTATCGCTATCAGGTATAGAAAACTTCCAATAATTTTCATATATTCTGTTATATTAACTGCCTTGCCATCATAATCATTTGATAATTTCATTTGGGTAGCAACCAGAGTCTTCATCTCCTTGTAATTTTCCATTCCAAATATTTTCATAACCTCCTTGGCATATTTGGATTGAGGAAGTAATGTGTCATTCCTTATTTATGACATGTGTAAACCAAGGAAAAACGTCACCTCTCCAATCATTGACATTTCGAACTCACTTTTCATGAATTACAAAAACTATCTGTACTAAGCTTCATCTAATTCATCAAATATTATGTCATCAACATAAACCATCACCATCATCCTTTGATTACTATTTTTGTTGGAATAGAGATTGTAATAAACTCCCCCACGTTGGAAACCAGGCTTCTTCAAATACTGATTAGGCCTTGAGTACCATGCTCTTGGTGCTTGTTTCAGTCTATACAAAGCCTTATTTAGTTGAAAAACCTTGTTCTCATCCTCATGAATGAAAAAACCATCTGGCTGCTCGATATACACTTCTTCCTCTAGAACCCCATTTAAGAATGTAGATTTGACGTCCATCTGGAACACTTTTAACTTTTGTTACATCGTAATGGCCAAGAATAATCTAATTGTTTCCAGCCTATACATAGGTGAAAATGTTTCATCAATATCTGTTCCCTCTATCTGGGATTATCCTTTTCACAATATTTGTGCTTTGTTTCGAATCACTATGCCATATTCATTCATCTTGTTGAGATAGACCCATTTATTCCCGATCACATTCTTATCTGCTGGCCTAAAAATAATCTCCCTCAGCTTCCTGGTGTCCTGAAAATAGTCAGCTGATACCACATTTTTCAAACAAAATAGTTAATTCTGAAATGTTCAATTGTTGTTGCTTCACCGCAATTCATCTTCTCTTGATGAACAACTAACACCTAAACTGAGGCATGTTACCGATGGATATATTTTCAATGCAACTCAGAACCACTGAATTATCCATGTATAGCTTTTTGAGATCTTCATTTTCAATGTAGAATCTTTATCATATCATCTCCTTTTTCTACATAACACAACCACCTGAGACATATTTGAATGATCAAACTATTGTGTAATATAAATTGTTGAATATTATATCATATGTGAGATTTAACTATTATGATCATTCTTTTCTCAGGTAATTTCATCAACCATCATATCCCTTTGAGAAATTTCATCTGATTAGGAGATAGAATACTCCCCCTTTGAAGTAAAACTCTTCCTATTATTGAGCCCACTATTTATACCCACAAACATTATTCTTCTCCTATAACATTTCTTCACATGTTACTATCTCATTCAGCCATATAACATTAACTCCTTTCTTGGAAATATTCCAGAGTCCTTCTTTAGTATTGGTAACTGATTTGAATCAGTTGACATTATGGATCACATCACATCACTACTTTGTGTCTTTTGATGCCACTTCCTCTTAGATCATATCTCCCTTTAAACCTAAAACACATTAACATCATTTAATAACATTTATACACATAGGGAGAGGGGTTCTTTTGGAATCCTCAAGAAGAGTATTGTTGTTGATCCTAATGGGTCAACCCTTTAATTCTTAGTTTCAAATAATTACACTCATCTCTTGCCTACTCCAATTGCCTTGATAACTTCAATTGTTCTGTCTATATGACTAGGAATTATTTACCCACATTCTGAGTTTTCTTCTGATATTCAAATTCTATATGCTTAGCATTTTTCAAAATTTTGGAATTAATCCCATACGTAGAATTTTCCTTCTTTGATGCTCCAAAAATATACCAATTTCCATTATTCTTTCTCCGAGTTGGAATCTCTCCATTGACCATCTTCTATTTCTTTTTCCTCTATTGATGAGCTATTTCTATTTCCTTCACTTCCTGATGTGTGGAATGAAATGTGAATTTTCTAGGAAATTCTTTAGTCATTTTTCTTTTATCAGTTGTTTGAATCATACCATCCTTTCTTGTTATTGTTGAGTTTTCCACTGATTTAATATTCTTATTTCTCACAACTGGAGTAGATCTCCCCTAGATCTTCTAGGTTTTTTCACATTCTCTCCCATAGAGCTATTGTGAGTGTGGAAGAGGAGGTGGTTGGTACACCTTTTGTTCATCACCTTGTGATTCCCCTGAGGTTGTAAGTCTTCTCTTTAACTTGACACTTTTTCTTCCAGTGTAGAATTTCTCATTATGCACTAATGGAGAAAAAAAATCTCTTTTCAAGTCCCATTTCCTTTCCTACTTTCTTCTTACTATAATTCCTTTCCAAATTCCCATAATCAGAACATACAAAACATCATCCATAAAAGGCATACCTCATTTCATCATTTCTTAGCTGAGATGTTGATGTAGCTTGAGTTCTTCTTCTGATATTTAGCTCCTGATCTTCTTCAAACATGCTCATAATGTGTCCCAATCTTCCACAATAGAATCACTTCATGGATAATTTCTTCTGAGAGAATATTTTATCATTCTTCTCAAGATACTTCTTATTCTTGAATTTTGAAAATTTTTTATCTTCACATCATGAAATATATTCCAAATCCTCTAACTAAAAGCTTGATTTGTTTCCATGAATCCCACAGAATTAGCACATGTTGTCACCAACTATTGTGAATGTCCTATTAGGTCTTTCTCCAGCACCTATATGTTTTTCTCCATTTCTGGAACTATTCATAACTCTCTTTCTATCATGCATGGGAGGGGATTCATCAAATCTAATACCAATTTTTCCTAAATTGTATTCTCTTTGAGATGAGAAAATATGTTGTTGTTTCTCCTCAGAAATAGCATACTTTATTTTCATTTTATCATCACCTGCTGAAGGACAATCGAATAGTAAGTGAAGTGCATCCTTCAAATTAGGATTTCCTTTTCCATTTGATTTCTCCATTTCTTTCTTAGTTGATTCTGTCTCTTCCTCCAGTTGTTGAATCTTTTTATCTCTTGATTCAAGTTGATAATTGAGTTCTCTTTTGAGATTATTATTACTAATCATCTCATCTTCTAGTTATTGTGTGATATTTTCTACTATATCACTTGACTCCTTTATTTTTAATTTTCTTCAGTAAAAAAATTGGAGTAGGATGCATTCTCTTGTTGTATCCTTTGATTATCCTGGACGAGTTTAGATAGTTTTGCAACAAGATCGTTATATCTGGATTTCATATTCTGAATTTCATCTGACTTATGATTCTATACATTGTCATCAGCTTTGTTTTTTTTTTCTCCATTTGAAGATATCTTTTACAGTTCTTTAGCTTGAGAATCATTATTCTCCCTCAGATCAGTGGCCACATCAATAATCCTTTTATTTAATCCTCTTATCTTATTAACCTCAATTTCTATTTCTTGGATCAATATTTCTTTATATTTCATCTCTTCATCCAATTTCTAATCCAATTCCTTTTCCTTGTGTAAAACTACCACTTTTTGACTTCTTGGAGTTTCTTCATCATCAGTGGTTCAAACATCACTTGGAATATTAGGTTATTCACTTATTCTTTCAGAATCATTGAATGAGTATGTATTTTTGTTGTATGATTCATCTAAACCATTCATCTATTCACTACTTGATTCATTTAACTGAATCACACTCTTTTCGTTGACACTTCCACACTGGGGAATTTCACAAGACTTATGATTATTCTTTGAATTTATACCCTTTACCATGGTAGACTGGGATAATAGCTAACTGAATCTTTAACTTCAATAATCAGATAATCTAATTCATAGAAAACAAAACTGATAAAAGAAAACTTCCCTTTGATACCAATTATTAGGACCAAAAGGGGCCTAGATACCCTAAGAGGGGGGTGAATCAGGGTTTGGATATTCTATTTCAAAATTCTTCCAACCCCACTGGATCTTGACCTCTATATTATAGGTGTCACTTTGTTTTATATTATATTGTTAACGTTTATCTTGTTTTTTACTTATTTATTTGATAATGAAACTTTGGAAGCAATGTAGGGAAGAAAGTGGGAAAACACATAGATTTTACTTGGTTCACTCTCACTGGGCTACATCCAAGGAGAATACAACATCGATGTGCTGCTGTAACAAATCCACTAAAGATCACTTCCAATTTACAATGTTTGGGCAAGATCGCTTCTATGACTAGGCTCACTTCCATTATAATTTTTAGGGTCAACTCACTTCTTTCCCAAGGGTCACTCCAAACTTCTCTCTCTCTCTCCGGCTCACTGTCGGTGGAGAGGATCACCTTCTTCCTCTTCCTTTTCCCACTGCTCTAGAAAGGATCGACTCACAGTTTATGGACTTTTAGGTCCCTTCATTATCTCTAATGAAATCTGCATCTTTAACTATTGATAAATTATCTGTTGATGTTCCACTTTCATCCACTGATGAATGAAACTTGACCATAGTATTACTGGGCAACCTCAAATCTTTTTCACAACCCTTTCTGCATCTTGCACAAAACATTATTTCCTTACATGTAATATTCCACTTTTTTGTGAAACACTACTTGTGCGCAACTTCAATATTTCGCGCAACTCAAATTTTGCGTACAACTTTCTTAGCTTGTGCACAACTCAAAATCATTTTCACTACTCCCTTTGCATGAAATTATTACGCAATTCAGTGCTTGAATTTTCTATAAGTGTTGAGCACTTTCGAATGAGGGGGGTCACCTCTTATTTATAGGCGTCATTGAACCTTGCGTGGAATATTCAACTCTTTTCATGCAAGTTCCTCTTCAAGCACGCAAAACCCTATTTGGAGTCACATTGGGTGCGCAAGTATCTTTCGTGCAACCTCATATTTCACGCCCATTTCCAAATCTTTCGCGTACATCATTCCTTTACCATTTTTCGACATTCTTCTCCCGAAACATGCCTTGTGCACAAGTTTCCTTTGCGCAACACCATCTTTCACACGCAACATGCCTTTTCTATTTTTCAATATTCTAACCCCGAAACATTCCTTGCATGAAAGTTTATAAACCACCCTAGATCTTGCGTGAAACTTCCTTTTCCAAAAACATGTTTCCCCATTTACCGATTTTGAGGCCCAAAAATTTGGCAAACACTAAAAAACAGTTCCACCTTAGATTTGTTCTTTTTGTATCGCCTCTAGATCATTCATTCCTTTTTCATCATTCTTTGTCAACATAGGTTTTGAAAAATATATATGGAACTTTAAAAATCACCATGTAAACCCCCTTTATCAATAAATTGGACATCGTGGTCTGATCTATCAATAAACACAACATGGAGGTCCTCTTTTTCAACAAACACAATCACCTCAAAAATACTTCAATGGTACTTTGAGGGATTTTTTCCCAATAGAAATAAATATTTGGATATTTTTCATGGGTGTTAGTTGAGGTAGATATTAATTTTATTCTTAAATAAAAGGATATCTTGGTTACACATGATGGTGATTAGAGTCTTATCTATATCAATGAGAAGATCAATGATTTTTATTTTTTTGTAAGATTATTGGTCATTCTTAAGAAAGATTCTGATAGGATATCACTTATTACTTAAATATTCTGAATGGTCATGGTGAGGTATTATATAGTAAGAAAGGATCAATTCCATATGTATTTGATGTAAATAAAAATATATCTAGTAATCAAACTTAGTTTCTAGATCACATACACCCTCAAGATGAAATTGATCTATCTAATTCCCATTTGAATCAAGTTACTTCTGTAAACTCTAATATTTTTACTTCCACACTTAAAAATATAATAGTTAATTTTATGTTTCAGCTAGTGGAGGACACTAGAAAATGTAATCTAAAGACTCTTTGTAAGTGACATAATCAATCTGAAAAGGATGAAGCTCTTGTGGTTGTTCCCTCTAGTTTTGAACAAGGAAACACTACCCTGAAAAAAATAGTGCAAGGAAAAAAATTAGAATTCATTACTTTATTTTCTTCTATGAGGATCCTATTGGTAAGGGTCTAGTTAATTTCATGCTGAGAATATTCAGTCATATGATAACAGGGATTTCATACATAAGGGTTGTGCACAACTGTTGGAACATGGAACCCATAAATAGGGTAATGTGTTCTCTAATTTTGAAAAGTTGTTATTATTTTTATGATAACCTATGTTAGAATCTTGAAAATAGTCTAAGTTGTGGTAATCTACTCAAGTGGGGGGATCATATTTGTTTTTGATTTGGTGTTGAGTATAGGGAATCCCTAAGGGTCTCCTATATAGGTGGAAATTATAGTTCAACCTGTTAATGTGGACTATAGTTATAACACCCTAAGATTTTGGGAAATATTTTATTAAAATAAATTTAAAATCTTTTATATTTTATGTTACATTAAACATGGAGTTTATATTCCATTACACGCAACACTGAGTGTAACTTGTGATACATGAATCACCGAGTTTAAATAAAACATATCATACAATAAAAATATTATTATTTAATATAATAGGTATAACCTAGTCATTGGAATGGTGGGTGGGAATTTAATTACTAAATTATGAAAATATATGGTTTAATCATGTTTATGTAATGAATTATTTGGTGAAAAATTAATTAAAAGTGAAAATTTAAAAATAAAAACGAAATCTCTATCCGAAAAACTATTTTTTTAAAATCAAATGCATTTTAACTCAATAAATTAAATAAAAAAAATTAGTAAGTTATCTTAATGAAATTTATAGATTATATATTCAATAAAATGTTTAACATTCATATTATATGTTTTTGATACAATAGATAAGAATTAATCTAATTTTACACTTAAATTTTTTTTCTAGAAATTCATATTGTCACGGTTTTTACCCTAATTTTAAAAATTATTTTTTATACTTTTAGAAAATTAATTTCATAAAATAATTTTATTTAATATCGTAATATCAAAATTATTATATGGTTTATTTTTGGGTTTTTTCTGAGAAGTTAAATTTTTCGATGAATAATGAAAAATACTAGTTTTTATTATGAATTTTCATTTATTTAAAAACATCTAAACACATAAAAACTATTTTAAAAAGGTTTCAAAATTAAAATTATATCCATTATAAATCTATTAATCAAATTTAGATCATTGTAATCAATTTGATATTTAATTTTGATTCAAAAATATTTCAAACATTGTTTTGAAAACCTACTTTTTCTTCACGTCGGTGAGATCAATTTGAAATTAGAATTTCCCAATTTTGTGATTTCAATTTGGAAAAATGGATTCCATGTTTGGAATAAGGATAATTAATATTATCTTATTATTTCAACTTAATTCTTGACCAACACTTAATACAAAAATAGTAAAAATTATTTTCTACAGTTAAGGTAAAAATGTGTTTACTAGTGGTTAAACAAAAAAGATAATTGTTAAAAATGACCCAAACCATGTCCTGACATATTCCAAACCAGATAAACTATCACTCTAAGTTCCTAAAATAAATTTTTCAAGACCTGAACGGCCTTCCTGATCCTCACGGGTTGGTGATTAGCACCCGGGCATTAACAACAATCATATGTAGAGATGTCTCCTAACCTAAAGTATAAAGCATGACATATATTTGTTTACATGATGATAAGAAACACCATATTTAACATTCCATGGTTTTATGAAATATTTTTCAAATTAATTTAATTTCTGATATAGCTTGTGTAACACACAACAATGAGTTTCTTTGATAGCGTGTATAACACATGGCACCAAGCTTTAGTGAATGATAAAATAATAATATTATAAACTAGTTGTTAAGTATTTGAGTATGGATAATATTTAATAATTTATGAAATATACATTTACATGTACTAATAAATATAAATTTATTTATAAATTCTTAGTAAATAATAAATCAATTATTATTAAAGTAATTATTCTTCAAAAATATGTTTTCTTCAAAAATAATTTTTATTTATTTTAATAGAAAAAATTATAATTAATTTATAGAAATTTTAAGAAGTTTATATTAAAAAATGAACTTAATACTTTAAATCATCATATCATAATTATCTTATGGTGAAATTTTGGGATTTTTTCAAAAAAATATTAATTTTTCTGTGAATCATAAAAAAAGACCTCTTTTGTAAAAATATCATTTCCCTTGAATATATTTTTTAATTTAAATTAAAAAATTACATTTTAAAGGTGAATAATTATTTTTTAATAAAACTTAATTCACTTAATTACTTTTGAATCACTTTTATATATGATTTTAGTATAAGTTTGTTTTTTTTTATTAGATAATTTTTCTAAAAATAGTATTAAAGTGAATAGTGTTTCTCTATTATAATTAATTAAAATAATAAATAATTAGGAATGTTTTAAAATAAATGTGTATATTAAATATCAAAGTTTTTTAATTTAAATTCACACAAAATATTATTATACATTAAGTAAATATAAAATCATTTTGTGCTTGAAAAAATATATTGCTCGAAAAATGACTTTTTTATTACGTCTGTGGGTTTTGTTTTAAATTTATTTTTTAAAATTTTAAAAAAAATTATTTGGAAAAATAAAATTTATTTTTGAAATAATTATATAAAAAATTATATTTGGGTAAATTTTTTAGAATATCCTAAAATGATTATTTTTTTTATAAATATTAAAAAATACTGAATTTTAATTGAAAATAGTATTTTCATTTAAATTATTTGTAAAGGTAAATTATATTTTTAGTTAGGTTTAAAGAAAAATAAGTTCAATTATATATCTATTAATCCAATTTGGTACATTTTAATAAATCTTATATTTAAATTGGATATAAAAACATTGTAAACATTTTAACTTTTTCCTTTGCAGACATGCTCTCTCTCTGCGTCTGTGGGATTAATTTTAAATGAAAAATTTCAACTTGTGTGAATTGAATTTAAAAAAAATTATTCTATTTTATTAAAAATAATTATTTATATTATATAATATTTTCAACGGAATTTTTTACTAAAATGAATATTGAAAACAGTATTAAGTAATTACCACAACTAAAGTAAAAATGGATTTTTGGGGAGTTAAACTAAAAAGATAAGGGTTAAAAGGACCTAAAAACATGTATGAAATCTATTGTATGGCCATATTGAAACCCTATAATTTATATGTCCCAATTATACTTCATTTTTTATCCTTTTTGCATGATTCAAATATTAGTACACCTTTTCTTTTCAAAACAATTACAAGTGCATCACCCACCTCACTAATAAAAGGCCACCCACTCTCCTCTCTTATTCATGAATTTAAAGCCTTTTTTATTATCCAATACCTATAAAAATCACATCCAAAATCTCATACTATCATCATATAAGCCTTATTCTAGGTTTAAACCCAACCTAGGAAGGATTTTGATGAAAACCTATGGAGTTTACCGAAAGAAGATGTAATATTCTTCAACGAGAACTTTTATTGTATTTATTCCTCCACCTTAAATTATTATTAAACCATGATTATATAATAAAATAATTATATTCCATAAAATAATATGTTTTTATGTTAATATATTTAACTAAAATGATATATAATTACATAAAATGGGTTGCAAAATCATCATTCGTGTGTACAATGGACTTCCACCTTGCGAACAAATGTCATTCATTTTTCCATTACAACCTCCCACAGTTGGTTATGATAATGGATCTAAAGTATATATATGATATTTATAAAATTATTATACTTCTATAGTCATTATATCATATATACCTTTTTTCTTTCCATTCCATATGGGATATGATAACGTCATTCGTGTATACAAGGGACTAATGCCTTGCAAAGCGATAAGATTCATTTTAACTAATGCATTACATTAAATATAATAAGGATAAATTTAATAAATATATATGTTATTAATGAAATAATTATGATATTAATGACATATTTTTCATTCTTAAAAATAATATTTCATTTTTATTGAATTTTCACTCACTAAATGATAATAACATCCTTCATGTATATGTAGACAACCGCCTTCAAGAAGCGATGTGACTCTCTCTATTAATCACTAAATAATATGGATTATATTTAAAATTATATTTAAATAATTAATATTTTTTATTATTATAATTCTTTAAATAAAAAATATAATTTATCTTCTTCTCATAATGATCATTGAAAAATGGAAACATTACCCATATGTACGTACATCATACCATCTCCATGATCGTGGAAGACTAAATTTCTCAAATTCATCTTCCATGATTGGTATTAAAAATTTCAATTTATCTATAATTATTATAATTATGTTATTATTATTATTCTATATATTATATAACCATGATAAATATAAATAGAAAAAAATAACAGATCTAAACATACATGAAAAATAAAGTAGTTTTTACCTAAATCATGATTTTAATAAGGAATTATTAATAAAATAATTATAAAAGGACATAATTAAATCATATAAGGTATGATATTAAAAGTACATATCCTTAAAAATCACATAATCTATAGTTAAGTCAAGAATTTACATCGAGGATCTTTTCAGGTTTAGAGTTTTATAGAATTAGGACAAAATCTTACATAGTAAACTCATACGTTACCAGTGGACACTTATACTCAGTATCCATTTTTTCACAGAAGGAAACCCTTTTAAAATAAAAAATGATTTCTTTTCAAGACACTTCTTTAATACTTTCATCATAGAATCTTATTTTTCCTTACCAATATTAAAACCTATGAAAAACTTTTAAAAACTTGGGATGAGCACAAAAATCTCAGTAAGGGACATAAATAAAGTAAATTGTTAGTCTAGTGAAAACATGAAAACCCATTAAGAACATTTTCTTAAAAACTCATTAGAAATCATTGAAAAATTACATAGGTTCCTTGGGACATCCTTACCATGTCACTCTTACATTCACTATTACAAATGGAAAAACCATATAGTCAACTTCCATCTCTGGAATACCCAATGCATTGGAGATCTATAATAGGTCTCACCATTTGTATAATCAATATCAGGCTCACCTATCCTTTATGAGCTATAATGGGGCTCAATCCTTCATATAAGCAATATCAGGATCACCCATGAGCTATAATGGGGATCAACCCTTCATATAATCTATATCGGTATCACCTGTTAAATGTCTAAGTACCAAAGCATAAAAGCGTTAAATTTTTAACATGTCAATTATAAAATTTCATTTTCATTCATAATACAACCAATCCAATTTCAAAATCCAGTTTAAAGAATTTATAAAAGGGATTTTTTTATCAAAGTATCGCATAAAACTTTGAAACTTTTAAAATAAATTTGATAATTAATATTTTAAAAAATCCAGGAAATCATTTTAAAAACATGGAAATAAAATAGAATGATTTTATAAGAATAAATCATCAAAACATTAAAATTAGGTTTTAGATAAAAGTTCCTTTATAGCTTGAGAAACACTTGAATAAGAATCATTAAAGAATATCATTAAACAAAAAATCAAATATCTTGATAATATATCAATTTGTGATATTACATGTCAAAAGGGTTGTATATACACCTTATTGGATAAGAAAAGGTACATAACATCAAGATATGCCTCAATGAAAGGAGATTGAGATGAAATCCCTTACTTTGAGTCCGACTTCTATCATCTGTTCTTTAATTTGCTAAATAATAAACTTAGGTTAATTTATAATTTCTTCAAAACATTTTTCAAGTTTATTATTCATTTTATATCACTTATTATCTTGTTATAACAATTAGTTGATTATTTTAGTTTATATCGGGCATTTTGTCGATGCTCGATACTTGGGTCAAAAATGAAATTTTTATGATTACAAATTGTCCATATGGTCATAATTCCATCATCTCAAGAATTATATTCATTATTTAAATAACATAAAAAATCATATATATTTGTGTGTGTGTGTGTGTTATAATAATCCATAGTATTTATAGATAAGAAATTAAATGCACCGTTCATGGAGACGGTAGGTCGTACGTACACATGAACACTACTTGCATTTCTTTGTCATTTTAAACAAATTAAAACTCAGTGATACATAGATATATTATTATTCAGGTATAATATCTATGTTATATATTTTATATAGGTTCATTAACATCATCCTTTATATATTCCATGTATGTAATGAATGAGTCATATCACTTTAAGGGGGCGATAGTTCACAATTCCTCAAATGAAATTATCATATTTACACAACATGAAAAGAATAAAGGTATGTTCTAAATAAAAATTAAATAAGTATAGAAAAAATATATATAATATATATATATATATAATATATAAATAAATTTCCATCATAATGCCCACCACGATATATTGTAGGATAAAATTGAACAATCATCATTTCATGAGGCAGTAGTTCATCATACACAGAAACAGTATGTTTTATATCCATTATATGGAGGTGTGTGTAAGTGTAGTTATAAAGAATAGAAAAAAAATCCTAGTATATTTAGGATATTGTTTTTTTATAAAATAATTTAATAAAAAAATGTTAGGGGATGGATAAGGAAAATAATTGAAAGAAGCTTGAGAGAAGACATTACCTCAAAATTGGGTAAATCCTTTTGATTTGAGACAAAAGGATTCTTTGAATTTCCTTCTGTCCAAGGTAAGACTTATAGGAGTAAGTTAGGTATGTTGGAAGATTATTTGAGTATAATTTGGATGATCCAATGGGATTTATAGGTGTGATTAAGTGAGTATAGGTGGTGACCTTTTATAGGAGGGAGGAGGGGCACTTTAGGAAAGTCCTGAAATATTATTGTATTATAAATTGATTTTAGAAATATAATAGTTCAAAGGTGATAAATGTAGATTATAATATTAGTTTGGGTCTAAATCATATCAACCAAAAGTTTTTATAAAAGTTTAGGTCACAAAATTAACCTTATATTTTAGCTTTAAACCTTGGTTAAAAACATTAACTCTTACCATGTCTTCTTGTATTTTCATAATATATGGTTATTATAGTTACTATAAAGTGCCAATAGAACCAAAAGTGGATAATTAATAACATTTTTAACATTATATAAGTCTTTTTTCTGAATCTTATATTTTTAGTACTATTATATCATTTAATAAAATAGTTTTTTTAACTCATTTATATCAATTTTGATACTATTTAGTAATTGATTTTTTTAAAAGTCATAAAAACTTTTTACCTTGGAAAAAAATATATTAACTCATACCTAAAATGTAAATTTTATCCAAAAAAATTATGGAATAAAAATATTCAAATTATATTTATTTTAATATTTATTATATCATTTATTTGAATCTTTCATTAATAAGGTAATCACTGCATCATCATTGTGTCATAAATAAATTTATTTATTTAATGTCTAAAAATTATAAATAAAATATCATGATGTAGGAAATATCTTTAGATTTATAATTACTATTTATATTCTAATAGAACTTTTATATAAATCAAATTAATGTTGTTTTATTTAGGAGATACATGTTTATGTTATATTTCCCTTTACTTTAAAATAAATATTATAAGGGTCATTATCACACCCAAGTGGCTCCATGGGGTCCTAAAAAAGATCCAAGGATACCCATGTTCATCCATATCTCATCCAATAGTATTAGGAAACATGTTAGGGTATTTTTATATTATTATTATATTTTTTACACTTAGTTACCATATTTACCCTTTCTCCATGGAAAAAATAATAATTACTGAAGTTACTATTCCTAATGTCCAAAAATCAAAGGTACCTATTGAAATAATTTGAACCTTATGAATAAAAATATATAATCAATTTTTTCAAATTCAAAACAAAAATTTTTAGTAATTAATTTAAAATTAATTCCTATTGTCAAAACCATAAAGTGGGTTTTTAAGAAGCAAAAACTATCAAAAGATTGACATGTGTTTATATCCAATTTAAATGTGAAATTACTTACAATGACCATAATTTTATTAAATGATAAAAATATAATCTAATTAAACTTTAAAACCAATTAAAATTATAATCTAACTATATAAATAAATTATATGAAAAGGCGGTTTTGAATTAAAATGTAGTATTTTCACTATTCATAAAAGTGTGGATTTTATCATAAAAATAAAAATAAAATAAACCAAAGTAAATTTTTATGTCCATTTTATAAATAATATGTTTATTTTATCAAATATAACATATAAAATTTAAAAAAACTATTTTTAAAAAATATTCACCATCAAAAGGCAGTAAAACAACCTTTTAAAAATATTAGAGTATTTTATACTTAAAATTGGATTCATTCTCATTTTAAGCTTCTAAAATTTATTGGATAAGTGTAAAAATATTTAACAAACATGGATAATCATAGTGTAGTTTGATTTTTTCATTCCTTCCAATAAAATGGCTAGGCGTTAACTACTATTTAAAATAATAATATTATTATTATTGTATTATTTTTTGGTATAACTCAACTTTGTGTGCAACGTAAGATTTCGGAGAACTCGTTGTTGTGTGTCAAGTACGCTATCATACATAGTGTCCATTTTAAACTAAAATTAATATTAAATTAAAAAATATTAATTGATATGAAAATTGATTATTCGATAAATATCTGGGATGTTACATCATTCCCCCCTTTTGGAAATTTCGTCCTTGAAATTTTAAAATTGGGCTCAGAAACTTCATTGAAAGTCCTACATCAAAAAAAATATTCAATAAAACTATCACTTTAAAAGAAATAAATAAAATTAAAAAGGTCACCTGAGATAAAATATACTAGGATTCCATGTATGAAAACATGGATATGGAAGAAAAATTAACCATCTTGTTCTGATGGAGAGTGATAAAAAACATGATCAAGAGAAATTTAACAACCAAAAATCCATAAACTAGTGATGGGCTAAACAGTATTTGATTTCCTAGTAGGAAAATTAAATGAAAAACATTTTTGTTTTAATATCCTTTTGAGGAATTTATTTATGATCTTGAATAAGAATATAAGGAAACATACTTACTTGTCAAGTAGAGTTTCATCATTTAATAAATATCTACCGCAATCTCATCCTTTATCCAAACTATTAGTATTCAAGATGACTTGGTTACACCTAAAGTGATAGAATCAACATTCTAGAGAATCACATAATCCAAAAAATATAAACTATATATTTCCCATATTTTTATACATTAACTAAAACCAAAATGGTTAGTATAATATTAGATAATCAACCAAAAAGAATAATCATTTATAAGGAGAAGTACTACTTTTAATCTCCAAAATTCGAAAAACAATACCCAAAGTTCAACAAAGACAATTCAATAAACAATTGTTTTTAAAATTATTCAAAATAATCTAATCTAAGGTTGAAACCCAAAATTTAGAAGGATTTGATCACATAGTCTTCCATGGTAAATCTTAACATTTATCTCCAAATAACATCGACTACTCTTAAAGTCTCATTATTTAAGTAATTAACCTAATCACACATTATCCATGATAGGTTAACCATTTCCATAAATAACCCAAATATCCATATGTCCACAATAAAAACATAGATTCTTCCAAAATAAAATTCAACCATTAATCCTCAAATAAAATCTCATAGTATTTTATTTTCCTTAAGAGTATAGTGTTCCCAAAAGAGTGAATGTCTTCTAAAATAAAATTTATCACTTAATAATCAAATAATTTTCCTATACTAAGGATATCTATTTTATAAAACATAAGTTCCCAAAATAAACTTATTCTTGATCTATAAAATAATTTAACTAAAAATAATAATTCATAATAACCAGGTACTTCATTTAGGCCAGTGGTAGGCGATAAATCCAATTCGCACTTCGGTTATGGGTTTAATTCTCATAGCTTTGTCTGACGCAATGGGTTGTCACACAGTCTATATGTTATTCTTTTTCAAAAACCATATAATTTTATAACATTACCTAAAATGAGATAAAATCCTCAAAAATAACCATAACCTATTTTAACCTCAAAGTTCATCTCATACCTCACACTTTGCATCCCAAAAATTAAGAACTCATAACTTCATCAAAGGTGAATGTCTCCAAAAATACCATTAGTCACCTTAATATTTCAGATCATAAATCCTAAAAATGTGTTTCTAATACATTGAACTTATGATCTACATTAAAATTATAAACCCATGATGATATCCCTAACTCTTAATAAAAAATCCTAATCTCAAAAGTTATATAAACCATCCTATGATGCCAACTATAAGTCCCTATCCTTAAAAAATACATAATCTTGAGTTAAGTAAAAAATTCATAATGAGGATCCTTTCAGGTTTGGTTTTTTAGATAATTTGGAAAACCTCTTACATATTAAACTCATACGTTACAAGTAGAGATTTATATTGAGTATCCATTTTTTCACAAAAGGAAACCCTTTTAAAATAAAACATGATTTCTTTTCAAGACACTTATTCAATACTTTCATTATATCATATTTTTTGTCCTTACCAATCTTAAAACCTATGAAAAACATTTAATAACTTGGAATGAGAACAAAAATCTCAATAAGGGACATAAAGAAAGTAAATTATTATTCCATCAAAAACATAAAAACCCATTAAGAACATTTTCTTAAAAACCCATTAGCAAGCATTGAAAAAACACATAGGTTCCTTAGTACATCATTACCATATCACTCTTACATTCACTCTTACAAATGGAAAATCATACATTCAACTTCCATCTCTAGAATACCCAATAAATTAGAGAGATATGGGGATCACCCTTCTAATAATCTATATTGGGCTCACCCATCCTGCATGAGCTATAATGGGGCTCAACCCTTCATATAAGCTATATCGAGCTTACCTGTGAGCTATAATGGGGATCAACCTTCATATAAGATATATCGGGCTCACCTATTAAATTTATAAGTAAAAATTCATAAAATATTGAAATTTTCAACATGTCACTCATAAAATTTCATTTTTATTCATAAGACAACCAATCCATTTTCAAAAACCAATTTAAAGAATTTGTAAAAGATATTTTTGAATTAAAGTGTCCCATACCACTTTGAAAATTTTAAAATAAATTTGATAGTTAACATTTTAAAAAAATTATGTCCATACAAATAAATCTATGAAACCATTTTGAAAACCTGGATATAAAATAGAATGATTTTATAATAATAAATCATCAAAACATTAAAATGAGGTTTTTAGTAAAAAAGTACATTACCACATGAGAAACATTTGAATAATAATAATTAAAGAATATCATTAAAAAAACTTCAAATATCATGAGAATATAGTAATTCATGATATGATGTGTTAAAGGGTTTGTATATACACCTTATAGAATAATAAAGGTACATAACATTAAGATATTCCTCAATGAAAGGAGATTGAGAGTAAGTCCATTACCTAGAGTCTGACTTGTCTCGTTCGTTATTTAATTTCCTGAATAATAAACTTAGGTTAATTTATAATTTCTTTAGAATATTTTTCAAGTTTATTATTCATTTTATATCACTTATTACCTTATTATAATAATTAGTTAATTATTTGAGTTCATATTCGATGTTTTGTCGACGTTCGATACTTGAGTCAAAAATGAACTTGTTATGATTACAAATTGTCCATATGGTCATAAGTCCATCATCTCCAGAATTATATTCATGATTTAAATAACACATAAATATCATATATATATATATATATGTGTGTGTGTGTGTGTGTGTGTGTGATTATTTATAATAATCCATAGTATTTGTAGATAAGAAATGAAATTCACCGTTCAGGGAGATGGCAGGTCGTACGTACCCATGAACACTACATTCATTTCTTTTTCATTTTAAAAAAATGAAAACTAAATTATACATAGGTATATTATAATTCCAATATAATATATATGTTACATAGGTTCATTTACACCATCCTTTATACATTCCATGTATGGCATGAATGAGTCATATCACTTTGAGGGGGTGGTAGTCCACACTTCCTCAAATGAAATTATCGTATTTACACAACATGAAAAGAATAAAGTAATGTTCTAAATAAAAATTATAAAAGTATAGAGACAATTTAAATATAATATATATCATATATAAATACATTTTCATCATAATTTCCACCATGAGAGGTGGTAGGATAAAATTGAACAATCATCATTTCGTGAGGCAGTAGTTCTTCGTACATAGAAACAGTATGTTCTATATCCATTAGATAGAGGTGAGTGTAATTTTAGGTATAAAACATAGTATAATAACATACTATTATATTTATAATACTTATTTTGTTATAAAATAATGGAATAAAAATATGTTATGGGGATGGAGATGGAAAATAAATGAAAGGATCTTGAGAGAAGATGTTTCCTCAAAATTGGGTAACTCCTTTTGATTTGAGCCAAAAGGATTCATTGAGTTTCCTTATTCCAAAGGTAAGGATTTTTAGTAATATAGAAGTGTTGGGAGATTATTTTAGCAGAATTTTGATGATCCAAGGGTCTTGAGAGGTGTTATTAAGTGGGTATAGGTGGTGGCCTTTTATAAGAGGGAGGAGGGGCACTTTAGGAAAGTCTTGAAATATTATTTTATTATAAATTGATTTTCAAATTATAATAGTTAAAAGGTTATAAATTTTGATGATAAGATGATTTTGGGTCTAAATCCTCAAAACCAATAGGTTTTGGACAAGTTTAGGTCACAAAATTAACCTTATCTTTTAGGTTTAACCCTAAGTTAAAAACATTAACTCTTATCATGTCTTCTTGTATTTTCATAATATATGGTTATTATAGTTACTATAAAATTCCAATCAAACAAAAAGTGTATCATTAAGGATATTTTTAATAGTATAAGTCATTTGAATTTATCTTATATTTTTATTACTAATATATCATTTAATAAAATAGTATTTGTTTTAAAAACCCATTTATGTAAATTTTGATACTATTTAGTAATTGAATTTTGTTAGTCATAACAACTTGATTCCATAGAAAAAAAAGGAATTAACTCATCCCTAACATGTAAATTTAATCCAAAAAAATTGTGTATGTCATAAAAATTTTCAAATTACATTTATTTTAATATTTCTAATATCATTTATTTGAATCTTTCATTAATAAGATAATCACTGCATCATCATTGTTTCATAAATAAATAAATTTATTTAAACTATAAAAATTATAAATAAAATATCATGATGTAAGAAATATTTTTAGATTTCTAATGACTATTTATAGTCAAAGATATCATTTATATAAACCAAATTAAAATTGTTTTAGTTAAGAGATACATGTTTATGTTATATTTCCCTTTTCTTTAAAATAAATACTATAAAAGGTCATTATCACATCCAAGTGAATCCACGGGGTCCTAAAATAGACACAAGGATTCCCATGGTCATCTATATCTCATAAAACATGATTATGACACATTTGTGGTAGTTTTATATTATTATAATATTTTTATCCTTATTTACCTAATTTATTCTTTAACTATGGTAAATAAAAATAATTACTGAAGTTGTTATTCATAATGTCCAAAAATAAAAGGTACCTATTTACACAATTTGTAAATTCTAATTCCAAATATGGAAATATAATTTTACAAATTCAAAATACAAAATTTGCAGTAATTAATTTAAAATTAATCATTATAGTTAAAATTAGAAAGGGCGTTTTAAGAAGTAAAAATTATCAAAAGATTGACATGTGTTTATGTCCAGTTTAAATGTAAAATTACTTCCAATGACCATAATTGTATTAAATTATAAAAACATAATCCAATTAAACTTTAAAACCAATTAAAAAGACAATATAACTATGTAAATAAATTATATGAAAAGGTAGTTTTGAATTAAAATGCAGTATTTTTCACTATTCATAAAAATATGGATTTATCATAAAAATACCAAAATTTCAACTGAAGTAAATTTTAATTTCTTTATTCTAAAGAAGTTTATTTTATCAAATAGAACATATAAAATTGAAAAAAAACTATTTTTAAAAAAATTTCTCCATCAAAAGACAGTAAAAGGACCTTTTAAAAATATTAGAGTATTTTATGCTTAAAATCGGATTCATTCTCATTTTAAGACTCTAAAATTTACTGTATAAATGTCAAAACATTTAACAAACATGTGTAATAATATTGTATTTAGTTATGCTCACTTTTTCCAATACAATGGTTAGGCATTAACTACCATTTAAAATAATATTATTATTATTGTATTGTTTTTCAGTATAACTAAACGTTGTGTGAAATGTAAGATTTAGGAGAAACTCGTCGTTATGTATTGGGTACGCTATCGTACATAGTGTTCCCTTTAAACTAATATTAATATTAAATTCAAAAATATTAATTGATATGAAAATGTATTATTCTATAAATACATGGGATGTTATAGATATATTTAATTATGGTTTTGTAATAGATTTATAATAAAAATATATTTATTATAAAGTAGCTCTTATTTTGTTCTATTGAAGTCAAGACTTATGGTAAGGGATTTTAGTCTCACTTTTTACTTCTGTGAGACATATTCTATATTCATAGCCTATTTATTTTATGTATTATATATACATCCCATGAATGTTATTTATGATAATTATACATAAAATCATGTGGAATTATATATAAATTTTAGTATCTCAATTTCATGGGTTTACATCCCATAATTTACCAACATGGTAAGGGATTTTTGTCTCAATTTTCATTCTTATAGATATATGGTTATATTATTCACCTATATTCTTCTAAAAATTTAATATAAAACAAAAATGATTTTTAATATCATAAATTTACTTTTCCTCATGATATTTTATTCTTCTTTTTATGATATTATTTCATAGGTCTTATGTTTCGATGTTACCATAGTGGTAATGATTTTATGTTTTGATCATATTGTTTATCAGCATTGTTTATAACTATGTTTATGATGATCAAATATTATGATCCATCTCTAAAAAATGAATTTTATTATCCACTAGTCATGTCATGTGAATAAATGTTTTCCCTTCATTTTCCTCTTTTAATATACTAAATATTTAAAGAAGAATTGTTTTTTGAAAAATTATATTTTCAATTGAAAACCAATTTTCTTCCAGAATAATGTTTTTTGAAAAAAAATCAAAAAATTTTATAACAATTTACAAAATATTTATTAAATATATTGTGACCCATGTTTTTTTTAAATTTTTTTTAAAGGACTATTAATTTTGTTTTCCAAGCAATCACCATTTAGATTTTACTAAAAATTTGAAAGGAATATTTGTTTTATTGTGTATTGCATGAATAGAATTTCCATCCATCAAGACCATTATTTTATTTTATGCTTCCTTTATAACATTTTATATTGATTTAAAAAATGTATTTTCAAAATGTTTTATGTTTCAAATAGTTTTTTCTATGCAGAAAGGATATTTTATTCAATAAATGTTTTAAATGACTTTTAAAACGTACGTTATAAATTTTTAATGTTTATTCTAAAATAAAATGATTTTTGAATTTTTTTATCTGTAAAAAATGATTTTCAAATAATTTTTATAATCCCAAATAAACATTAAAAGTTGTTAATATTTCAAAATAATTCTTTATCTAAGATGACATCCTTTTATGTAACTTATGATTTACTGAGGATATGAACCAATGATACAATTATTATTCTTTTTAAGAAAGGTTTATAATGATAATATGTTTATGAAACCCATTTATTTTCCATGTGTTATACAGTGACAAAAATATATTAAACCTTATTATTTTTATATTATTCATGTTGTGATGAAATTATAGAATTATTATGAAACCTGTCTATTTTAAAAAGTTTATGATATGATGAAATTTTTGTTAAACCTATTTCTTTTTATTTTTTATTATACGGTGAATGTTTTATGATATTGTTTGGAACATATTCATGAGTTTAATTATTTTAAGGGTGGGGCTTATATCTCCCTCTAATTCATTGGGTAAATATTTATGTCTCATGAGATAGATGGGAATGAAATGGGGAGTGAAGTTGGTTCAGTAATGGACTTTAATTCTATAATGGTATTGGGAGTGAGAATTGACTACTATGATAGTTTGGGGACTAAACCCATTACACTATGATAGACTTCACAGTGAGCCTTGACAACTATGGAAATGATTTTCTATGATCATTTGAGATCCAAAATATTATTTCATATTCTAATTTTATTCTCACATGGATCATGTTATTTTATTTCCTTATGATTCATGTATTATGAACTCTTAATTGGTGTTCCATGACTCAATATTATGATATTTAATATACAGGGTATGGTTTTCAATTGTTTTGAAAATTTTCTCATGCTCTTATTTTATATTATTCTAATATATCTTTATTTTTTTTTTCTTATTGAGAATTTGATCCCACCATTTCTTATGTTTCATTTCCTATGGTTATGAAGAATTTTTTTATGTAGTGTATATATATGAAGAGTACTTAATGGGAAGATCTTTATGAGAGATGTTGAAGATATTTCTATAAATTAGAACACTATGTGCCTAGTCTCCAAAGTCACTATACTATTATGGTCCTCAAACGTGTTTTTTTATAATGTATTTTATATTTATCTATAAAGATGTAATATCTCTATATGATAATCCTAGTATTCTATAGTTGGTATCATGGGAAAGGTTTAATTAACCTTTGACAACTAGGATGAGAAAACTTTAGTGACATCTGTAGGGATATTACTAATGATATTTCAAGGGATGTCTCTAATTATAAGTATAAGGATGATTCAATGTATAGGAAAATGTATTATAATTTTGGTAATAAAAAGAGTGATTAGTTTCCATGAAATTACATCCATGTATTGATACTAAATGTGGATGTGGATTTGGAACAAAGTTAACTAGGGGTAATAACTATGAAAAGGGTGCATTGATCTAGACTTGATCATCACCTAGTTTATGATAATGGGATTTTTTATACACCTATATTGAAACTCCATGGGGATATACTTTGTAAATTAGAAAAATCTTTAACAAACATCATCAATGATTTAAATAGATGATGACTCTGGATGGCCTAGGATAAACCCCTATAGTTTTATAGATAACAAATAAGGTGTCATGATTTATATATCCTATAAGTAATTTTTAGGATTATTTATTTCCCATTATGATTAGTGTTTCTCACACTAGAATTTTTGGTTCTATTCAATGGTAGGAACTATAAATAATTGGGTTAACATTGAATGTGGTATACCATTCACTGATGAGAATCCAAATGGGGTGATGAATATACTAAAGGATGTTGTGATTGTGCCTAACTAGTTTTCATGGTATATCATTAACAATATGCACCTCAAAATACTGTTGGAATCACCAAAGAAGAAAAAGATAGAGTTAGTTGAGAGTTTGGATGGCAGGGACCATATATGAAATAAGATTAAGTTTCATATATTTCATGAATGTGGGAATATGAACACCATGAAATTTCTCAAAGAAAAGAGAAGATGTTTTGAGTGTGGAAATGAAGGACACAAGGAAAGTAATTATAGGGGGAAGATGAAAATATCAGTTAATGAAATAAATTAGAATAATGGTATCCCTAAGAAAATATTGATTGCTGAATTTTTTAAATTTGGTAAGTATGGGAATTATAAAAATAAATTATGAAAGGGGAAATCTTGTGAATATAATTAGAAATTTTTTATGATTAGTGAATTTTCTATTAACAATAAAGATACTACAAATGACATATTAAAGGAAGGGTTTATTAAGTATTAATATGATGAATCCTAGTTAATGGTTTGAGAATGAAGTTAGATAAATGAATTATTTATGTATTGGAATTCAATAATTATGTTCCATGATTTGTGAAATATATAAGTATTTTCTAGTATTAGTTTTTCATTAAGTATTAAAAAAATATATTGAATGGTATTAGATGAACTAGAAAAGTGATTTAATTTTATGGTGATATTTTTATTAAGGGAATATAACACAAAATATGTTCCTGATGTTTATAAAATGGTGTTTTTCTTGGATAAAGAGATGATTGATATCAATAATGTAATTTGGATAGTATTTATGGTCATGGAACTAATTAATGATTTTTGGGAAAAGTAGTTTATATTATCATTTATGTAGTTTAAAAAATTATTGGGTATAGGTAATATATTCAATAATATGTGATTTTATTCAAGGAATAAGAAAGAATGTTTTTTTTAATATGGTTATATGGTAATTTAGGTTCATATAATGTTTCAATAAAATACATGATGAGGGTATTCACATGTATGGTATGTGATAATTGAGAGTTGCTTAATTTTATTTTGGGGATTAATGATAAGTTTATTTTTGAAATTTAGTGACCTTATTTATAAATATTTTTACATTAATCATTTGTAAGGTTCATAAGTAAAACTATTTATGAAATGGTTTATTTTTAACTTTATATTAGGTTTTAGTGATTAATTTATTACTTGACCATATAAAGATTTTTAAATTTTGGATAACCTATGATAAAAAAAATTTATATAATAAATAATGATAGACTGAATGATTTATCATTCTATTTATGAATCTTATGACCCATTAATACTTCAAGAACTCCAAATTTGACTTTATTTTTTAGAGTAAGAGATGAAGTGGGAATTGATCGTGGCACAACTAGTGGGTGATATTGTTCTTATAAAATGGAATGAAATAAATTTTGTATATATTCTAATAAAAATTATTAAAATTTAGTAAAAAGGTCGTTGAAATAAAAAAAATCATGTTATCATCATTTCTTATGATATCAATGACCATTTTCATTACTCTTTAGACTATGATTTTGTGGTCATTAATCTTCTCTAGATCAGAAAATTTCTTATGATCAATGATCTCTATCACTATCTATAATTATATATACATTTATTCCATGTTAAAATATTCACTTCATTCATGTGTTTTGTAATGTAGAAACATAGTTATGAGTTACTTTAGGTATCCTTTATGTCTCCAGCATTTCATTTTTAAGTGATGTTTTATTTTTCATTTGTATAATGTGGGTTTCTATGAAAGAATTTTCAAATGGAAAAATTTTGATTATTGAGATGAATTTAAAGGTAAAAATTAGTTTTCTGGGGGTATAATATAACATATCAAGATTTTATGAGTTATTTTATTTTCAAATTAATTAATTTTTTTATATTTTTTACGTTATATGCAACAATGAGTTTCATTGATAGTGTGAATGACATGCGACATTGAGCTTCAATGAACTATTGAATTCTATTATTATAAAATAATTGCTAAGTAGAAAGGTATGAATATTATATTCTAAAATATGATATATATATATATATATATATATATATATATTTCCTACTCAATAAAAATACATTTTAAAATTCTTATAAAATAATAATTAATTTTTTAGAAAATTAATTATTATTCAAAAATAGCTTTTCTTCACAAATGATTTTTATTGCTTTTTATGAAGAAAAAAATTATGATTAATTTATAGATATTTTAGAAAAAAATCATAAAATTAGCTTCATTTTTAAAATTATCATATAAAAATTAACTTATGGTGAAATTTTGGGTGCTTTTTGGGAAATATTGATTTTTTTAGTGAATAGTGAAAAATACTAATTTTTATAAAACTGTCGTATATTTTTCATTAATTAAGTAATAAAATTACCAATTATGTTTCAAAGTAACATAGGTATTCTATATAAATATTTAAAAAACATAATTACTTTTGAATCAAGTATATATTGTATTTTAAAATAAGTTTATTGTTTGGTTTAAAAGGGGTTTTTTTAAACTATTTTAAAATACATAATGAGTCTCTGTTTTAATTAATTAAAATAACCACAATGATAAATGTTTTAAATTAAATTTATATATTATATTAAAATATATTTTCATTTATATTTATAAAATAATTATTATTATATATAGAGTTAATATAAAATCCTCTTGTGCATGAAAAAAATACACTTATCAATAACCCCCTTTTTCATTGCGTATGCAGGTTTTGTTTTGTATTTAATTTTTTAAAAATTTATAAAATTTATTTTAAAAAAAAAAATTAATTTTTGAAATCATGATTTCATTATTATATTTGTTTTAATTATTTTTAAATTTATAAAAAATTTAATTTATTGATGAAGAGTGAAAATTACAGAATATTAGTTGAAAATTTCATTTTCATTTAAATTATTTGTAATGTTAAATTATATTTTAAATTGGTTTCAATGTAAAATTAGTTAAATTATATTTCTATTATTTCAATTTATTTTATTTCAATCAATTTTATTTTTGAAATTGGATATAAAAATGTTGTAATATTTTTAATATTTTCACTTTGAAGACCTGCTTTCTTATCATGTCTACATGATTAATTTGAAATTAAAATTTTATAATTTCATGAATTGAATTTTTAAAAATGGATTAAATGTTTTTTATCATCATAATTTATATTATGTTATAATTTAAACTTAATTTTTTTCCAAGATAAATAGTGAAAATAGTAAAAATTAATTATCATGGTTAGGGTAAAAATGGGTTTACCAGGGGGTTAAAAAATGATATGGGTTAAAAAGAACTAAAAAACTATATAAAATCATTTTGATTGACATATTTAGACAATATAATTTCTTATCCTTACTAATACTCCTTTTTTTATCCATTTGGAATGAGAAAAATGTGGGCACACCTTTAAAAAAACGAAAATTATGTCATCCACACACTTATAAAAGGACACACCCTCTCCTCTCTTATTCACACATTTAAACACTTTTAGATTAGACTATACCTAAAAACTAAAATCAATACTTACCCCAAATCATTATATAGTCCTTATTTTGGGCATAAATCCATCCTAAGAAATATTTTGGTGTAAACCTAAGGAAGTTACCTGAATAATAGGTAGTGTACTTCAATGAGTGCCTTTATTTTAATTCTTCTTTAACATCCTTTAATTATTGGTAAACCATGATGAAATAATAAACATATTATATTAAATATATAAATATTTTGTTATATTATTTTCATGACCAAAAACCATCAATATTTCTATCAAATGGGTTATGAAATCATAGTTCGTGTGTATAGCAGGCTACCACCTCGCGAAGCGATGTCATTCATTTTTCCACTACCACCTCCCATGATTGGGTATGATGGTTGATATAAATAATATATACTATATTTATAACATTATTATACCTATTTATTCATTATATAAAATATTCATTTTTTTACTTTTTATTTTATAGGGGATATGATAATGTCGTTCTTGTTTATGGAGGACTATCCCCTCACATGGCGATGTGATTCGTTTTAACTAACGCTTCACATGAAAGATAATAAGGATAATGTTAATAAATATATATGATATAAATTAAAAAATTATGATATTAATTACATATTTATCATTCTAAAAAATATAATATATCATTTTATTTCATACCTTTTCACTCACTAAAGGATGATAACATCGTTCGTGTACGTATGGACTACTTCCTTCACGAAGTGTTGCGACTCTCTCTTTTCATCACCATAACAAATGGATGATATGTATAAGTATATTTAAAAAATTAATATTTTATTTATGATATTATTATAATTAATTAAATATAATATTTTTCTTAACTCCTTTCCATAATGATAAATTGAAAATGAAAATGTTACTCATGTGTATGTATCGCCTATCATCTCCATGATATTAACGTAGTTCATTTCGCAAAACCATCATTCATGATAGGTATTAAAAGTATAATTTATTTATAAATTTGGTAATTTTTTAATTATTATTATTATTATTATTATTTAATAATTAAAAATATAATTGGACCCAAAAAAATAACAAATCAAAACATAAATCAAAACCAAAGAAGTTATTACCCGAAATGTGATTTTAACAAGGAATTGTTAATAAAATGGTAAAAAATGAAAAAAGTAAATAATATATGGTATAATATATATAATTATGAATATTTAATAGATTTATAATAAACTTATATTTATTAAATATGAGTTTCTAATGTGTACAAAGTATGTCGAGTTTTAAGGTAATGGATTTTAGTCTAAATTTTTACTTTTGTGAGACACATACCATATTCACCACTTATTTCATTTATGTAGTGTATATACTAACCATGAATGTATTTTATGATTCATATAATTATAATTATTTATATTTACATATCCATTTTTTATCTCTCCTTCATGGGTTTTATGACCCAAAAGTCACCAAAGAAGCAAAGTATTTTTTTTCTCAGTTTTCCTTCTTTGAGACACATGGTTGTGTTATGAACTGATATTCTTTTATGAGGTATATATACATCCAATTTTTCATGAAATATAATGAATTAAATTAAATTAAAGATAATTTTTTATTTTAATTATATTCCTTCATTGTTCTTATGTTTTAAAGTGACCAAAGTGATAACGATTTTATGTTACAATCTCATTGTTTATCGAGAGTGTTTACAACTATGTTTTCAATGATCAAATATTATCATATATCTCTTAAGAAACTCATGATTGTTCATATATTCTAGTTATTTCATGAGAATAAATATTTTATTTTCATTTTATTCTATTTATATATCTAATAGTTCAAAAATAAGTTTTTTATGAAAAATAAACTTTTCAGTCGAAAACCATTTTTCTTCTAAAATATTGTTTTCCAAAAAAAATAAAAATTGTTTTAGAATTTTTAAAATAATTTTTTAAATAAATAGTTACCAATTTTTTACTTTTAAAAAAAATTAAAATTAATCTTCATGTCATTTTCCAAAAAAATATCAATTTTCTTTTACTGAAAATGTGAAAGGAATCTTTGTTTTAACGTGTACGGCATGAAAAGAATTTCCCAACATCATGAACATAATTTTTTTGAAGCTTCTTTTTTATATTTTTATGGTTATTGTAAAAGGAGTGGATTTTCCAAATGTTTTATGTTTTAATTTTTTTTAAAATATTAAATTTTATTTCCTCAAAAAAAATTTAAATTATTTTTAAAGATTACCTTATAAGTATTTCATGCTTATTTTCAACGTAAAGGATTTATAAAATATTTTTAGTTATAAAATATTATTTTCAATAAAACTTTTTCTTCACCAAGAAACATTCCAAATGATTTTACATTCAAATTCAGTATCCATCTAATATGACATCGTATGATATAACTTATGCTTTGTTGGAGATATTAACCAAGTATACCGTTATTATTCTTTCTTAAAATCATTTATGATGAAAATATATTTGTGAAACCCATTTATTTTCCATGGTTTATAAAATGAAAAAATTCTTATGAAAAATGTTTCTTTTTTCCACTGTTTATGCTATGATGAAATGATGAAATGATTATGAAACATGTCTATTTTCTACAGTATATGATATGATGAAATATTTATGAAACCCATTTAATTTCATGCGTTATTATATGTTGACTATTTTATGATATTTTGTTACACATATGTATGATTTTCATTATGTTATAGGTGGGTCTTATATCTCTATAATCTATATTAGGTAAATATTTATATCTCGTGAGATATATAGGACCATAAGGAGGAGATAACTCAGTTTAGTAAGGTAATTTTCTCCCCATGATGGTCTTGGGAGAGAACCTTTACTAATATGATTATTTCAGTAGTGAACCCATTCGACTGTGATATCCTTGGCACTAATACTTAAATAATATTGAAATGATTTTCTAGGATTATGTTTATGATACCATTTTATGTCTTTTTACATTTTTATACACTCATGGCTTAGGTTCATTGATTTCCTTATGATTCATGTCTTATAAATTTTAAAAATTTATTACATGACTCATGACTATAATCTCTGATAAGAAGGTTATGGTTTTAAATTATTATTCTCAAGTTCTCATACCCATATTACCCTTACTGAACATTTTAGCACACCCTTTTTAATGTTTCCTTTCCTTATGTTATGTAGAAAGGTATTAAGTAGGGTGTTTCTATGAAGAGTAATTAATGGGAGGTTCTTTATGGGATACATTGATGATATTTCACTAAATTATAAGATTACATTCCTAGTCTCCAAATACAATAAACTATTATAGTCCTCATGCATGTGTTTTTGTAATTTAATGAATATTCATCTAAAAAGATATAATGTCTATATATGATAATCCTAGATTGATATAGTGGAAGAGTGAAACAAGTTAAAAATGTTTTTGAAAAAAGGATACAATGTACGTGATATATCTAAATAGTTAGTAAATAATGTCCAAGATACAAGTCCAATGGGAGAGGATAACTAAAACCCTAAAAACTACTCCATGTGAGAGTGTGGGAAATCTCCCACCGTCTCACCATGAGCTACCCAAACATGGTTGATAGAAACTGTAACACCCCAATAATTAACAAATATATTTAATACAGAATTCATGAAACTCTAATTCTCTAAAAAACACCACTTTGTTATTTCCTAACCAAGTAAATAAAATTTTTCCACCTCTATAATTTGAATTTCGAAAAACTGACATACATGGTTGCATTCAATAAGATATTTAGAGTCTGATAAGAAAAACTTAATTTTTGGTGAATACTAACATACCCTTATAAAGAGTAACATACCCTTATGAATAGTAATAAATAGTAATGAATAGTAAATTGGCCAAAAACTAGAAGATTCTCCCATGAATGTAAAAATACAATTTAGAAATCTCAAAAGTGAAAAAACAATCATAGTATAAGTATTGGTATTTTTGTACGTCATAAATATTTTAATTACAATTTTATAATTAATTTAATAATTTAAAATGGAAATTAATTTTTATAAAATGTAATCATAAATTGTTACTTTATTTTCTTATGGTTATAAGCTAATTTTATGGGACCTTGATTAATTTTTCAAGGTGTTATAAAACGAGTTATAGTTCTAATGTTGTTTTTTTCAAATAAATTATAATATTATTTAAAACTTAAATTAAAAATATTTGTATTATTATTTTCAAAAAATGGAGTTCATTTTTTAGTTATACACGTTGAATAGTGGTTAGGGTCAATTTTTGGTATTTTTCTGAAAAACTTGATTTTTTTATGAATAGTGAAATGCGGTAAAATACCATATATACAAATTATCATTTAAATACACTATTTATTACATCATGAGTGATTTAAGGCCACTTTTTTAGAACTCACATGAACTTACTACTATTATGGGTCAAATGACACAACACTATTGGTTGTCTTGAGGGAATTAATAAAATAATGAATAAAATATTCAAAATTTACTCCCCTCCTCCACTGTAAAAACCCCCCTCACTCCCTCTTCTCCTCACTCATCTAAGCCTTGAATATCCTCAAAATTCTTCCCAAATACCCTTCCATAGTCACTCCCCACATCCAATAATATCTTGGTCTTTCCAAAAGACCAAAACCCCTTCCCTTAAGGAGGTTCTCAAGGAGGTTATTAAAAGAGGTAAATCATCTTTCTTTTTCATTTAGTTTCATTTCAATTTATCTTCTTTTCTTATTCTCTCCCAAACTCCTCTATCCAAATGAGAATTATTACTCTAGTATCATATATATACTAGAGTTATATCATGTTAATGGAAGAACCATCATCAATATTCTTACTCTCTCTTTTATTTTATAAATGAAATCATCGTCCGTGAGGTTCTAATTTACAACCTTCATGGACGATGAAGTTTAGTTCTTCAATTTATCCTTCATTACTGGTCATGAAACGATTTTTATGGTTGAACCAGACTATAATATATTTATTATTTATAATATATTGTTCTAGAATATTTTTGTAAATCTTTTTGTACACATGGTTTTGATTTATAAAGAAAAATGAGTTTGTGGTGTTCAAAAATCGTCAATTAACCCAAATAGTTATCATTAAATAATGTATATAATGATTCATCTTCACACCAAGTAACCAAATTAAATTTACAACCATGTAACCTTCAAGGTGTTCACTAATAAAATATAACTTCAATTCTGGAAAAAATACTCATTTTACATGATTCCCCATTCATGTATATAAGTATATCAATCATGAAACAAACAGACCCAAACAATGAAATTGAACCTCTTAACCCATCAAAAAATCCATTAATGAACTTAATAAGGTTATAATAAATCAATTACATGTAGAAAAAGTTCTTTAAATCTTAATTAATGAATTTAATTTAGTTATCCAGGACACTAAGACCAAGTGAAGAGCACCATCAGACTTAAGGTAAGGGTTTCCTCATCTCACTTCCATTTTTGGGAGACATTCCTTATTCACTACTTTTACTTGTGTATGGTGTATTTATAATTCCCATTGATTTATCATATCATGAATATATTTATTTTCATTTTATTAGATGTACCATTTTATTATTATTAATTTTTGGGAATACAATTCAATTGATTAGAAATTTTTAAGTATTTTCTCCTCGAACCTCCATTTTCATTCGGGTTTCTCTTATTATTTATTCACCTCAATGAAATTATTATTGATTCTTATGTACTCCTCATAAATTCTATGTTAATGTTCTATATATTTATACCAATAATAATCCTTCTTTATTTTGTAATTACTTACATGTTTTAAAAGAATATTTCAAATTTTCATCCTGATAAACAAACCCAATTCAAGGGAACTTCTCGAATTCTTACCTGTTTTTAAGTGCACTATAGAGTCTATTTTAAGCCACCATTATTTTTATAAAATCGCTAATTTTATCCTGAAAAATTATCTTGGTTCATTTCTATTTTTAGGAAAACAAACATGCCTTTCCACTTTAAAATTCTCTTTAATATTTTCCTTAAAATGATCAAAAATGTTTTATTTCTAAATATTATTAATAACTCTTTTTACATGATTTCACTTCAGTGGGACATAATTTATGCCTCAAATATAATTTCAATGTCCTTTAATTTTATTTTCTGGGATATACATGTTTAAAATATGATTTCATGTCAAATACAAATGATATTCCAAAAGAAGTATTCTTTCAAAAGTAAAAAAGTATTTTTCTCGTCTCACGTTAACTTTTATGAATTATATGATTTGTTCACCACTTATTCCATGAATTTATTGTATGTACTACTCTTTGGTATATCATATCAAGATTCTCCTTATTCTCATGATATTATAAGGGATTATGATTTGAATTTTTCAAGGTGGTATGGGACATTTTGGAATGTTTAAGGATTATTTCCTTAGGATGTTTTTAATGGTCTCATTTAAAAGCATATTCATCTAAGAAAATATCCCTTATTGAATCTTATAATTAATTAAGATTCATATCCTATGATATTATCTACCATATTTAATTGAATGGTTTATGATTAATTTGACTATGTATGTGCTATCTTAAAACTATTCACCAATTTACTCTGAATGGTTAGTGTTTATGCTTAATGTTCGGGGAAAGTTATTTACATTTCATATGTTAGTTTCAATATGAATGTGTATATTGTTTATGTTTATCCCTGTTCATATGAGGAATTCATTGGACTTATTAAGTGTCATGTGGGGCCCGCTATATCCCATCGGTGCATCGGTAGGTCTCATCCGACAAACTATGGTCTTGGCACGAGGCCTTGGCAAAATGAATATTTATGGTTTTGGATAAGGCCTTAATCATTTTTAGACATATTGGTCGAGGCCTTGATGGTATATTTTAGAATGTCTGAAATATGCATTTTCCTCATTATAAATCGAGTAGTTAAAAGTTTGTGTGGTTATTCAACTTGTATAATACCCATGGTTATTTTTTTATGGCATTATTTACTCAACTAATATTCCTTCCATAATGTGTTAAAATTTAGAGGCATTTGTTTTAAATTATTCACCATGCCTATTGTTTATGTTTATGATATCTTCTTCTATATTTCTCACCCTTACTGATCATTTTAGATCACCCCTTTCTTATGTTTAATTTTCTCAGGACATGAAGAAGTTTTTTTATGATTAACCTACAAGGATAATCTTAGTGTAGTGGATGTTCCCAATAAAACTTATATGATGTATTTCTTTTAAATTTGTAATGTTGAACTTATGTATGTATCTGGTTTTCCAAAACTATTAAACTACTCGGTCCTTAGGAATTTGATTCCTTGTAATCATGCTAATGTGTTAAAATAATGCATCGGCTCCAGGATTCTGGGGTCGAGGTGTTACTGTTGGTATCAAAGGAAGTTTAGTAGAAAACCTGGAAACTAGAAAAGGTAGATTAGTGAAAAAAACCCTAAGATAGAATTTGGGGACAAGAATAAAAGGACATCCTAGAATTTTGGTAAGGAATATATTATGTGGTTTATCAAGAAAATACATCCTTGTCTGGATATGAACAAGTAAAGGTGGCTCTGGCATAGATGTATCTAGAGGTAAAACTCGAAAACACTTCTTTGAGATAGAATTTAATGGAAACTGGTGCACGACAATGGGACTTGCTGCACTCTTGGTTTGAAACTCCTAGGGAATATGCTTTGGTAAAATTCATAAGCTTATTACAAACAATTATGAAGGATTTATTCCCCCAAAGTAACCAAAGTATATGGTTCTCAGATTTATGATGCATAAATTTATGTTATGTGTTATACCGTGTTTAAAGATATAAAGAGTTCATAATTTTATGTGCTAATATATAATATGGAATTGATTAGAAGTGGTGCCTAGCAGAAGGAATAAGAACTTCACCAATGCCTGAGATGAAAAGATTAAGAAGGATCATATCTATGATGTTCTTAATATATCTTTTCAAAGGAATATTTTCTCCCAAGTATCCTCATCATATGAGGAAATGGTATCATGTGTTGACAAGGTATGTAAATACTTCTCTGAGTCCTATGGCTTTGAAGGAAAGAAAAAGAAAAAGTGGATGTCAAGAAAAAACATGGATAAAGGGAAGAGGGGAAAGATGTATTTTCCCACATGTGATAATTTTGAAAGGAAACACCTTGGTATATGCTTGAGATGAAAAGAAGTTTGCTTCAAGTGTGGAGAAAAAGGCTACCATTCTCATAATTGCAAGACAAGGAAAGAATTACCCTATATTCAATACTTCAACTACAAGGAGATGGGACACTATATGAATCAATGTCTGAATCGTCAAAGGAATATATACCAAATGATGATTTTGGATAATGATCAAGTTATGATGCTACCAAAAATGAAGTATAATGATTAATAAGCCTATTCAAGAATCATGTCATTTGAATATTTTTTCACTAATGTACTGGTTGTAAGAATTATGAATTATATAAGGATTGTATTATAGTACTATTTCATTAAGAATTTGAGGTCATATGATGAATGGTACAAAAGAAAAGTGATTCATTAGAAAGGTAAAAATTTTAGGAAAAAATTGATTAAGGTAAAGACAACACTTGATATATATTTGACGTTGAGATAATGATGAAGAAATTATTGATTCGGATAAGTACTGACTACCTTGGAACTGAGTATTGACTTGTCGAGAAGTGGTCTATGTTATCATATATGGATTTTACAACACTTTTGGATTTAAGAAATAAATCCAATAACATGTATCTTACTTAAGGAATATAGAATAATGCATGTTTCCAATATGGTTTTTACGGTAGTTCAAGTTATTACTATATTTTAAGAGGATACATGATGAAGTTATTCACATGTTTTGGAATGTGAATTTTAGAGCTTCTTCTAGTTTATTTATAGTTAATGATAATTTCATCTTTCAAATTTAGATACCTTCATTATAATGTGTTGAATCATTATATTTTGTAATTTTTAACCATTTACGAAATGGTTTAAGTTGATCATTGTATGGGGTTTTAGAGTTTAATGTCACTACATGATGGTTTGATTATTCTTTCATGACCATGTTGTCCAATTAGAATGAGTTTTTTGTAGTAACTGATGCATTTCCCTTTCCTCTTATTAATAGGATATTTTAACCATATTCTTGATTTGGTTTTCCCACAAGGGAATTTTCAAGTATCAACCATTCACTTTCAAAGTTCAATTTAAAATTTCAAGGATGAAATTTTTGTATGGAGGGGATAATATAACACCCCAAGAATTTAAAAATAGATTTAATATAGAATTCATGAAACACTGAGTATCTACAAAACACCACTTTGATATAACCTAACCAAGTAAACATAATATTTCCACCTCTGTGATTTGAATTTCGAAAAATTAACATACACAGTTGCATTCAGTAAGATATTTAGAGTCTGATAAGACAAACTTAATTTTTGGTGAATTGTAACATACCCTTATGAATAGTAATGAATAGTAATGAATAGTAAATTGTCCAAAAAAATAGAAACTTCACCCATGAATGTATAAATACAATTTAGAAATCTTAAAAGTGAAAAAATGATCATAGTATAAGTATTGGTATTTTTGTATGTCATAAATATTTAAATTACAATTTTATGATTAATTTAATAATTTAAAATGGAAATTTATTTTCATAAAATGTAATAATAAATTGTTACTTTATTTTCCTATGGTTATAATATAATTTTAGGCGACTCTGATTAATTTATCAAGGTGTTATAAAACGAGTTATAGTTTTAATGTTGTTTTTTTCGAATAAATTATAATTTTATTTAAAAATTAAATTAAAAATATTTAGAAATTTATTTTCAAAAAATTGAGTTCTTTTTTTAATTCTACACATTTAATAGTGGTTAGGGTGAGTTTTTGGTATTTTTCTAAAAAAGTTGAATTTTTTATGAATAGTGAAATACAGTAAAATACCGTATATACAAATTATCAATTAAATACACTATTTATGACATCATGAGTGATTTAAATACACTTGGTTTGAAATCATATGCACTTATTGAATATTATCGGTCACATGAAACAACACTATTGGTTTTCTTAAGGGAATTAATAAAATAATGAATAAAATATTCAAAATTTACTCTTCTCCTCCACTATAAAAACCCTCGCACTCCCTCTTATCCTCACTCCTCTAAGCCTTTAATCTCCTAATATTTATGCCCAAATACCCTTCCCTAGTCACTCCCCACATCCAAGAAGCTATTGGTCTTTCCAAAAGACCAAAACCCCTTCCCTTAAGGAGGTTCTCAAGGAGGTTATTACAAGAGGTAAATCATTTTTCATTTTCATTTAGTTTCATTTCAATTTATCTTATTTTCTTATTATCTCCCAACCTCATCTTTCAAAATGACCATAATTACTCCAGTATCATCTATATACTATAATTATATCATTTTAATGTAAGAATCATCATTAATATTCTTACTCTCTCTCTTTTATTTTATAAACAAAATCATCATCCGTGAGGTTCAAATTTACAACCTTCACGGACGGCGAGGTTTCGTTCATCAATTTATCATTAATTACTGGTCATAAACCCATTTTTATGGTTGAACCAGACTATAATATATTTATTATGTATCATATATGTTTCTTTAATATTTTTTTACCCATGGTTTTGATTTATAATGAAAAATGGGTTCGTGGTGTTCAAAAACTGCCAATTAACCCAAACGGTTATCATTAAATAATTTATATAATGATTCATCTTCACTCCAAGTAACCAAATGAAATTTACAACCATGTAACCTTCTGTATGTTCACTAATAAAATATAACTTCAATTCTGGACAAAAATCCTCATTTTACATGATTTTCCATTCATGTATATAAGTATACCGATCATGAAACAAACAGACCCGAACAAAGAAATTGAACCTCTTAACCCATCAAAAAGGCCATGAATGAACTTAATAAGGTTATAATAAATAAATTAAATGTATAAGAGGTTATGTAAATATTAATTAATTAATTTAATTTGGTTATCCAGGACACTAAGACCAAGTGAATAACACCATCAGACTTAAGGTAAGGGTTTCCTCATCTCACTTCCATTTTTGTGAGACATTCCTTATTCAATACTTTTATTTTTTTATGGTGTATGTATACTAACCATTGATGTATAATATCATGAATATATTTATTTTCATTTTATTAAATGTACCATTTTAATATTATTAATTTTGGGTCATACGATTCAATTGATTACAAAGTTGTAAGTATTTTCTACCCGAACCTCTATTTTCATTCGGGTTGCTCTTATTATCTATTCACCTCAATGAAATTCTTATTTATTATTATTTCCTCCACATAAAATCTGTATAAATGTTGTATATATTTTTACCAATCATAATCCTTCTTTATTTTTTGGGGAGTTACATTTTTTAAAATAATCTTTCAAAATTTCATCCTGATAAACAAACTCGATTCAACAGAACTTCTCAAATTCTTACCTGTTTTCAAGTGCACTCCAGAATATATTTTAAGCCACCATTATTTTTATAAAATCACTAATTTTATCATGAAAAATTGTCTTGGTTAATTTCTGGTTTTAGGAAAACAATAATTCCTTTCCCCTTTAAAATTCTCTTAAATATTTTCCTTGAAATGCTCTAAAATGTATTATTTATAAAGATTCTTAAGAAATATTTTTACATGATTTCACTTCAGCAGGATATCATTTATTCATAAAATATAATTTAAATGTCTTTACCTTTTATTTTCTGTGATATAAATTTTTACAATCTGATTTCTTTTCAAATACAAATTATTTTCCAAAATAAGTCTTCTTTCAAAAATAAAAAAGTATTTTTCTCGTATCGCATTAACTTTTATGAAGTGTATGCCTTGTTCACTACTTATTCCATAAATTTGGTGTATGTAATTCCCTTTGGTATTTCATATCAAGAGTCTCTTTATTCTCTTGATATTATAAGTGATTATGATTTTAATTTTTCAAGATGGTATGGGACACTTCATAATGTTTAAGGATTATTTCATTAGGACGTTTTTAAAGGTCTCATTTAAAAGTATCTTCATCTAAGATAACATTACATATTAAATCTTTTAATTCATTGATATTCATATCCTATGATATTATCTACCATATTTAATTGAATTGTTTATGATTATTTTGATTTTTGATGTGCTATCTTAAAACCATTCACCAATTTACTCTGAATGGTTAGTGTTTATTATTAATGTTCAGGAAAAGTTATTTACATTTCATATATTGGTTTCAATATGAATGTGTATATTGTTTATATTTATCCCCATTTATATGAGGAATTCATTAGACTTATTAATTATTGGGTGGGTCTCACTATATCCCATCGGTGCATCAGTAGGTCTCATGAGACAAACTATGGTCTTGGCACGAGGCCTTGAGAAAATGAATATTTATGGTTTTGGACAATGCCTTAATCATTTTTAAACTTCTTGACTGAGGCCTTGATGGTATATTTTAGAATTTACAGCATATGAATTTCCATCATTATGAAGTTATAATTTGAAAGTTTGTGTGGTTATTCGACTATTAGAATATCCATGGTTATGTTTTTTATGGAATTATTTAGTCAAATAATATTCCTTCCATAATGTGTTCACATTTAGAGGCATATGTTTTGAATTATTCACCATGCCTATTGTTTATGTTTATGATATCTTCCATTATATTGCTTACCCTTACTAATCGTTTGAGATCACCCCTTTCTTCTGTTTCATTTTCTCAAGATATGAAGAAGTTTTTTTTATTATTGACCTACAAGGATGATATTAGAGTAGTGGATGTTCCCAATAAAAATTATATGTTGTATTTCTTTTCAAGTTGTAATGTTGAACTTATGTATGTATCTATTTTTACAAAACTACTAAACTACTCAGTCCTTTGGGATTTTATTCCTTGTAATCATTCCAATGTATTAAAATAATGTACTGGCTTAGGGATTCTGGGGTCAGGGTGTTACAGAAACCATGCCACCTCACTATGGAACCTTACCTTTTACTACATAAAAATACATACAAATATATACACATCGCCAAAGGGGCGTACAGTTTGTGAGCTAACAAGTGTAGTTATATCCCACACTTATGTTCCATAACAATTATATGTATAATAATAACATAAAAATGATATATTTTTAAGATAAAAAGGTATGATAAATAGTTTTAACTATTTTTATTTCAGATTTATGGAAAACCATTCCCTATTTTCCACTATTCCAAAATAAAGTAGGTAAAATAGAATTAAAGAATTTCATATATATCATAATAGTCAAATAAAATAATGTATAATATATAATATAAAATCCAATACAAGTCAATCCAATGAACATGTAACATCACGCCAAGGATCATTATAGGTCAGGATAGTTATAGCACTTGAACCCCCATCATAGACAAACGATTACATCACAAACCTAGACATATGCACTGAATCGAGGTAGTATAGGAAAACCCAATAATATGATCCCCAAATTGTGTATATCATGTCCCTTGAACAACAATCCTAATGTGTATAGGAACACCCCAAGGGTGAACTCCTTGATCATATCAATGAATAAGTCTTACTAGTAAACCTTCCACCTAAGTACCTATGGCTTCCCATCTGCTACAATTTCCAAATAATTTCATCAAAACAATTATTCTAAAAATAAATTCATAAATCCATTTCACAGTAATATTAAAATACATTTTATTTTACCAAAACAAGGGGAAAACCATATTTTCTGAAAATCCCATTTACCCATATATAAATTAGTCATTCCAATTAAATTAATAGAAAATTTATAAAACTGGAGCAATACATTTCATCAAACATATTCTATAGAAGGATCCACCTACCTCAAACTTGGGTTGTACATGCCTGAAAATGGATCCACCAACAAGAATCATAGTCAAAGTCAATAATGGAGGCCCTGAGATTGATTATCACAACTTAGAATCACATACCCTAAATAAAACAGATAGAGTAAAGGGTAGGTCATGAAAAAACCTTGAAGACACACACCGATCACATCGTAACCAACAAAGGATCATCCCCCAAATGAATATCACACAATGGATCAATAAGGAAAACACTATAAGATCAATGGATTTAAAAACTTAGGACAAAAGCGCTAATACAATCAAGGAAATTGAAGGAACAATATGATTATTTACCAAGAGAGATGCAGTGCAACAGCCTTGATAATAAATCTCCAAACAAAGTGATAAAATATGAGCATGTGTCCACAAAATTTCTTCGGATATCTCTAAGGTTGAGAGAGAGGTGGATTAATATCAATAAAAAACAAAATCATCCATGAAGTTCACTATAAAGTTCCTTCACCGATCAATACATGGCATGTAAACCCTTCAACACTTGTATTTCTTGATAAAAACACACACTAAAAAACGTGTCTCCTCGATCTAAAATCCATAATTTGAACCGTTACATGATATGAAACCAATACACGGTGTATAATCCTTTCAGAGCCAAAATCCATCTCAAAAAATCTTCCTAGAGGAAAATACATGATGTGTAAATGGTTTATGACATGTATTTCTCTTAAAAACACTAAAAATTACATATTCTACTAAAAACCCCAAACTAACTTTAGTGTTCTCAAAACATGGGTAGAGTCCCACAAATCCATTAACACATTTACACATAGAATAAATTAATTTAAAAAAATATGAATCTCTAAAATTTAGGACATTTTCCTAGCAAATTCTCTCTGTACTTGAGAGTCCTAAAACACACCCAATTATAAAGAAACAATTTATTTGAGAAATACCTGATATAAGGTAATTATAGGTTATAAATACCCCAACATAACATTATTTCCATGGGTATTCATATTGAAGAATGATTTCTAGAAAGAGTTGAGTCTCTTTCTCCCATATCAATGAATCACACTCCAAAGTATCATGAGAATATGATATGCATCACCATAACACTCTAACCAATAGAATTGACCTCCCATGGAATACTTTCACCTAAGAGTCAAATGATCCCCACTATTTTCTCTACAACATAACATATGGTTCTAACTCGATCTCTTCCTGACTAAAAATGTGAGAGGAATCAGGATAGTACTTCTTAAGCTGAGATATATGGAGAATATCATGAATTCCCATCAACTGAACTAGAAATTCCAACTGGTAAGACTCCTTACCAAGATTCTCAGTGACTTCAAACAATCCAAAATATCTTAGAGAAAATGATCACTATTTTCTATAAAACATTGTCCTAGATGGTGAAAAAATCAAAAAAAAAATATCCACCTACAGAAAACTCTAAAGGATGATGTTGGTAATCCATATATTATTTCTATTGACTTTGAGTTGTCACCAGATATTAATGTTTATCATGAATCCTCATCAACTTCTACTAAATGATATGTGGTACCACAAGAGAGGCCTCTCCCACCTCTTCCCAAAAAATAGGTTATCTACATGGGTGACCATACAAAGCCTCATAAGGATCTATTTTTAGTGATGAATGATAACTACTTTTATAAGAAAACTCAACCATTCATATATGGTTATCCCATGATCCACTAAAATCTCAGATATAAGAACGGAGTATATCCTTTAAGATCTGAATAGAACACTCCATCTAGCCATATGTTTTTGTATGTTGATCTATACTCAAACTAAAAAGAGTCCCCATAACCTCCTAGAGACTCTTCCAAGACCATGAGGTAATCCAAGGATCCCTATTCAAAACTATGGAATATGGAATGAAATTAAACGTCACAACCTCCTATACATGTATCATACCTAGGTATTTATCTTTTTTGGTGTCCCTAATTGAAATGAAATTAGTTGAATTTATCAACTAATCAATAAACACCCAAATAAAATTCCTCCTATGGGGAGTCTATGATAGTCCACCAAAAAATTATATGGACACCTCATCCAGTTTTGAAATTGGAACCAGAAGAGGCTAGATCAAACAACAAGGTTTCAGATCATCTTCCTTTATCTTTTGTTAGGTGTAATAGCAGGGCACAAAATTTTCATAGTCATTCTTTATACTCTACCACCATTATATCATCTCATGTATTCATAAATCTTTTTAGTTCCTAGATGAACGGACCATGTAGAATGTAGTGGACCTAACCCCATATCATGAATCCAGTTCTTGAATTATAACATTGTCACAAGATAAATGGAATCAAATCCAGAAGGACTGATCAGTTTAGTAGTTTGGGTAAACTAGATACTTACATGATTCTTATATTACATTTGAATACCGAAATTACAACATATTTTTTTGATAATATCATTATTTACTCTAGAATATTCTACCATAACTATCAGAGTAAATTTAATGGAATCCTAAGAATAGGAAACAAAATAAGGTGACCTCAAATTCCCAGTATAGGTTAAGTACAGTGGAGTATTAATGATTCATTAAGTATAATCAGTATGGAAAGGTAATAACTAAACACACATGCCATATAATCAATAAACATTAAAGTAAGGTCATCTATAGATAGTATCGATGTAAAAATATCATGGGTAATAATAAATATATAAAGGTAAAAAATTTATCACACTTTCCATTTAATTAATAACATGGATATCTAAATTAGATAAGTCATAACTAATATGGAAAGGAAAATAACTAAAAATAGATGACATTTAATCAATAAACATTGAATAAAATGCATCCAGAGATGATATCATTATGAAAATATCATGGTTAATAATAACCAAACTCTTAATAAAGTCAATGACTAATTATTGGATACCATGCCTCAGGCACATGATACCTCTATCATCAATACCTTTCACAACACAGTTTAAACTATAGGTAAAAACCTGTTTAGCTCTACTATAACTTGATTTGTCTCATAAGACATAACGATGCATCAAGGGGATATATAATTTTTGTCCCCACCCATCACTTCAGGTCTAAATAATTCCTCATAGATTGAATGATCGATTCAATTCGTGAATCAATATAACTTAACATAAAATATCTGTATTGATAAAAGGATATAGATTTATCAATATTTTCCCATTCAATTAAATAAATTTCAAAGTAAAACACCATATTTTTGAATAAGATATGGTTTAATAAATAATAATATCCATGATAAAAAAATATGCATATTTAGGGTTAATTTAATTTCTAATGATTACAAGAAATTGAATGTTTTATAGGAATGTTAATGACTAAAAAAATGAAACATGGATGTGAATGTCAATACGTTCAATAGTCAGAATGATAATAAACCATCTAGAGGAAGAATACAGATTATATTAATATAATATATACCCCTTGGAGTGATAATAACGTTTTTTTGTCATTTATGAATAGAAATTTTAAAAATATATATTTAAAAACATTATTTAGAAAAATATTCTTTTCATTTTAGAAAGCATTTATAAAATACTTTTCATTGAAAATAATTTTTAAAAATAGATTCTTTACAAATATATTTATAATATTGAAATGGATGCCTCCATGAAAGATGTATATGATAGAGGTTTATTCTATACATGATTTAAAATAGAAAAATAAAATTCCTTTTTCACTATAAATGGTTAGGAATGTGTCTTGTTTGGAAAAAAAGATAAGAAGAATCCTTTCACCTTTTTGGTAAAATAAAAATGGGAATTGTTTTGAAAATGATTTAAAGATTCCAGTTAATTTTTTAAAGACTAAAATTTGGTTAAAATTACTTTAATATATCATTTTTAAAAGGATAAATAAATTGAAAAACATTCTTATAATACATGGTTTCAAAAGAAAATTGATTCCCGACTAAAGAGGGAAATGATGTCATATTTTCTTAAAAACATTTCATGTAAAATTTTAACTTCCAAAGAGTGGAGAAATTTTAAGATTATTTAAAAAATATAATTTATAAAAATATAATAATATAATTAAATGGTTTATTAAAAATTATTAAATAATTTCCTTCAACATGAATTTAAGAATAAACAATCTCAATGAGAATGATATTGTGAAATAATCCTTTACAATGATCATAATGTTGAAGTTAGAATAAAACAATGTATTGATTATGTGAATTAAATAAATACCACATAAAATAATTTTTAATACAAGATAATATGATCAAAAATTTATTATACTCATAATATTATAATTATATAATCAATGAAGTATATGTTTAACTCATTGAACGGAAATTGAGTTATGAAATTCTTCACCAATGGGTAACTTTTAATTCAAATGCCCTTTGATGAAATAATTAAAATTTAAACATAAAATTAAATTATGAATGAATTATTCATGATATTACATGTAAAATGGTATTTATATACACAATATAAAATAAATTAGGTACAAAACACTACAATATGCCTCAATGAAATAAAATTGAGATGAAATCCCTTACCTCGAATTTACTTCTAGGTGAACATCATTTAACCTCGTCTATGGTGGTTTTAAACATGTTATTAACTTATTCTATATTAATAATAATATTTATAATATTATATAGGATCCTATTATAAAATATCATCACCAGTTCATTAATAATCATTCATTATGTTCATCATTTTAATTTCTAATTGTATTTTTTGTGTGTTTTGTTACGAATGTTCCAGTTCTTATGATTATTATATAGTTATATCTCCTTATTAATAATAATAATTAAATTTTTATCATATATTTACATATATTTTACTTTTAAAACAATTATTAATGATGTATATGGAAAATAAAGTATACTACAATCATTGAGATACTAGGCCATGCGTACGCATGAGTAACGTTTCCATTTTTCACTGATCATTATGGAAATGAGTTAAGTAATATATTTCATTATATAAATATCATGATATCATATATACCATATTATAAACTAATATATATCTTTAATTTGGTGGGTTGATGAAAAGAGTGTCATGTCATTTCGTGAAGGCGGTAGTCTACACGTGCATGGATGATGTTATCATCTTTAAGTGTAAAAAAATAAAATGATATATTATATTTTTAGAATGGTTAATATTTCATGAATATAATTATAATTTAATTTATATCACATATATTCATTAAAATTATTCTATATCACCTTCCATGTAAAGCGTTAGTGAAAGACGACTCACATCGCTTCACGAGGCGGTAGTCCACCGTACACACGAGCGGTATTATCGTGTCTCTTACGGAAGGGAAAGTGACAAGTTATATATGATATAATGACTCAAGAGGTATAATAATTTTATATATATCATATAAATACTTTATAACCATAATAATAATGAACCTTATTAAGTGGTAATGGAAAAAATATTGATATCAGTTCATGAGGCAGTAGTTTTACGTACACATGAATGTTGATTTAAAATCCCAATTTATAGAAGTGTGTTTGGTTGTAGTTAGTAACCTTAACATAATATAATCTCAGTATATGGAATATACAGAGGTATTATATCATAATTTTATAATAAAAGTTGAATGAGGTGGATAAATAAGTAATATAAAGATGCTTGTTCAAAAACATTACTCCTTCTTTGGGTATCCTCCTTAGGATTGAACAAATGACATATAAGGTCAGATTTATTCCAAAAATAGGGATTCTATTATGAGGATATGTAATTTTGGAAGTTATTTTTGTAGGTATCATCCAATAAAATGTGGTACAATTTTTTGAATAAGTGATGGGAGTGAAAGGCCTTTTATAAGTGGGGGAGAGGACATGCTTGGTATTTCTAAACAAATTGAGTGCTCCCACATTTCTAATTTTTCACAAGGGTCCAAAATGTACCATTAATGAACCTTATATGTGTAAGGTTATAAATATTTCTATATAATATATTTTATAATACATTTTAGGTTTTTTTTTACCTTATCATTTTATTTTATCTCCCGGTAAACTCATTTTTATCTTAACCTCGGTAATTAATTTTTTATGAATTCACTATTAATTTTGGACAAAATTATGTTTACAGTATTACAAATTATATATTATTATGATTACAAATATTGAATCCATTTTAAAAATAAAATTTAATGGAGTGTAAAATTTTAATTTAAAATTAATCTCACAGTCCTTGATGAGAAAGCGGGGTTTTAAAGTAAAAATGTGTACAAAGTTTTTATGTCATAATTAAACATAAAAATGATTCCAATGACTTGAATTTTATTAACATATGTATTTTTTAACAATTTTAACTTTAAAAAAAATTCAAAATATAATTTTATATTATAAATTATCTTGATTAAAAGGACGTTATCAATTAAAATCTAATATTTTTCACTATTAATTAAAAATAAAATGTCCTAGAAAAAACTAGTAAATTCAACCTAAGATGATTTTGAAATTTAGATTTGAAAATTTGAGTTGATCATTTCATATAAAATTTCTAAATTTTTTTAATATTAATTTTAAATTGTATTTTAATGTGATTAATATTTTTGTTAAATATAGTTTTTCAGAAAATATTTTTTTTATTTTAAAATATTCTAATTTTATTACTAATCAATAGATGACTAATAAACATGTTAAATATCTATATACTCAAATTTTAGTTAATCTTATTTATAACCACCATTAAAATAGATATTTAATAACTATTATACAAAATAATAATATTAATTGTATTTTTTTTTTTGATAAAACTCGGCCTTACATGTAACACAAGATAGAGAAGATACATGTTATTGCCTATAATGAAAGATAAAGTCAGTATTGAGTGTGAAACAAGATATTAAATTTATAAATATGTATTTATGTATTTGGGAGTTATATTCTCTTCTACCATTGGTTTTGTGTTTCACCTACTCTATCAAATAAAATGTTATTCTTTTATAATTTTGGGGTTTTACATTCTCCCCAACAAAAATAAATTGTATTATCTCAATTTAAACATGATCTTTAGAAAATAAGGGTTTGATATTTGAATATTATTTTTATGAAAAAATAAAATTGTAAATGTGTTAATAAAATATCCTATTAATAAGATATGAAGGTAAGTACATAGTTCATATGGATAACACATGATGGGGTTTCTAAGTAAGTGGACATTAGTGGAAAGTGAAGATATGGAGATGGTGAAAAGTGTAAATAATTATAGAGAGTGATTGAGGTCATTGATACCAAGAAACTGAATGATCAGTGGAATGTTAAGGGACTCAAAACCAAGAATTTGTGATGATTTGAAAGATCATATGATTCATAAAATATTAATGAAACATGATAATATTTTATGTTTCAAGGTTCTTTTCTTAAATTTGAGGAATTATTTTATTTCCAAGAATATAAGGAAATATACTTAATTTATATGTTTCTATGTCATAATCATAATTACATACTTTGGTTTTCTTCAATAAATTTTCAAATAATCACTTTCTTTGAAAAATGAGTATCCATAAATTAATTTTTCATGGATGAAGCACTAAAATTCACATTAAATAGATAATAAGGACCAAAATGAGTGACAAGTATTTTCATCTATCTCTAAATATTTTATAAAAGTAATATGGTCATTACATTAATCTATAAACCCAAAAAATAATACCATTGGTTCATCATTAATATTTATTTTTCAAAAAATTTAACTAAAAAAAGTGACATGTTAAAAATGATGTCACATAGGCCAGTAGTAGGTGTGAAACCCTTATCATATTTTAGTCATGGGTTCAAGCCCCATGGCCATGCTGAACTGGATGGTTTATCACCTATAATGTATATTGTTATTTTTATAAATCTATATTAATAAAATTCCCATAATTTTCTAAAAAAATATGATGGAATTCATGAAATAAAATTAATTATTAAATAACCTTTTTACAGGGGTTTCAATATAATTTTTTTCAAAGTCTAATAATCTTATTTGACATTTATTAGAATTTCATTAATGGAAATATTAACCTTAAGGGTTATCAATATCTTTTAAGTTATGTATATAAAATTTAAAGGCATTATTCCCATAATAACGTTTCCACTAAAACATATACATGCCATAAATTTTTCTAAAATTTCCTTAATCTTAATAGACTCCCATCACAATAAAACTAAAATAGGTGTTTAATTATTCAATCTTATGATCAACCATAATCTTATAAACCCATGATGTTATTCATTAATCTTAAGCTAATGATGACATATATGATTCTAACATATCCCAAAGATGTTTCATGACTCTTATAACCAAAATACCATCAGTAAAAATACAATTAACTTTTTTAAATCCCAATACATAGATACTTATTCTATTTTATTTCTACATATGTCTTTCCTTATTATAGGTTTTATCCTAGGTCATTCATTATCATCATCTATTTAAATAATTTATAATGGTTTTTGAAGTAAATTTTAATTATCATAAGTGTATACCTAGAGAGTGTCAAACTAAGAACTCTTTAAGGCCTTTTATACAGTACCAAGTAATGCTCGAGTCAAGGATGGCATGAATTTTTAGAAGTTACTACCCACAGGTACCTCTGTTCCAGAACCAATTCTACTAATAATATCCACGAAAGGGTGTATTTTCAAGGAATAACACATAATCTCTTCCTTACCAAAACATTATTATGTTCTTCTAAACTTATCATAAATGTATGTCATTGGGTTATATTCCCTAATCTATGTTTTCCTAAATCTAGTTCCCAAATTTTCTACTAAATTTCCTTTCATACCAAGTGTAGTAACCCCAAATCTAGTATCTTGGAGTTAGTTCCTACTTTATTACAATGGATGAAGATAAAAGTAATCAAATCTCAAAGGACCAATCAGTTTAGTAGTCTTTGTAAAATAGATACATACATGAGTCATATATTACTTTTGAATACACAAATTAGAACATAATTTTTATAAGAATATCATTATTCCATCTAAAATATTCTCACATATCTATCATATTAAAATTATGGACCCTTGGGAATGGAAATAAAATAAGGGTGGTCTCAAATGTTCAGTAAGTGTTATGCACATTAGAAGAATTCATGAATAAATAATTATAATCAATACGTAAAAATAATAACTGAACATACATAACATATAATCAATAAGATGATAGTGTAGTGAATCCAGAGATAATATAAATGAACAAATCTCATGGATAATAATCATTATTGCAAGGAAAATATTTGAGAACATGTGAAATTTAATAAATAACTTGAATATCATGATTAGATAAGGAATAATCAATATGGAAAGGTAAATAACTAAAAACACATTCCATTTAATAAACTTAGGATAAAATACACACATAGATAATATCATAGTCAAAACCTCATGGATAATAATAAATGAAATCTTAATGAAGTATATGCTTAATTATTGGATTCCATGTCTCAAGAACATGATACCTCTATGATCAACACCCTTCATAATATGGTTTAAACTATACATGAAAACCCATTTAATGCTAGCTCAATATGATTTTTCTCATGAAACCTACTGATGCATCAAGGGGATATATAATTTCAGGCCCCGTTAATGAATCGATTGTGTGTATCAACTATAAATCCAAATAAAATTATTCATAATAAAACATAAGATAATAAAAATAAATTATTCACATAATATTTAATGATATAATCAATAAAGTAGAAGTTTAACCCGACAAATGGAAATTGAGTTAAGAAATTATTTACTATTGGGTAACTTTTAATTCAAACCCCTATATAAGAAATAATTCAAATTGACTCTTAAAATACTGAGAATAATTAATTATTCATTATATTTCATATAAAATGGGATTTATATACTCTATATAAAATAAATTGGGTGAAAAACATGTAAATATGACTTAATGAAATGAAATTGAGATGAAATACATTACCTCATGTTTCCATATAGGTGTTATACTCATTTATATTGGTTTTAGATATTTTATTAACTTATTATAGAATCATTTTGAGATTTATAATATCATATATGATCCTTTTAGAATATATTATTACCCATTCATTAATTATCATTTATTATTTTCATCATTTCAGGTGTTAATTGTCTTGTTTTTCTTATGCGTGTTTTTATTATGATTGTTCTGGTTCATGCACATATTTATATTTATATCACCTATATAAAAAAACATTTAATAATTATCATATTTTTAAATCTATTTTACTTTTAAAACCAATAATGAATGTGGGTTATGAAAAATTATTTATGTTACAATCATGGAGAGGGTAGGTTGTACGTACGCATGAGTAACATTTTCATTTTTTCACCGATAATTGTGGTAGGATGAATGTAATATATTAACTTTAAATAATTATCATGATATCATATATACCATATTATATAATTATATATTTAATCTATGTGGTGTGTTTATGAAAATAATGTCACATCGTTTCGTGAAGGCAGTAGTCCACACATACACAAATGATGTTATCATATTTATGTGTAAAAAATAAAATGATATATTATATTTTAATAATTATTAACATGTAATTAATATCATAATTTATTAATTTATATCACATATATTCATTTAAATTGTTCCTTATCACCATCCATGTAGAGTTTTAGTGAATGGCGACTCATATGTCTTCATGAGTCGATAGTCCACCGTACACACGAGTGATGATATCATGTCTCCTATGAATTGAACATTAAAAAGGTATATATTAAATATAATGATTCTATAGGTATAATTATTTTATTAATATTATATATATACTTTAGTTACATCATAATACCAAACCATTAGAGGTGTTGATAGAAAAATGAACGACATCAGTTCATGAGGCGATAGTCTATCATATACACAAACGATGATTTCATAACCCATTTGATGGAAGTGTGTGTAGGTGTAAAAAATAACCTTAAATCATAAAATCATAGTATATTAAAGATAATGAGGTTAATATATCATCATTTTATAATAAAAATTTATGTATCTTGATAAATATGCAAAATAAAAATGCTCGTTCAAGAACATTACCTCTTATTCAGGTATCCTCCTTAGGTTTGCACTAAAGCCTTTGATAGTTAGATTTATGGAGAATCATAGGAATATAGGATGAGTGGAAGGAATATGGGAATTTATTGTTTCAGGTCTTATCTGAACCAAAGTGGTTTGAAGGTGTGGATAAGGGAGGAGTGGGGGACCTTTATATGTGGGGTAGAGAACACACTTGGTATTTTGGAAAATAATTAAGTGGTCCCATGTTTTTCATAGGTCACAGAGGAAATAATTGGACCATTAGAAAATCATATGGGTTTATTGGTTGATATATTTACATCTAGTTGTTTTTATAGAAGTGTATAGGTCATTTTTAACCTTGTCTTTTTAGTTTAACACTCGGTAAACTCATTTCTACCTTTACCTTGATAATTATTTTTTTCTACATTCACTATTAACTTTGATCAAAAATTAAGGTCACCCTATTAAAAATTATAAATTATGATTATTCAAAATATGTAACCCATTTCTCAAAATTAAATTAATAGAATTGGAAATTTTAAATATCAAATTAATCCTACACATGTGATGAAAAGGTGGGTTTTTAAAGTGAAAATGTTCAAATGTTTACAATGTTTCTATATCTAAATTTAAAATTAAAATGATTAAAATTACCAAAATTTTATTAATAGATGTTTAATTTGACTATTTTCATTTTAAAAACTATTATAAATATAATTTCACACTATAAATTATTTTGACAGAAAAGATAATTTTCAATTAAAATCCATTATTTCATCCAAAAATTAAACTTCTCATAAAAATAAAAAAATCACCCTAAGATAATTTTTATACTCTAGTTTAAATATGAAGTTTAATTTTTATATAAAATTTCTAAAAGTGGTAAAACTTAATTTTAAATTGTGTGCGCAAAGCATGATTAATCGTCTTTTAGAAAAATACGATTTTTAGAAAATATTTATTTTTCTTTTAAATGATTATCTTTTTATTACTAATTAATAGATTAACAATAAACATATAAAGACTATATATTTTCAAAATTTATGTAATACTATTCATACCTGCCATTCCAATTTTAAGGTGATAACTATTAGATTAAATAATAAAATTAATATTATATTGTTGTTTGGTAAAACTCGATCTTACGTGTAACACAAGTTATCGAAGAAACTCATTGTTGCATGTAACAAAAGATAAATTTAGTGTCTTGTGTAACAAAAGATATTTATTTATAAATATATCAATAATTCTTGTAGTGTTATATTCCCTTATATGCTTAGTGTTTCATGTTACATAGACTATTGAATAAAATGTTAATATTTTAGAATTTTGGGGTGTTACATAAGAAAATGAAAGGAAAAAAACCGATCACCCCACAGATACTGGCATGATAAAATAATCCAAAAAAAGTGAATTAAATTTAAAGATAGATACCAACTAGGAATGGTCTCCCCACCTTATTGGTATTCTTTAATTTCTCTAAATTCATCATCCTATTACTGACTCTCTATAATGGACTCTAGAAGAGATTATGATAATTGATCACTGGTTAAAACTATAATAAAACATCCTCTTAAGAATCCATTTTCAACTGAGTGAAGAGTCCAATAAGGTTACACTCCTCATTCAATTCCAAAATAGCATATAATGGTAGTTTCCTATTGAGAACATCTTCGATGACATTCACTTCCCCTATGTGTAGTCAATATTGATGTAAAACATCTGAAGGTATTTGAACTACCACCTCTATCTGATATTCAATTATTTCTATGAAAGGATATAACTTATCTCATATTTTTATAAAATATTATTCATATTCTCCCCAAAAATATATTTCTGCCAATATTTAAGTGCATTCATACCCACAATAAGCTCTAAATCATGATTTGGGTAATTCTTCTTAGGTTTTTGAAAATGGAAATACCCATAAGACATAAAATGACCATTCCTCATAAGAACTCAACCCAAACCAGCACCAAAAGAAAAAGAGAAAACCACATACCCCTTACCAAGCTTAGTTAATATTAGAATAGGATCTAGTGTTAGTTATCATTCCAGATTTCCAAAAGAGTACATAAACTTTGCATCCCATACCAATTTTACCACTTTAATGGTCAGAGTGTTAAAGGTTAAATGATCTTCAATAAATCCGTGAATAAATGTTGATAGTATCTAGAAAGTCCAAGGAATCTTGGTATCTTAAAAACTTTGTGTGGTTCTTTTGATGAAAATATAGCTTTCAACTTCCCATGATCAAATAATAATCCATGCTCAGAAATCACATGAGCTAAGAACTTCACTTCTTGAATCTAGAAACTACATTTTGAAATATCTCCAGAAAAATGGTGACTCATTGGGATTTCCAGAACCACACTCAATTGGTTCTCATTCCCATGCTCAGATATCAAATTAACCAAAATATCATCTACAAAAACTATGAAAAATGTGTCAAGATACTCAAGGAATATATGGTTCATCAACGACCTAAAAATTGTAGGAGTAATATTCATTCCAAAGAGAATAAAAATATATTAATAATGGACATATCTTCTCCTAAAAACCATATTCTGTATATCAGACTCCTGAAATCTTAACTGATGATAACCCAACTAATGATAAATATTTGAAAACCACATTTTACCCTTTAATTGATCAAACAAATGATCTACATGCAGAAAATTATACTTATTCTTAACTGTTACCCAGTTCAACATATTATAGTCCACATAATATTAGAGTGAACCATCTGTTATCTTAAAAAAGAATATAAGGGATTCCCAAGGTAAAACACTAGGGTAAAAAACTTTTATCCATTAGTCTATCCAATTGAATCTTTAGTTCTTTCATCTCCACTGGTTCTATATGTTAATAGGGTAAAGAAATCAATTATGTAGATGGAACCAGTCAAGTGTAAACTCTACCTCACTCTATATAGTAAGAATGAATAAATCATCTAGGAAAATGTCAGGAAAGTCCCAAATAATAGTAGGAAGATCAAAAATTGAAGAAAAATAATTAAACTCAACTATTATAGTAGAAAATAAACTCCTGATCTCTGGGTGATAAGGTCCTACACAACCCAGACTTGGATTTCACTCTCTCTGGAACACTTGAGACATCCCATCTACCAAATTAAATGAGACACACTGATGATAAAAATAATCCTTATCACAAGGAGTTACAAGAAAATCCATCCTAATGATGATGCTAACAAGATCTATATCATTGATGAGGAAATCCTAAACTAACTCCTCATTGGAAATCGACAATAAAAAAAAGGACATTGAAACCCTAGATCTTTCCTCTTCCCAAGGACAGTCACAAACTCTATTAAAAAGTTAATGAGCTCCATTATATGTTTGTGCCTATCAATAAAATGATTTTATACAAATGAGTGGATTCACCTGCATCAGATAAAGTAATCTCTACTAAAGAGGCATCAAAGATATCACCTCTCACTATCATTAAACTAGCATATACCACCACTAGAATCTCATCTATTGCATAAACATGCTTTACTTATAAGTTATATGGATGGTTCCTTATATTATTTGAAGCATTTAGATACACAAAATTATCCATTAGATCTAAATATCCTTTACTATAATGAGGTGTATACATAGCCTGACAGAAACACTGTATAATTACCATAGAGTCCCCAACCATTGCACATATTCAGAGGTGTGAAACAAGATTGTTGGGTGTTCCCAAATTTTCCACACTTATAGAAATTTAGATGCACACTACTGGATATGACTAATAATGTAATGAATTCTTGATTCTTAGAAACATCCCCACAACTCATGTGATGATCATGTCACTTCTTCTTTCTCCCATAAATGCCACTAAAGCAACCACTAGGTGGGAGATAAGGGGTAGAATAACCAACCTTTCCTATTATATTCATCAATTCAATCATTTCCTTTTTCAAATATATATAAATAGGTTAGAAGCTTCAGTATAAATACCAATTATATGACGTCCAATCAAAAAACTGGTAGGTACGTTTCAGTATTCAGTTGGTCATTATTTTCTTCCACTATAGAAAAACAAACCTGCTTCACAAACTTATAGGTGTACGCTGACACTTAATTCACTCCCTACTAAAATGATAGGAACTAAAGAGGATTATTCATAATCAATGTTTGTAGAAAAAAAATATAAAGATTAGGGTTGTGAAACCCTTCCTATCCACAATCACATTCATATCATCCAGTACCATAGAATCCCACCACCTCATACTGGGAACCTCAAGTCAAAATGTTGTGCACTTCAACTTGATAGTCTCAAGTGTATCTAAAAATTAAAAGATCTAATTGACCTTTTAAATCTCTTCAATGTTAATTTTTTTATTAAAAAACACTTTTAAGGGTAAATTGGGAACCCTCACAACTAAATAGTTTCAGTACCAAAGTATATGAAAGATATATTAAAGAAAGGAGTTAGTTGTTTGAAATCATTTTCCCTAAACAAAACCTAGGGAGTAGCGTTTACTTGAGTTCTAGGGAAATCCTTCAAGGTTCCCTTGAATAGAAGTGCCAAGTTATCCCAAGATTTCTTATATTCCTCCTTGCTAATATTCCCCATGTTGAATCCTCTAAGAAGAATGTGAGCCTGCTTATCATCCCACTCACCTTGCTTCTTTGTAGCGGCCACCTAGATCGGTCTTATCTTCTTCAATGCCTTAATATCCAAAGTATCCTCAACCATTTATTTGTCTAAATGCATGAGAATATCCCTATGATCCAACACTAAGTCCATATAGAATTGGGAATTATCTTTGGAACATGCTTCACACTACTACCCCTAACCACTCAACATTACACCACCTACGGGAGAAGCTGGAGAAGCAGCCTCACTGCCTTCCATAACTAGGTCACTGGTGATGGTGGCTGCCTCCTGTTGGCTAGGGTCTTTGGACCTGTTCAGGGTTGAGTTTCCGACCTTTGTAGAAGCCTTTGGGGATAACCTGCCCTTACAAGAAGATCTTGTAACAGGAGGACTAGGGAGGTTGGAGTAATCCTTCCTTCGACGCGCCCTCCGATTGTTCGAAATGAATCCATATGAATCCATGATTTTTTTATTTCCCTTCCTCATAGAATATCAAAAGTAGTCCTCCTCTATGGCCAGTTCCTTGGACTCTTCATGGTCTGAAGCCTTGAACATTCCCTCTTGGGATGTTTCCGCATCAACCAATGTATCCTAGCCATGATCCACCCCTGTAGCTTCCTCACTGTTATGGTAATCTTCTTTACCCATCACTGTAAAATAGTTTTGAGTGCTCTCGATTTTTCCCCTACTTTAAGCTTATAAGCATAAGAGGAGGTATATTGGACCTTCTTTGGCTTGGTCAGAGCTCCTATCTGGTCAAGACCTCGGCCCATAAATTGGAAATGGTTAGGGTTGTCTTCCAAAACCAGGCATTGTGTAGCCTCACTGGTTACATGACCCTTACTATCATCCTTTAGGATATCTTCATCGGTTTTTAATGGAGTAACCTCTTGTGATACCTGTGGAGAGTCTCAGAGGACCTCTCTCGCTTCCTACCCCACCATTTGACCAGCCTGATCTGCATCTGTAGTCAAGGACCTATCCTCGTGGTGAAACTCGCACACCTTCATGTCCTCACCTAAAATGCATGATGAGGAGCTTCCACCCAGATCACGAAATATCCTATCAAAAACCTATGAAACAAGTGGTCCTAAGACCTCTAGAACTCCTTTCTTAACTATAGCCAAAGAGAACCCCCGACCTACACCCCATGGATCCTACCCGGATTGATCCCCACCCATGAATATAGGGAAACCCCTATCCTGTACATCCAGGTATTCCTCCAAGAATGCATCCCTGGAAGCATCCACCTAAGAATTGGGCCCAACAGACAGACCGGTGGGGTTGACCTCATGAGAACCTAGAGCCTTCTTCCAGCATTCAAGATGACTATGGCCCTGTCTATTATAGCAGAAAAAAATCTTAGTCCAAGATTCATAAATAATCGGCTAAAAATGCCTATACTCCCCCTCAATCACAATCCACACAAATTTGGGAGGGTGATGAAAGAGATCCATTTCAACACCGAACTGTGCCACAATCGGGTGCTTCAGAGAGGAATTCCTCTGATTAGTACAGAAAAATTCCCAATGGAGTTACCTATAGAAGGCAGTAATGTCAGAGTCTGTAAGGGCAGCGGGAGGCCGGGAAGTTGAATCCAAATCACCATGGTGGAAGGGTCTCACTGCATGTGGAGATAAAATGACCATCGTAGCAGATAAAAATTGAATCCTCGAACATATCTTCCAGATCTAGACCACGCCCGCACCAGATCTTCCTCACTCGAGAAGCTGAGAAGAATTTGTCGTGTACCTAGCAACTTGACAACTGCACGCTGAGCTAAAACCCATTCCTCATTCACAATCCTATCAAAAAAATCAATCTGGGGTCATTTTCGAATGAACCAAGACACCAGAGATTAAGATAGGAGCGCAGAGGATACATTAAACTCCTGAAGAGAAATAGAAACCATGGGTTGTCCATGTAGGACCCTTGAAACCTTTAGGAAGATGAAAATTCTAGGAAATAATGAGAGGTCCTCAGCTGGAGGTAATAATTTAGGGACCCTACCTCTATCCTGATACCCCTGATGAGGAGCATCATGAGAAAGAGACCCCTCCCCCAGTAGAGGAGGGGTCTTCGTAGCCACCATCATCACTAGGGCATCGCCACAGGCTCCGGCACTCTTGAAGGAAATACCAAGGAAACATTAACCAAAATAATAAAACATTTTCAAGATAGTACTCCACCTATTTATGTTCATTCATACCATTAATAGATGGTGTCTTCTCACACATTACTTCACTAATCAATCTCTTTCTCCTCTATCTCCTAGTGATACCTCAAAAACTATGTTCTGGACCAATGGTATATTATGATCAATAACATAAAATTCATGAACAATAAAATCAATAAGATTCTAATATATAGGTGCATTACCTTGATAAGTATCTATTGCAACCTCACAAGGAACTTGTGGAAGTTTTATTAGATTCATAATGCTTCACAATGAAACAAAATAAATTACCATAAAACAAGATAATATAAGTTCAAATAAGAAAATTACAAGAAAAATAATGTTACCATCAAGAAACCCAAACATGTGACACACATCCCAACATCCAATGTTAACTTTATTCTTTTCATGAAAAGAGTTTTTTAGGCACTCACCATAACCTACATCTCATGTAATTTCAATCCTATCTCTAGTATATCAACTTCCCAAAATTGTGGAAAACCCCCCTATGCTACCAAATTGTCACATGTCGTCTTTGATAACACATCCATATAGGCTTCAAACTGAAATGTGACAAGTCCTGATGGGCATTCCCAATATCCATGTATTGGATAATATTACTCAGGCATCAATTAAAATCAAAAGGAATGATTTCACTGAACCTAAAACTTCAAACATGACATAGATATGTGTAAACAATGATAAGAAATAATGAATGTATGAAACTAGATATATATATATATATATCATAAGAAAAAGGAAAAAATGGAAGTGATATAGATAAAAATGTAGCTAAACAATCTACAAGATACAAGTCCAACATCAAAGGAAAACTAACAACCAAGAGAGATACTCTATACGATAGAGTGGGAAAACTCCCACCAACTACTCAGACACGACTGATAGAAATCTCTTCACCTCATTATTGCACCTTTCCTTTCCCTGTGTCCAAATACATAAAAAGGTCTGCAAACCACCAAATGGGTTTTCATGGTGTGTGCTAACGGGTTCAGTAGGATCCTACCCATGTGTTCCATAAGAAGACTCTTTATAATAATCAAATGAACATGATAAACTTTAAAGGAGAAAAATCATTTGAAATAGTTAAATATTTTTTATATCAAAATCATGGTATAAAATTAACCCTTTTTCTATAGTTCTAAAATAATATAGGTTAAACATTTTTAATGAATTTCACATATATCAAAGTATTCAAACCAAATCATGTATCACATAATATATAAAATCCAATAAAAATCATGAAAAATAATATGTAACAACAATCCAAGGCTCACTATAGGTCAAGATATCTAGGACACTCATACCCCCAAACATAGAAAAAATTCACATCAAGCCCCTAAAAATATAAATCAAATCTAGGAAACAAAGGAAACCCCTAGAATATAACCCCCCCCCCAATAGTTTTGATCAATTTACTTGAAAAATAATACTAGGTAGTAGATAAATACCCCATGATTGAACCCATTGATAGTATTAACGGAAGAGTGTTATTACCACACCTCCACCTAATTATCCAAGGATTCCCATGTGATTCATTTTCCAAACCATTTCATCAAAACCATGATTTGAAATCTATTTCATAAACCCATTACACAATTCATTAAAAATAAATTTTTATTTTCCAAAATAATGGGAAAAAACTCTTTTCTAAAAAGACATTTCCCACACACAAAAATAAATCATTTAAATTCATTTAATAAACAATTTAAAAAAACAAGAGAAATATATTTTATCCAACATAGACAAGATATGAAATCACCTACCTTAAACTTGGGTCGCATATTCCTTCAATGAGATCCAATAATTAGAATCAGACTCATGGTCAATAATAGAGTCCCTAATATTGATTCTCACATCTTAGAATTGTATTATATAATCAAAGTATATTGCATAATGGGTATATCATGAAAAACCTTGAAGAATGAACACCCGCCACACCGTAACCAAAAAAGGATCAGACCCTAGAAGGAGATCACAAAATGAATAAATAAGGAACAAACCCCCAAGATCAACATATCTAAAAACATAGTGAAAAATTACTACTGTGGTCAGGGGAAATGAAGAAACATGCAGATCACTAACCTGGAGAGATACATCACAACAACCCCATTGATAAATTATCAAATGAAGTTATTTGGATGGAGAAGAGGTCCCTAAAATCACCTAGGAGAGATCATATTTTAAGATACAAGAGACTATATATGAATAAAAAAATCAATCATGAAGTTCCATATAACTCACCAACCCTGATCAATACATGATGTATAGACCCTTTACATCATGTATTTACTGATTAAAAAGTCCAATCAAAAAATGAATCACCTCATATTAAAATTAATATAATTAACCATTGAATTAGGTGAAACCAATACAAAGCATTTAAAAATTTCATTCCCTAAATAAAACTCATGAAATAATCCTAGATACAAATACACGATGTTTATATGTTTCATGACGTGTATTAATTCTATAGACAATAAAAAGTATAGATTCTCTTGAAAACCCAAACCAAATATAATGATCTCTAAACCTGGGGATAACCCCAAAATGTCTAAAAAATTATAACTAGACTCCATTAGTTAAAATATTTATACATCCCTAGAAATTGGTTCATTTTCCTAGGAAACACTCTCCATCCTCAGGAATCCCAAAATGAACCCAATTAAAGAGGAAACAAAAAGGGAGATGAGAAATACTTAAAAGAAGGTAAGGTATGTAACATATCCAACACCAATTGTATATCCATATTTCCACCTAATCACTTATAGTTTTGATAATGGACACTTTTGGATCCTTTTTATTTGTGAAAAAGGTGGTTAAACCTTTTTCTTTTCAAAAATTACAAGTGTTCCACTTGCCTCACTTATAAAAAGACACCCCTTATCCTCTCCTTCTACCACATAAAAAACCCACTGGTTCAGAAATTCAATGCCTAAATAACTTACATACTTACCTCATAAAATCCTAGAATCTATTTTTTGGTTATAAAGACAACCTAAAAATCCTTTTGGTGAAAACTATAAGATGTTTCTCAAATAAGAGGTAACACCCTTAACTAAGTTTTTTATTTTATTTCTTCCTCAACCTCCTTAAATTATCATTAAAATGTGATTATATAAAAACCAATGTATATTATTTATACTGATATGTTTTAGTGTTATTTTCATAACCAAAATATGTCTCTTATTCCATAAAATAGTTTATGAAATCGTCATTCATGTGTATGGTGAACTACCACCTCATGAACCGATGTCATTTTTTTCCATTACCACCTCTCACAGCTAGATATAATGATGAATTTTTTATTTATATATGATATTTATGATATTATTATTCTCTTTAATAATTATATCACATGTTTATTATTGATTTATATTCCATGGGAATAAGACAATGTTGTTTGGTGAATGGGATATCCTTGAGTGGGTGACGGTTGGATTGCTCGACAGTCATCACATCCTGATTCTGTTTGAATCGGAGTTGGATCTTATCAAAGCTTGGTCTAGTTCACTGCTTAGTGTCAATGGGATTTGATTTTTTCTGTTCCGCTGGTCCTTTGAATTTCATATGAACCGTGACTCACCGGCTTCTGCGGTTTTGGTAAGCTTCTCCAATCTCCCTTTTCCGTTTCAGAATCCCTCTGTTATTAGACTTCTATGTAATCTCATTAGGAGGTTCTTGTATTAGGATAGTCGTACTGTGGCTGTGTGTCACCCGGTGAACCCATGGGTTTGCGTGGAAATGGATGCATCTCGTACGTCTTTTGAATATGTCTGGATCACGATCGGGGAGGAGTATAGTTATAAGCAGTAGGTTTTTTATGAGAATTAGAAAAATTTCTTCTCTTCATGTCACAGATTGGGACACTCTTCAGGAGTTTTCAGGAAGGGGCATTCATATCACCTGTAGGAGGCTCGTTGTCGAGGAATCTAGCAAGTGGCAAGGAAGGAGAATAACCATGTTGGGAAAGATCCTGAGGCTTGTGTGGCACTTGGTATGGGGCAGATGGCGTCTGGTGTTGAAGGTCATGGCAGGGATCAGTCTTTGTCGGCTGATGAGTTGGTTGCTGATGCTGGGTCACTGAAGAAGGATGCAGAGCATCAGGCTAGCCCGAAGGTGGCTATAGCTTTTAGCGGGTGAGGAAGGTCTCAGAGGAGTCAAGTGATCTCAGTGTGAGGAAGGGGGTTGATGTGGTCCTATAGAGGGAGGATGGTTTTAGGCACACTGTGTCTGGGTTCAAGTCCTGTAGGGACAGGAATGCTGGAGGCTCGGCTGATGAGGTCAGGCCCTTGTTGCAGTTGTGTAATGGGGTTGTGGAACCAGTTGCTGCTGATGGGGTGTATATGAAGAATCAAAACCCAATGGTTGTTGTAGTCCTTAAACGTCTAAGGATTGATCTGCAAGTGGTGGTTGAAGTGATACAGGCTGATAACCATGCTGCTAGTGTCGGGGGTGAGCTAGCTGGAAATAGCAGGGCCGTGGGGCTGCAGTCTTCTCCTACAGTTCTTGATGGTCTTATGGAGGGGGTTTTGGAGGTAGGTATGTGGTCGGGCTGATGATGATGGAGGGTTTCTGACTACAGTTCATTTGGGAAACCGTTTTCAGACTCTAGAACATGAGGATGTGGACGTTTTTACTTCGGTGAACAATGGTGGCAATGTGTCGGTTGGGTCTCCGGAGGATGATGTTGGAAATAAACAAATGAAGATGGCGCCTTGTGAAAATCATGAAATGATATAACACCCGCAATTCTTAGCAATGATTGATACTAATACTCAGTCAGGGTATTATCAAGAGGAGGTTATCCCTAGCAAGTGGGGGGATATTTACAAGAGTGATAAAGAAAATGGTGGCATGGTTATGCCCTCTTATAGTAGTATTTTATAGGGCGGTAAGGTGAAAATGTCTAAGAATCAGGAGGATATGACTGATGCAACGTGACAAAGGCCAAGGAAAGATTACTCCTTTTTGCCAAAGTCGATGTATACTCGGTCATCTGTCAAAAAGGAAGGTGGGGAAGGAGTGAATAAGAGTATGTTATCTTCTAATGAGTTGATTTCTTTGGAGCGATTAAATCTCTGTAGGAAGTATGCCAAAGTCCTGAAACAGTATGAGATCTCGGAATGGGATTCAGTCACTACAGAGGAAGCATTCTACCATGGAGGTGGTGACGGGTATGGTTCTTATGATTTCTAGTTGTTGTATTTTGAGCTTGAGTTCTTGTCCCTAAACTTTTTCTTTATTTTAATAAATGGTTGGAGGCTAGCCTCTGACTGAATTTCTGGTTATAAATACTAGACCAGTAACCTACTATATTAGAATTAGATAGGAATAATATATAATAGTATAAACTGGTAATAATAATAATAGATGGAAATTGAATCATATACCAAAAGATGATGATAATGTATGTCATCAATCTAAAAAACTGGAAAAAAAATAGGTTTACATGGTAGTAGTAAATACATTCTATGCACAAGAATAAAAACAAATCAAAAACTATCTAATCATCATGAGCTCCATATAGATCATCTAATACCAAGATCCATACTAAATAAAATATATATATCAGGTGTCCAAGGTTGGACACTTCCCTTTTTCAACACCTACATACAAGTAATCTTCCTGGGTACCAATGGATGACCATATAGTGTGTGGGATAAAATATCATTAGTCCACCACTGATGAAGTCTATACTATCCAGTCTATGAAATATAAACTAACAGTTTGTATGTATATATATGGAAGTACAGATAGTACAATAATGTTAGTACTCTGATGCCTACTTCAGCCTCATTTGGTAATGTCTCTGAACACTATATAATTTAATTCATTCATTTATGTTTAGTTTATATAATAAGTCATGTGAGGTATAACCATCACTAGAATCATATCATGGTAGTAATAGCAATGGATCAAGGATATAACAAGGCATCATGTAATGATAATAATGATGAAGAATATCCAGGGTAATAAGCCAGGAATCCTTGTGCATGGGGGTCAAGCCAACTAAGTGATAATCTATAGTGTGGATAATGGGATACATGTAATACAAAGAGAATTACATAAGGCATTCCAATTTAATATGATTCTAACCAAGGCTAATGAAGTTACCCAATGTAAAATGGGTAAGAAATGACTAGTCATAATGGTTGTATCCATGGAACCACTTGTCCATAGATGTCACAATGGATCCAAGGAGTTTATCTAAGGAATCCTATAATGATAATGGAGGAATCCTATGGAATCATGCAGTGCATACACTGATAGACAAATATTGGGATCTAAGGTGGGTCTCAACCTTGGAAACTAGCATCCTTAAATCAAAAAGGCATCCATGAGTGATCACGAAATTCTCATAGGAATCCAAGTCGTTCTCAATTATGAACACTCCTATAATAATGAATCGTTCCATATATAATAGGCACCATATAATTGATTCATTTAATGAATTATGCCATGTAATATTCATGCCATTAAATAATTCATTGATTATATTCCATTTCCTTTCATACTAGTGAAAATAATAAAGGGGTATAAAACCATCCCTTAGTTTATATATTTTATAATCAATTCATCATAATCACTCCTCTATCTTCCATTATGAATGGAAATGGGTGCTACATACATGAAACCAAACCATTTAATTACATTTAAATAGGACAACTGACATATAAATTATACATTAAAATTATATTTGTGATTGTTTTATTATATTTAAGAAATTTACTTAGAAGTTTAGAGTGATTAGAATACTTGTTCTAGACACTTACATTAAATTTACTTTATTAACTCTTACCTTTATCAAGTTCAAGCCAAAGCATAGCCAAATGGTGGTGTAGATAGGCATAACAATCACTAAAGGCATAATTAAGGGAATAAACCTATAGGGGGTGGACAATGTTGAGGTTTTAACCTCCAAAGACATGAATAACATTTATTAAACATGATATAGTACATGAGAAGTACAAATATAAGAAATGGATGTGAATTTAATAAACAACACCTGATGAAATCAAAATTCTTACAATGATGGAAGTTTATTAAATTAAGATACTTATGGAATGAATCATAGACCACCTACCTTGAACTCGTATGACTCTCTACATCCAGTGTCATCATTTATTTTGGATTGTATTGGAAGAAATCTAAGGAAATAATCAACACCCTAAAAATAGTTCATATGATCCCGCATCTAAAATAGTTTCATTGAGGGAAAGAATAATGAAAAACGACTGAAGATGAATCTATTAGTTACTAATGCACATCAAACATGATGAATGGGGATCAAATCAGAGTTCGAATAATGAATATGGATCAAAACCTATGAAATAGGATTTGAGAGATTCAAAATGGGAGAGGGAGATATCTTTTGTGTGCTTCAATGAGAAAAAGAGGAATTAGATTATGTTTATAATTCAATAAGGGTGAAATCATAATTTTACCAATCAAAAATAGAGGCTTAAAGTTTTTCCACATAGTTGGACAAACCATGAGCCAACTGTGCACATGGAACAACCTCTAGGGGGCCTACATGGTTACTCTGCATCTATAGGGAAACCATACATCAACCATGTGATTTAAATCTTCTAAAACATGTAGATCTAATACATGGGTGTGTGGCCCACTCTGCACGGTTTACTCAAACTGTGCATCCCCCTGCTACTGACTATCAAGCCCCGCATTATTATGGGTAACTGTGCAGTCTACCCTGCATGGTTTCTCCAAACCATGAAGCCAGTCTGTTTCATCTAAAAATATGGGTTTTTGGCTCCTAAAAATCCCCGAACACCCCTAAAACACTTATAACCTCATTATGAATCTAATTTAGGTAAAAAAATAAAGAATTAGATATAATTTAAAATTATCCATACCTAAGATAAAAAATTGGGTTCTTTATGTCCCCCCCCCCCCCATAAAGGAACTCATCCTTGATTTCACCTTCCATGGGTGGTGAAACACCATCTAAGAAAAAATATGGCCACTAGGAATGCATGTTAGACTCCCACTCCCATTTCTCATCCTATACATGATTGTGCTACCATAACACCCATAATAAAGGTAAAATCCCACCTCATATAGAATTCATATTCCATTCAATGATGTGTATTGGATACTACTCAAACAAAACATCAATAACTAACTCAAAATCATCGGGATCAAAAGTTTGAGATGGCTCATCATGATAATAGTGATGCTATGAAACATTAAAGACATCATTCATGGCATGTACCTATGAGGTGACAACCACCAATAGGCTACCAGTTTGACTATCTCTATAATCTCAAATAGCTTGAAAAACAATATTTATAGATTCCCTTACCATTGTATCAGTTTATGTCTAGGTCTGGGTGATTCCTGTAAGAAAACACGATCCATGACCTCAAAATCCAGTGGTTGTTAATGGTGATTAACATAAAAAATATGTCTATACTTAGTAGTATAAATACACATCCTAATCAGTTGAACCTAATTTGAAGTCTCCTGAATGAGATGAGGACCTAGTAACACTGCCTCTCCTACCTCTAACTAGTACAGGGGTTAACGACATGACCAAACATAGAAGTACTCATAAGTATCCATCTAAATAATAACCTAGAAGATATTATTATAAGTTAATTAGATGAGAGGGTTGTGCTTCTCCAAATAACCATTGAAATTAAGGATCCAATCTCATAGGTTTTACTCTAACATTTATATAGTCTATTCTAACATACCATTAGTCATAGGGTGAAAGGAAGTGCTTAGAAGCACCTGTGTACCCATATCTTTTTGCAACCCCTATCGGAACTGTGGCATAAAATGAGTATCCCTATCTGAAACTATGTTATGAGGGTCACTGTGTAGTCATATGATCAAATGGACAAATATTCTTCCTAGATTATCAAATGATAAATTCTCCCAGATATGAAGGAGGTGGGATACTTTTATTATCCTTTCAATGAAAACCCAAACTATGTCGCTACCTTGAGGGGACTTCATTGATATGACTACAAAATCCATATAAACACCTACCCATTTTCATTCTAGAATTGGAAGAGGATATAAAATTATTGCAGGTCTCTAGTTATCTTCCTTCACCTACTGATAAGTGGAACACCTAGTGATAAAGCCTGTTATATAATGTTTCATCCTAGGCTACCAATATTGCAGTCACTTTTCTTAATACATATTGAAGATGCCTAGATAAACTGCCCACTGAGAAGTGTGGGAATATCACATCAGTTACTCTCTCATATCTGTAGGAACCTAGAAATTCCCATGTATATGGAGAATATCATCTATATTGATAGATCAAACTAGAGGTAGGTACTCACCAGAAATACTCACTTTTAAAACTAACCCCTCTTGATCTAAAAAATTCACATTACCCTCTCAAGGAGTGAATAGGTAATTATCAAGGATTAAGGATAAGACTAATTATGACTATAATGAAACTATAGGTGAAACTTAGACAATAGGGCCATTAATTTCCATTCATCACTAACTTCCTATATGGAATGTGCCTGAGTTTTCCTACTCAATGCATTGACTACTGAATTTTAATTTCAGGGAATATAGGCTAGCTCAAAATCGTAGGATTTAAGATATTTGACCAATATTTGGTGGATGATATTAAATTCACACTATGTAAAGATATATTTGAGTATCTTATTGTTTTTATACACCATAAATCGATTAACCATCAGATAGTGTCTCTAGCAGCGTAAGGCATGGACAACCGCTACTTGCTCAAGGTTGTGATTCATGTAATTTCACTCATGTGGCCTCAAATTTCAGGATCTATACATAACAAATCTATCCTCCTACATTATAAATACTCCCAATCTAATGCCTGATGCATCATAGAATACTATATAACATCTTCTAGTCTCTATAATAATCAAAATTATTACTGAGTTAAGACATCCTTTCTTCTCCTAAAAGTATTTCTCACACATTTCTGACCATATGAACTTGAAACATTTCTTTGTATAACCAGTAATAGGTGAAGAAATTTTTCATAAGTCCTATAGGAAATTCATGTAATATCTAGCCAGCCCTAAGAAACTATGTATATCAAACAAGTTCTTAGTATGCTCCTAGAAAACTACAACACTCATCTTCTCTAGGTCAAGTGATACTCCATATTTTGAAATAATATAAAACAATAAGTGAGATTTTTTATCCAGAAGTGTCTCTTAACATGATTTGAATTAATCTGAATCTCTCTCAATATATTTATAATGATGTCAAGGTGTTTATCATGGTCTCTACAAGTGAGATAATACACCGGGATTTCATCAAAAAAACCATGAAAAAATAATATAGATAGGGTTTGAAAACCCCATTCATAAAATCCATAATGATTATAGATGAATTTGTAAGACTAAAAGACATATCTAGATATTCATACATACCATACCTACTATAGAAACTTGTATGAGTTATTTCTTAAGGTCTGACATGCACCTGATGATAGCCCGATCTAAATTTAGTCTTAGAAAACTCCATAGTTACTTAAATCTAGTAAAATAGATCATCTATATGATCCAATGGATACTAATTCTTAACCATAATCTGGTTCAAACATCAGTAATCCATGCAAAAATGAAGGGTTATAACCAAATTAATGGATAACAACACATGTTAACCCCAAGATGAAGTATTGGTTCATATAAAACATTTCACCACTAAGTCCTCCAATTCTCCCTTATGCTCCCAGAGCTCAGTAGGTTCCATACTATAAGGAGGAATGGATACTAAAACTGCTCATGGAATGATCTTGATCATATACTCTACCACTCTCACATGAGGTAAGACTGAAAATTTGTTATGTAAGATGTCCTCATAACGATCTAATATAGGAGGAAAATTTTTCCAAGGTAAACCCATCTCTTCAATGAAACAAATAGAAATCTTGGTGGTTACTATACCTAGCCCATGATGTTGTGGTCCATCTCTACTAGCCTTGAAATCCCACTCAACCTTGTGTAGATAAATGATTCCCTTTGGAGATGTAAATGATACCCTACGATGATATAAATCTACCAAGGCATGATGTGGGACTAACCAATCTATCATGAGAATGAAATCGAAGACTATAATCTCAAGAATAAAGAGGCTTGTATGAAAGGGTAACTTCCAACCTCAGGGGGTAAATCCTTACATTGGAATATTCCCTCTGACCATACTCCCAATGGTGTAACCATGGTCATTACACCACTACAATTCTGAGTTTTCTACTTGAGACATTCCACAATATATAAAGATACAAAGGAGTTTGAATCACTTGTAGTTAATAAAATAGATACAAGTTTAGAGGCAACAAAAATAGTACCTTATATTATAGACGGTCCTGCACTTTGATCCTCGAGTAACATCTATAAATCATGCAACTGACATGATCTAAAAACCTGTGTTATAGATAGACTACACATAGTATGACCGCTCTACTGGAACTAATGATCTAATGTCTTGTTACTATGGCCACAACCTCCTCTTTGGGGAGTCATGTCGGTGCTAATCTAACTCCCAGCATGACATGACGTTAATGAACCTTCCTCTGAAGGTGGATCTCATGCAAATCATATTCCACTAGAAGAAGATTGTAAGGTATGAAATAATATTTAAAGATTCCCCATAAAACCACAATCTTAGTACTCCAAAGGGTCCATATCACATTGAGGCTTCAGATTCCCCTATTGTCCACACTAATGGCATACAACAGAGATACTAGTAGGGTTACTCTTATTACCACTACTATGACGTGACACCTCAAGGGAATGTTTACTACTATTAGAGGAACTACTAGCCTACCATGGCACTGATATTCTATATTCAGTACTATTGCCTTAAATTAGGTTTTTCTCAGTGATAAGAGTATGATTGGTGATCTTAGAAAAGTTAGGTAGGAGAAAGATGTTCAACTGAGTACATATGGAATACTTGATACCATCCCAAAAATGTCTATCATATGATATATCATCACAAGTTAGAAGAGGTAAAAAGTTTTGTAACCCAGTAAAACACACTGAATAATACATGAATAACAAAGAACTATACTCTAGATTCATGAACTCTCTGGCTTGGTCAGCTCTTAGTGTCTAAGGAAAGAATTAATCATAGAATTTAGTCTGTAATTAATCTCACACCATGTACTAATGATGACTAGCCTGGGTAATGACATCTCACCAGTGCTTTACTAAATCATGTATCATATATGTAGAAAGATTCAACCTCCACTATAGAGTCATCTTTCGATGATGAAAAATAGATAGAGTGGACTCCATCTAAGACTTAGTAGAATGTGGACCACCATCCCCCAAGAAGGTCGGAGGACGATGCTATAGGAACTCACATATCAGATTGTCCATTCTAGGTGCAGGTCTTGGAGCACCCTTCATGGACTACATCAGATGTAGGAAACTCTGACGATGTTGAGCGCCAGTACCCATATCAGGTATAATAGGTGGTACTTCAAGTGGCACTCCTAGTGGTATGATTGAAGGCTCAGGTCCCGCCATGTCTAGATAATGTTGTTACCACCCTCTTGGAACATTTCATGAGGATTTCATGGTGGCATAACTATAAAAATTCCAAGAACACGCCCTAGAACAAGCTTAAGAACTAACCTTATCACTAACAGAAGCAGAATGTAAAAATAAGGGCACACTAACCAATGTACTACCACATCAACCCACATAGAAGGTTGGGGTATTATTAAGTGTTCAAATTCAATCTACATGAGTTCTAGTAGAATAAATTTCAACTATACCTTTCCTCTTTATTTTTTAGAAACCACTTTATTTTATAATTCATGATTCAAAATTTAAATTTTCATTTCTCTATGTATAGATGTTGATGTTTGATAAAAATAGATCACTATATTAGTGAATAAGGGTCCATACACCTTATCATTGAAAGAGGCACCCATTTAATCTCAATTTAATACCATCTACATTTGGTCTAAAAATATAATGGGTAAATTATGATGAATTGACTTGATAAATTTCTCATTCTAACCCACGAGGGCCCATACACCTCATCAATTGAAATTGGAAATCACTAATTCATAGCCAATGAATAGATCATATAACTAAAAGAAATTTGTTATCATCATAGAATAATATAACTACCATAGTATCACTCAATAAAAACCGGAAAAATAGGAAAATGAATGTAGTGAAATGCACATATCTGACATGGTATATGCATGTAATGTGAATTCAAGGTGCCTAAAATGATGTATGTAAAAATTACCCTTCCCCTCATGTCATCAGAACAAGGATGAAATTGAATCCTCAATCAGAATAATAATAACAACCATTTAACATGTGCATCACCCAATGGTGAAATGATATCAAATGTAAAAGGAAAAAACTAAAAAAAAATTATTATTTAAGGAATCTTAGCATTTTCCCTGAATTTGGGTTATCTACACCCAATAAAAACTTATAACCAAGTTCCAAGAGTTCTTAATATCATATATATTGTCTCAAAATAATAAATAAAGAAAGGATCATTCTCTAATACCACTTTTTGATGTCTCGAATCTAGGTTCCACTCAATGGTTCCCCAAGCCTAGTTGGCCACATGGCCTCAACCGCATATCCCTGAATGATAAAGGATTCCAACTGGTAGTGAGGGATTGGATGTGTCCACATGGGAGAATATGACCTCATTTCCAAATTTGATCACATTGGATAATTATAATAATAGGTAAATAGAGGAATTATTATATTAAATAGATGGAATAGGAGATAAAAGACACTATAAGCATTGGACCTATAACCCGCAATAGTGGAAGAAGATAGGAATAATATATAATAGAAGAAACTAGTAATAATACTAAAAGATAGAAACTTAATAATATACATAAGTTGATGATAATGTACGTCATGTCTCTATAAATCTATAAAAATATGTGTACATGGTAGTAGAAAATAAATGTTATACATATGAAGAAAAAGGAATCTAAAAACTATCCAAGAATCCCAAGCTCCATCATGGTCATCTATGACCAATCTCCATCCTAAGTAAGGAATGAAATATCATGTTTCCAAGGTAAGATGCTTCCATTTTTCAACATATTCTTACACGTTATGTTCTTGGGTACCAATGGTGGCCCAAATATGGTGTGAGATAAAATATCAATATTCCACCAACAATGGAATTTACACCATCTAGTATAAAAAATATAAACTGATAGTGTGTAGGTATATATATAGATGTAAAGATAGTACATTAATGTAAATACACTAATACCTTCTTGAGAATTAGCTAGTAATGTCTCTAAAAATGACATCATTTAATTAATAAATTTAAGATCAGTTTATTTAATAATCCACTTGATGTATAACCAGTATGTGCATCATATCATGATAGTAATAGTGAAGGATCCAAGATATAACAAGGAATCCTATAATGATGAAAATACTGAGGAGGATTCATGGTAATAAAAAAGGAATCCTTGACCACAGGGGTCAATCAAACTTAGTGATAACATGTATCCTAGTTAAGGGAATGCATGTAATCTAAGGGGAATCACCTGACATGTTCCACTATTATATGATTCAAACCGATTCTATGGAACTCATCCAAGGTAAAACTTGTAAGAAAATATTGGTCCCAATGGGTGTAACCATAGAGCCACATGTTTTTAAATGTAACACTTTATCCAAGGAGTGTATGAAAGGAAATGTATAGTGATAATGGAGGGATCCTATAGTGAAATTCCATGCATCCAATGCTAGAAAAAGATCAGGTTCCCATGTGGGTATCACTCTTGGAAACCAGTGTCCTTGAATCTGAATGGCATCCATGAGTGCTCAAGGAATTCCCTCAATAATCTAAGGCATGCTCGAGTTTGACCATTCCTATAATAATTAATAGGTCCATATCCAATAGGCAATATATAAATGGTACATTTAATGAATTATGCCATGTAATAATCATGTTGTTAAATAAGTTATTTGAACCATTCTATTTCCTTCCATAATATTGACAAGGATAAGGGGACATGAAACCATTGATTATTTTATATAAGTTATAATCAATTCATTAGGTTTAGTCCACTAAATTCTATTGTTCATAGAAAGGGGTGTTTTGGACATGCAACTAAACCATTGAATTACATTCAAATTTTCCATGTGATATATATATTATAATTTAAAATTATATTTATGATTGTTTTATTATATTTAATCACTTACCTTATAAGGTTAAATGTCACGAACCATCCTTGGGGCCTGTTCCGTGACTACCCCAAGCCTGCCTTCCATAGGCCAGGGGCTGGCGACTAGCACCAAGGCGTAATTCCCAGTAAAAAGGGAAGGAATTGCCTTTGTAAAGTAAACAAACACCACAGAGTAAGCAAGAAGAACTAAACACTAAGTAAAAATTGGATATAACAGAAAGTGCGGAAAAGTAAGTGGGCCAGAATACGAACTCAAACTGAAAGTAAAGTACAATTGAAAAAGGAAGTACATCAACTGAAAAGTAAATCCGCAACGTCGAGTTGTCCACTGGTAGTCCCACCTGAAGGGTGGGTACAGATAGCCTCCATAGCTCCTCGGGTCCAACCGTCCGCTCCGAGTACGCCCCGCCCAGTGGTCCACCTCCGGGTACCGACCTGCTCCTCGTGCCTCAACCACGATCAGCACTGTCCGTCGTCTGCAACCAACACAACGTAGTGCGGGCATAGCCCATGCAGGGGTGAGTATAAGCTACTCAGTAGGGACCCCGAGACCCCTGAAGGTCTCCTAGAATCCACAAAGGATAATCCACAAAGGAAAGATACAATCACGAAGTAACATCCGACACTACTTAGGTATATTCCCATACATATACCTAAGTTATCAATTCCAGTTCGGCTCCAACATCCGAGCCCAAGTTCGATCACGTCCACACAGGATAGCACAACACAATCCACATAGGAAATCAAGTCAATCATATCGAAGATAATGATTGAAAGTCAAGATTCATGTCACACAGGTATACTTCTTCGTAAGATGATAGAGATGATCAGATGTAGCCACTGATTCATCTAAGCCGTCGAACCCACACAGGATCGATAGGTACTAACCCCCGCAATGACCCACAAAGGATCGATAGGTAACTAACCCCACAATGACCCACAAAGGATCGGACCCACACAGGATATGTAGGTGCTGGCCCACACAAAACCACTGAGCGCTGACCCACACTGGATCTGACCCACACAGGATCGATAGCATTGATCCACATAGGATCGCTGAGTGCTGTAGTAGTCACCGTCGAATCCACAAAGGATTCATGCACAGTCGTCATCGTCGTCGCAGTCGCAGCCAGCTCTAGGGTTCCCACACATAGCAAGCTCGTTCGGGAGGGTCCGCTCCATGAGCCGAGGGGCTGATACATCAACTGACACATAGTCCGGATTTGATGTATCCAAAAGTTCTGTATCGTCAACAGGAACTCAACGTCACAGACGGCGGGTCAATCGGACGCCCGGTCTAAGAGTTATTGGCTTTTTCGTCCTAAGGGCCCGGTTGGTTTTTAAGTCAAAACCAACCTGACCATACTCCAACTATGTCCAAACCTCTATCGGAGTAATCCAAAAGGTCTTTCTCACTTATAGGAATCCAACAAAATCGACGGCACGTCAATCGGACGTCTGGAGCTCAAGTTATAAGTGTTTCCGCTCCGAGGGCCCGGTTGGTTTCGTGTACGAACCAACCCGGCCGAACAAAAAGTTCTCCGAAACCTTAAGTGTAATATACCGAACTAACCGCCTCGATCCAAGGATCGCATTTCAGCTGACGGTGCATCGATCTGAGGTTCGTAGCCCAAGTTATGGGCAAAAGACCATGAAAGGTCCTGTATTAGGGGGTTCGGGCCCGGTCCAACCCGGCCCGGTACCCCCTGGGTTGGCCCGAACCGGGTCGACCTGACCCGGGTACGGGTCCGGCCCATTAGGGCGCGGCCCGGCCCGGTGGGCGTGGCCCGTCCCAGCCGGTGCAGCCCGGCCCGGCCAGGGCGCGGCCCGGCCTGGCCTGGGCGCGCTCGGCCTGGCCGGGTGGCCAGGCGGCCAGTTGGCTCGGCCGTAACGGTCGAGCGTAGGGGGTGCGGGGGGCGTGATGCCCCCCGCCAATTCGAAACCGTGACCCCCATGAGGGGGGCCGCTCCTGCTGGCCAGCCGGGGGTTATGAACCCCGGCGCTTCTCGGAAGCCGGCCGGCCCGGCTGGCCGGCCGTGCTGCTGCCGCGGGACCCCACGGTCTTGTCCTCCTGCACCGGTGCCGACGGCCAGAAACTGGCCGCCGCGGCCTATGGTCATGGCCTTGGTCTGTCCGGAGCCGCGCCCCTCCGTCGCGGCCCCGCTCCAGTCGTGGTGCTTTTGTGGTTCTCTAGCGCGGTGCGACGGCGCCGCGCCTTGTTCGACTTCAAAGGTGCCACGCGACGGCACCGCGCTTCTTTGCCCAATCTCATAGCTTCCGTGCGGTGCGACGGCACCGTGCCGCCTTACACGTGCCGCAACAAAAAACATCAACCAAGGGAGGAGGAGGGTCGGTCGTGTTCGTGCGGTCTGACCACCTCCCGTTGTTGTGATATCAGGTGGCTCAAATTGAAAAGAAGAATAGCGGCGGAAGTAATCACGAACAAGCAATTAAAATAATCCCCTACCTCGAGCGTAGTTGAACGAAGGCTTCTCATGGAATTTCACGTCACGGAAGAAGGCGTCGCGGAAGGAGGATCGTTGCGTCGTGGAGAAAAGATTCGTCAGCGTTGCCTCGGCGATTTCTGAGGATACGGTGTTCTTTTCGACCTTCGTCGGAGGTCGGTGTTCTTCGTCAGCAACAGTGCGTTCTTCGCGTTCTTGACGAAGAGAAAGAACTTCAAGGATTAAGCTTTTTCTCCCAATCCTCTCACAACCCAACAACTCTAATAAAATAAGAGTTTGTCTTATTTTATTTCTCAAGCCAAGCGTTTTGAAAATCAAAAACAAATAAAACAATTAATTGAATTAATTGCAACATTTTAACCGCCCATTTAATATAGGCGTTTAATATTTAATTAAACACACGAGTTGACATCAAATTAAAAAGGGGGGGTGCGGGTGCGTTACCTTATAAAAGGATGGGGTTTAGGAAGAAAAGAAATGGTGGGGATCGTGTGGGCCCCACCTCACAAATATCCTACATAGTGGGTAGGATATTGTGGGTCCCACTTCATCCACTTAGTTTAGGTTAAACAAAATAAAATAAAATTGGTTGCACCACTTTTATTTATTCCTTCACTTGACCCAAAAAAATTAAAAACCACACCTGAGAAAACACAACTCCAGAAAAGGTGTTTCTAAGTAATTATCGGCGCTACAATTCCATCGGTGCCCTCGGAATTTGATTCCGAGCACTGGTTCAAAAGTTAGGAAAACCCGCTCATTCGTTCACTGAACGTACCCGATCTAAACTTTGGAAAATGATTCCGGGCACACCGGGCCTCGGAATCAGGTGCCGTCAGAAACTGCGTTCTTGTAAAATCCCAAAGAAAATTAAGAAAAAATTTCCCTTGAGTTTTATAGGTCTTTACATTACTCCCACCTCGGGGCTTTACGTCCCTATAAAGATACATCATAAACTAGGGAAACAAATTTAGGTACTGATCACGCATCTGAGCCTCCTGCTCTCAAGTGCTCTCCTGGAGGTTCTCGTGCTGACATATGATGTGCACTAGAGGAATTGACCATCAACGTAGGACCCACTCCTATCGATCCTCAATCTCCACTGGGACCTCTGCAAAAGTCACCCCATCATCAACGTCCAGCTCCCCATGGTCAATGATATGCGTCGGGTCATGCACGTTTCTCCTCAGCTGAGATACGTGGAAGACGTCGTGCACCCGGTGCAACTGAGGTGGTAGAGCTAGGCGATAAGCCACCTCTCCAATCCTGAGGAGGACCTGGAATGGTTCGATGAAGCGTGGAGACAACTTTCCGCCTCGGCCAAATCTCCGTAATCCCCATCGAGGTGAGACCCGCAAGAAGACGTGGTCGCCATCCTCGAACTCCAGTGGCCTCAGCCTCCTGTCAGCATAAGACTTTTTCTGGCTCTGAGCTATCCTCATCCGCTCTTGGATGACCTGGACCTTCTCTGTCATGGCTTGGACCATCTCTGGTCCCATAAGTGCTGACTCCCCAGGGTCTGTCCAGCACAGAGGAGATCTGCAAGGTCGGTCATACAACGCCTCGTATGGTGCCATCCCGATGGTGGAGTGGTAGTTGTTGTTTTACGCGAACTCCACCAAGGGTAGGTGGTCCTCCCAGCTGCGACCAAAGTCAAGGACACATGCACGGAGCATGTCCTCAATTGTCTGAATGGTCTTCTTCGTCTGACCATCTGTCTGGGGGTGAAAGGCGGTGCTCAGACATAGCTGCATCCTGAATGCCTCCTGCAACCCCTTCCAAATCCAGGAAGTAAAGAGAGCATCTCGATTGAAGACGATAGATGATGGCACACCATGAAGCCGTACAATCTCCTGAACGTAGAGACGTCCCAAGTTCTCCACTGAGCCCTGCTCTCTGATGGGTAAGAAGTGAGACGACTTGGTGAGACGGTCGACAATCACCCAAATGGAGTCATGACCTCTGGAAGTGCATGGAAGTCCAGTCACTAAGTCCATAGATATGTCATCCCACTTCCACTCTGGGTCCTCTAAGGGCTGTACCAAGCCTGCTGGTACCTGGTGCTCTGCCTTCACCTGCTGGCAGGTGAGGCATCGAGAAACGAACTCAGCCACAGCCTTCTTCATGCCCGGCCACTAGTGTTGTCGTCTGAGATCCTGGTACATCTTCGCCACTCCAGGATGTACCGCAAAAGGGGAAGTGTGAAACTCTCTCAGCACCTCCTCCCATAAAGAAACTGGTACCAAGGTACGTCCTCTGAAAAAGACGATGTGCTCTCCTAAAGAGAAACCATCAGGTGCCTATCCTGAGGATATCTGCGCACACTGCGTCTCACAGTCGGCGTCCCCACGTTGTTCCTCTCTGACCCACTGTAGTAGTGGAGGAGTGAATGTGAGTGAATGAAGAAAGGTTATTCCATCTCTATCCACGAAGGATATCTGCAAAGCGGCTAGCTGCTCTGTCGCCTCCCCAAGTAGCTGAATGCCCGTCCTCCTACTGAGTGCATCGGCTACTACGTTCCCCTTTCCAGGAGTATAGACTATCTCAAAGTTATAGTCCTGGAGGAACTCAAGCCATAGTCACTATCTCAAGTTCAGGTCCTTCTGCGAGAAGATGTACCTGAGACTCTGATGGTCAGAATAGACTGTAAAGCGCTCGCTCAACAGATAGTGTCACCACATCTTCAGAGTGAAGATCACTACTGCTAACTCCAGGTCATGGGTAGCGTAGTTCTGTTCGTGCAGCCTCAACTGACGTGATCCATAGGCGATCACTGCCCGCTCCTACATCAGGACACATCTGAGTCCAATCCTTGATGCATCGCAGTAGACTACGTACCCTACTCCCTCCTCCAGTAGCCTCAAGATAGGCGCGCTGGTCAATCTCTATCTCATCTCCTGGAATCTCTGTTGACATCTGTCTGACTACACAAAGGGTTTCCCATTCTTTGTCAAAGATGATAGTGGTTCCGCAACTCTGGAGAAGTCTGGCACAAATCTCTGATAGTACCCAGCTAATCCCAAGAAACTTCGCACCTCCGTTACGCTCCTGGGTGGCTCCCAAGCTAGCACTGCCTCGATCTTCGCAGGATCCACCGAAACTCCCGCCTTAGAGATGACGTGTCCCAAGAAGTGGAACTCGTGTATCCAGAACTGACACTTAGAGAGCTTACCATAAAGATAGTGCTCTCGGAGTGTGTCCAGTACAACCCGCAAGTGGTAGGCGTGCTCCTCCTCGGTCGTCAAGTATATCAAAATGTCGTCGATGAAGACCATGAAAAATCGATCGAGGTAGGGATTAAAGATATTGTTTATGAGGCCCATGAACACTACTGGACCATTGGTTATGCCTAATGGAATAACCAAGAACTCATAGTAGCCATACCGACATCTGAAGGTCGTCTTCTACACATCCTCGTCCCAAACTCTGAGCTGATGATAGCCTGATCTAAGGTCTATCTTTGAGAACCACCGTGCTCCCTTGAGCTGATCGAAGAGGTCATCAATCCTCGGTAGCGGATACTTGTTCCTCACTGTCTCCTGGTCCAGGCGATGATAGTTGACACAAAGTCGCAAGCTCCCGTCCTCCTTCTTGGCGAACAATATCGGGGAATCCCAGGGTAAAACATTGGGTCGGATGAATCCCTTGCCCTGCAAGTCCTCCAACTGTACTCGTAGCTCTTGAAGCTCGGTGGGAGCCATCCGATATGCTGGGGTGGATATCGGGGCTGTCCCGGGGTACAGATCAATATAAAAGTCTACCTCTCTATGAGGAGTTAGTCCTGGAACGTCATTGGGAAAAACATCTGCATACAGATCCACCACTACAGGAAAACCAGGACTTCGCACGTCGACTTCTCCTAGGATGAGGCTAGCCAACTGATGAGTGATGGGTTGTCCTCTTCTCTGCGAGAGTCCATCCTATGCTGCGAAGGCTCCCTTCTCGCCGGTGAAGGTGAACCTGCTCCCGTCAGTGCGTACACACCGCAACTTGTGTCTAATACAGTCAATCTGAGCATGGACTATAGATAACCAATCTATGCCCAAGATGACGTCGTAAGGCCTCGACGCCGCTACAAGAAGATCCCAGAAGAAGATCTCACCTCCTATAGTAATCTCACACTACCGGCACCAGTGGGTAATCATCGAGTCTTCTCCCATAGGAGTCTCTAGACGTAAGGATCGAGCCAACGGCTCTGTCGGAATCTCTGAGCTCCGAACAAGGGAAGCAGCAATGAAAGAATGAATCACTCCTATGTCTATAAGAACTGCAGAAAGGGTGGAATAGACAGAGATAGTACCTCAAATCATCTCTGGTGCACCGTGGTCGTAGGCCTCCACTGCCTGGAGCTTTGCCTGCCTCTGCCCACCAGCTCCCTGTGTTTGGGGTGGGCCTCCTGGTGGTGGTGGTGGTGGTGGTAGAGCCTCAAAGCGTCGCCCACCACCTGTTTCTCGGCTAGCTCCTCTGCATCATCCGCCTGCTCCCTAAGGACCTCCACGGTCGACCCTCTGCCTCTGCCTGGGTGGTCCCTCAACCGTCTGCTACTCCTCGGTACGGCGGTTCGGGCAGTCACAAGCCATGTGGCCCTGCCCGCCCCATGCGTAGCACTGTCTTCCTCTCGAAAGACTGGCTCCGTGTTGTGTGCCCCACACCACTGAGCCAGTGTCCTGAGGTCGTCTACCCGATGGTCCGGTCTGCCTGGACCCCTGTGACATCCGTCGACTTCCAGCTGCAGACGACTCTGCTACGTGCCGCCCTGCGGTAGGTCTCGCTGCTAGCGTAGGCTCAGCAAGAAAACTATCTATGAGAAGAGATCGCTCCAGTACTCTTACTTGTTTCGGAATTCTGAGGGAGATCAGTGATGCCCTGATCTCCTGCCTCAATCCCTGATCGAAGGTCTGGGCCCAAAAGAATGGGTCTCGTACCATGTCCGTCGAATAGCGCGAGAGATCTGTAAATCTCGTCGAGTACTGGGCGACTGTCATGTTGCCCTGCTGCAGCTGTAGAATCTCCTGGATGCACACCGCACGAAGGGTGGCTGGGACGAACTTTTAGTAGAAGAGGCTCTCAAAGTCTGTCCAGAGGAGAGATGCGTCTTCGTGCACCTGGAGCATCAAGCTCCACCATCTTCCTGCTGCCGCGTGTAGGAGACTCGCTGCAAGGATCACCATGAGGTCTGTTGGTGTCCCTACCAAACAGAAAACTCATACAACTGCCTCCATCCAATCCTCGGCTGCCTGAGGGTCCGTCTCCCCACGGAACCTGGGTGGTCGCTGATGCTGAAACTCGTGCAGTGCACTAAGGCGACGTGCACCGTCAGCGACTGGGGCTGGTAGCATCTGTGGCTCGGCAGGTAGAGGTACCGCCGGTGCCTCTGCTGTCAAAGGGCCCTATACCGAGGCCTCATCGCTCGGTGGGTTGTCATCACGTATAACGCTAGAAACCTAAGCTGGCTGCCATCGTGGGGCCATCCTAAAAAGAGACAGGTGTGCCACGGTCAAAACATTATACCAGGTGAGATGACGCAAAGTAATCACAAAGAAAACTTGAAACACACATGCAATCAATGTTTTCGTGCACTAAGTCAGAAATCAGAAGTCAGGGTCCTGGTGTACGAATACGTCGGCCGCCGTACCAACATTGGACTCCCTGGACTGATAACCACACTCAATACTCTTAACACTATTGCTTCACATAGAAAAATATCAGAGTCCTGAGTTCTGCGGTAGAACCGAACTCCTCTGATACCAATTTGTCACGACCTGTCCTCGGGGCTCATGCCCTGACTACCCCAAGCCCTCCTTCCATAGGACAGGGGCTGGAGACTAGCACCAAGGCGTGATTCCCAATTAAAAGGGAAGGCATTTCCTTTTTAAAGTAAACAAACACCACAGAGCAAGCAAGCAGAAGTAAACACTAAGTAAAAACTGGATAAAACAGTAAGTGTGGAAAAGTAAGTGGGCCAGAATACAAACCCAAACTGAAAGTAAAGTACATATGAAAAAGGAAGTACAACAACTAAAAAGTAAAACCACAACGTCGAGCTATCCACTGGTAGTCCCACCTGAATGGTGGGTACAGATAGCCTCCAAAGCTCCTCGGGTCCAGTCGTCCGCTCCGAGTACGCCCCGCCCAGTGGTCCACCTCCGGGTACCGACCTGCTCCTCGTGCCTCAACCACGATCAGCATTGTCCGTCGTCTGCAACCAACACAATGTATTGTGGGTATAGCCCATGCAGGGGTAAGTATAAGCTACTCAGTAGGGACCCTGATACCCCTGAAGGTCTCCCAGAATCCACAAAAGATAATCCACAAAGGAAAGATACAATCACGAAGTAACATCCGACACTACTTAGGTATATGCCCATACATATACCTAAGTCATCAATTCCAGTTCGGCTCCAACATCCGAGCCCAAGTTCAATCACGTCCACACAGGAAAGCAAGTCAATCATATTGAAGATAATGATTGAAAGTCAAGATTCAGCTCACACAGGTATACTTCTTCGTAGGACGATAGAGATGATCAGATGTAGCCACTGATTCATCTAAGCCGTCAGACCCACACATGATCGATAGGTACTAACCCCTGCAATGACCCACAAAGGATTGATAGGTAACTAACCCCCGCAATGACTCACATAGGATCGGACCCACACAGGATCTGTAGGCGCTGGCCCACACAGGACCGCTGAGCGCTGACCCACACAGGATCTGACCCACACAGGATCAGTAGCACTGATCCATGTAGGATCACTGAGTGCTATAGTCGTCATCGTCGAATCCACGGAGGATTCCTGCACAGTCGTCATCATCGTCGCAGTCGCAGCCAGCTCTAGGGTTCCCGCACACAGCAAGCTCATTCGGGAGGGTCCGCTCCACGAGCCGAGGGGTTGATACATCAACTAACATGTATTCCAGAGTTGATGTATCCAAAATTTCTGTATCGTCAACAGGAACTCAATGTCACAGACGGCGCGTCAATCGGACGCACGGTCTGAGAGTTATTGGATTTTTCGTCTTAGGGGCCCGGTTGGTTTTTAAGTCAAAAACAACCTGACCGTACTCCAACAACATCCAAACCACGAGTGGAGTAAGCCAAAATGTCCATTTCACTTAGAGGAATCCAACAAAAGTTGACGGCACGTCAATCGGACGTCCGGAGCTCAAGTTATAAGCGTTTCCGCTCCAAGGGCCCGGTTGGTTTCGTGTACGAACCAACCCGGCCGAACCCAAAGTTCTCCGAAACCTTGATTGTAATATACCTAAATGACCGTCTCGATCCAAGGATCGCATCGCAGCTGATGGTGCATCGATCAGAGTTTCGCAGCCCACGTTATGGGCAAAAGACCGTGAGAGGTCCGGTATTAGGGGGTTCGGGCCCGGTCCGACCCGGCCCGGTACCCCCTGGGTCAGCCCGAACCGGGTCGACCCGACCCGGGTCCGGGTCTGGCCAATTAGGGCGTGACCCGGCCCGGTGGGCGTGGCCCGGCCCAGCCGGTGCGGCCCGGCCTGGCCTGGGCGCGGCCCGGCCCGACCTGGGTGCGGCCCAACCCGGCCTGGGCGCGGCCTTGCCTGGGTGCGCTCGGCCTGGCCCGGTGGCCAGGCGTCCAGGTGGCTCGGCCATAAGGGCCGAGCGTAGGGGGTGCGGGGGGGCGCACTTCCCCCCGCCAGTTCGAAATTGTGGCCCCCATGAGGGGGGCCGCTCCTGCTGCCCAGCCGGGGGTTACGACCCCCGGCGCTTCTCGGAAGTCGGCCGGCCCGGCTGGCCGTCTGTGCTACTGCCGCGGGACCCCACGATCCCGTCCTCCTGCTCCGACGCCGGCGGCCAGAAATCGGCCGCCGCTCCCTACTCCGATGCGGCCTATAGTCGCGGCCTTGGTCTGTCCGGCACGGCGCGACGGCGTCGCGCCCCTCCGCCGCGGCCTCGCTCCGGCCGCGGTGCTTTTGTGGTTCTCCAGCGTGGAGCAACGGCGCCGCGCCTTGTTTGACTTCAACGGCGCGACGCGACAGCACCGCGCTTCTTCTCCCAATCCCATAGCTTCCGCGCGGTCCAACGGCACCACGCTGCCTTACACGTGCCGCAACAAAAATCATCAAACAAGGGGGCAGGAGGGTCAGTCGTGTTTGTACAGTCCAACCTCCTCCCGTTATTGTGATATCAGGAGGCTCAAATTGAAAAGAAGAATGGCGGCTGAAGTAATCACGAACAAGAAATTAAAATAATCCTCTACCTCGAGCGTAGTTGAACGAAGGCTCGTCGCGGAATTGCACATCGCGGAAGAAGGCGTCACGGAAGGAGGATCGTCGCGTCATAGAGAAAAGATTCGTCGGCGTCGCGTCGCTGATTTCTGAGGATCTGGCGTTCTTGTCGACCTTCGTCGGAGGTCAGCGTTCTTCGTCGGCGGCGGTGCGTTCTTCGCGTTCTTGACGAAGAGGAAGAACTTCAAGGCTTAGATCTTTTTCTCCCAATCCTCTCACAACCCAACAACTCTAATAAAATAAGATTTTGTCTTATTTTATTTCTCAAGCCAAGAGTTTTGAAAATCAAAAACGAATCAAACAATTAATTGAATTAATTGCAGCGTTTTAACCGCCCATTTAATAGAGGCGTTTAATATTTAATTAAACGCACGAGTTGACTTGAAATTAAAAAGGGGGGGTGTGGGTGCATTACCTTATTAAAGGAGGGGGTTTAGGAAGAAAAGAAATAGTGGGGATCGTGTGGGCCCCACCTCACAAATATCATACCTAGTGGGTAGGATATTGTGGGTCCCACTTCATCCACTTAGTTTAGGTTAAACAAAATAAAATAAAATTGGTTGCACCAATTTTATTTTATTCCTTCACTTAACCCAAAAATTTTAAAAACCACACCTGAGAAAATGCAACTTCAAAAAAGGTGTTTCTAAGCAATTATCGGCACTGCGATTCCATCGATGCCCTCGGAACTCGATTTCGAGCACCGGTTCAAAATTTAGGGAAACCCACTCATTCGTTCACTGAACGTACCCAAGCTAAACTTTGGAAAATGATTCTGGGCACACCAGGCCTCGGAATCAGGTGCCGTCAGAAACTGCGTTCTTGTAAAATCCCAAAGAAAATTAATAAAAAATTTCCCTTGAGTTTTATGGGTCTTTACATTAGACTCATCATACTTTTTATATTGAATTAAATTTCATTTATTTAATTAATGATTAACTTTTCCAAGGTTATGTCAAAGAACACTTGAACAGTGGTGTAGATAGGAATAACATTCACTAATAGAATAATTAAGGGAAGCACCCTAGATGGGGTGGATAGAGTTGAGTATGTAACCTCCAGAGACATGAATAACATTTACTAAACAAGATCTATAGGATGATAATGTAAAATATAGGAAAGGTATGTGAATTTAATAAAAAGGACCTGATGAAATCATTTTGTGCACAATGAAGGTAGATTATAAAATTGAAAGACTCAAGGAATGAGTCATAGACCGCCAAACATGAGCTCATATGACTCTCCTCATCTAGTATCAGACTTTAGGTTGTCCTGGACTAGAATAAATTTGAATAATGGATGGAGTCCTTGAAAATAGGGCATATGAGACTGCAGATAAAATAGTTTCATTGAGGGAAAGATGAATGAAAAACAATTCAACATGAATCGAGTAGTTTCCAATTCACATACAACATGATGAATGAGGATTGAATCCAAGTTTGGATGAAGAATCTAGATAAAAAAACTATGAAAAGGCTTTGATATCTTCAAAATGGGAGAGAGATATTTCTCCTATCTGGTTGAAAAAAGAAGTAAATATATTAGGTTTATAATTCAATAATGGTGAAATCATAATTTTACCTAAGACAAACCGAGCCGTGTGGTTTGTTCACACAGTTGGCCAAACTGTGTGCCAACACTGTGCATGGAACTACCTATAGGGGGACTATACACAGGTAGGTTTCATGGTTATGGAAACCATGTGCCAACCATGTGATTCAACTATACTAAAAATTAAATACATCCTGCATAGGTGTTCTACCTACTCTACACTGATTCCTAAAATCATGCAGTCCCTATTTCTCACATTCAATCCCCGCACAGTTATGGGTAATCGTGAGTCCTACCATCATGGATTATCTTAACCCTATAGCTAGTCTGTTTCACCCAAAATACTGGGTTATGGGATCTAAACAAGCCCTAGACACCCCGGAAACACTTTTAACCTCATTAAGAATCCATATTAGGTCCAAAATAAAGAATTAGACTAGATTATAAAGGATCTATACCTAAGATATAAATTGGGTTCTTACATGTGGATTACATTAAATACATATGTAATGAATATATATGATATATCTATATAATTTTTATCATTCTGAATATGATATAACCATGATCAATATAAGAGGATCAAAAATACCAAATCCAAACTTACCCAAAAAAACAAAGTAGTTATTACCCAAAATGTGACTCTAATATGAAATTATAAATAAAAAGGTAATAAAATAACATTAGTAAATCATATGTGGTAAGAAAAATATAATTATGGTTCCTTATATTATTTTTAATAAACATATATTTATTATAGTGTAATTTTAAATGTGTACAAAGGAAGTTGATACTTATAGTAAGGGGTTCCTAGTCTCTCTTTAATTTTTGGGATACAAAAGCCATATTCACAACCTATTTATTTTATATGGTGTATATATTGATCATTAATGTATTCTATGATGATTATACTAAAAAATATTGAGTATTACATATCCATTTTGTGATATCTCTTCCATGGGTTTTATAACTCAAAATTTAAAAATTAGTAATGGATGTTGGTCTCAATATTCATTCTTTGGGACATAAGTTAAATTATGAATCTATTTTATTCTATGAGTTGTATATACTATGACTTTTAAATTATATTTCATGAATATACTTATTTTCAATATATTCTATATTTCATTTAATTTTATTATTTCATAGTGATTAAGATTCAAAGTTACCAAAGTGGTAATAGTTTTATGTTACAGTCTCACTATTTATCAATATTGTTTATGATAATGATTTTAATAAAGAAATATTATAATCTATATCTCAAGAAAGTAATTAAATACATTAGGCCCTAATTATGTCATGAGAATAATTTTTTTCTCTTAATTTTACTCTCTTTATTTACTTAAGAGTTAAAAAATAATGCTTTTAAGAAAAATTATATTTTCATCTAAAAAACCTTTTTTTATCCAAAAGCATGTTTTCTAAAAAAATCAAAAATATTTTCAACATTCATAAAATTATTTATTAAAGGAATTTTTACCAATGTTTTATTTTTTTAAAATGTTTGAAAATAATATTCTTATCATTTTCCAAAAAATACTCATTCACCTTTTACCAAAAATGTGAAAGGAATCTTTGTTTTAGCATGTACAACATGAAAAAAAAATTCTATCATCATGAAAATTATTTGATTTAAATATTAAATTATATGTTTTCAATTTTAATTTCGATGAATTATATTTCCAAAATAATTTATTCCTTTTTAGTTTTGAAAATTCATTTTCCAGAAAATGTTATTTTCTCCATGAAATGTTCCATATGATTTTTCTTTCAAAATCATTTTCTATCAAAGATAACATCCTTTGATTTTGCTTATTCTTTAATGGGGATATGAACCAAGGATACCCTTATTATTCATTCTATGGATGGTTTATGTTTATGACAATAAGTTTTTTATCAAACCCATCTATTTTCTAAGGGATATACCATGATAAAATGCTTATGAAACTTACTTCTAATTCTATGATTTATGCTTTAAGAAAATTATGGAATGATTATGAAAACTTATTCATTTCATGGGTTATGAAATGAAAAATGTTTTATGATATTGTTTCATGATTATGTATTATATTTATTATGTTATGGGTGATACCTATACCACCCACCAATGCATTGGGTGACAATTAATGTTATATGAGATCAATGGGTACATAGGAGGTTATCCCAAGGCTGAAGAAGGGTACATGTGTGGTTATCCCAAGAAAAAATAAGGATACATGGAAGGTTATCCCAATGCCAAACAAGGTTTAAAAGGAGGTTATCCCAAGACCACAAGGTCGTGGTTGGTTATCTCAAGACTAACATGTTATGAATGTCTTTATGGGTATCCCTAAATTAATATTTTCTATGCTTATGGATATGCCATAATTCTATGTCTTGTTTCAATTTTATGCTCACATGGCCCATGTTCTTTGGTTCCATTATGATTCATGAATTATAAACTACTAATAATTATTCCTTGACTCAAGATTATTATCTATGATATTCGGTGTATGGTTTTCATATGTTATTCTCTGGTTCTCATACTTATATACTCATGTTATTTTGATATCTCTCTTATTTACCATTAATGAGCATTATATATAACCCATTATTATGTTTCATTTCCATATGATATGATAAAATTTATAATTTATGATATATTTATAAGGGTTCTAGTTATAAAAAAATTATTGGGATATGTGTTAGCTCACTTATAGCATAGTTCTTTATGTGTCCATGTTTCTAAAGGAACTAGGCTTAAACTATTTTGTAATGGATTGTTATGTTATATAATTAAAATTTATCTAAAAAGATGCAATATCTATGTTTGATAATTTTGGGGTCTTTATAGTTTGTATCAAATCTAGGATTATTTATCACTTTAAAACTGGGATTATAAAACATTAGTTTGATCCCTAAGGATATTTATAAGGATATGTCTAGAGATATGTATAGGGATAAGTCTAAGGATGAGTAAAACTATAGGAAAATGTCCTGAAATTTTGGTAATGGATAGATCAAGAGTTTTTCAATAAATTAAATCTTTATATGGATAATAGAAGTGGATGTAACTCTAAAACATAGGTAACTTGGCATAATAACTCTAAAAGGGTGAATTTATCTAGACTCAGTCATCACGTGGTTCCGGAAAATGAACCTTTCTTCACACCTAGTTTAGGAAAATGAACCTTTCTGCATACCTAGTTTGAAACTCCTAGTTAATAAGCTTTGTAAATTAAAAAACTCTTTATGAACCATTATGAAGGATTTTAATAACAATCATGGATGACCTACGTTAAACACAAGGTTCTATAGATAGTAAAGAAGGCATCATTATTTAGACTTCCTGTAAGTGATTTATATGATTATGTGGTTTCCAAATATTATTATTTTTTCTTAAACCATAATTTTTTGCTTTATTCAGTGGATAGAACCCAAAGGAATCATATTAATGGTGAAATAAATAGAAAATGTTATGATTTTCTAATAGAGAAACCAAATATTATGGGAGAAGTAATGAAAGATATCATTTTTATGGTTACACAACTTTCTTAATCTATGAATCATGATTAACATCCAAGTGATAAAAATAGGGAACAATATTATGTTATATCCTTCATGAGGATATTTCTTCCTTTTTTTAGTGGTTTTGCTGAATTATTAGTCACTGAGTAAATGATAAGTACAACAGAAGAGATATTTTCCATTCACCAGTGTTTAGAACATGAAAAAATTAGTTTTTTGTCTATCATTTGGAAGTAAAAGAAGATTAATTATGTAATATTGTCAGGAATTAAAGGGAACATAGTGAAATTGAGTTCACATAATGGGATGAGTTTTAAAAAAAATCAATTATTACATTCCTTGAATTATTGACATGAAAATGGAAAATGAATTTCTTGAGATAAAACAAATGGATAAAGAATTTTTGGGTACCTATGATAAAAAATTTACAGGGCTTTCAAGTTATTCTTTTTTTATTATCATCCATCCTAAAAGTATGTTTGATCAATTATTCAGTGGATTAATATCATGTCTCTGAAAGGAGTTATCCATAAGGAATATTGGTAGCAATGAATAAATCTTTATTTGTACAATCAAGTAGTAAATGGATATTTCAGTGACCCATCAATCAAATGGTTTCGATAAAAAAATAAATATGGAATTTCTAGGATACTCAAAAAAACATGGAAAGAAGAAGATGAGTTTTTATTTATGCTCCAAGTGTGGAAGGAAACATGGAGGAAATTTTCTTAAAGGAACTACTAAATATTTGAAGTGTATAAGGGAAGTTCATTGAGTGGTTGAATTCTTGTGTTTTGGGAAGAAGTTAGCAATTGATATAAATAGAGAGAATGATCCACAGAATGCACCATCCAAAGTCCAGTGCTTCATGTGTAAAGATTTTTTCTGTTATATTAATCAACTCCCCAATCCAAGGTCTAATGTGGATGATAATACATAATAGCATCTAAAAAAATGAAAAAAAAAAGCGAAAGCTCATGAAATCAAAATGGATGAATTCGATCATGATAATTAGAGCATACTTGTCCTCCCATAAATATTTGGGAATTTCATGTTTGATTTTATATAAATGAGCACTATTAAAATATTATTGTTCATCCTTTGTAAAAATTTCATGTGATTATCTCCCTCTATATGTATTTTTGAATAATGAAATGAAATTTTATATTCTATTGGTAAAATAATGAACCCAAATATCCAATGAAATTTTTTTTGTATAAGATAAGAGATTATATAAGTTATAAAGGGTGAATTTCCATTTGGAAGTGTAAATGTCTCCATTTAAGATTAACAAAAGAGTTAGGGATACTATCATGGGTTTACAAGTTTATGTTTGATCATAAGTTCAATGTCATTGACACCCCTTTAGAGGCTTTATATGTTGGGAGTTTATCAATATTAAGGATAATTTAAGAGATATTTATTGAAATAAAACCCTTTGGGTTTGTATATATTTTAGTAAAAAAAATTATTTGATGATTGATTCCATTACACTTTGAGTATATATGATTAATGTTACTAGTAACCTTTTGGGTTTATATTATATTTGATATTTAGGAAATTATAGGTTGTATTTTATCACCATACAAATTCAACATAATTTTTTAAAATCAGAGAATATTTCTATCTAGAACCGCTTTCCATAATATTCATTAAGAAAGTGGTAAGGTTTAAAGGCATACCAAATTCAATTTTATCTAATTGGGATTTGAAATTTACCTTGTTGTTTTGGGGATGTATTCAATAATATTTTTATACAAAGTTGTATTTTACGTTATGTATCATAATCATAAATATGGTTAGTCTAAGTGAACAATTCAAACCCTAAAGGATATGATAATATATTTTTATATGGATTTAAAATGTGGTTGGGATTAAAACCTTATTCTAGCTGTGTTTTCTTATAAAAATATCTTTCACTTGAGAATTTAGATGAATCATTATGGATCCTTTTATGGAATGAAGTGTATAGCTGAAATGTACTAGAATGGAGTTGTAGAAAGAAATATTTTGGGACCTGAGCTATATGATAAAATGACAGATAAGTTTAGATCATTTTTGAAACATTTAAGGGAAGCACAATGTTGATAGAAACATTATGATAATAATCATTAACATGATTTATATCATAATATTAGTAAGAAGGTGTTTCATTGAATGTTGTCATCAAAGAAATAATGTAAAAATTATATCATGGTAAATCATTCCTTATGAAATTATTGATCATATTGGGACCATAGATTATCTCTTAGCACTTATACAGAACCTCTCCCAAGTACATTATGTGTTCTATGTATCTCTCTTGAGGAATTAAATACATAATCCATCGCATGTAATAAACTCAGAGGTCATACCTCTAGAGCATGATCTTTATTTCAAGTAACAATCAGTTGAGCTTCTATATCAATCTGAAACATTTCTTTAAATGAGACTACTCACCTAATCAGTGTTTTGTGTTGAAACCACTAGATTAATGAAGTTACATGTGTATTGAGGGAGAAGTATCCTTAGTTGTTAGTATTAGAATTATGAATTTTTAGGGGGAATTAATTTTAATGGGGTTATAATGTAACACCTTGAGATTTTGTGAATCTTTTTTCAAATAAATTAATTCTCTTTGATATTTTTCATTACACGTGACACTTAAATTATCTTTTATTACATGAAACACTGAGTGTAACTTGTGATACATGCAACATAGAGTTAAAATAAAATGTGAAATAATATTATAAAATTTTTATTTAATATGATAGTTAACATATAGCCGTCATAATAATGTGTATGAATTTCATTAAATATATTATGAAAATATATGGTTTACATGTTTATATATAATGAATTTATTGGTCATCAATTAATTATAAGTGAAAATTTGCGAATAAAAAAAATGTTTTATAGAAACCTGTATTTATAAAAATAAATGTGTTTTACTCAATAGAAAAAATAAACCTTTTTTTGTGAATGTTTTAATGAAATATATATTTTATATTCAAAAAAATATTTACCATTCATCTTATGTGTTTTTTATACAAGAGATAAGAATAAATCCAATTTTAATTTTAAAAATTTCATTTCTTTAAAAAGAAGTTTTTTCACCTGTTGAAAAATTATTTTCAAATTAATTTATTCCAATTTTATAAAATTAATTTTATAAAATAAACTTCATTTTTTATATCATCATTGAAAAATTATCTTAGTGATATTTTTTATGATTGATATGAAAAGGTAAATTTTTCAATGAATATTGTAAAAAAATTGTTCTTATTAAGAATTTTCGTTTCTTTTAAACTATTTAAACACATAAAAAATAAAAATGGGTTTAAAAGTAAATTTATTTAAAAATAGATATCTTTTAATACAATTTATTTTATTTTATCAATTTTATTTTTAATTTGGAAATAAAATCTTTTCAGACTTTTAACATTTTCTCCTTGAAAACATGTTTCTCATCACTCATGTAGGCTTAATTTTAAATTAACTTTTTCCAATTATTTGAATAGAATTTGGAAAAATGGATTCCATATTTGTAATAAATATAATTTATATTATTTAATAAGGTTAACTTAATTTTTGAACAAAATTATTTGTAAAAATAATAAGAATTATTTACCGCGGTTAAGGTAAAAACGATATTATAGGGGTTAAACTAAAAAGAAAATGGTTAAAAGTGACCAGAAAATTTTGAAACACTAATTTTATTCCCATATTTACACTGTATATATTTTATGGTCTATAATGGACCATTTATTATTCTTCTGTAATGTAAAAAATGTGGGTACACATTTTTAATTTTAAAAATTAGAAGTGGGTCACTCACCTCACTTATAAAAGGACACCCCTTCTTTTACCCTCTTCATAATTAAAAAACCCTATGTTTCTTCCAAGATATACCCAAATAACATCCTTAATTACATATACTCATCCTATATGCCTTTTTGGTCATAAATCCAAACTAATAACACTTTTGGTGGAAATAAAAAGAAGTTGTTCGAAGAAGAGGTAATGTCCCTAGTCGAGCATTTTCTTTAATTTATTACTCCACCTCCATAAATAATTATTAAAAAATAAAAATATAATAACCTCAATAACTTAAATGTTTTTATATTTTAATTTATTAACCTAAATCCTTATCCTTTTCCATAAAATGGGTTACAAAATCATCATTTGTGTGTACGGAAGACTATCGCCTCATGAATCGATGTCATCTATTTTTCCATTACCACCTACTAAGAATGTAAAAAAATGAAGTATTTATTATTTATATATGATATTTATGATATTTATGATATTATTATGATTATATAATAATTATATCTCATGTTACATCTTAATTTCTATTCTGTGGGAATACGATAATGTTGTTCGTGTGTACGACAGACTACCACCTCACGAAGTGATGTGATTCATTCTTAACATATTATTTACATGGTAGGTAATAAGGATAGTTCTAAATAATTATATGTTATATATATATATTAAATAACAATGATTATGTAATGTTAATATATTATTTATCTTTGTTTCATTCAATCTGTTGAGATAATGGGGACAATATTCATGCATATGAACAGACTACCCTCTCCATCTCTCCATGAACCGTGTATTTCATTTTCTATCTAAAACATTTATGGATTAAATATATATATATATATATATATATAATATATATTATATTTATATCATGTTTAATGTTATGGAGTAGATATAACCATTACCAAAGTAAGAGGGCCAAATATAACAAATCATAACATAAATGCAAAAAGCAATCATTAACGGAAACATCACTATATCATGGAATTGTTAATAAAAGTGTAATAAAATGAAATAAGTAAATCATATATGGTATGATATATATAAGTATTTTTATTTAATATATGTATGATAAACTTATATTTATTATACAGGAGGTTTGAATGTGTATGAAGGAAGTCAAGACATACGGTAAGGGATTTCTTATATCTCTATAATTTATATGGGTCATATTCCATATTCACCAACTATTTGTTTTAAAAAGTGTATATAATTAACATGAAGGTATTTTTTGATTATTTTAAATAAAATTATTGGGTTTTACATATGCATTTTGGTATCACTCATTCATGGGGTTTATGGTTCAAAATTTTACAACTCGGTAAGGTATTTTTTTCTCAATTTTCCTTCTGTGGGACATAAGTTAGGTTGTACACATATCTTATTCTACAAGGTTTATATACTGAACCTGTAAGTTTTTATGTCATAAATATCCTTATCTTAATGATATTATATGTTTCATTTAATTTTATTCTTTTATGGAGATTTCAGTTCAATGTTACCAAAGTGGGAAGAGTTTTGTGATAAAATATCATTGTTTAATGGGATTCTTTATGATTACACATCCAATGATGAAATTTTATGATTAATATATAAATTAAATCATTAATTTTATTATTCTATGGTTATTTCATGCGAATAAATTTTTTCATTTCATTTCCTCTCTTTATGTACTTAATAGTTCAAAATAATATATTAAATAAAAATTATCTTTTCGATCAAAAACCAATTTTCATCCAAAACCATGTTCCATAAAATTGTGGTAAAAAATGTTTTTAACATTACTAAAATAATATATTAGACATATTTTTATAAATATTTTAATTTTTACAAAATTTATTGAAATGAAACGCATTTGTTTCGAACAATGCTCATTTGGATTTTACAGAAAATGTGAAGGAATCATTATTTTATCATGTATGAAATGGAAATAATATCCCAACATCATGAACACTATATATTTTAAAGAATTAATTATAATATTTCATGATTATTTTTAAATAAAATTATTACCAAAATATTTTATGAATTTTTTAGTATTAAAAAAATATTTTCAATGAGAAATTATTTTCCTCAAGAAATGTTCAAGTGATTTTTATTCCAAAAACATTTTCCACCTAAGATGGAATCATTAGATGTTACTAGTGATATTATCCAAGGATACCATTCTTATTCATTATCTACATGGTTTATGTATATGATGACATTATTTTTAGGAGAACGGATTCTCTTCTATGTGTTATACCATGAGAAAGTGATTGTGAAACCTACTTCTCTTTCTATGGGTTATTCTTTAAGGAAATAATGAAATGATTATCAAAACCATTTCTTTTCATGGGTCCTGATATGATGAATGTTTCATAATCTTTTATCACACATATGTATGAATTTAATCATGTGATGGGTGGTACCTATATCTCCCTCCAATGCATAAGGTAATGATTAATGTTATATAAGTTCAAAGGATACACGTGAGGTTATCCCAAGCCCAAAAATGGGTACATAGGGGGTTATCCCATTTCTGAAATAAGGGTACATGGGAGGTTTCCTCAATCCCAAATGAGTATACATGGGATTTTATCCCAATCCTGAAGTAGGTACATGGGTGGTTATCCCCAACCTTACATGTTATGAATGTCTTGGTGGGTATCTATGACATAAAATTTTCTATGCTTATGGATATGCCACAATTCCATGTCTTATTTCAACTATATAATCTATTGTCTCGTGTTTTTTGAATCCATTATGATTCATGTCTTGTGAACTACCAATAATTATTCCATGAATCAAGTTTATGATCTATGATATGTGGGTTATGATGTTCAGATGTTATTCTCATGTTCTCATACCCATATTCTCATTTTATATTGACATCCCTCTTATTTACCCTTAATGAGAATCTAAGATTTCCCTTTATCATGTTTCCTTTCCCTATGATATGAAGAAAGTTATCATGTATGACATGTCAATGAAGGGTTATAGTTATGAATAACTTGGTGGGAGATAACATAGCTAACTTATGGACCAGTTTTATATGTGGCCAAGTTTACAAAGTCACTAGATATAAACTATTATTGCATTTATCGTTATGTTATGTAATTAATATTCATCTAAAGATATGTAATATCTATGGATAATATGTTTGGGGTCTTTACAGTAGTTATTATTCTTTAAAAGGTCCTCAACCCATGGAGGTGTTATAAGAGAAATGAAAATTAAAGAATATTTTGGGAAAATGGGAATATATGGAGGTTGATTTTTCTTCCCTAGAGTGCTCTTACAAGAATGCTTTTGGAAAGGGAAATTTGATGTATGATGATTTTTTTTCATCAAATCTTGAGAGTAAGTAAAAACATAGGAAGGAATAATCATATCATAATCCCACCATAAAAACTAGGTCATTGATTTTTTATGACCATTGAAGGCCTCAGGCTAGTTATATTAGTTAACTAGGAGATGACATGGATTATGATGAGGATGAAGTGGAAAGTAATCATTTAGATTAGGATCTGTGATGTACTTCTTTTTTATATATTTAGTTGATGAATGAGGATAGGAAATCTCATGAAAGATATCATTATCAACATATTTACTCATATTTTCTTTCATTTAATAAATGTCCATAGCCACATCTTTTTTGATAAAAAATACTATTTTATAAAATGTTGAAATGATTTTTGGAAATAATTTATAACATTTTTTTACACAATTTTTTTAAGGAATTCCCCTTTTAATGTTTCTATTATCTTTTACACTATAATTATCAAAATAGAATCCCCTATTTTAGACTATTGATTCTGATAAATCGATGGTCTTCTAGTGTCCTTTATTGATGCATGGATTGTAAATTATTTATGATCATTCACTTTATTGTGATCATGTTATCCATCACTCTCCATTATTCATTAGAGATTATTTTTCTCCATCATTTCCATATTTTTAGTATCATAGATACATTTAGTTCACTTGTACAACTTTGATATTTTATTAAATGTGTACCATTTAAATATACATTGTTAATTGAATGTATAATTTTAAGAATATTATTTCATTTTTTGGGTAAATATTGATATTCGATATTCTTGATTCGATACAATTATATATTTACCGATAAAGTCAATTCATTATGTATTATATTATTGATTCAATATATGAGGAATTAATTAGATATATGAATGTGATGGGTGGGTCCCAGTAATAGATAGCCCCTTTATCATTAGTAAGAATTCGGATAAAAATTGTGGGAAAAGTAGTTGGGTATTAGGCGTATACCAACCGTTTCAACGAAATTTCATGGAATAAGGCCTTGAAGGTAAGGTTCCTAATGTCTCATAATGAGACCTTTATTATAATATCTTTATATTCCAAATTATTCCTTTCCTTCAATAACATTTCAGTTGTTATTTTACATGTGATTTTTATATTGATATTTTCCATGGATTCATTTTTAATCTCTAGTTAAAATGGAATATGGATTGATTATATAGTCTTATATATTATTAAATCCTTATCTACGCATGATAGTTTTCATTGTATTATTTCCCTTACTATGCATTTAATCTCACACTGTATTATTTTTTTCCTTTCCTAATGATACAATGAAGAAATGTTTTAATGATATTCAAGGATGGCATAATTTTTTTGATGATATGTTTTATTATTCAAATATAATATAAAAATAATATATGTATTTAGTATTCAAAGAATTCTAAATAGATAGGTACTTTTTGTGGAGATCCCTTGTATCATGTACCACTATAATAATGAAATCACCATCTTTGGGTTACTAGAGTCAGGGTTATTACATTTTATATCAAACATGATATCTCTTCATTAGTTTATAAAGTAAATTTACCCAGTATTTACTGATAACCACAAGCCAACATTGAAAAAAAACACCTTTATATAATTTGATTAATCACATATTGAAAGAAAAAAACTATCATTCAAACTGAAATAAAATCTATAATTTTAGTGTTTCATATATTATAGTAGTATAGTGTGCAGAAGAGTAAATTTAATATTTTTTGTCAGGATGTATAGTTTTTATAATATTTTATTCATTACATCAAAGGAATATGTGATATATTGGCTACAATAATTGAATGTTACAAATATAAAACTAATAAATCACATTTAATGTTGACAATATTTAGTAAATATTGAATTTTTATAAGTTAAAAGGAAATTAAGGTGGCTATTATAAAAATAGTAAAAGTTATAGATATGGTGGAGTTGTTGGGTTTCTAAGGTAGTAGTTTTTACTACTTCATAACAGTGGAAGCGATTTGAAACCAAAAACAAAAGATAACCAAGCTACATTATATAATATATGTTAAACTATAAATGAATATGTCAATAAACTTTATATGTTAGATTGATATATTAGAAACATCATCTTCATTTGATCTTTAAATGGGTTTTATAATGATAAATGGAGAATAAGATGAAGGCATCCCACCTATGGAGGAATCCATGAGTTAGTTGTATCAACTTAATGCTTGAAATGGGTTCCCGTTTCCACCATGGCATGATAGTACCTCACAGTACAATGGAGGTAGAAGAAAAAGGAGCTCCAGGTTCAAGGGAGACTCATATGAATTTGAGAATTCATTACTACACTTCCATCCCATTAAAGTAGAATGTATACATCCATGAGGATACTCCTTGGCGATGTAAACATTAAATAATGCATCATAATATGTGTGTTAATTTTTCATCCACTATACACAATACATAAAATAATTTGATTGTTCCATCATGTTATATCTCATATAGAACCTCATTAATGTCAGCATACAAGGAAGGATCATTCAAATGATAACCCTTAATGTTTATCCATACGATCAATGTGATAAATAACATTCAATAGATAATATAATCCATCTATGTGTTTTACCCACATATACTTTGTAAAGACCTGTAAAATTCAAGGAAACTTTTTTCTTAATCTTCTTGGGAATTTTACAAGAACGCAGTTTCTGACGGCACCTGATTCCGAGGACCGGTGTGCCCGGAATCTTTTTCTGAAGTTTAGCTCGGGTACGTTCAGTGAACGAACGAGCAGGGTTTTCTAACTTTTGAACCGATGCTCAGAATCAAATTCTGAGGGCACCAATGAAATCGCAGCGCTGGTATTTGCTTAGAAACGCCTTTTCCGGAGTTGTGTTTGCTCGGGTGTGGTTTTTAATTTTTGGGGTTATGTTAAGAAATAAAATAAAAGTGGTGCGACACTTTATTTTATTTCACTTAAAGCCACTTAAGCTAAGTTAAGTGGATAAGGGTAGAACCCACAATATCCTACCAACTTGGTAGGATATTTGTGAGGTGGGGCCCGCATGATCCCCACCATTTCTTTCCCTCTAAGTAACGCACCCGCAAAAACCCCCTTTTTAAATAAAGTCAACCGGTGCGTTTACTTAAATACTAAACGCCCCTATTAATTGGGCGGTTAATTCGTTGCAATTAATTCTTTGAATTTCAAATTGTTGTCATGGGAATAAAATAAGACCAACACTAGGTTTTTTGAGGGGTTTCTTGTTGAGAGGATTGGGAGAAAACTCTAAGGCTTGAAGATCTTCATCCTCCTTCGTTGAAGAACACGAAGAACGCGAAAAACGGATCATCGCCGACGAAGAATGCTGGCCTCTGACGAAGGGTGACGAAGAACGCCGAACCCTCGGAGATCAACGACGCGACGCCGTGTACCGCAACGCCGACGATTCTCCTTCAACGACGCTTCTTCCGCGACGTTCCTTCCCAACAACAATCTTCGATCAACAACCGATTGAGGTAGGGGATTGCGGTTGTTTTAATTCTTTGTGAATTATATCCTCGGCATGAATTCAAATGGTGCATTTAAATCTTTGTGATTTTATACCCACGGCATATGTCTAAAATTTTTGTCAGAAGACTTTTTAAAACCGCTAACACGGTGGGTGCGGACCAACGAACAAGTCCGAACCCACCGCCTCTTCGTTCTTGGTGAGTGGATTGGCGGGCGACGACAAAGTAGGTCGCACGGGCGATGTGAGGTCCTCGCAGTGAAGGACGGGCCCCGGGAGGGCCATTGGCGAAGACGGAACGCAATTCCGACCATCAGAACTCGTCCAGGGGTCCACGGAGCGGCCCGACGGCGCGCCTCACCGGCACGGAAGCACCGGTGGTAGGTGGCGGTGGCGCCCGGTGCGCTGCCGGGAGGAGCCGCCGTGGTCTCTCCACGTGGGGGCAGCGCGCCCCCCCGCTTCGCTCGGCCGTAACGGCCGAGCCGACCCGCTGGCCACCCGGCCAGCGCCAGCCGGGTCGCGCCCAGGCCGCACCGGGCCGCGCAGGCTGGGTCGCGCCATCCGGGTCGGACCCGGACCCGGGTCGGGTCGGTCTGGGCCCAGACCCCCCGTTTTCGGACCTCTTTCGGTCTTTTGCTCATATCTTAGGCTACGGACCTCCGATCGACGCATCGTCAGTGGAGATGCGATCCTTGGACAGAGAAGGTCGTTTAGACATATTACATTCAAGGTTTTGGAGAACTTTGGGTTCGGACGGGTTGGTTCGTACACAAAACCAACCGGGCCCTCGGAGCGGAAACGCTTATAACTTGAGCTTCGGACATCCGATTGACGTGCCGTCGACTTTGATGGATTCCTCTAAGTGAGACGGATCTTTTGGCTTACTCTGCCCGAGGTTTGGACGTAGGTGGATTATGGTCGGGTTGGTTTTGACTTAAAAACCAACCGGGCCCCTAGGACGAAAAAGCCAATAACTCTCAGACCAGGCGTCCGATTGACATGCCGTCTGTGGCATTGAGTTCCTATTGACGATACGGAACTTTTGGATACATCAACTATGGACTATGTTTCAGTTGATGTATCAGCCTCTCGGCTCGTGGCGCGGACCCTCCCGAACGAGCTGGTTGTGTGCGGGAACTCTAGAGCTGGCTGCGACTGCGACGACGACGACGACGACTATACAGAGATCCTCAGTGGATTCGACGACGACGACTATAGCACACAGCGATCCTACATGGATCAGTGCTACCGATCCTGTGTGGGTCAGATCCTGTGTAGTTCAGCGCTCAGCGGTCCTGTGTGGGTCAGCGCCTACAGATCCTGTGTGGGTCTGATCCTGTGTGGGTCTTTGCGGGGGTTAGTTACCTATTGATCATGTGTGGGTCAGATCCGTTGTGGGTCATTGCAGGGGTTAGTTACCTATCGATCCTGTATGGGTCAGATCCTTTGTGGGTCATTGCAAGGGTTAGTACCTATCGATCCTTTGTGGGTCTGACAGCATAGATGAACCAGTGGATATATCTGGTCATCTCTATCGTCATACGAAGAAGTATACCTGTGTGAGCTGAATCCTGTTTTGCTTTCCTTTGTGGATTGTGTTGTACTATCCTGTGTGTATTACGTTTTGCTTTCCTGTGTGGACTGGGTTGTACTTGGGCTCGTAGGTTGGAGCGAACTGGAATTGATGACTTAGGTATATATATGGGCATATACCTAAGCAGTGTCGGATGTTACTTCGTGATTGTATCTTTCCTTTCTGGGTTATCCTTTGTGGATTCTGGGAGACCTTCGGGGGTCTCCGGGTCCCTACTGAGTAGCTTATACTCACCCCTGCACGGGCTATGCCCGCACTACGTTGTGTTGGTTGCAGACGACGGACAGCGCTGATCGTGGTTGAGGCTTGCGGAGCAGGACGGTACCTAGAGGTGGACCACTGGGCGAGACGTACTCGGAGTGGACGGCTGGACCCGAGGAGCTGTGGAGTCTATCTGTACTCACCCTTCAGGTGGGACTTCCAGTGGGCGGCTCGACGTTGCGGCTTACTTTCAGTTGATGTTTTCCTTTTCCAGTTGTACTTTACTTTCAGTTTGGGTTTGTATTCTGGCCCACTTACTTTTCCGCACTTACTGTTGTACTCAGTTTTTTACTTCGAGTTTACTTCTACTGCTTGCTTGCTCTGTGGTGTTTGTTTACTTTACAAAGGCAATGCCTTCCCTTTTTACTGGGATTTACGCCTTGGTGCTAGTCTTCAGCCCCTGGCCTATGGAAGGCGGGCTTGGGGTAGTCACGGCACGGGCCACGAGGATGGGTCGTGACAAATTGGTATCAGAGGAGTTCGGTTCTACCGTAGAACTCAGGACTCTGATCTTTTTCTATGTGAAGCAATAGTGTTAAGATTATTGAGTGTGGTTATCAGTCCAGGGAGTCCAGTGTTGGTGTGGCGGCCGACGTATCCGTACACCAGGACCCTGACTTCTGATTTCTGACTTAATGCACGAAAACAATGATTGCATGTGTGTTTCAAGTTTTCTTTGTGATTACTTTATGTCAGCTCACCAGGTATACTGTTTGACCATGGTGCACCTGTTTCTTTTTAGGATGGCCCCACGACGGCAGCCAGCTACGGTTCCGAGAGTTGTGCATGACGACAGCCCACTGAGCGATGAGGCCTCGGTACAGGGCCCTTTGACAGTAGAGGCACCGATGGTACCTCTACCCGCCGAGCCACCGATGCCACCAGCCCCAGCCGCTGATGATGCACGTCACCTTAGTACACTGCATGAGTTCCAGGTCCAGCGACCACCCATGTTCCATGGGGAGACGGACCCCCAGGAAGCTGAGGATTGGCTGGAGGCAGTGGTATTAGTTTTCAGGTTAGTGAGGACACCAGCAGACCTCATGGTGATCCTCGCAGTGAGCCTATTGCACGCGGCAGTGGGCTGATGGTGGATCTTGATGCTCCAGGTGCATGATGAGGCATCTCTTCTCTGGACAGACATTGAGAGCCTCTTCCGCTCAGAGTTCTTCCCAGCCACCCTCCGTGCGGCGCGCATCCAGGAGCTTCTTCAGCTGCAGCAGGGCATCTTGACGGTCGCCCAGTACTCGACGAGATTTACCGATCTCTCGCGCTACTCGACAGACATGGTACGAGACCTATTCTTCTGGGCCCGGACCTTTGAGCAGGTATTGAGGCATGAGATCATGGCATCGCTGATCTCTCTCAACATTCCAACTCAGGAAGGAGTACTGGAGTGAGCCCTTTTGATTGAGAGCTTTCTTGCTGAGTCTACATCAGCAGCGAGACCTACCGCTCGGCGGCAGGTAGTAGAGTCTTCTGCAGCAGGCAGACGACGGATGACTCATGGGTCTAGGCAGACCAGACCCTCAGGCAGATGACCTCAGGACACTGGCTCAGCAGTGCGGGGCACACAGTGCGGAGCCAGTCTTTCGAGAGGCAGGCAGTGCTACACATGCGGCGGGCAGGGACACATGGCTCGTGACTTCCCAACCCGTCGTGCCGAGGAGCAGCAGGTGGTTGAGGGGCCACCCAGGCAGAGGCAGAGGGTCGACCGTGGAAGTCCGTAGGGAGAAAGAGGACGAGGCATAGGAGCTGGCCGAGCAGCAGGTGGTGGGTGACGCTTTGAGGCTCTACCACCACCACCACCAGGAGGTCCACCCCGACCACAGGGAGCTGGCGGGCAGAGACAGGCACAGCTCCAGGCAGCGGAGGCCTACGACCACGGCGCGCCCGAGATGATTTGAGGTACTATCTGTGTCTATTACACCCTTGCTGCAGTTCTTATATACACAGGAGCGAGTCATTCTTTCATAGCCTCTACCCTTGTTCGGAGCTCAGAGATTCCGACAGAGCCATTGGCTCGATCCTTACGGCTAGATACTCCTACGGGAGCAGAATCGATGATTACGCACTGGTGCCGGCAGTGTGAGCTTACTCTAGAAGGCGAGAGCTTTGGCTGGGATCTTCTTGTAGTGGCGTCGAGGCCTTACGACGTCATCTTGGGCATGGATTGGTTATCCACAGTCCATGCTCAGATTGACTGTATTAGGCGCAAGGTGCGATGTGTGCGCACCGACGGGAGAAGGTTCACCTTCACCGGTGAGAAGGGAGACTTCATAGCATAGGATGGACTCTCACAGAAGAGAGTACAGCCCATCACTCATCAGTTGGCTAGCCTCATCCTAGGAGCAGTTGACATGTAGAGTCCTAATTTTTCTGCAGTGGTGGATCAGTATGCGGACGTTTTCCCCAAAGACGTTCCAGGACTACCTCCTCGCAGAGAGGTAGACTTTTATATTGATCTGTACCCCGGGACAGCCCTGATATCCACTCCAGCATATCGGATGGCCCCCACCAAGCTTCGAGATCTACGGGTACAGTTGGAGGACTTGCAGGGCAAGGGATTCATTCGACCCAGTGTTTCACCCTGGGCTTCCCCAATATTGTTCGCCAAGAAGGCGGACAGGAGCTTGCGACTTTGTGTCAACTATCGTCTCCTGAACCAAGTGATAGTGAGGAACAAGTATCCTCTACTGAGGATTGATGACCTCTTCGACCAGTTCAAGGGAGCACGGTGGTTCTCAAAGATAGACCTCAGGTCAGGCTATCATCAGCTCAGAGTTCGGGACGAGGACGTGCAGAAGACGGCCTTCAGATGTCGGTATGGCCACTATGAGTTCTTGGTTATGCTATTCGGCGTAACCAATGCTCCAGCAGTGTTCATGGGCCTCATGAACAGGATCTTTCAGCCATACCTCGATCGATTTGTTGTGGTCTTCATCGATGACATTTTGATATACTCGACGACTGAGGAGGAGCACGCCTACCACTTGCGGGTTATACTAGACACACTCCGAGAGAACCAGCTTTATGGAAAGCTCTCGAAGTGCCAGTTCTGGATACGAAAGGTCCACTTCTTGGGACACGTCATCTCTAAGGCGGGAGTTTCGGTGGATCCTACAAAGATCGAGACAGTGCTAGCTTGGGAGCCACCCAGGAGCGTGACGGAGGTGCGGAGATTCTTGGGACTAGCTGGATACTATCAGAGATTTGTGCCAAACTTCTCCAGAGTTTCAGCACCACTCTCAGCTCTTACGAAGATGGGTAAACCCTTTGTGTGGTTAGACAGATGTCAGCAAAGCTTCTAGGATCTGAGACAGAGATTGACCAGTGCACCTATCTTGAGGTTGCCGGAGGAGGGAGTAGGGTACGTAGTCTACTGCGATGCATCAGGGACCAGACTCGGATGTGTCCTGATGCATGATAGGGCAGTGATTGCCTATAGATCACGTCAGTTGAGGTCGCATGAGTAGAACTATGCTACCCATGACCTGGAGTTAGCAGCAGTGGTCTTCGCTCTGAAGACTTGGCGACACTATCTGGTGGGCGAGCGCTTTACAGTCTTTTCTGACCATTAGAGTCTCAAGTACATCTTCTCTCATAATGACCTGAACCTGAGACAGTGGCGATGGCTTGAGTTCCTCCAGGACTATGACTTTGAGATATTCTATACTCCTGGGAAGGGGAATATGGTAGTCGATGCTCTCAGCAGGAGGACGGGAATTCAGCTACTTGGGGAGGCGACAGAGCAACTAGCCTCTTTGAAGATATCCTTTGTGGATAGAGATGGAGCATCCTTCCTTCAGTCACTCACAGTCACTCCTCCACTACTGCAGCGTGTCAGGGAGGCACAGCATGGGGATGCCGACTGTGAGACTCGGCGTGCACAGATATCCTCAGGTCAGGCACCTGATGGTTTCTCCGTAGGAGGAGATCACGAAGTCCTTTTTAGAGGACGTACCTTGGTACCAGTTTCTTTACGGTAGGAGGTGCTAAGAGAGTTTCACACTTCCCCTTTGGCGGTACATCCTGGCATAGTGAAGATGTACCAGGATCTCAGACGACAGCACTGGTGGCCGGGCATGAATAAGGTTGTGGCAGAGTTCGTTTCTCAATGCCTCACCTGCCAGCAGGTGAAGGCAGAGCATCAGGTACCAGCAGGCTTGGTACAGCCCTTGGAGGTCCCGGAGTGGAAGTGGGACGGGATATCTATGGACTTCGTGACTAGACTTCCACGCACTTCCAGAGGTCACGACTCCATTTGGGTGATTGTCGACCGACTCACCAAGTCGGCTCACTTCTTACCCATCAGAGAGCAGGGCTCAGTGGAGAGCTTGGGACGTCTCTACGTTCAGGAGATTGTATGACTTCACGGTGTGCCATCATCTATCATCTCTGATCAAGATGCTCGCTTTACTTCTCGGCTTTGGAAGGGGTTGCAGGAGGCATTCGGGATGCAGCTACGTCTGAGCACTGCCTTTCACCCTCAGACAGATGGTCAGATGGAGAGGATCATTCAGACCCTTGAGGACATGCTCCGCGCATGTGTCCTCAACTTTGGTCGCAGCTGGGAGGACCACCTACGCTTGGTGGAGTTCGCGTACAACAACAGCTACCACTCCACCATTGGGATGGCACCATATGAGGTGTTGTACGGCCGACCTTGCAGATCTCCTTTATGCTGGACAGACCCTGGGGAGTCAGCACTTGTGGGACCGGAGATGGTCCAGGCCATGACGGAGAAGGTCCAGATCATCCAGGAGCGGATGAGGACAGCTCAGAGCCAGCATAAATCCTATGATGACAGGAGGAGAAGGCCGCTGGAGTTCGAGGATGGTGACCACATCTTCTTGCGGGTCTCACCTCGACGTGGATTATGGAGATTTGGCCGAGGCGGAAAGTTATCTTCGCACTTCATTGGACCCTTCCAGGTCCTCAGCAGGATTGGCGAGGTGGCTTATCGCCTGGCTCTACCACCTCAGTTGCACCGGGTGCACGACGTCTTCCATGTATCTCAGTTGAGGAGATACGTGCACGACCCGACACATATCATTGACCATGGGGAGATGGACGTTGATGATGGGGAGAATTTTGCAGAGGTCCCGGTGGATATTGAGGATCGACAAGAGCGGGTCCTATGTGGACGGTCGATTCCTCTAGTGCGCATCAGATGGCAGCACGGAAACCTCCAGGAGAGCACTTGGGAGCGGGAGGCTCAGATGCGTGCTCAGTACCCACATTTGTTTCCCTAGTTTATGATGTATCTTTACGGGGACGTAAAGACCTGAGGTGGGAGTGATGTAAAGACCTGTAAAATTCAAGGAAATTTTTTTCTTAATTTTCTTGGTAATTTTAAAAGAATGCAGTTTCTGACGGCACCTAATTCTGAGGCCTAGTGTGCCCGGAATCTTTTTCCGAAGTTTAGCTCGGGTACGTTCAGTGAACGAATGAGTGGGGTTTTCTAACTTTTGAACCGGTACTCGGAATCGAATTCCGAGGGCACCAATGGAATCTCAGCACCGGTATTTTCTTAGAAACCCCTTTTCCGGAGTTTCGTTTGCTCAGGTGTGGTTTTTAATTTTTGGGGTTAAGTTAAAAAATAAAATAAAAGTGGTGCGACACTTTATTTTATTTCACTTAAAGCCACTTAAGCTAAGTTAAGTGGATAAGGGTGGAACCCACAATATCCTACCTACTTGGTAGGATATTTGTGAGCTGGGGTCTGCACGATCCCCACCGTTTCTTTCCCTCTAAGTAACGCACCCGCAAAAACCCCCTTTTTAAATAAAGTCAACTGGTGCGTTTACTTAAATACTAAACGCCCCTATTAATTGGGCGGTTAATTAATTGCAATTAATTCTTTGAATTTCAAATTGTTGGCATGGGAATAAAATAAGACCAACACTAGGTTTGTTGAGGGGTTGCTTGTTGAGAGGATTGGGAGAAATCTCTAAGGCTTGAAGATCTTCATCCTCCTTCATTGAAGAACGCGAAGAACGCATCGCCGACGACAAAGAACGCCGGCCTCCGATGAAGGGAGACGAAGAACGCTGAACCCTCGGAGATTGACGACGCGACGCCGTGTACCACGACGCCGACGATTCTCCTTCCGCGGCGCTTCTTCCGCGACGTTCCTTCCCCGCGACAATCTTCGATCAACAACCAATTGAGGTAGGGGATTGCGGTTCTTTTAATTCTTTGTGAATTATATCCTCGACATGAATTCAAATGGTGCATTTGAATCTTTTTGATTTTATACCCACGGCGTATGTCTAAAATTTTTGTCGGAAGGCTGGTTGCGGACCAACGAACAAGTCTGAACCCACCGTCTCTTCGTTCTTGGTGAGCGGATTGGCGGGCGACGACAAAGCAGACCGCACGGGCGATGTGAGGTCCTCGCAGTGAAGGACGGGCCCCGGGAGAGCCATTAGCGAAGACGGCATGCAATTCCTACCACCGGAACTCGTCCGGTGGTCCGCGAAGCGGCCCGCCGGCGCGCCTCGCCGACACGGCGGCGCCTGGAACGCCGCCGGGAGAAGCCACCACGGCGGCAGGCCGCGGTCCCGCGACCGCGCAGGACCGGAGGGAGCGGGACGCGTCAATTGGCCGCATCTGCCGGCAAGGGCGGCCCCACGCGGGGCCGCGGTCTCTCCACGCGGGGGCAGCGTGCCCCCCGCTTCGCTCAGCCGCAACGGCCGAGCCGACCCGCTGGCCACCCGGCCAGCACCAGCTGGGTTGCGCCCAGGCCAGGCCACGCCGCGCTGACCGAGACGGGTCGCGCCATCCGGGTCGGACCCGGACCTGGGTCGGGTCGACCCGGGGGGGTTGGGCCGGGTCGGTCCGGGCCCAGACCCCCCGTTTTCGGACCTCTTTCGGTCTTTTGCCCATATCTTGGGATACAGACCTCCGATCGACGCACCGTCAGTGGCGATGCGATCCTTGGACCAAGAAGGTCTTTTAGACATATTATACTCAAGGTTTAGAAGAAATTTGGGTTCGGTCGGGTTGGTTCGTACACGAAACCAACCGGGCCCTCGGAGCGGAAACGCTTATAAATTGAGCTTTGGACGTCCGATTGACGTGTCGTCGACTTTGATGGATTCCTCTAAGTGATACGGATCTTTTGGATTACTGCACCCGAGATTTGGATGTAGGTGGAGTATGGTCGGGTTGGTTTTGACTTAAAAACCAACCGGTCCCCTGGGACGAAAAAGCCAATAACTCTTAGACCAGGCGTCCGATTGGCGCGCCGTCTGTGGCGTTGAGTTCCTGTTGACGATACGGAACTTTTGGATACATCAACTCTGGACTATGTGTCAGTTGATGTATCAACCTCTCGGCTTGTGGAGCGAACCCTCCCGAATGAGCTTGATGTGTGTGGGAACCCTAGAGCTGGCTGCGACTGCGACGATGACGACGACTGTACAGAGATCCTCAGTGGATTCAACGACGACGACTACAGCACTCAGCGATCCTACGTGGATCAGTGCTACTGATCCTGTGTGGGTCATATCCTATGTGGGTCAGCGCTCAGCGGTCCTGTGTGGGCCAGCGCCTACAGATCCTGTGTGGGTCCGATCCTGTGTGGGTATTTGCGGGGGTTAGTTATCTATCGATCCTGTGTGGGTCAGATCCTTTGTGGGTGATTGTGGGGGTTAGTTACCTATCGATCCTTTGTGGGTCAGATCCTTTGTGGGTGATTGCGGGGGTTAGTACCTATCGATCCTTTGTGGGTCCGACGGTATAGATGAACCAGTGGATATATCTGCTCATCTCTATCGTCATACGAAGAAGTATACCTGTGTGAGCTGAATCCTGTTTTGCTTTCCTTTGTGGATTTTGTTGTACTATCCTGTGTGGATTATGTTTTTCTTTCCTGTGTGGACTGGGTTTTACTTGGGCTCGGAGGTTGGAGCGAACTGGAATTGATGACTTAGGTATATGTATGGGCATATACCTAAGCAGTGTCGGATGTTACTTCGTGATTGTATCTTTCCTTTGTGGATTATCCTTTGTGGATTCTGGGAGACCTTCGGGGGTCTCGGGGTCCCTACTGAGTAGCTTATACTCACCCCTGCACGGGCTATGCCCGCACTACGTTGTGTTGGTTGCAGACGACGGACAGCGCTGATCGTGGTTGAGGCTTGCGGAGCAGGACGGTACCTAGAGGTGGACCACTGGGCGAGACGTACTCAGAGCGGACGGCTGGACCCGAGGAGCTGTGGGGGCTATCTGTACTCACCCTTCAGGTGGGACTTCCAGTGGGCGGCTTGACGTTGCGACTTACTTTCAGTTGTTGTTTTCCTTTTCCAGTTGTACTTTACTTTCAGTTTGGGTTTGTATTATGGCACACTTACTTTTCTGCACTTACTGTTGTACTCAGTTTTTTACTTAGAGTTTACTTCTACTGCTTGCTTGCTCTGCGGTGTTTGTTTACTTTACAAAGGCAATGCCTTCCCTTTTTACCAGGATTTACGCCTTGGTGCTAGTCGTCAGCCCCTGGCCTATGGAAGGCGGGCTTGGGGTAGTCACGGCACGGGCCTTGAGGACGGGTCGTGACATACTTAAGATATTCATCTCATATAATTTACAATATGTTGGAGTTTCACGACTCGACCCATGCCGGGGCTTGATCCAAAACTACCCCAAGCCCACCTCTATAGGCCAGGGGTGGAGACAAGTGTCGAAGGCACAAAAAACTCATGGAGGCCTTTCCTAAGAACCTATACACACACACACAGCCAACTCAATACAAAAGTGTAGAGGGAAAGGAACAAACTATGCAACACTACTATAAATAAACTGAACATGCGTGAACCACTAAACAATACAAGTACGGTATAGTAAACTGAAAAGGGAAAAGGGAAAAATACATGCCCAACCAGAAAAGGGCCACAACCTGGCAGAAACTGAAAAGTGAAATAGTTGAGAGAGCCCCACTCCTATATCCCAAGCTATGACCACCGTATGTGGTCCAAGCACCTGTATCCCTATGCTCCTCTAAAGTCACGATCAACATGTCTATTGTCTGCATAATGCACAACACGTGTGGACAAAGCCCATGCAGGGGTGAGTATAAAAATAATTAGTAGGACGCTCTGAAAAGGTGAAGGGGGCCGTAAGAGATTCTTAGAAAAGGGAAAGCAGTAGATAAGACAAGGTACAGAAAAAGTAGTTTAGCTCAACCCAATAAGAGAGTGAAGTAAGCTCATCCAAGCACAAGAATCTAGAAATGGTGAGATGATGAACTTCTCATTATGTCTTCACTACCTATAGTAAGAGAGTAGACTTTCCCAACCATGAGAATCTAGGCACGGAAAGCACGTGACATACCCTGCGTGTCTTCACCACTCTTGGAAGGAGAGTAACTAAAACCCAAGGAGTGGGTACTGGAAATAATATATATATATATATATATATATATATGCTCAGTCAAAGTAACCCAAATGAGAGAGTAAGAGGATCTCCATCTCACAGGTCAGTCAAAGAAAGTGAGTAGCCCACAGTCCCAGAAGTAAGCATCGATGCCTAGAATCCCACACATCTGCTCTGAACTGCAAGTAAAAGGGACTCAATCACCACACCTTGATATTATCCGCTTTGGGTGGCAGTGTCTCTCCCTCAAAATTTTAAGTCACGTCACAAGGATGTGTCTTGGTGAGAAAAGCGTCCCTCTTTCTCATGAGTCCAAAGGTACGTCAAACCATGTCTCGTCACAATTCGTTGGTAAACACCACTGCTCAGCCCCACTAGAGGGTAAGACTGGAAGAATAAAAAGTGAACTCCATTGCCCAACCCCACTGGAGAGTAAGCCCTGAAGAGTAAACAGTGAATGCCACTACCCAGCCCTGCTGGAAGGTACACCCTGAAGAGTAAACAGCGAAATCTACTGCCCATCCCCGCTGAAGGGTAATCCCTAAAGAATAAACAAAAAACACCACTGCCCAGCCTCTCTGAAGGGTGATACGCTAAAGGTTAATCCCTAAATAATCATCGGTGAACACCACTACCCATCCCCGCTGAAGGGTGGTATGTTGGAGGGTAAGCTGGTACTAACCCAATGATTCTGAAAATACCACTGCCATTACTACCATCATCAAACACCGCTAGACAGGTGTCAAGCTCGGAACACATCGAAAATTATCTTCCACCAATATTCCTTTCATGTTTCCACAATTAATGAGATCACAAAAAAGGCTTTTCACATCTAAACAGATCACACCATCGTGATCCTTGTGGAAAAACACGCGAGGTAGACTATCCACTCGCTCCAAACGGATATCCGATAAAAACGATGTGCAGCGCCACATTATGCTCGAAAGGTATCTCATGGGTCCCATACCTAGGTCTTAAAATTAATTATATGAATCGTGCCACTGCGATCCTCTCGGAAAAACACACGTAATTGACTACTCGTTTTCCCAAAACAGATACCCGACGAAAAGGTCGCATTTCACAGCAATGCACGCGAACTGAGCTAATTGGGGACCACACCTCATCTTTGGTTTAAACACCTAAAATTAGTCTTGAAAATTCTGTCTCAATGTCAGGATCCCAACACCGCTGACAGATCACCAATCTGATGTCGTATGGAAGAGTTACGACAGATGCAAGATTCCACAACAATAATATTATTATCATTAGTTATTTCGTGCACCTGAGCCACAAAACCAAATTTAATATTTAAAACTGGTCTTGAATCGACTGTATTAAAGATAGGGTCATGTCGTTGTTAAGGGCACATCAATCGGACACTGTGCGCAGGAGTTAGGGAAGGTCGAAGATTCAATAATAATCTTAAATCTATTATTTCCCAGGCATTTCATGGGCCCAGGTCGTAAGTCAGGGAGAATTATTTGGAATGGTCTTAAAATGATCATATTATCAACGCGGTCATGCCACCGCTGACGGTACATCAATGGGGGTTTAAAAAGTTAATAATAATAATAATAATTTTTATTATCATTATTATTATTATTTTATTTTCATCTCTTTTCCCCCTCCCCTTAGGTTTTCCCCCTCCCCCAGTTTTCCATGCGGTTCGTTTCCCCTGTGCACCCCTAGCCACTGCATCTGGTGGATCCTCCACCTTCGGCATATCGTTGCCACCGGCCGCTTGGAGTTGTGCCTGCCTGCGTCGACCATGCTTTGTCGTGTCGCTATGCTCACTCGGGAGTCGTCGCGAGCCGCTACCCCTTCAGCCTCGCATGTGCTCGCCTGAATTCGCCGCCACACACCGGTCCGCTGCACACCATCGCCCGACCAAACCGCCTCGCCCTGCCGCATTGATTGTGCCACACCGCCTGCCTGCGCTGCCCTGCTCGTTGTCGGACCGCACCAAACCGCTGCACCTTCGGTGAGCCACCACATTGTTGATTCTCAATGGTTTGATGTAAAACCTTTGGATTCTCCATCCTTTCGTCGTGTCGATCCCAGATCTATGCTCCACTGGCGATTTTGTTGTCGTTCCGCCAATCCGCCCCGAATCCAGGCGCTCAATCGAACTCAGGTCACCCGGCAATTGTCGAGCCAGGAACCGCAAGGTTCTTCCAGTGAATAACACAAATATTAGAGGGATAAAAGCGCCATAAGAAAATGTTTGGATCATTAGCCAAGCGTTCTTGTCCAACTGATCAAGAACGGGCATCCGGGTAAGATGAACAATTGATGATCAGTATATTTTCAACAATTAGGTAGGTGCAAGGGGGTGCAGATTGAAGAATTAATTGATAACATGCTCAAAGTTTAATCTGAGGCATAAAAACACTAAAGAAGAGTCCTACCTAGAACGGATCGATCATTGTTGATGAAGATCGCACTTGTGCAACAATCAGAAGAAGTTGTTGCATTCACCGTGCTTCGATCCACCTGGATCCAGGGGTCTGTCGTCATTCTTCGTTCGTCGTTCGTCAATAGGAAGGATGGGAGAGGAGAGGAGAGGGGTTGTCGTCGTTGGAAAAATTGGGTTATGAGGGAATTTATCTAAAATGAGAATTTATAACCCTGAATTAGGTTAAGATATTAATCAAATAATTAAATAAATAATCATTTCATTATTTCATTATTCATCCAAGATGGCACATAAGTCGAACTCTCGATGCCAACAAGGTTTATACCCTGCCTAGGGTAAAACCTATGTTCAGTGGTCTCAAATTTCTCATCTGAGTCCTCATCCGTGAGTTATTCATATTTGATCTTTTAAATTAATAAATTAATAATTTAATTCATCCATTTAACATACTTCCAATAAGAGAGGGGTCCGAACATCCTGCACCGACTCATTTTATGTCATGCCTAGGGTAAACACCGCATTCCGGACCCGACTATAGTCTCATATTTTTTATCCGATCAACCATTTAAGAGTTATCATGTTTTCAAAGTCTTATTAAGAAAAATTTGGGTCTTTGCATCATTCCCTCCTTCAATATTTTCATCTCGAAAAAGAAAAACTAGGGAAACAACTCGGGATACTAAGCTTACACCAGGATCTCCTACTCTCAGAAAAACATGCATGTTTTCATGCAGTTACAGCACATGGACCAAAGGGATGGTCCACCCTCATAAGGTATGATCCTATCGATGACGTGTGTAGGAATATGCATGTATCTCCTCAGTTGCGACACCTGGGAGACGTCATGCGGCCACTCCAGCTATTGGGGGTAGGGCAAGGCGGAAGGCTACCTCACCATCTCTTTGCACGGTCTTGAACAGCCCAAAGAAACTCAGGTGATAGTTTTCCTCCCTGACCGAACCTCTACATCCCACATCATGACTAGAATCACTGTTTTTTCCTGGAACGAGGTCTCGTGATTCCCTCCTTCAAAATATTCATCTGGTGAAACACCTAAGGATATCTGGTCACACAAGATTTCACAGTCGATGTCTCACAATCAAGATTCTCTTACATGCTCGAGAAGTGAAGGATTCAACACCATAGACTGTAGAAAAATTGTACCCTCCTTCTCCACTAGGGTCAGTTGTAGGGAAGTTAACTACTCTCAAACATCCTACACTAGGTGGGCCTAGGACTTCCTGCTGAGGGTATCTACTACATCATTTTTCTTTCCCGAAGTATAGACTATCTCGAAGTCGTAGTCCTGTAGAAAGTTCAACCAGCATCACCACCTCAGGTTCAAGTCTCTATGGGTGAAGACGTACCTGATACTTTGGTGGTCTATGAAAACCACAAAGCGCTCTCCCAAAAGGTAGTGTTTCCACATTATCAGGGTGAAGACTATTGCTGTCAGCACCAGATAGTGAGTCGCATCGTTCATTTCATGGAGTCTCCTTCACCTCAGCATGTACTTGATAACTGAAGTATCAAGACTTGACATCAAGCATGCAAGGTACCAACAAACAGAGCAGGTGAGTAAACTCATCCAACCGCAAGAGGCTAGACATGGAAAGCACGTGGTATACCCCACACGTCTTGGTGGGAAAATCATCCCTCTTTCTCATGAAACCAAAGGTACGTCAAAGCATGTCTCATCATGATTCGTTGGCGAGCACCATTTCCCATCCCCACTGGAGGGTATGCCCGAAAGAGTACACGATGAACGCCACTGCTCAGCCTTGCTGGAGGGTAATCCCTAAAGAGTAAACGGTGAATACCATAGCCCAGCCCCGCTGGAGGGTAATCCCTGAAGAGTAAATGGTGAATACCATTGTCAGGCCCCACTAGAGGGTGATACGCTGGAGGGTAATCCCTAAAGAGTCATCGGTGAATGCCACTGTCGAGCCCCGCTTAAGGGTGATAGGAGGGTAAGGCAGTACTAACCCAGTGATTCTGAAAACATCACTTCCATTATTGTCATCATCGAACACCGCTAGACGAGCATTAAGCTCAGAACACGTCGAAAAGGATCTTCCACCGATATTCCTTTCATGTTTCCACAATTAATGAGATCATTAAAAGGCTCCGCACATCAAAATGGATCACACCCTTGTGATCCTTGTGGAAAAACACGCTAGGTAGACTATCTACTCGCCCCAAACGTACATCTGATGAAAAAGTTATACAGCGCTGCATTACGTTTGAAAGGTATCTCGTGGGGCCCATGCCTAGGTCCTGAAATTAATTATACGGATAGCGTCATTGCAATCCTCTCAGAAAAACACAAGGAATTGACTACTCGTTCGTCCAAAACGGGTACCCGGTGAAAAGGCTGCATTTCACGGCAACGCGCGCGAACCAGGCTAATTGGGGACCACATGTCATATTTGGTTTAAACACCTAAAATTGATCTTGAAAAGTCCGCCTCAATTTCCGGATCTCAACGCCGCTGACGGTTCATCAATCTGATGTCGTATGGAAGAGTTACGACAGATGCAAGATTCTGCAACAATAATATTATTATTATCGTTGGGTGTTTTGTGCAGACGAGCCACAAAACCAAATTTAATATTCCACACTAGTTTTTAATCAATCGTATTAAAGACAGGGTCACGTCGCCACTAACGGCACATCAATCAGACATCTCACACAGGAGTTATGGCGGGTCGAAGATTTAATAATAATATTAAATCTATTATTTCACAGGCGTTTCGTGGTCCCATGTCATAGGTTGGGAAGAATTATCCAAAAAAGGTCTTAAAATGATCAGATTATCGACATGGTCACGCCGTCACTGACGGCATGTCGATTGGATGTCGAACGAGGAAGTTATGGGGGTTTAAAAAACTACTACTATTAATACTACTACTACTAATACTAATACTAATAATAATATTAAAGACGAGGTCACATATTAAAGATAGGTCACGTCGCCGCTAATGACACATCAATCAGACATCTCACGTAGGAGTTATGGCAGGTCGAAGATTTAATAATAATATTAAATCTATTATTTCACCGGCGTTTCAGGGTCCCAGGTCGAGATTGGGAAGAATTATTATTTCGCAGGAGTTATTATTGTTGTTTTACTTTCATCTCGCCCCCACCCCTTAGGTTTCCCACTACCCTTGTTTCCCACACGGGACACTACCCCTACGCACCCCTAGCGCCGGACCACCTGCCTGCGCCGCCATGCTCGTCGTCGGACCACACCAAACCGTCGCACCTTCAGTGATCCACCACACCTTTGATTCTCAACAGTTTGATGTAAAACCTTCGTATTCTCCATCCTTTCATCACGTCGATCTCGGATCTATGCTCTGCTCGCGATTTCATCGTTGTTTCACCAATCTGCCCCGAATTCGGGCACCTAATCAAACTCGAGTCCCCTTGAAATTGTCGAGCCGGGAACCGCAGGGTTCTGCCGGTGAAGAACGCAAAGATTCGAGGGAGAAAATCGCCATAATCAAATGTTTGGATCATTGGACAAACGTTCTTATCCATCAAGAACGGGCACTCAGGTAAGATGAACAATTGATGATCAGTATATTTTTAACAATTAGGTGGGTACAAGGGAACACAGATTGACGAATTGATTGACAACGTGATCAAAGTTTAATCTGACGCATAAAAACACCAAATATGAGTCTTAGCTAGATTGAATCGATCATTAATGATGAAGATAACAATTGCGCAACGATCAGAAGAAGCTGTTTCCTTCGCCGCGCTTCGATCTGCTTAGATCCAGGGGTCTTTCGTCGTTCTTCGTTCGTCGTTCATCAACGGGAAGGAGAGGAGAGAAGAGGGGAGGGGTTGTCCTTGTTGGAAAAATAGGGTTATGAGGGAATTTCTCTAAAATGATAATTTATAACCCTCAATTAATTTAAGATATTAATCAAATAATTAAATAAACAATTATTTAATTATTTAATTATTTGTCCATGATGGTACATAAGATGAACTCCTGATGGTGACAAAGGTTATATCCCGTCTAGGGTAAAACCTACGTTCTAAAATCAACGGTGGTATCAGATTTCTCATCTGAGTCCCCATCCGTGAGTTATTCTGTTTTGAGTTTTTAAATGAATAAATTAATAATTTAATTCATCTATTTAACATACCACCAATGAGCGAGAGGTCCGAACGTCCCGCGTCGACTTATTTTATGTCACACCTAGGGTAAACACCGCGTTTCGAACCCAACTGTGGTCTCGGATTTCTAATCTGATCAACCGTTTAAGAGTTATCTCATTTTCATTAATTAACTGCGCATGCGTAATATAAAACATATTTAATATTTTTATAAAATTAATTCCGGACACACCAGGGATCGAAATTGCACGTCATCTCAGCGTCTGGCTCTGGAATAATATTTATAAATATTTCGAAGTCTTATTAGGAAAAAACTGAGTCTCTACATGGAGTCAATGTAGTATTAATATTTTTCATTAAAAAAATTTGACTGAAATATTTTATCAAATTTTGGCTTCACACTATATTCTATAACAATATAACATCATAGATGTAATCGCCAAAATACATCACTTGAAATATTAGTTTCATGAGGAATTTCTTTTCATCTAACGCATTCACTAAATACTAAAAGACATTGTTCCATTTCACCTTATAGTATATCATATACACTACATTGAATAAAATTATCCATGTTATTCACATTATCCTAATTTGTAAACATGGAAAATGTATTGACCAATATTCTGTAAAAAACTATGGGAAATCATGTGTAGGTAATTTACTAGTATTTCAAAACATTGGTAAATTAGCAATGTTTTACAAAGAGTCTAATTTACCAAAACATGATTTATCAATTTTTTTAAGGAATTGTTTTGAAAATTTACCCACATTTTAAAAAAATGCAGGTAAGATTGTCATTTTTATGTTAACCCATACCCAGGCCTCTTGGGCCCGTAGATCACAATCATGCTCGAATCATCCTGTTATCCTCACACCTGTATCACCACATGCCACAGATAAAATCAACTTTTTTTTAAGAAAAATGAGCACAAGGCTCTATATTAAATCAAAATAAAAGCTACACAAGAAATATATTTAACATTTTCCCCGTTGGAAAACGGGACCATGTCATAAGGCAGGCTGCTAGATCTGGTGCACACCATTTCAGCAACACCTTTTATTGGCAAGACCATCGACAAGTTGGTTGGTTTTCTCGATAGATGTGTGTGATAATATAATTCATTGAGGTGAGTTTGTCAAGACAGTTCACCCACTTCGCAGTCACCTTCCATGAAAGGTGGATCGTTCCCATCCTTATTGCTTGAACAAGGAGAGTGGAGTCACACTCAAACTAGATGTTACTCCAATTTCTCTGGCTTGCAATATCAACAGCTTGAATAAATCTCATCATTTTCGATTCCAGGGCAGTGGTGTGCCCACAAGGACCAGAAATGTATTCAATAACATCACCGATGTGGTCCCAAAAGACCATTCCATAGGCCCGATGGTTTGGGATTTCCCCTCGAGGCTCCATCTACATTACACTTAAACCATCCCAAAAAAGGAGGAAACCAAAAAACCTCCATTGTGATAAGAGAATTAGGGAAGTTACCTGGCACACCAAGCCATCTAAGGATGCAAAGGTCTACCATAGAATTTCTGTAAGGGTTGGTGTCTTGAGAACCAACTGTTTTGTACTTTTATTACATGAATGTACTCGTATTATATATTGTTTATTGTTCTGTATGACTATAATATAATAATGTCCTAAAATATTTGTTACATTAATAAGGTCATGGAAAATCCCCACTATGATGAGAACCTTGAAATGCTATAACAATATTCTTAAATAAAGTTCTACGGTTGGATGACATACTATGATAAGACACATAGTATACAGACCGTCATCTGCGAGTACTCGTAAGAAGATGAGACTCTCTCTCGTGGAGTTCGCACTTGGTAATCTCCAAGATGAGAGATTATGAGAACAGACCCGCCAGTAGTAATTCTGCATGTCTTGGTGTCATCATATATTGCTATCTGCGAGTGTGTGTAATGGTCCTTAGAATGGAAGATTATCATTAACTCATGTCATGACTGGCACACTTAGATTTGCTGACGAAAACTGTCACGTAGACAGTTGGCGGGAAGTAGGGTACGTTGGGTGCGTCATGAATGAAATTTTGGTGATGGATAAGTCGAGGAAGGATTTGTCCCTTCCATATTTATGGAAGTAGATATCTCAGGCCCTTTGATTGAAATAAAACTGTGGAACAAATTCCATGGCCATGGTGACACGGCGAGTTTATTTCTGGAAGTCAAAGAATGACAGATCAAGCATATAGGTTTATGACACTACCATGAAACCTGCTTGATGAGATATTGAGACAGAGGGATTAAATTACATGGTAAGAGTTCGTATGAGGTGACACGTCAATGCGGCGTCAACTTCTTTCTCTTGGGTGCCTTGACTCGTTGCTAGACAGTAATCTTGGACTTTAGGCAAGGCCGCCTAATGCCGACAAGAAAGAGGCCTAGAGGGTCACACACTAAGTGTATTCAAGTATCTCAAATAGAATAAATATTATTCCCGTACTTGGTTTAATAATTATTAAAGGAAGCCTAAATCGTTTTTAATGTTGGAGGAAGAATAAAAACAAGTACACGTCGTGTATTAATGATTACACGCCGTGTAGTTTTTATTTTGAAAACAAGTACACGCCGTGTAGTTTTCATTTTGGAAAGGAAATGAATAAATGAGAACAAGATATACACGTCGTGTACATTGAACGTACACTTCATGTAGTTTTCAATGAAAAACAAGTACACGCCGTGTATTTATGATTACACGCCGTATAGTTTTTCCAGTCAGGATTTTGAGGAAATATCATTTTATTAAATGATATTTATTATAATCAGTGTGGGAGCATGTCAAGGAATTAATGACTCGACATGGGGTTTTCAAAAGAGTTAATGAAATAAATAAAACGCATAACGCGTTTATTTATTGTCATAACTCTACAACCTCAAACCCGATTATAAATATCCTCACAACCCCAACTCTTTTCCTTAGAAGAGAATCATTATGCACAACAATTCTGGAGAATTCTCTCAAGACCAAAAGAACTCCTTCCTCCAAGAACACTCTAAAGACCGAGAGAGATCCTCTTCATCGGATCAAGATGATCTAAGGCGGGCAACGCAAGCAAAGGTTTCTCCACACTAGCACCCGGAGAATCCTTTGGCGACGTCCAGAGATACGTGGTGCATGTGTGGATCACTGCTAGAGGAAGTCTACACTTGGCTTCTACGACGCAATGACGAATCACATCAGAACGTGATCATAAATATCAATGAAGAAAGAATTCCAAAAGGTACTTCTTGTCAATTAATTAAATTAATTATAATCAACCTGTAACGATCATACTTTTTTGGTTCTGGGACCTTTCTTCTTCTTTGTCTATTTTTGTGAATCGATTCATGGAGACTGGCGTTTATCATCGTATTGATCCCAGATTGATCATTGTTAATGACAAAAATCCAAGTGGGCACATCCACCCACGCGCTTCCACTGCGCCCAAAACATTAAAATGGTATCAAAGGGAGGTTACAATGTTGATTATAGTTATTTAATTTTTGTTGATAATTTACGCATTTATATTTGATTCAATCCGTGATAAATTGTTCTATTAAACTGAATGAACGAGATCTGTTCTTCCTCCTTCGTTTCTCGATTCACATCACAGAAACGACCTTTTAATTTTAATTTTGGTTAAAATAAGAATGAGGAACTCATACAGAGGAGCCTCTCTTTCTGTCTGTACAATACGGGAATACACGGCATGTAATGAAAACTACACGTCGTGTACTTAGGTTCAATGAACTGGTACTGGTCTGCCAAACCACGCCATGTGAATTGAGTATACTTGAGTTTTATTACACCGTGTTGACCAGAAATGAACGGTGCGTGGAACCGGAATACACGGTGTGTATGTTGAATCAACATGTCGTATAGTCTGATCTGGCCCAAGTGAAACCGTGTATAAGGAGAAGACATGTTCTGCGTACACGGGATTGCCAGGCCGGTAACTGCGTAACAAGGAAGTACATGCCATGTTAGATTAATCTACACGCCATGTACTCCAAAATTTCCAAAGTAGAGAAAACACGCCAAAGCCCACGGCGTGTACTTTGGATAAAGGGTGAAAAGAAATACACACCATGTAAATATAAACTACACGCCGTGTACTTTCCAAAAATGGAATTTCACCAGGTTTCCTCCAAAAGTACAAAGACCTGTACATGGGATATGGATGAGAAGAATCTCAAGGAAATTCAGAAAGGAATTTAAGATAAAGAATTGATTAATTATAAGATCATAATTAATTAATTTCAAGTGCGGCTTATCTTAAATAATAGAACGATTAAAATAATTTGAATTCTAAATATGCGTAAATGTCGTTTCATGCTATGGATAATCATGAGCTAGACCAAAGACCCTTTTTTATGTGTGTATGGTTTCATTTAAATTTGTTTAATTTAAATTTGTTGGCCTGCAAGCCTTCATCCAATAGAATGTAGGGCCTGCGTGCCCATGATTTCTTTAATGTAAACCCCATGTAATAGAGGATCTCTCAAGCCAGAGGAGACGGTTCAAAACCCGAAGCTGAGGCGAAACCAACCCAATAAGATACAAAGGTGGATAGGTGGGAGCTGAAAAACACGAACCATCGGTTCAAGGTGTTTTTCCCTAAGTTAGGGTTATCTTATCAAACCGCTAGATAAGCTAACCAATAAAAGCTCATGATCATGCCATCTTATTTTATTTCTGTCTGATTGCATGGTTTATTTATTATATATGTGTTGTCGTGATCACATAGTTAATAAAATGAACAAGCATGCAAAGATGGAATAAAATAAAAACCGGACTATGCGTAAACATTATTAGAACATGGTTAATCACTTAAGCAAGCATCACTTAATATTAACAAGCATGTGATAATGCGAAACTACGCATAAAGGATTAAAATCCCTCAATACCATATTAAGTCAGACCAAGCCTTTCGTTACTTGATTGAGGGCAAGACTCAATAAAACTATGTGTTTGACCAACCCTTGTTGGGAAACTTACATTTATAAAGGAAGCTCTTATGAAAGGTTTCGGGTTGACTTAACCATATTACATCAAGTGGAGTATCCCTTGCTAGACTTGATATAATATTGGAGGCAAGTGTTGAGGAAATCCAAGTCAGGATTCCAGGATTGGGGAATCCACTCAACAGATCAAGGAACTATAATCTCATAGTCGGCAAAGACCTGCCTACCTAAATACCTTCAAATAGCTTGACCAACCCTTGTTGGGGTTATGCGAAGGGGGATATGGATCATTTCCACTAGAATGTCAAAGAAACTAGACATTTTGGGTTCAATGGTGAGGGTCATTGGGACTTGATAAAATAGTGGTAGAATTGATAAATTCATTTATTATTCATAAAATGTAATCAAAAGGTACTGATAAATCTAGTCTTTTAATTTTTAGAATCAATATGACAAACTCTTCAACCACATTTTCTCTGCGATCAATTCTGGACAAAGACAATATCCTCACCGGCAGTAACTTTCAGGAATGGTTTAGGCACCTTCGGGTTATCCTACGCCATGAACGAAAGTTTTACATGTCGGAGTCCTCACTTCCTGATTCTCCTACCCCAGGGGCGAGTGATGAAGATTTCCTGGTCTATGATCAACATTTGAGCGATGCACTCGACGTTCAATGTTTGATGATATCATCAATGTCTAGTGAGCTCATGAAGTCTCATGAAGACATGGATGCTTACAGCATGCTCGAGCACCTCCGTGGTCTATACCAGGAGAGAGCAAGACAGGAAAGGTTTGAGATCTCCAAGGCTCTATTTTAGAGCAAGCTTGGAGAGGGTGCTTCAATTGGGCCTCATGTAGTCAAGCTCATTGGCTACATTGAGTGCTTGGGGGTTCTAAGGTTTAAACTCCCCGAAGAACTGGGTACCGATCTCATTCTTGCATCACTCCCCCAGAGCTTCTCAAACTTTGTTGTAAATTTCAACATGAACAACATTGAGAAGCCTCTATCTGATCTTATTATCCTAATTCGTCAAGTGGACAATGATATGAAGCGTGAAAAGCCTTCTGTACTTATGGTGAATAAAAGGAAAGGGAAGGCGAAGAGCTTTAAGACCAAATCTTCTTCAAGGCCTTCCAAGAAAAGGAAGATCAAAGGGGAGGCAAGAGAATAGGAGGCTGTTTGTTTCGCATGTGGTAAGAAGGGCCACTGGAAGAAAAACTGCACCCAGTCAAGGAAGCAAAGGGAAGATTCATGTGCATTTGTTATCGAATACAATCTATCTGTTTCTACCAATTGGGTATTAGATACTACTTGCGGTGCTCACATCTGTATCCAAATACAGGAACCAAGTAGATTCAGAAAGATTGACTGAGGTGAGGTGGATCTACGAGCAGCCAACGGAGCCAGACTCGTTGTTGTAGCTGTCGGAGACTACCACCTCACATTGCCTACTGGGATGGTCTTGGTTTTAAAAGGATGTTATTATGTACCCTCTGTAACCAAAAACATTATTTCATTATCCAGATTAGATATTGATGGATTCATCTTCAAGTTTGGAAGTGGATGTTGCTACTTTTATAAAGATAACATTTGTTTTGGTAGGGCGCATTTATATAACGGCCTTTATGTGTTAGACTACACAAACCAAGTAATGGAAATCAATGACAAAGTTAATTCACACGACTCATACCACACCCAACTTTGGAATCACTTGCTAGGTCATGTCAATGAGAAACGTTTGGCAAAATTACATCAAGATGGGTATTTAGATTCTTTCGAACTAAAACCACTTGGTGTATGTCATGCGTGTCTACAAGGCAAAATGACCAAAGCCCCATTTAGTGGGAAAGGTGAAAGGGATAAAGAGCTTCTAGAAATTAGTTCACACAGATGTGTGTGGTCCATTTCTAGTTGAAGCAAGGGGTGGGTTCTCGTACTTCATAACTTTTACTGATGATTTTAGTAGATATGGATATATTTACTTAATGAGGTATAAGTCAGATTCTTTTGATCGGTTCAAAGAATACAAGAATGAAGTTGAGAACCAGCTTGGTAAGAAGATTAAGAAACTTTGCTCAGACAGAGGAGGAGAATATCTTAATCAGGACTTCATTGATTTCTTATGGGAGTTTGGGATTCTATCTCAACTCACTCCTCCTTATACACCTTAGTGGAATGGTGTAAGTGAAAGGATGAACCGCACCTTGTTGGACATGGTGAGATTAATGATGAGTCATACAAGTCTTCCATTATCCTTTTGGGGATATGCATTACAAACAACAGCACACATACTAAACCAAGTACCAACTAAATCGATAAATGGTATTACATACGAGTTATGGAGTGGACGCAAATCCATGTTATCAAAATTACATGTGTGGGGTAGCGAAACATTTGTTAAGGCCTCTTCAGGTAACAAACTTGCACCCTGAGGCACAAAGTGTATCTTTATAGGATATCCCAAGGAAAAAATGGGATATTACCTATACAACCCCTCAGACAAAATGGTTACAGTGGCAAGACACGCCATATTCCTTGAGAGGGAGCACATCTCCAAAAGAGATAGTGGGAGCGAGATAGACTTCGATGAAGTCGAGGCTTAAGATACACATGAGTTGGTACAAGAACGGATTCCACAAAGCCTTGTGGAAGAACAATATGTTCCAGAGACACAAGAACTGCGTAGGAGCACGGGAGAGGTGAGAGGACCAGAACGATATGGTTTTCTTGTCACTGAGGATGGTGACTCGTTATTGGTTGACAATGATGATCCTCTTACCTACAAGGAAGCAGTTGAAGGCACAGACGTTGCCAAGTGGTAGGAAGCCATGAATTCTAAAATGGATTCCATGTACCAAAACTAAGTCTGGATTTTGGTAGATCCTCCAGTTGATGTAAAGCCTATTGGTAATAAATGGGTATTCAAGAAGAAACTGTACATGGAGGGGCAAGTCAGCACCTATAAGGCACGACTAGTTGCAAAAGGTTTTAGACAGTGTCAAAGAATTTACTATGATGAAACCTTTTCACTGGTTGCGATGCTAAAATCCATCAGAATCCTATTGTCCATTGCCGCTTACCATGACTATGAAATTTGGAAAATAGATGTCAAAACAGCTTTCCTTAACGGGACCCTCCAGGAAGATGTCTACATGACACAACCTGAAGGGTTTGTGACTCCAAAGGATGCCAACAAGGTATACAAGTTGCAGAAATCCATTTATGGATTAAAGCAAGCATCAAGGTCATGGAACATTTGTTTTGATAAAGTCGTAACGGAATTTGGCTTTGTTAAGAACGAATGTGAGCCTTGTGTCTACAAGAGGTTTAGTGGAAGTGCAGTCGTTTTCCTAATAGTATATGTTGATGACATATTACTAATTAGAAACAAAGTACCTGTCTTATAGTCAGTTAAGGCATGGTTAGATAAATGTTTCTCCATGAAAGACTTGGGCGAGGCAGCATATCTTCTTAGGATCAAGATCCATCATGATAGATCAAAGAGAATGCTGGGCCTAAGTCAAAGTACATACATTGAAAAGATACTGAAGAGATTTAGTATGGAACAATCCAAGAGGGGATTGTTGCCAGTGTCACATGACATTTATCTTTCCAAGAAAATGTGTCCTCAGACACATGAGGAAAGAAAGAAAATGGCAAGGATCCCTTACGCATCTGTGATTGGGTCAGTCATGTATGTTATGCTATGTACAAGGCTAGATGTTGCTTATGCATTAAGTGTGGTAGGCAGATATCAAGCTGATCCAGGAGACCACCATTGGATGACAGTCAAGACTATCCTTAAGTATCTGAGGCGTACTAAGGATATGTTCCTGGTTTATGGAGGAGATGAGGAACTAGTCATCAGAGGACATGTAGATGCTAGTTTCCAGACTGATCAAGATGACATGAAGTCGCAGACTAGATACATCTTCAGTTTGAATGGAGGTGCAGTGAGCTGGAAGAGCTCAAAGCAAAGTTTGGTGGCAGATTCTACAGCGGAGTCTGAGTATATCACAGCTTCTGAGGCAGCTAAAGAAGCAGTATGGATGTGAAGCTTCGTCCAAGAGATGGATGTAGTACCTAGCAGTAAAGATCCTATCACACTCTATTGTGATAATACTGCAGTGGTGGCACTTCCAAAAGATCCAAGGTCACATCAGTGGACAAAACACATACTTCAGAAGTATCATCTCTTGAGGGATTTTTCTCAGAGAGGTGAAGTTGCAGTGAGCAGTATTTCCACAGAAGACAACATGGCAGACCCCTTGACTAAATCTTTGACTCAGCAGAAATATGATCATCATGTGAGGTCTAGCAGACTAAAAGTCGTAGGCAGTTGGCTCTAGTCCAAGTGGGAGTTTGTAAGGGTTGGTGTCCTGAGAACCAACTGTTTTGTACTTTGATTACATGAATGTACTCTTATTAAATATTGTTCATTATTCTGCATGACTATAATATAATAATGTTCTATAATATTTGTTGCATTAATAAGGTCATGGCAGATCCCCGATATGATGAGAACCTTGAAATGCTATAACAATATTCTTAAATAAAGTTCTACGGTTGGATGACATACTATGATAGGACACATAGTATACAGACTGTCATGTGCGAGTACTCGTAAGAAAACGAGACTCTCTCTCATAGAGTTCACACTTGGTAATCTCCAAGATGAGAGATTATGAGAACAGACCCACCAGTAGTAATTCTGCATGTCTTGGTGTCATCGGATATTGCTATCTGCGAGCGTGTGTAATGGCCCTTAGGCTGGAAGATTATCATTAACTCATGTCATGACTGACACACTTAGATTTGCTGACGAAAACCGTCACGTAGACAGTTGGTGGGAAGTAGGGTACGTTGGGTGTGTCACGAATGACATGTTGGTAATGGATAAGTCGAGGAAGGATTTGTCCCTTCCATATTTATGGAAGTAGATATCTCGGGCCCTTTGATTGAAATAGAACTGTCGAACAAATTTCATGGCCATGGTGACACGACGAGTTTATTTCTGGAATTCAACGAATGACAGATCAAACATATAGGTTTATGACACTACCATGAAACCTGCTTGATGAGACATTGAGACAAAGGGATTAAATTACATGGTAAGCATTCGTATGAGGTGACACTTCAATGCGGCGTCAACTTCTTTCTCTTGCGTGCCTTGACCCGTTGCTAGACAGTAATCTTGGACTTTAGGCAAGTCCGCCTAATGTCGACGAGAAAGAGGCCTAGAGGGTCACACACTAAGTGTATTCAAGTATCTCAAGTAGAATAAAGATTATTCTCGTACGTGGTTTAATAATTATTCAAGGAATCCTAAATCATTTTTAATATTGGAGGAAGAATAAAAACAAGTACACGTCATGTATTAATGATTGCACGCCGTGTAGTTTTTATTTTGAAAACAAGTACACGTCGTGTATTATTAAATGTACACGTCGTGTAGTTTTCATTTTGGAAAGGAAATGAATAAATGAGAACAAGATATACACGTTGTGTACATTGAATGTACACGCCGTGTAGTTTTCAATGAAAAACAAATACACGCCGTGTATTTATGATTACACGCCGTGTAGTTTTTCCAGTCGGGATTTTGAGGAAATATCGTTTTATTAAATGATATTTATTATAATCAGTGTGGGTGCATGTCAAGGAATTAATGACTCAACATGGGGTTTTCAAAAGAGATAATGAAATAAATAAAACGTGTAACGCATTTATTTATTGTCATAACTCTACAACCTCAAACCCGATTATAAATATCCTCACAACCCCAACTCTTTTCCTTAGAAGAGAATCGTTGTGCACAATAATTTTGGAGAATTCTCTCAAAACCGAAAGAACTCCTTCCTCCAAGAATGCTCTCAAGACCGAGAGAGATCCTCTTCATCGGATCAAGACGATCTAAGGCGGGCAACGCAAGCAAATGTTTCTCCACGCTAGCACCTGGATAATCCTTTGGCGACGTCCAAAGATACGTGGTGCACGTGTGGATCACTGCTAGAGGAAGTCTACATTTGGCTTCTGCGACGCAACGACGAATCACATCAGAACGTGATCAGAAATATCAACGTAGAAAGAACGCCAAAAGGTACTTCTTGTCAATTAATTAAATTAATTATAATCAACCTGTAACGATCCTACTTTTGTGGTTCTGGGACCTTTCTTCTTCTTTGTTTGTTTTTGTGAATCGATCCGTGGAGACTGACATTTATCGTCGTATTGATCCCAGATTGATCATTGCTAAAGACAAAAAGCCAAGTGGGCACATCCACCAACGCGCTTCCGCTGCGCCCGGAACATTCAATTTCTACAACAGCCAGTTTGATTCGCACTGGCCTGCTGAATAGCAAGAAGAATGTTGTTAATAGCAGATTGGAAAATGAAGGGACTCCCTTCATGCATCGCTTTGTTAAAGCTGGTCCAGACAGTGTGCAATAGCTCCGTGCAGGCAACCCTGAACAGCACTGCAAGCTGGCTGGAGAGCTGGACATCAAGTAAGGCATGCGGAAAGTGTTACAGAGAGACGACATGCAAGGGTGGAAGTTCAAAAATATCAAAAGCAGCAGCCAACAGGAAGGAAGGAGTTTGGCAGCAAAGAAATAGATGATCAACATCTTCACGATGTTGATGACAGAGTACACATCGAGAGCATAGGGAAATTCCAATACGTTGTAGATTTCCATCAACAGGAAGTTTATTAAGAGAGAGTCGCCAAATGAGAGTAAACCTAGAGGGAAGAATCCACTTTTTATTAAAATCACCAATCCGGTTTCTATCCCCTTGAATCAGATGTTTATAAAAGCCCTTTGAATCAAGCAGACAATTGGGGGTAGGTTCCCAAATCAGCATATCTTCCTGCATAATGAAAACATGGTCAGAGACAATGGATGAAATATCATCAGGCAGAGCATCCAGGTTCCCAATTTGATCTTTGATAGAAATACAATTATCAATATAGTGATCAGAAGAATCTAGTTGGTCAATTAGAGGTGTTCCAGTCCCGTTGTCATGCCAGAATCGAAGAGAGGAATCCCTGTTGACCAACCAGGGAGAATGCCTGTAAATTTTCTGAAAAACTGCTTTGATATCGGGCCAGATAGAAGATTGAATGTATCCCCATTTCCTGCAATCAATCTTGAAAGAAATCTAGACTTAAGGAAAACCAGGGAATCAGAATTCCGATTGACTAACTTCCAAACAAACTTGGCTTGAAGAGACTGATTAAAGAGCTCCAAGTTTTTGATACCAAGGCCACCAAGAGCATGAGGTTTGCAACACTACTTCCAAGGGGCTGTGATGGCCTTCTGATCCAACAGACTACCACTCCAAACAAAATTCCTCATCATCGAATTAGTGGTTTTAATCATAGAAGCAGGAACAGAATAAAGCATAAACAAGTACACCGGCTTTGAAACAACCACGTGTTTAACAAGGCAAATTCGGCCTGTCGTTGAAAGAGACTTGTCTTTCCAAGAGGCAAGTGTTCTTCTAATCTGACTCAAAGCAGTGGAAAAATGGCTGGTTTCTTGATCTGACACGCTTTCATAATGTCGGAGAGCTTTTTTGATGTTGACAATGTTTCTCCTATCCCCCTGTGTAAAAATGATAATGTCATCAACGAAGAAGAGATGTGAAGGAGCGGAAGTGACTTTAGCTGGTCTGATAGTTGATATATCCCCCTTGTCCACCATGTGAATAAGGAGCCTATTGAGGTAATCCTCTGCAATGGCAAAGATGATGCCCGATAGTGGGTCCCCTTGCCACACCCCCCTAGTGCATTTGAAATAACCCTCAGGTGATGTTGGCAGATTCAAACAGGGTCTTGATCCTTTGAATGAATTTCATATTGAAACCAAAATTATGGAGGACATTACCTATGAATCCTCAATCCACAATGTCAAAGGCTTTCTTGAAGCTTTAGAGCAATGTTGCCCCTCCTGGCGGGCTTGCGAAGAAGGTTAACACATTCTGAGGCATTGGCAAACAATCCTGGAAATTCCTACATTTCACAAATCCAAATTGATTCCATGAGATGATTTTGTCTGAGATGCATGTAAGCATATTGGCAAGAATCTTTGTAATGACTATGAATTGTATTGACAAGAGCAACAGGTCTGAACTGGGTGATGTCTTAGCATTCTCTACTTTAGGAATAAGGGTAATAAATTGAGCATTGATACCTGCATTAAGAGTTCCACCTCTAAAAAAATGACTGACAAGCCCATCAACATAGCCTTGGATAACATCCCAATAGCATTGGAAAAAATAATTCGTGAACCCATCCGACCCAGGTGAGCTCTCCTTGTTTAGACCAAACACTGCCTCTTTAATTTCAGAATCCAAGAGAATGGAGGTGAGGAAAGAGTTGTCACCCTCTATGACCGTGATTGAATATGGGGATGTGAAGACTATAAAACACTAATAGAATCGTTGCACCACTCATAATTTCTAGTATAATGGTATATTAGTTTTTATATATGTTTGTGTATATATATATATGTATGTATATTAATTTACATGTTTGTATATTAATATATATATTAATGATTATTTATTTAGTTATTATTTTTTTAGCAACAAACCTCAATGGGGTAAGCCTTGGTCATTCTAGATGAAATTAAAAGAATGGGAATAACTAATTCTATATAATTTCCATTGGATAGATGTTAACTCCAAGTCTTGATTGTTCTTGATAAGCTCCTCAAAATGAAAAGTCATCTATTCCCATGCTCGTACATGATGTTCTTCCAAGTTTGTCTTCCCTTCGTTGAAGCCACATGTCAAGATTCGATTCTGTTTATCAATCTAGGAAAGTGGTTCTTCATTCAGATTGACTGGAAGAGGTATTTCAAACATTTGATGAGCGTCCTCCTTGGGGATGTTGATCATGAAAGAGTCTTCCAAAATATCTTCATTAGAATGGAGGTGGAGCTCCTGAACCACTTTTCCGACAAAAAACTCCTCTTCAACACCCCACGCTAAAATAACAATAGGGGTCGGCTTAGGCACTAGGGTTCTTTCCCCAACAGCCAGAGACCCCCCAAAAAAATTTGGTTTTGGGGTCCCATCACTTTGGTCCTCCACAGCCCTTGTCATTGGAGGTTGGAGCTTGCATACTACCAATCTTCTGCATCACATTTCCAACCTGTGCTAGATCGGCCTCACTGTTATCGTGATCATCTACCACTGAGAAAACCTGTTTTGACTTGCCTGTCTTCACCTTCATATTTGGACCTTGCTCAATGGAAGAGAATCCATGGATCAACTCTTTGAACCTCAGAGGTCGATCTTGTCTCCATCGGTTTTGGAAGGTAGGAGTATTCCTTTCATCCTTTACCCTTCGTATTCTTGACTATGATGCAACATCCCAAATCCCAGGAGCCCTTCCTCCCTTTTTGCATCCTCGAGCTGCAAAGCCCTCTGTCGTGGTCTCCCTCCTCACTATCACCAGAAGCATGACTGAGGACCTCCTCGCTTGAATTCGTCAGAGACATATCTCAGCTCTCCTTGCATACCTCTGCCAGTTCAAGATCACATTGCTCCAGGGCCAGTTCTTCAGTAACCATGAATTCAAACGGGTTACTAGGATGCGACATTGGCATCGTCCTTCTAGGGCTGGGCCCCTTCCTTGCTTTCACCCAGGCCTCTGAATCCAGCAATGAGCACTCCCGGACCTCATAGCTTGTTGGAACTTCCTTGGTTGGCACCTGCAACAGCGTTCCTTACTTATGATCACAACCTGAGTGCACAGCCCTTGCATAAGATGTTGAGCGTGAAGAATTAAGATTAGATTACAGAACTACGCCACCTCCCTTTCTACCCACTATCGCCAAAGGAACAGACTTGGGGGCAGCCAGATCTTTCCTCATTCGGTTAAAAATGTCAGAAACATTCGGATTAAAATCCAAGTGGCTCGCCTCCTCCTAGATAGGGTAGGCCAGAATTGACCCACCAGAGGCCTTCTCAACTCCATGTGATTGCTGTAACCTCAAAACAGAATCCCTGTTCTCCATTCAACAGCCTCTGTGGAACGTTGATGTACAATGACCCAGGTGCTTGCACGACATACAATAGTCCATCCGTGACTCAAAAAGAATTGACTATTTTGCAAATGAACTCCTCCCCAACAGCGATCCATATCCATTACACTAGCAGATTGGAGACCTCTACTTAAATACAAATGGGGGGTAATGGGTGGAACACCAAGCTTTTTTTACTCTTCGAACACAAATAACGACCAACCAGGTTTCCCATCAAGCAAATGATTGATGGATTCTGGAAAGGAGGCGGAAGTTCGGGAAAAATTACCCACACCACTGTAGTGGGAATGTCCCGCTTCATATGAAATTCATAGGACCACCGAAATAGATAAAAATTATCACCATTGCAATTGTGCGGAGCTCTGGACCAGGTAATAATCAAGTCATCCATCAAAGAAAAACATATCATAATATGCCGTTCATCTGGAATACCAATGATATCACGTCCCTGCAAACCCCGGGATCCAAAAACAAACCTGTCAAATGTATCAACCGAAGGCCGGTGAGACCTGAATCGAGCGACCAAAGTCAGATCCAAGAAGTACGAGGCTTCGGTGAATTCAGAGGTTGAAAGCGAGATTTTTGGTGCTCCATTATAGAGACCTGGGAGCTTCGGACAAACTGATATAGGTGGAAATGAAGGTAGGAAATCAGGTTTTGAGAAAGGGCTGAAGGGTCACATCCGATGCTCACCCCTCCTCCAAAGAGGAGGAGGGGGGCAGGGCTTCCACCATCGATTTAGGGCATCACCGCGAGGGATGGGGTTCAGAGAAAATAACTCATTCGGGGGGTTCAGAGAAAATAACTCATTCGGGGATTTAGTCCTTTATTTATTATTAATTAATTATAATGATGTTTTTAAATAACATCATTATATAAATAACATTTTTTTATTTCTTTACAAAACAATTATCATATGATTATATTTATATTATATGTTAATATATTTGTGTGTGTATATAAATACATATAAGTTTATATATTTATCTATAACTTTAATTATTAATTTACATATATAGAATAATATATATATACATATATTGTAATATTATATATATATATATAGTAATATTATTATATATATATTCACATCATTGATCATTTAGTATTAATGATCATTTATTTAGTTATTATTGATTAATTGAAGGTATCTTTTGACATCATGTCTATTTACATGTATGTATCTATGTATATAGGTTTGTTTATATATATATATATTATATATATATATATTATTTCTATGCGAATAATAGTTAATTTTTTTTGTTATGTAAAACTATTACAAGTATGTCAAAATATAATAACTTTTAATTTCTTATTTAATATTTTCACATTTAGAAGAGTGTTAAAATAAAGAATAGTTGCATTTAAAAAAAACATGGCTAATTGAAATTTATGTATGTTTGTTTCTAAAGAAGACCATTTGTGCTCGATGATTGATTGCAAGAGGTTGAATGGTGTGCAATCACTGACGTCGGGTATAAAATCTTTGAACTATCTCCAATAGGCTATGTTCGTGCAGCCATAAACACCCAATGAGTCTCATATCCACGAAGACTCATGGACCCACTTTCCAAAGGTAGACGTTCATTGGGAAACTTGGTCAGCAACACTTAAGAACTCACATTGTTCGAGAGGATGAGAATTCTGGCCCATCACACCCTTTTGGGGTTAAATATTACCTATTTTGGGACTCTCTTATAGATTTTAGATATATTTACGAATCCTTTTTTCATTCCCAAGAATGCATATGCATATCACCCTAAGGTAACGATCCATTATGACTACGCATGGGTTCAGAATCATCTATATGTATCCGAGGTTCTCTATTAATTGAGGGATTTGTATGTATATGAGGTTCTCCTTCAATGATACACTTTTTATTGACAGATCAGGGATTCCTTAGTTGTTCATTAGGATGATGTTGGTTTTAAGCCACCTGATGAGGTGCTCTGGAGTTTTTTGACACCTAGGTAGAAAAAAGTTGTTTTGATGTTGGGATCGAACTCATAAGACGGGCTTCGTACATATCCTCATGAGAGGAATCAGAACTCATGTAGTTCGTTGCCACTTATCAGGGCACATCAGCTTTTAAGGTCTTATGATGAGGACCCAACCATCCAGTTTAACGTCATGCAGAAAGTGTTAGGTTTCCGGGACCCGTAGCAGAAGCCGGTGGGCCGGGGATTTTAAAATTTTCATCGGAGGGATGACGGAACTTGTCGTCGCCAACGAACCGAGCCCCGGAGAGGTCCGAGGATCTCGCGTAAATTATTAAGAGCACAAAATTAAAATGAAAACGTACCCATATCAAATCTGAAGTCGTGGTCGACTGCAACTTGTCGATGACAATCGTCGCTTGAAGGATCCAAAGCAGGATCCCTCTAGATCGTCCACACGCGCTCCAAAAATCTGCTGGAACGTCGATTGTCAAACTCTGGGTGCTAGCGCGGCGATCCGACGATACTTTCGACGTCCCGACGATCACCGCATCGAGAAGCCTTCGATGCATGAGAGAGAACTTGATCTGAACTCTTGGATCATCAGTTTCTCTCTCTAGGAAGCAGGAGGAGAGAGAGACTCTCAATTTTCATTCAATAAATGAATAAATAGTGAATTGCACACACAAGAGAGAGAGAGCCTCCTCTCTTATTTATAGAGACGTTGATAAATACCCAGTAGGGTTCCCTGACCCCCGTTTATTTCAACGTTCACTAAATAAATAATTTTGAGGAACTTAACTGCGCCAATATTATTTATTATTTTTATCACATACTTGTAATATATATATGAAATATATTACGTGATAAAATCCGAGCCATTTAACTCGACTCGCTGTCCCACTTAATATTAGACGAACCTTGAATATTAAAATAATATTCGTTCGATTAATATTTTCTCATATTTACTGAACTCGTAAATACATTAAATAAATTCAATCACAAATATTCGTAACTTGAATATTAATGAATTTATTTAATTTATCGGTGATCGATAACATGGACAATGCTCAGACCCCGTGGCGGGGCCCACTATGTCCATATACTCATTCAACTGAATAGGGCGGATTCTTGAATACGCTATTGTGTGTGACCCTCTAGGCCCTCATCTCGATAGCAGTGAATAAAATCCACAGACCAAGAGCGGAGTCTAGCAACTCATCATGACCCCTAAAGAGATAAGGATAGTCATAACAATAACTACCATCCTACGAACACTGACTGCGTACTATAATCTCTTTTTCATTAAATATCTCATAAAGCATGACACACTCTTGTGTCATTGTCCTTATCTTGCTTTATTATTTGTTAATATATCTGGATGGATTTGCCTTTCTACTGCTTTGGCCAAAGACTTATGAAGGCGGTACCATCCTGATCAACCAGGCCTGAGATATACAACTTCCTAAACTTGGAAGCGACAAATCCTTTCTTGACCATTCAGCCAACGTCATACCGCCAACGACGCACCCAACACAAACTATCTCTCCACAACATCATTGCCATGGTTTTCGTCTTGCATCAAAGTACGTAATCAAATGATATTCATTGGTAATGGTCTCAAGTCAGGAGACCAATACACATGTCCATAGATAGAAACAACCAATGACACCCAAAACACGTGGTGTTTCTATTGGCAGGTCTGTCCTCATGATCTCACTACTAGATATCACCAAGTACGAACTTCATGAGAAGAAGTCTCAATGCTTATGAGCCCCCAACACCTGATAGTCAGACATCTACTGTGTCCAGTCAGTAAGATGTATCTAGACTATAGAACATATATTTAAGATCAATGTCATTGTATATTGAGGTTCTCATTATAGCCTGAGATCTTCTATAACCTCTTGACACAACAATTAACCTTTGGACATTACCATTATTATAGTGGACGCAGAAAAGTCTGCAATATAATGGTAAGAATTCATCATGCATATCTAACTGTACACATGATATGATAATCAAAAGTACTACATAGTTGGGTATAGGTCACCCACTATTTCAACACTCCCACTTGCACTAGAGCCAACTTTCTAACTAAACTTGTTAGCTACTCACATGATTAATACCATGCTTCTACTGAGTAGTGGCTTTAACTGCTGGGCCTGCCATGTTTTCACCGGGTGGCATATCTGCTATATGCGACCTCATCGGCTTGAGTAAAACTTCTCAAGATAAGGTATCCCCAAGTATATTACTTTTGTCCATTGTCATAACTTGACAACTTGGCTAGTAAGAATTTCATAATTCTCATTATGATAATACTTTTCTCACTAGGTGCGAATCCAAGAACTGGAACAAATCGTTGCAATTTATAACTGCTTCTTAGCTGCCTTAGAAGCTGCAACGTACTCGGTATTTGTAGGTATGGCTACCACTAGCTTTTATGAGCTTGACTCACTCATCTTCTTTGCCTAACTGCGATACTAGATCAAATTGATCTAAGGATTACTAATTTGTGTCCCACCATAACTAGTATACCTTCTTCTCCATATTCCAGGTACATATCATTTATACTTGCCAAAGTACAAGATGATAGTTCTGACTACATCACTTGCAGTGCTCCTGGAAATAATTGATATCTGCCTACAATAAAGTATATCCTGGCAATATCGATTATTGTACATAATATTGCATGTGTGATTGATCCATCGCTGAAGCGTATGGTATCAATTCTCAACATTAATCTCTACCCTTGCTCCGAACATGTAAATCAGGAGAGATTAAGCCACGTGACATTGGCAACAATTCTGAACTTGAATTGTTACAACTTGCATTTTTCAATACAATGTCACTATATGTACGAGATTGACTAGGACCAAGAAACCTTTGGATCTACCTCAGTGGATCCTGTTCCCTAGAACTTAGGTTGCTACTTGAAGTCAATCATTAGAGAATTGCTTTTAACCTGATCTTATCCAAATGTAAGATCAAAATCTGTTTTCCATATGTTACCGAACATATTTCATTTGGAAAACATTGGCACTCCCACTAACCTTTGGTAGACACAAGGTAAAGATTCATTTATAATGAACGCTCTAAGATCTTGTTGCTTACTTTAATCTAGAATTGGATTTCAGTAACTTTCAACCTTTATTGGCATCATTTGATTTCATCATCTCTTTCTGGTTGCGTCGTATAGACACCTTCCACGAAAGATGATATTGACATCCAATGACCAATAAAATGATCATAGAAGTTCAGCTATGACAAGTAAAATTCTAATAGATTTAGGCGTACCGACTTGGTATAACCAATCGAGCCTTATTGGTACCATACTTGTACCATCCATGTATCATTTCATTTGAATACCCACATCAGTATCTAATTTATAAGCCCCTTTGAAATTTTATACATGGAATCCATTATTGAATTTTAGTTAATCTTGTCAATCTTAGCTTATTTCCATATACTTTTTACTTGTAGGATTTATTATTCTTAATGAATAATTTATCAGTAGCCACAGTGAATATAAAACCATCACCATGGTTTTATTCTTTCTATGTAGTATGTGTCTCTGGAACATGCCTATTCCACATGTACTTGTGGAACTTGTTCCCTATGCCAACCATTTGTGCATCTCGAGCATTGACTAAGTCCAAGTCAATTCAGCTCCCACTATATCTAATGGATATGTGCACCCTTGTATAGAAATGTAGTCTAATACTTGACTACATCTTTTCTATCTTAGGGATTTAGGTAATATCTTAAGCAACTGTTAGGATAATTACCACAAATGAACAACGTGTTTAACTTGATGCATGTTTGTTTAAATCTTAACAAACGCTTTGCATCTAAACACGTCCTATGACATAATGGATTTTCCATCATACTATGACTCATATGATATCCATTTGTCATTTTAGTTGGCATATTGGTTATGGGTTTAAGCCGTTGTTTACAAAGTACATCATGAAATATAATGGAAGTTTTTGCAGGTTGTAACATTGATACAACTTAAATCATAACTTTGATGTATAAAATGTGTGTTTAGGAATTGCTCCACGCTACATTTTTTTGATCAATGTAAATATGTAAGACTCATCATCGATCCTCTTTATGAACATCAGTATGGTGATGTAGATAAGGTAACATGCGTTTAGGAATTACTTCATGTTACATTATCATGATCGATGATTGTTTGGTCAAGATATTATTCGGCATGCAGATCCGAAGCAACTAATATCTTCTTACAAAACTTATACTTCACTGGTACATTCCTTAATGACTTAAAGGAAACTTATGAAGTATCTTTACCTCTTGCTTTCTTTGGAATAGTTCACACTGTCTTGTTGAACTAACCTCAGAAAGCTTTGTGGCATACCTTTATTTCTAAAGGTTTATTTGTCTAAACTAAGGATGACAATAATACCAAAGGTGTTTAGCTATGCCGAGCCTAAATACCATACTGGGTATATAGTTGATGTCCACTTTTAGTTTTACTTGACAAAGAATCACATTGCCACAACTGGGTAGGTCTTACATTTTATATTCATCATGTATTGCCATTGATTCAAGTAGCAGAGAACTATTTTTCAAGTATGTTACCACAAACAACATTCATTCCAAAACATGGAATAATGTATCATCATGTTCAAATGGGCACATGAGATAAATTTTTTTGGTTATACTCCACAACTTGTTCAGTTTGAGTCAATCACTTGACAATTAGAAGTTATGTGTTTCTCACCATTGACTTAGGAATCACCCTTTCTCAGCTGCTTGGAGAAGAAACTTTACTTCTTATAATGTGTCTCTACTTACCTGGTTATTGTATTTCAATACATATATGTGAAAAGCATATTGTATTTTAATACCCAATAAGTATGTGAGATAACAATACTTTTATTTGATGAATATTAAATGAACGAGAAGCGGGTACTTGATTCTTGTATTTTAGTTTTAAAACTTCCATGAATTTATATGCGATGTAAATAACCTCATGTTAAATAACCAACCACTTTTCATTTAAGGACATGATGAAGGTGCCTTTGGTGTAACTTTCCATAAGCATTTTCTCCTTGTCATTCAATGTATTCGCCATAAGAATAAAAGATGGCATTATCTCCAATACTCTTATTACTTGGCGAATGTTACCTTAAAGTCAATGAAGCGCTTACTCTATACCATTTGTTTGTACCTTTAAACGAAACTAGAGTAATTGGGTGTAAAAGGTATAAGAATGGGATGACATGAAAGATTGTGAATTTTCTTTCACTTTAAACAAACTGAGTGCAACCATCACATTCAAATCTTGCCTCACATTCTCCTTGAAAGGATCTTGTAGATGAGACTACATGTAACATCATCCATGTCTTGATGTAGCGACCACAACTAACATCAGACTTTGATGATAGCATTATGACAGATCCATCATATGCTTGACTCATGAGTCTCCTGAAAGCAGTTTTACACCCTCTCTTCTTGAGGTGGCTTAACAGGTTGGGACACAAGAAGCTTGAATTTCCATTATGGTAGTAATGTGCTCAAGCGCCTATACTACACTTGGAATTTCGTGCTTGTTTGGATATTAACTTTGCCTAATATTTATCACAGTTTTATTGTGGTATTGCTTGCCATTATCTTCAAATATACTTTAGTAGATTGTACTTTTATGTGATTACCTAATGTGACATTACTGATTATTTAATCATTAAATGTCTCCCACTAATTTTTCAAATTCTAGGAACCCTATGTACTAGAATCAGAATACTCTTGTGTATTATAGTGGCAAGGATCCTTGAACCTCCCTCATACTCTACAAGCTATGGCTACGCCACTATTCGGAGGGTCCAAGGTAGGATTTTGTCTAGCCAACCGCATTAACTCGTGGTTCCTTGATCTGTTGAGTGAAGTCCCAGCTTCATAAATCATTTACTGATTTACTCAATGCTTGCCTCTAAAATTACAACAAGCTAGCTAAGGTTATTCCATTGCTGCAATTTTAGTTAAGTCGACCCACCACACGAATAAGAACTCCCCGGTAGTAAGAGGTACCCTCAGCTAAGGCATGACCGACACCTCGAACACCTGGTTTTGTTCAAACTTGAATGATGGAAGGCTATTTGTGACTTAATATTTTCTTTGAGGGTTTTATTAGTTTTCTCTCTCGACGAATGCGATCAATTTCTATTAAACTTGTTCATCTATATTGTCGCGCTCACAACTGAACTTTAATAGAAAAACACACACCGCTTCTTTATACATTTTATTATATATTATTTTATGTATTTTTCCTGCTGTTCTAAAATTCATAAAATATTAAATAAATGCATAAAGGTAAACTACTACCCGATTGGTCTTGAGCATATAAACGACTTAAGGGAATTGTACCTAAGTCAAAGCTTGACTCAAAATGTAGCTTGACCCTTGTCTTGTATGTTTGCTTCACTTCTAGAACATCGCCACGTGTTGGCGGGATCGACGTCACGTCTTGGAGTACCGCCTCGTCTTGGTGGAATCCATGTGTCGTCTTGCACCATCGTGCACCACCTCTTCTTGGCGGGGTCCACGTCACTTGTCGTCTTCATCCGAAGTACAAAGATACTCGCGCGCAGGCGAGGGGGACTCGAGTATAAATGTACATCATATGAATTGGACACACATGTCCTTATACATTTTAACCAAAAATGAAAGATGATACGCAGACTGTCTTTCACACGCAGTTAAAATAATTAAATAAATAAAAATTAAATGCAGACATACACGGGTCGATGCTCAAGACCTGCAGACGGGTAAAATAAGCACGATAAAAATTAAAATGCAATAATTAAGTACGAGAGTTTATTTAATTAAATTAAATGAATTAATAAATTCAAATATTTACTTAATTATCAGTCATCTAATTAATTTAATTTTAATGCGAAAATTAAATTAATTGAACTTAATTCAATTTAATAACTAAATTGAATTAATTCTATCCAGCTATTAAAATTATTAACCAAAATTAATTTTAATTAATTTAATTTAGAAACTAAAATTAAATTAATTAATTAAATTAATCTTGATTAATTTTAAATTGGTCGGTCTCTGAAAACACCGCTGCATGGTCTGTGCGGGTCAGGCCAAACCCGCGCAGGGCCATGCCATGGCCAAACTGGGCCGGACCGATCCGCCCAAACCTGTTCCAGGTTGGGCAGGTCTGCTCGGACCATTTCGGGGCCAATTTGGTCTACTGAAATACTTGCAGAAAAAATAATACCTCTCGAGTGTTGACCAAAGGCGCGAAAAAGTTGCGGACAACGCCGCAAGTACGGGAAGGCAGGCGGTGGCCTCGCCTGGTGCTGGTCGGCCCGTGTTGGTCGCGAGCTGACCGACGCGGAGGCTCGCGGGGTGAGGGAGCCGAACCAGGGGGTGGCCCGCTGCTGCGGACTATGCGACAGGGTGAAGCGGGCTAGTCTGCTGGTTTGAAACACTGAGGAAGGTCGGCCATGTGCGAGGCAAGACCTGGGCGGCACGCGGGATCTGCAGGAGACCGGCCAGGGGTTCGCTCAGAGAGGGGCAGGCCAGCGGCTGGAGGTAACAAGGGAGGCGGCCACGACTGGCAGGTGCGGCGCCCTGCTGCTGTGCGTTGCCTGGGTTGTGCGTTGCGCCGAAGAAGGAGCAGGTATGGGCATAGGCTCGACTGGGGTGCGCCGTGTGGGTCTGCCGGAGGAACAGGTAGCGGGGTGCGGGCGCTACTGCAGTAGGCCTGCTGTGCGCCGCCTGCATGTGACGCTACAGTGCGCCGCCTGCATGCGTCGTTGCAGTGCGCCGTGCGGGAGACATGGGTCCGCCAGACCTCTGGATTTTTTTTTATGCTTTGCTTGACCCGCACAGCTGTCCTCGTCCGCGGAAAGAGGGATAGGCGGCACTGCATGCGCCGCGCGGGGAGGAGGGGTCTGCTCAGATTCCTATAATTCCGCTTCTTTTTTTTGCTTGACCCACGGCTCCCCACTTCCCCACTTTTTTTTTTTAAAAAAAAATTAAGACTTCTTTTGAAGTCTTTGTTTTCCCCTTTTTATTTTTTTTTGAAGTCTTCTTCCACACCTTTAAGTCAAGTCACCACAAAAAATCTAAAGGCTAAATAATAGCCTTTCAATTTAATAATAATAAATTTATTATAATAAAATAATAATTTATTATTATTATATTATTATTATAATAATATTAAATATTATTATAATAATAAAATTAATATGCAAATTACTAAATTATAAAATTTATAATTTGCACAATTGAATTTATTTCAGATGAACCGATTGAAACTTAATCGGTTCACCAAGATGAAATAAAAATAGAACCCGAGATCAAACCGCACCTTCGATCCAATCCGAAAAATTAAACTGGCCATAACTTGTCCATTTGAGATCGGATCGACATGCGGTTTGAACTGATGAGACTGTTTTTGAACCCTCTACTTAATTTTATGCAAATTAATTTTATTTGGCCCAGAAAATTTACGCGATCCCTCTAATAGCACTGTTAGGTTTCTGGGGCCAGTAGCGGAAGCCGGTGGGCCGGGGATTTTAAAATTTTCATCGGCGGGATGACGGAACTTATCGTTGCCGACGAACCAATCCCCATAGAGGTCTGAGGATATCACGTAAATTATTAAAAGCACAAACTTAAAATGAAAACGTACCCGTATCAAATCTGAAGCTGCGGTCGACTGCAACTAGTCGATGACGATCATCGCTTGAAGGATCCAAAGCAGGATCAATCTAGATCGTCCACACGCACTCCAAAAATCTGCTAGAACGTCGATCTTCAAACTCCAAGTGCTAGCACGGTGATCTGACAATACTTTCAACATCCTGACGATCACCGCATCGAGAAGCCTTCGATGCATGAGAGAGAACTTGATCTAAACTCTTGGATCACCAGCTTCTCTCTCTAGGAAGCGGGAGGAGAGAGAGACTCTCAATTTTCATTCCATAAATGAATGAATAATGAATTACACACACAAGAGAGAGAGCCTCCTATCTTATTTATAGAGACGTTGATAAATACCCGGTAGGGTTCCCCGACCCCCATTTATTTCAACGTTCACTAAATAAATAATTTTGACGAACTTAAATGCGCCAATATTATTTATTATTTTTATCGTATACTTGTAATATATATATGAAATATATTACATGATAAAATCCGAGCCATTTAACTCGACTCACTGTCCCTCTTAATATTAGACGAACCTTGAATATTAAAATAATATTCGTTCAATTAATATTTTATCATATTTACTGAACTCATAAATATATTAAATAAATTCAATTCCAAATATTCGTAACTTGAATATTAATAAATTTATTTAATTTATCGACGATCGATAACATGGACAATGCTCAGACCCCGTGGTGGGGCCCACTATGTCCATATACCCATTCAACTAAATAGGGCGGATTCTTGAATACGCTATTGTGTGTGACCCTCTAGGCCCTCATCTAGATAGCAGTGAATAAAATCCACAGACCAAGAGCGGAGTCTAACAACTCATCATGGCCCCTAAAGAGATAAGGATAGTCATAGCAACGACTACCATCCTACAAACACTGACTGTGTACTATAATCTCTTTGTCATTAAATATCTCATAAAGCAGGACGCACTCTTGTGTCATCGTCCTTATCTTGATTTATTATTTTTTGATCTATCTGGATGAATTTTCCTTTCTATTGCTTTGGCCAAAGTCTTATGAAGTCGGCACCATCCTGATCAACCAAGCCTGAGATATACAACTTCCTAAACTTGGAAGCGACAAATCCTTTCTTGATTATTCAGCCAACGTCATACCACCAACGACGCACCCAACACAAACTACCTTGCTACGACATCATTGCCATGGTTTTCATATTGCATCAAAGTATGTAATCAAATGATATACATTGGTAATGGTCTCAAGTTAGGAAACCAATACACATGTCCATAGATAGGAACAAACATTGGCACCCAAAACATGTGGTGTTTCTATTGGTGGGTCTGTCCTCATGATCTCACTACTAGAGATCACCAAGTGCGAACTTCATGAGAAGAAGTCTCAATGCTTATGAGCCCCCAACACCTGAAAGTCCGACATCTACTGTGTCCATTCAGTAAGATGTATCTAGAATATATAACATATATTTAAGATCAAGGTCATTGTATCTCGAGGTTCTCATTATAGCCTGGGATCTGCTATAACCTCTTGACATGACAATTAACCTTTGAACATTACCATTATTATAGTGGATGCAGAAAATTCTGCACTATAATGGTAAGAAATCATCATGCATATCTAACTATACACATGATACGGTAATCAAAAGTACTACATAGTTGGGTCTAGGGAACCCACTATTTCAACAGAAAGAATGTCCAGGAGAAAGGTTCTTGGTCACATTTAGTGTGGGACTAACATTGAGGCAGACCGAGGGGCCCATAAGAGATTTGGTCTCCTGGGTGGATATGAATCTACAAGGGATGTGGCCCGAAGAATATTAGGGTGGATCTGGGTGTTGGGTTCGGACCTCATGGAGGCTTCCTATGTATCCCAGTTAGTTGAGAATCAAATCCCACGTAGTTCGGTTGGTGTTGGGGCCTACGCATGGAAACTGCCTATTTAAGGGGGTATGATTGGGGCTTACGCATGGAAGCAGCCCACTTGGAGGGACATGATTTTGTCTTACACATCAAAGCAGACCATTTGGATTGAATTTGGGGCTTACATCTATGCATAAGGCCTATGGATTTGGGTATGATTGGGACATATACCGAATGACATGTCCATTTGAGGTTTGGTACTGTGTAGATGTCATGATCGCCACAAATATCTAAGACCACATGAGTCATGCTCAGTGCGAGAAACAAGAGGAAGTAGTACATTTTAAGATCATATGATTCCATTCTATCCACATGGATGAGGTTCTGAAGCCCAAAAGGAGAGTTATAGGGTGTTGAGTGTGCATATTTCTTCTTTTATTTTGGTAACCAGTATAGTCACATCTGGTGATCTATCCAGCTATGAACCATGCTGAGGTGAAGAGAAGAAAAAGTGTCACATCCCATAATAATGTATAGGGGCCTAGTACATGAATGGATTCCATAAAATTGGTTCCAGGTGGAGGATCTAATTCCATGCCAAATGGAAATCCAAGCGTGATCCTTTCCCTCACCACCCGAAATGAGGAGGTTAACATGAGAACCCCAAGGTTGGAACCCTCGTTACCATGTGGATTTGATCCTAAATACATTTTAGGGGTCGGCCTTATTGCGGAGGTTATACACGTGACTCCACTTACAATGGGAATGTATAACTAAGGGACATGGTGATGTGCCTGATGGTTTGATCATACATGTTGGGTTGTTTTGGAAGGGGCATCGGCCTAATACAAATAGATGGGTCCGCGGAGGGGTCGATATGGGGCCGAATGATATGATGGAAGGGAGGCATGGGAGGTGGAGAGTAGAATGCCCAAGGATGACCCACATAGTGTGTTTCTCCATGTAGTGTGTTGCTGTATGGGTGAGGGTACCGTCTATTTAGAGTTGTGCTACGTGGACATGGGTTCTCCTCATGTAGCACGTTTCTATGTGGGGCCAAGTTCCGTACACATAGTATGTTACTACGTGAGGTTGAGTTCCTCCTATGTGGTATTTTTCTACATGGGTTTGGGTTCTATCAACATAGCATTTTTCTATATGAGATGCGAGTTCAAAAGGGGCCATCCATTTATGGCTAGCGGAATGATGTCTGCAAAGCGGTTTTGAGTTCATGGATGACTGGATGATTTATTACTTCCTCCATAATACTATGTGGTGTCTTTTTACCTATTTGTAATCGATGAATCTCTCTCAATTAATCTCATAGGATCTTATTTCTTCAAAATCCTCATCGCTTGTCTCCTTCATCTCTCTTTGGTTTGGTCCTCTTTCAGCCCCCCTCGGGGTATTTTTATAGAAGAACAGAGGAACCGGATACCAGCATGGCTGGTCGTCTATGTTGGGATGAAGACCATATTTTGTGGGAGACTAATGAGTATGCCTTGGCCTGAGAATGAAATAGTTTGAGTGGGGAGGTCATTCATTGAGGGGCCTTCATTTCATGGGATAAAATCACTGCCCGAACTCGTAAATGAATTTGCTTCATTTGCGAGCGCTAAAGGTAACGCTCAGTCCTGTAAACTATTTAGCTTGTGGGGTTGGTTGTCTGTGGGGGATAAAATCATTGTATGGACCCAAAAATGAATGTGGTTTTTTTCACTAGTTCTGGAAGAGCCTCCCCCTTGAAATGTTTTTTTTTCAGGGTGCTTCATGAATAAAGCGGAATTCCAATTAGAGTGGTGATCTTTGAAGCAATTTGTACTTCATGGAATCAGTTGGTCTTTCATGTCTTCACATCCTTGAACCCATTTCTTCAATTTTCTTTTGGGTTTTATTTCTTCCCTTCATTTATTTGTATGCAATTCAATTCTTATTGAATGCGGAATATTAAGGACCAAACAAATTACCCCCATCAGAATGGGTTCCAATCAGGATGAAGAGGTGGCTATTCTGATTTATAAAGAGGTCATGTTTTAAATTGTTTTGTGGTACAAAAGTAGACCTACTATAGGGGACCATGCCTATAAACTAGGGGCCCAAATAATTTTCCATATACTAGATTTATCAGAGAAGAAATCACTCTGCAAATCCTCTCAATTTCCTACTATTTTGGTGTGGTGCCTTCTTTGCGGATGACCTTTCTATGAAATGATCTTCATCAACCAAGAAATGAAAGTCTAAATTGATAACAATAATCCTTGATCTTCCACAAAATGACCAGATTATTCATACATGGATCATTCCATGGACCATCACCTCAATGGCCAACACCTCACGGGCTATCACCTTCACAAACTGATACTTTGAGGGTGAATGCTTTGCACAGTGATGGTTTGCAGGATTATGATTTTGTGAATTGATTATTCAAGGGAGAATGATTTGAGATGTGATGTTTCATAATCCTATGGCTTCGAAAACTGATGGTTCATGGGATTTCATACTTTTCCATTTTCATAAAACCTTACCTCTAAATTTTGTGGAAGACAATAGGACAAACCCTTGACATGATTCCTCTACTACTGATTCTTCTACTCTCTCTACTTCTGATGAAATAAAGAATGATATGATCAATTATATTGACAAAAATGCCAAAATAATCATCAACCCACTTCATCATCTCTTAGAGAGACATCTTAGTGTCAGTCAAAGGGGGTATTTGGTCTTAGGTAAGACTCCCCTTTATGGATTCGTGCTATAATACGATATTGTGATTCTATCACCTCACACAAAAAATCAACCTATGACTATGAAAAATAAAAATAAAAATATTCCTCAATCCAATATTTTATAAAAGGTGGCATTCATTTGGGTAGCGCATGCTATCAGGTATCTTCTAAGCTACTCTCCTCAGTCTCTGGAGAAAATCATGTGGGAACCAGATGAAAAAAATCAACTGCTACCACAATATCACATGGAAGAACACTATAAATGAGAAACTAGGGTGGTCATCAAAATTATACCTTCTCCCTTGGGGCTCATTCATCCTAGACTGAGGGTAGCCTTTTTGGGTGTGCTAAACATGCAAGGAATTGGATACTGATATGAATGAGGTGGGTATTTATGAGGCGGTTTGGGCATCATAGACCTACTGCCACCAAAACCAAAAACTTATCCCTCAACTATTTAGCAGGTGAACCCCAAACATCAACACCTTCCACATAGTGAATGGGATGGTCAATATCAATATTCTGGGATTTCAGTTGATATTGGTGGTTCCCATAAAATGTGACATGTATGATGATTTTATTCCACCCCCTTAGGCTTAGGACGACATGGAGACGACATCCTCGCTTTCTAATATGCTTATTGATGAGGTGATGTATATTTTGAAGGTTGACCATCATCTGAAGTAAGACATACCATTTTTTGATTGGATTAATGCCTTTGCTATGTGATGTGGCCTAGATCCCCATGCATGGAGGCTAAGGACTTGTCCGACCATTGAAACCTGTAGGTGCATGGGCACCTACTGTACCATTCTTGATGAGGGTCAGTTCAATGAGTGGGGATGGAAGATCATTCCTAACAAAGACCAACTATTTTGACTAAAAGACATTATTGACATGTTTCTGAGTGGCTGGTTGCTATTGGTGTGTGATTCTGGTACTAGGGTCAGAGTCACCACTTTATCATGGATACTAAATTGGACCCCATCAGGTGTATTAATATCTCTATCCCAATGTTGGTGAATATTTATAATTTGTTAGGATATATCAGTGAGGGGATATTTCCATACCTACTGATGGGTCCCTTCCTAGTTATCTAGGATTGGGTAGTATCACATATTAGAGGTTATAGATCTATCAACATGTTATAGATCATGGATGCTACCATCCAACCATACCTCTAAAGAATAAGCGGGGAAATGGAATCAGACTGGATAGAGTAGGGAATGATGGATTGGATCAACTATCATGATCATTTTACCTATGATCCTTACATTCACCATTCTGGTATTTTGGTGAATGATGGATCTAGGGACTTTACCAATCAAGGATATATATTATCTTTAAGAGAAGGGATCATGGTTTCTAGGACCAGCAAAGAGATTATATGCGAGGGGTAAAAACCCTTTAGATTTTCATGTCAATTCAACTATATCTAGATGAGGTTTCATCCATCCCTCGACAGTGCACTCCAAGGGAAACACTTATTAATAGATCGAAAAATCTAGTTGTTGTTTACTTAAGAAGACACATGGTTTAGGATTGGGATTCCTCATTCTATGGGTTTCCAACCTGCACTTACCAAATATTATGCTTATGTATGGAATTTTTCATACCATGAAGAACAACTAGAAGAACCAAAATCTATTGTCGATTCCCAAAAAGTGTCTGATGCCAGAGGAGTAGAAAAGAAAGCAGTCAGAAATTATAGTCTAGGGAAGAAGCTAAGAAAATCTCTCATTCTCAAATCCCCAGGGATTATTTTGAGATACTGGGGTTCAACGTCACATGATATTGGTGCTGCTACTCAAGGTCAAGCATTTATTCCTCCTGATTCCACCTTTTAAATAACCCTTAGATAATGGGATTCTTGAAGGGGTTCTCATTTAGAATATGCTTTGTGGAACTTTTGGAAAGAGAAATAGGTTGAATTAACTAGGTATAGATACCTGTCATTTCCCACCACCACCTCTTATGATGACTACCCTGATATGGTGGTTGCTTATCTTTAAGAGAATGATGAATCAATCTATTACTAGCTAACCGACATATATATTATAATATATTGCTTTCCATGAAAATTCCTAAGGTTAATGAAGATGGAGAAGATGATATCCATGCCTCTAGGGGTACCAATGAAGTCAATATTTCTTCCACGATTGGAGTTTGAGAAATTTCTCATTCCCATTTGGGGTCTCATAAGCACCCAATCCCATAGGGTTCTAGGGTGGGTGAGGTTCCTAGAAAGAAATTGCGGTTATCAAAAATCACCTCACATCCTAGGGAGGATCCTCTAAATTTATACATTCCTATCACTGAAACATTCCAAGAGGCTTGTAAAGTATGGGATACACAAAGAGAAGTGGCATCCACTGAATACATTTGAGAAACACTCCTGGAAGGGACCCTTGAGCTTGCAAGCTTTGGATTGGTGATTACTCTTAGATGTATCTCTTCTCATGAAGATCCTTTCATAGTGGCTATATATCTGAAAGAAATAGACACCTTCCTTCACTCTTTCAAGAGCACACCTTAATGGCCTGACTAAGTAGAGAACATGGAGGTAATCCGGAAAGGTCTAGATAATATTGATGATGGGGAATTTTTTTCCATATCTTATTCCTCATACCATTATGATCTTAAAATCCTACTTCTAGTATTGTAAGATCCTAGGGAGATTTGAGAGAAGATCACTTCCCTGAAATACACCTCAAGGGGTACTTAATCTTGGGAGAATAGCCCTTATGACATGGGAATCACTTGAGAGGGCTCCCATGGTGAAATTAAACATATGGAGGAAGTTCTTTAAAATCTTTTAGGAGCATTTCCACTACCAAACCCATCTATTTTCCTTTCTTGGGGATCCTCTCTGTGTCATACCACAAGGAATCTGAAGGTATCATAGTTGATGATATACCTAAAGTCGGGGAGAACAAGTTACTATCACATTTCATTATTTAATTGTCATGTTACGTGTATCTGTTCATTGAATAATCACCATTCAAAGGAATTGGTTAAAGTCCAAAGAGTAATCAGGAAGCAATCACCCAAGGGTCTCCTTCCCCTAATTATTATAAGATAAATGTGATAACTCTAGAAATGGTAACTAAATAGGATATGGATCCCAAGACAATTGGGGTTGTTGGGGGATCTCGAGCCTTAGGGGTAATCTCCTCATGAACAAATGTCCTATATCCCAGTAGAGGGAGTTCCTTATAAGTCCTAAGATTTACTGGGAATATTGGTCCTACCCCCCCCCCAAATGTATGTGATGAATCTAGTACCAGTAGGATAACCATATGGGGAACCCAAAAAAATGAGGACACTAGGGAGATCCCAATCCCATGGGGTTCAACCCTTCTTTACCAAATGACTTACTCCCTAGTAGAATGGTTGTCTTAAGGGGAGAAATCCTTGTTGAGAATACTGATCCTGCATGTCTGTGGATCACAAAAATAAAAGGGGGAGCGATTCAAGCTTATAGAGAATCAGAATCAACAGTCATACCTAGTTATATAATGGTTATTACTATAAGTACTATATTTGTGAGTGACCTTCAAGAGATTGCAGATCTAGTAGAATATGAGTCTGAACCATATATATCTATTTAAGAACCTGATGTTAACATTCAGACTGAGGATGCAACATCCATTCCACTGGGGGATGATGAGATTATGGTTGTCAGGGATGTCGATGTCTCGAAAAGTGGAGTTGAGTTTTTTGTCCTTAAACCATTCTATTTTCATTTAAGGTTTAGGATTTAACTATTTCAATCTTATGATTCTAGAATTACAACCACAAGTTTCTATGTCTGTAGCCGATATTTCGATCTTTCCACCTAATGATACTGTAAGGGAGGCATCTACTGTTGTATCAATCCATGCTGACATTACCGAATCAAGTTTCTCTCTTATGGAACTTATTCCTGAATACATCCTTTCATCCGAGATTGGTTTTGAGGTAGACCAGTTGGCCCTAGATGACCTTCGAATTTCCCATCAGAAAATATGGAAGGATATCTGAATGATGATTTCTTATACCCCCTTGAAAACATGCCAACAAAATTTCCCAATTTAATATGCTTGTTTTAATTTATGGGGTATCATTCCATCTATGACATAGTAAAGCAGAAGATTTATACCTGGGAGAATAATGGAATGATCCATTTTTTCATTTAAAACATATATTACATGACTCATATTTCTATGGCCAAGAAAGTACTTCTTAATGAATCTGTTGAGCATGTTAGGTTGGCTGTGAGGGGACAGGGTGAACTTACAAAGAAGATGACATCAACAGAGAGGCTTCATCAAGAGTTCGTGTGTCTTAGTCAGGAACAAAGTGGATCAAGTAATATTTTTCCTACACTGAGGTAGAAGTTGATTAAGGGAAACTATTGGTGGTGGAGGAGGAAAAGGTAGGATTGGATGTGGATGAGAAGGCAGAGGAAATGCAGGATATTGTAGATGCTGAGACTGAAACCTTGTCTGAGCTCCACTGATCCATAGAGGATTTGGACTATACACTGATCTAACAACATGAATCCACTTAATAATCCCTCTAATCATAACATCATATTCATATAGAGAGGATCCAATCTATAGATACTCCTCGGTTCTCATTCAATTATGTGAAACATGTTTTTCCCTCTTGGGATTTTCCTTTATCTTATACTATAAAGTCCATTTAATTACCAATTGAAATGTGTTTTGAAAGATACTTTCTTAGTTGACTTTGAATAGATTCATCATTAGATATCAATTTCAATTACAATCTAGGATAATCAAATTTACATGATCATGTAATGATCTATTTTTTTCCTGAGCTAAGGGACTCAACAATAATAGTTTTGATAGTTTCTAGGGTTATATGAAAAACTATATAAGCATTGTGTCTTTTCTTCTATTTCCATATTTTTTCATAGGCCCACCTTTCTATGGGCCTAGTGGCCATAACTTGACTTTTTTTAGGCCTCCCTTTGCATGTTTTCGACCTAAAAGGTTTTGTGTTTATTTTTTGTTTTTGATTGCTTTATTGTTGTTCCTAATCATTGTGAAGAGTAGGTTTAGTGAGCTAATACTCAAATTGTTTGTTGGGTTCCTTTTGTAGGTTTTCCACCTAGTGAGTTTTATGTTCCTTTTCATGAGAAATTTAGAGTCCTGCAGACAAGAATAATGAAAATAACGTTTTAGGTTGAATATCTCTTCTCATGAATTATAGGGAGAGGTCCCCAATAGGGATTAATGATCAATAATGTGATAATATTTTTCAAAAATGAATGAAGGATTTTTATTGACCATGGTTTTGTGATTTATGAATATGATACATGATATGGGGTAAGTACATGAATGGTAACTATAAAAAAATTTCCTGTATGATGTTTTTATGGATTATGGAGTTAGGAAAATCCTTTAATGGGGATAAAATATTCATTGGTTGACAAGCCTTTTTTGGGAAACATATGCAGATACAACTAGGGAATATTGTGCATAGTCAAGCAGAGGTGTCCTCATGAAACTAAGCCTCAATTTTGGATGGCTAGGTAATTCATAAAAATTCATATTTTTAAAGACCTTTAAGGGTGGATTATCGAGGTAATGATTTCTAAAAAAGATAATGATGTCTATATAAACACTGGCGATGAATGAGGAACCACTGCTTCACGAATTTGGTTTGTGTAAGGGAGGGGTGGAGCATGATGAAATTTAATTCTATGAAACTAGGACAAAGACCATATAATTTAATTCCTTATGGTGTGTAAGTTCAAGGGATATGGTTCAATGTCACATATCTTTGACCTAGGGATATATGATTTTTTATTTTCATGGTAATTTGTTCAATAATGTTGTATCATCTTCAAGCATTAAGGTGGGAAGGTTGTAAGTTGTAATATGGGGGTTTCCTAATCCAATGAGTGATATGGTATGTAAAAATTATTATGGAATATGAAGATAGGAAAATCCTCTCCTAGGGATGAATTTTCTATTGGTTGAAATCATTTTTCTGTGAAACCTATGTAGAGATAATTGGGGAATATTGTGCATAGTCAAACAAAGGTATCCCCATAACACTCACCCTCTATTTCTGATGTTTGGGGAGGTTTATGGGGAATCATACATTTCTAGACACATTTCTTTTTGTGAAAGGAGAGTTCCTAAACATGAAAGGTTCATTTTGTGTTGAAACTTATTGGGAATGGGTAGAAACATTTCCCTTATGCGGGTTTGAGAAGGTTCCCCTTGTAGGCCCGACCCATGCATAAAGAAGGGGTATTTTTTGTTGTAGATGGACCTAGTATTGAAGACTTGGGCATCTCTATGTATCCTGTGAGGGAAGGAATCAATCCATACATAGTTTTTGGAAGGTTCCCCCACACATCTATCAAAATCTTTTATTGGAAAAAGGAATTTTACTTTAGATACGAGCTCATGAATGGGTTGAGTCTCATATTTGACTTCCTATGTAGATATTTCCCATGTATAGGAGATCAGGACATTTTTATATTTTAGTTATAATGTGATATAATATTTGAGTGTCACTACATATCCTATCAGAGTGAGAATCAGACCACACATAGTTCTCATTATTTTTCATTTTCAATGTCACAAATATCCTTTGCAAGTTTTAACCATACATAGGATGAGGGAGACATTTTTACCTCATGGTTGTACCTAGTATTTAGGATTCGATAATCACTACATATCTTGTCGAAATGAGAGTCAAGACAATCATAGATATCGGTAATCATGTAGTTTAGTGTTTTGCGACCAGTACACCGGTCGTGCAGTTTAACACCATGTGATTAGGATGTCATGAGGTATTTCAATTTTCATTCATATGGATATGAACATATGTAATGGAAATGATGAGTAATAGGGGTTCATCAGGTCGGGATTTCCTGACATTCCCCGGACATGAGAGGGTAAGGAAAGTGTAAACCATGATTTCAGGGGTTCTCAGATCACGATAAATGAGACGGGGCATAAATTCTATTGGGAAATACAGAGATAGGAAAAAAATCTTATGGGGATAAATTTTCCTTCGGTTGACATTCCTTTTTGAGTGAAACTTTTTCATATCCAACTGGGGCATATTGTTCACATTCAAACAAACATGTCTGTGGGACACTGACCATCCATTTTCAATGGAAAGTGTATGATTTTTAATATCTGAAATTTCCTAGGGAAAAGAGTATGTTGAATGGAAGGGGTGTGTCTATGTAGGCAATAAAAATTTAGACCATGATTGGTAATGGAGTTTAGATCTCTTCATAAATCCGACTCATAGGTAGGGGTGTCATTTCTATTTCCTTGATGGATCCCTGAATAAGGAACCTAATGTTGAGATCTCATGTATAGATATTTTTTTTGTGTACATGAGGTGGGGTAATTGTGTTTATTTTTCATTAACTCATGGCTAAGACTAGGACACAGGGCCCATGCATCACTATATATCTCATAGAATGAGAATCAAGCCAAAAGTAGTTCTTGAGGTACTATGGTGTGTAATATGGTGTGGCATAGAATTTATCCATGTATTTTAACAACATGTGGTAAGGATATTAGCCATATAGTTTATATTATTATGGTAAAGACACTGGTTAACTAATGCGAATAAAGATGGATATCATTAATCCGTGAAGTTTTATGTTATGAGGTAGGGACGTTTGACTTGCAGTTTAACATCATGCAGTTAAGACAATTGGTTTTCCTTTTATGGTCTTTCTAATATGACCATGGAAACCCTAATATGGATTTATATGCCCTGATAACATGGGGAATACCCTGCTGAAACTCCTAATACCACATGAGCTATGCTCGGTGTTATAAGAAAGACATGGAAAATGTTTATTCCACCACACATAGGTGATAAAATGAAGGATATGGTCAATTTTGAATCTGTGGTGGATAGATCAGGATATAAAATCCATGCATCGATGTGTATCATGTAAAAACATGAATCAAGCCACATGTAGTTCATAAAAAGGGATCCTTATCTAGATCCAGCTCATACATAGGGAGGAGGGAATGTTTATTTTTTATGTTATTCATTTTTTCTAGACATGAGATTAGAGATTTAGGCATCAATGCATATCCTATGATGGTAGGAATCAATCCACATGTAGTTCTGAATTAGAAATCTTTATATAGGTATGATCCACATGAAGAGGAAGGCATTTTTCACTTTGATTATTTGATTGTTGTGACTGGACCCAAGATTGGATATCCGGGTATCACTACTTGTCCTGTGTGGGAAGAAATCGGGCCTCACATAGTTTTAGGACCACATATAGTTTAACATCATGCAGTGAGGATGAGGTTCACCTGACGTGAAGGAGGGTAAATATTGTGGCTGAACCCAGAACCAAAGGTTCAGATGTCCCTATGTATCCTATATGGACTTGAATCAAACCACATATAGTTCTTGACCCATTTCCCTGAACAAAACAAACTCATGTATTGGGGGCATTTAACCTAAAATGGAACTATAAATAGGACCTACTTTGAAATCCCCTATTCTAGTTTAGTTTGTATGTAGGTGAGGGTAAATTTCTTGTATTTCATGGCTAATACTAGGACACGAGGTCAGAGTGTCACTACGTATCTTGTGATGAAAATAATCAAGAAACACATTGTTCTTGATGAAAATCTCTATTCATAGGTTTGACCCATACGTAGGGAGGGGACTTTTTTTAGTCCTTGGGTGGCTAGATCAGGATGTAAAATCTAGGCATCACTACATATTCTATGCAAGAAGGAATCAAGAAGCACATAGTTTTTGAATACAACACAGTAGATGCTAGATACCAGGGGAAATTTCCACTTAGGTTAGAATGTTATGGTGCTTCATAGCTTAAAATCATACATCGAGGATGTTAGAGTCATGAATTTTAATGTCTTGTGACATGGATGGTCAAACATTATTTTTAACATCAGTCAAATATGATTACTATGTTTTTTGTTTATGGAAAGGATGATTCCGTAGAACAACGAGAAACATAATCCTAAAGTGGGGATAGGCCTTGAGTCTATAGTATGGTAAGCCAATCATCTTATGAATGGTGGGAGATTTACGGTTGGGCCTAACATAATTGGTCAAGGCAACCCTAAATATCTTATGATGATAATAATCATGCTATACATAGTTCTAGATGGGAATTATTTATGAAGTTTTGAACCATATGCAGGGGGGTTTCCCATTTTTCATGGCTGGGCCCAGGACATAGGGTTCACACATAACTACTTATCCACTGATGATAGGAATCAAGTCATACATAGTTCTTGAGAAAGATACTCTTTATGTGGATTTAACACTCACACAAGAACATGTTCATTTCATATTTATCCTATATAGATCTAGATCATGCGTACTGAGTCATTTATTAAAATAATTATTCCCATGTATTTTAACATCATGTAGTGTGGACGTTGATGCCATGAAGTTTATTAACCTATGACATGGAAAAAATGTCATTATTTTTAAGGTTATGTGACAAAGACAGACTACATAGTTTAATGTCTTGCATTTGGGACCATATACCATGTAGTTTAATATCATTTGATCAGGATGATATCCCATATTTTACATTCATAGATTTTGGACCAAAGGGGTAAGCACTCCAAAAGGGATATGTATGACATGGTGGCATAACAAAATAGATGTGAAGAAGGACCAAAAAGGACCACATTCCACATAAATGTTCCTAATGAGTCTCATATAGAGTTTTAGGTTTCCATGATTGGACTTGGGTGTCTAGTTTATGTTCATGGATTTCGGACACACGGAAGGAGTCTTCCCAAAATAGGCATTTGTGGCATGTTAGAGTGACAAACCTATCATGAGTGAGGGCCTAAGAGGCTCAGTGCCACACAAAACATTGAATACAGTTTAAAGTTTTGATGATTGGACTTGGATATGAAGTTTAACATCATATGGTAAGGAAAATTGGTGTTATATAGTTTAAATTCATGAAACTAGGATGATTTATCATATAGTTTATCATCATGCAGTTAAGATGATTTATCGTGAATTTTATCATCCTATGATTAAGATGATGTACCATACAGTTTAAATTTATGAAATCAGGATTATGTACCATGAATTTTAACATCATGAGATCAAGAAAATTTATCATTCATTTTATTTTCATACAATCAGGACGATTTATCATGTGATTACAAAAAATAATTCTTCAGGAACCTTTCACTGTTGTGGGACATGGTAAGCTGTCAATCCATTGAAATAAGTGAATAAGCTCCATTGGAGTAGAGCTTATGTACATCGTATGATACCTATCATTTTGGTTCCAACTTCAGAGGTTTCTTTACAAGTATCATTAGTTTCCTGAGGACCAAAACCATCTCTCCTTTGAGGAATGATCAAAGATAAACCTTTTGTTAAAGGCTCACACAATTCAGTTTTAGTGGATTTCCAAATGATATAAGGAATGTAATCATTTCTTATAAGAACCCTGTTCTTAGTTTTGAGGTACGTGCTTCTTCTTTTTTCCTTTTACTTAAGTGTTTTTGAGAAAATATTAAAAATGGGGAAAAATCATGAATTTTGGAACTACACGCCATGTACTTTTTCCACATGCAGTTTACTTCTGGCCATGTGGGGATGAGTACACGGGGCGTGTAGCCATGCCAGTGACGAAGGGTGTAGGAACCGACTACACACCGTATAGTGGTACCTTACATTCCATGTAGTCAGTCGGCAGGCCTAAACAGTAAGGCGGTGGATCAGCCAATAGCTGGGCGACAGTACATGTCGTGTACTTTAGAGTACATGCCGTGTACTCATGTCGACAGTTGAACAGTGTGGCGGTGCCTCCAAATGAACAGTTAAATGAAAAAAGTACACGTCGTGTACTCATAAGTACACGCCGTGTACTTTGTTTTTTCGACTTAAAATAGGCAGTAGCCTCCTCATTTGGCAGAGGAGGCGTTTGAGCCATTTTGGAGCCAAGGAGGACGACCGAACCTTTGAAGATCCACCGGGTGTTCGTCTGGAATCCGATTAGTCTTCGGATGATCTCGTTGGAACCACACGGGTAAGTCCTCTCCTCTCCTGGTACCGTTCTTACCAATTCTTTCCCAAGGGGAAGTTATTTACATTTGAATGGGTTTTGTTATTCTTCAGATCTACGCCGTTCTTGAGCGTTTCTGGAGTCGACGTTCGGGTATAATGTTCGTTGGCGCATAAGGTAGGTGGCTTTGTGTTTATTTTCCAACTGTCGTACGTTTTTGTGCGTTTTTGTGCCACGAACCCATGTTGGGGTGTCGTGTGGCTGATGCCATTGCTACATTTAATGCCTAAAATTGCATAAGTGATTAAATTGTGATAATAAAATGCTGGTTGGGATCATTGCTTGGATCCGAAACCACCCCAGGGGTGTGTTTCACTGTTTAGCCATTTGGCCAGGATACCCGAGGGTATGAATTTAAAGTAGTAATTATAGAATTGCCTTGAGAGGAATTGATTGTTTACTACTTTTGACATGTTGGGCATGGCCCAGTTACTTGTTTAGCCTAAGGGCGTTGTTGTGATTAGCCTGAGGGCATGACTGCTTTAGCCTGAGGGCGACGTTCTATTTCACCTGAGGGAAACCTTTTGTGCATGAGGGATTGAATTATGTGCCTGAGGGCGACACTTCCTATGACTGAGGGAAATTTCTGTTACGCCTGAGGGAAATAACTGCGGGTTGGATTCTGTATGGCCTGAGGGAAATCCTGAGGGAATGGTTTACTATTTTAGCCTGAGGGAACGGTTCTGGTTGGCCTGAGGGCTTGGTGCTGTTGAGCACAAGAATGTTACTAAATTAAATAAATTAAATGTATAATAAAATGGAAATTTAATTGTTAAGTTAGTTACTTTTATTACTACTTACTTTATTTCATTTTACTATGGCACACTGTTGTTGCATGCTTACACGCAGTTGGGCACGAGCCTTTGGTGGGTGCCTACTGGGATATATTTCTCACACCCTGTTTGGGCCACACTTTTTGGCCCAAATAGATTATGTTTTTGCAGGTGTAGATAGGGGAAAGAGTTCTTATACAGGTACTTGACTATTGCTGAGGAGTAGGAGGGCATGAGACTGAGCCTAGGCTCATGATGCTGCTGCCAGCTGTTTTGCTTGTTTTGTCGTACTCTGTATTTTATTGTACTGTATTGATGTATAACATGTTCTAGATGTTTTCTTAGAACTTGAAACATGTAGCATCATAATTTATATACTGTTGGTTATATCCACTGCTGTAGTTTATTTCATTTGTTAATGGTTTACTATTTCCATGGTCGTTGTATGTTTTATTTAAATTCTGCTGCGCTACACTTTGATAAATGAGGGCATAATTTACCCACTATCAGACCTAGGCCCTCACTACTAGTCAGTAGCCTCTGGAATTTGGGGAAATGTGCTTGAGGTCTTATGGCGAACCGTCTTCGAGGCACCCGTTGAGTGGCACCCGGGACCGGGACGTTACAAAGTGGTATCAAAGGAGTTTCTTTTCTTTGACTTACTATTTGGAGCCGTATTCAGGGATAGGATGGAATGGTAGTTGGTAATAAGCTGTGCCTGGGCATAGCTAACCTGTGTACAGGGAAAATCCAATTTACCTCATGTTGTAATTTTACTAATTTTTTAATTTACAGTTGATTTTATTTTCACCGTTGGGTGACGCACTTTGAGATTGTGCAGTTTTTATTTTATCTATGGGTTCTATTTAGTTGTAACCCGATGAGATGAGGGTATGCTACCTCATGCATCATATAGGCACATGCTAGAAATCACATGCCATGCATAGTTTCCGTGCCATGTAGGTGCATTAGAATTTGCATGTTGTTGTGATAATTGTTGTACTAATAAAGCATGCTGTTGTGATAGCTGCTTGATAAATACCTGCCTTGTGATATGGTATTTTTTGTTTGAGCTTGTTTATAGAATGGATGACAAACTTTGGTTTTTGGGGAGTATGGGCCCCCATTGACCGGAATTTGGCGGATCATTGACTGTTTGTTGGTTATAACACATATAAGATGTCAAACTTTGATTCGTGGGGAGTATGGGCCCCCACGGGTCAGAATTTGACACTTAGGTGTTGTTTTTCTGTATTTTCTGTGTTCCGGAGAAGTTTCTGAGGCATACTGTCCGGAAACCCAGTATACATGCTGTGTAGTATTTTTTTTATACACTCCATGTATGTTCTTCTGTTTGGGAAGAAAAATGAACTTTTTGAGTACACACCGTGTAGTCTCTTCCCGTGTCACAAACCATGTGGGCGGCGACACGGGGTGGGGAAAGGCTTGGGTAAAACACACCGTGTACCGAATGGACACGCCGTGTAGTGTGACCCAAAGTCCGGCTGTGTAACTAACAAAACGGGTCGGTGAACTCCTTGACAAAACACGCCGTGTCAATTATAGACACGCCGTGTAGTGTGACCTGGGGACTCGGCCGTGTAAATAACAACACGGGCCGATGTCACCTCTCCCTGAACACATCGTGTACCTGTGGGACACGCCGTGTAGTCTTGTCTGAGGACAGACCGTGTGGAGTTAGCCGTGTGGCTGGGAAACGGGGTGGTGTACATGCCGTGTGCGGGTGTAACACGCCGTGTAGTGTCAAGCCGAGTAGTCGGCCATGCCACAGATGACACGGGCATGTTGGAAAATAACACCGTACATGCCGTGTAGATATTATAAACACCGTGTAGTTTTGTTCGACAGAATCCGTGTGGCTTAGCCGTGTAAAGGGACCCGGGCAGGGGAAGGGAAGTCAAGTACACGCCGTGTAGTCAGTGTACATGCCGTGTAGTATTGTTTTGCAAATTTTGGAATGCCTTCTTCCTCTTGTTCCTTTGTGGTTCCTTCATTTTAGTCTTAATACTCTTGAATCTGAGGCGTGATTTTGACCTTGTAGTGTCATTCCGCCTAGACGACCGCGAGTTGTTCGCCAGGAGAGCGGCGGCGATTATACTCCGGAGATGGTAGGCCATGGGCTACCAGTTGATCCACCAGTAGAGCCAGATGTGGTGCTAGATGCTATACCGGACACATGTGCGAAGGCGCAGTTCCGTGAAGGCTTTATGTGGTTCATGAAGACCTTTTAGGGAGCACCGCAGGCTACTAGATCTATGGCTGAGCTGACACGTATCTTCCAGCAGAAGCATCCGCCCACGTTTTCAGGGGATGGAGGACCACAGGCTGCGGAGTCTTGGCTAGGATCGATGCAGACTATTTTTGAGCACTTGGATATGCCTCCAGGGTGGAGGGTCAAGCTCGCGACTTACATGCTGCGTGATTCCGCCAAGAGGTGGTGGGATGTTACCACCCAGTCAGAGCATCACAGAGACATGGCGTGGGAAGATTTTCAGGAATTCTTCTATGACTTATTCTTTCCCGAGATGCTGAGGGCATATAGAGCTCGAGAGTTCATGAATCTACAGCAGAGCGCTATGTCGGTGATGGACTATTCTGCTCGTTTTACAGAGCTTCAACATTTTGCACCCGTGCTGGTGGGTGATGAGATATTGAGAGCCAGACGTTTTGAGGACGGTCTTCGGTATGACATCAGAGCACTGGTGAATGTTTTCAAGTTTCATTCAGTACACGCTATTGTAAACCAGCCACTAATTTCTGAGAGGAACCCGCGGGAATATAGTGGTGTGGTCCAGGGCAGTTCAACACCAGTTACTGGTACTCTTTCTATTGGAAAGAGGAAGAGACATATGGACTTCTCTCCGGGTGGCAGTACCAGCCAGACAGCTTCTTCAGGTGGCCCGATCAGGTGCTACCAGTGTGGCGGAGAGGGGCACAAGAGGCCGTAGTGTCCACGAGACCCTATGGAGTGCCGAGCTTGTGGCAAGATGGGTCATCTGTAGCGCTTTTTTAGGGCGTTTCTACCAGTGTCTAGTGAGAGGGGTTCTGTGCAGACTCCGCATGCGGGAGCAGGGCCAGTGGCTTCTTACCAGTCGGGGAACTAGAATACGTCAGGGTGTGCAGGCCGAGATGGTGGTCATGGTCGTGGTAGCCAGACACCAGGATCGCAGAGGCAGCAGGGCGGGACAGCTCAGGGTAGCCAGACTATGTCACAGGGCCGCGGCACTGGGTAGGCATATGTAGTGTAACAGACCCAGCAGGAGCAGGATCCCAGACCTTCTACAGTCAGAGGTACTATTCTAGTAGCTTCTGTTTTATCTTCGGTACTTTTCGATATGGGTTCTACACATAGTTTTATATCTGTGCCCATTGTGGAGAGCCTTGGACTCTATGTTTCTTCTTCTTCTGATATCATGATGCTAGACACTCTGTTGGGGACTAGGACGGCTGGTGTGCGTCAGTGTAAGGAGTGCCCCTTAAGGTTGGAGGGTGTCACTTCCCTTGGGACCTCTATGTCTTGGAGATGATGAGCTATGATATCATTCTCGGGATGGACTGGTTGGTTCCCTTTCGAGCCTTTGTAGACTGCTATCATCGCAGGGTGAGTTTCACGTCACCAGAGGGCGGAGAGTTTCTATACAAGGGCGAATGAGATGTTCAGGCGAGTTGAGCTTGACCAGAGCATCATGGGCGAGGTGGAGTCACAGTCCAGATAGCGAGCTTATATCTGGATGATCAGGGGACTTGTCAGACGGATTTCCCTCCAGTTGTTGATCGTTTCAGGGATGTCTTCCCAGACGACTTTTCAGGTCTACCTCTGGTGCGTGAGGTGGATTTCTCTATTGAGATCATGCTAGGCGTAGCACCGATGTCCATTCCTACTTATAGGATGGCCACGCCTGAATTGCAAAAGCTCAAGAGGCAGTTAGAGGAGTTACAGGAAAAGGGCTTTATCTGACCCAATACTTCTCCTTGGGGTTCTCCAGTCCTTTTTGCGAAAAAGGTGGATGGTACCCTCAGACTTTGAGTGGATTATCAGAAGCTGAACCAGTTGACAGTTAAGAACTGATATCCCTTGCTGAGGATAGATGACATGTTTGATCAGCTTCGTGGAGCACGAGTGTTCTCAAAGATTGACTTGAGATCCGGATATCATCAACTGCGCGTGAGACCATCAGATATACTGCTTACAGCTTTTCGGAGTAGATATGGTCTGTACGAGTACTTGGTTATGCCGTTCAGACTCACAAACGCACTAGCAGGTATCATGGCTCTGATGAATCGTGTGTTCCATCCGTATCTTGATTTTTTTTGTGGTGGTATTCGTGGATGACATCTTGGTGTACTCTCACACTCGACATGACCATGCCACCCATCTTGAGATCATATTGAGTACACTGAGATAGCATCAGCTACATGCTAAGCTCTCGAAGTGCCACTTTTGGATGGACCAGATTCACTTCCTAGGTCATATCATCTCAGAGGCAGGAGTTGCAGTAGACCCAGAGAAGGTGAGAGCAGTAGTTTCCTGGGAGCAGCCTAAGAACGTGTTTGAGATACAGAGTTTCTTAGGGCTGGCTAGTTACTACAGATGCTTCATACATAACTTCTCCCACTTAGAAGCACCATTGACAGGTCTGACTAAGAAGGGTTTGAAGTTCGTTTGGTTAGAATCTTGTGAGACAACTTTTCAGGACCTGAAGGGAAGGTTGACATCAGCACCGATCCTGATACTCCTAGAGCAGGGGAAGATCTATACAGTTTACTGTGATGCATCAAAGATTGGGCTGGGAGCCGTTTTGATGCAGGGCAACCGAGTTGTTGCGTATGGGTCTCGGTAGTTGAGGCCACATGAGAGGAATTACCCGACACATGATCTCGAGTTGGCTGTAGTTGTGCATGTGTTGCACTGTTGGAGACATTATCTGTTGGGAGAGAATTTTGTGGTTTTCACCGACAACAAAATCCTTAGCATGACCTGAATCTAAGGTAGAAAAGGTGGGTCGAGTACCTACAGTCCTTCAATTTTGAGATTGCCTATACACCTGGTAATGGTAATTCAGTAGCTGATGCACTGAGCAGGAAGACTCAGATACAGGCAGTGCAGGAGGCCAGTGGTGAGTGACAACTCATGGATTTGTTCTCTGAGATGCATCTGGAGGTGCACGACAGTCAAGGGAAGAATTATCTTTTCTCTTTAGCTATGACATCTACCCTCCTAGACAGAGTGAGGATGAGACATCTATCAGATTCAAAAGGCCTAGTTCTATGGGAGTCAGTGGCAAATGAGGACCCTCCTTCCGGTTGAATGATAGGTGATGATGAGGTTTTGCGTTTCAATGGACGGGTATGGGTTCCAGGGGATATACACAAGGAGATGATGTGGGAGTTTCATGCTTCAGTTTGGGCAGTTCATCTTGGGGTTACCAAGATGTATTGTGACTTGAGGCGTCAGTACTGGTGGCCGGGTATGAAGAGAGAGATAGCTGGTTTTGTTACGAGGTGTTCCACCTGTCAGCAGGTGAAGGTAGAGCACTAGAGGCCAGTTGGGCTATTCCAGCAATTACCCATTCCATAGTGGAAATGGGATGATGTCGTGATGGATTTCGTGACGGGATTACCGAGGTCACCTCGAAGCAATGACGCCGTGTGGGTTGTTGTGGATAGACTCATGAAGGTAGCTCACTTTTTGCCGATCAAGGAGACCTTCGGTGTTGACGAGCTTGGAAGGCGGTATATCCGAGAGATCGTACGTCTTTATGGGGTCCCTCGTTCTATCGTTTCAGATAGGGACGCCCGCTTTACGTCTCGTTTCTGGAAGAGTTTTCAGAGGGCGCTGGGTACACAAGTGCTTCTGAGCACATCATACCACCCTCAGACAGATGTCCAGTCAGAGCGGACAATACAGGTTCTAGAGGAAATGCTGCGTGCATGCGTCCTAGACTTTGGGGGCTCTTGGGAGAATCATATACCCTTAGTCTAGTTTTCCTATAACAATAGTTTTCAGGCGACTATTGAGATGGCACCATACAAGGCTTTATATGGTAGGCCATGCCGATCACCTTTGTGCTGGTTAGAGGCAGGTGAGGCAGCTTTACTGGGGCCACAACTCGTGCAGGAGACATCTGAGCAGGTCCAGTTGATTCGGAAGTGGATGACTACCACGCAGTCTCGTCATAAGTCTTATGCTGATCGCTGCAGATGACCTTTGGAGTTCGTGGTCGGGGATCAAGTTTTCTTGCGTGTTTCGCCGAGGCTGGGACACAAGCAGATTAGGAGACAGGGTAAGCTCTCACCGAGGTATGTGGGGCCATTTGAGATTCTGGAGAGAGTTGGTCTGGTTGCCTATCGGTTGCAGTTACCGCAGTGGTACTGAGCCATGCACGACGTCTTCCATGTGTCTCAGTTGCGTCGCTACCATTCAGACCCGTCTCACACCTTTCAGCCAGAGGAGGTTGAGCTTCAGCATGATGTGTCATTTAAGGAGCATCCGATCCGTATTGTAGATAGGAGCACGAAGGTTCTCCGAGGCCAGTCAGTTCCTCTCGTACGGGTGCTATGGCAGCATGGCCGAGTGCAGGACGAGACCTGGGAGCGGGAGGCCGATGTACGTGCTCAGTGGCCAGAGCTGTTCTGAGCTTTATCTTCGCCACCCTGGGAAGGGAAATTCGGGGATGAATTTATATAAGGGGGGAAGTTTTTAAGAACTCGGTTCTTAGTTTTGAGGTACGAGCTTCTTATTTTTCCCTTTTCCTTAAGTGTTTTTGAGAAAATATGAAAAATCAGAAAAAATCCGAAATTTTGGAACTACACGCCGTGTACTTTTTCCACATGCGGTTTACTTCTGGCTGTGTGGGGATGAGTACACGGGGCATGTAGCCATGTTGGTGATGAAGGGTGTAGGAACCGACTACACACCATGTAGTGGTACCTTACACGCCGTGTAGTGGTACTTTACACGCCATGTAGTCATTCGGTAGGCCTAAACAGTAAGGCGGTGGAGCAGCCGATAGCTGGGCGACAGTACATGCCGTGTACTTTAGAGTACATGCCGTGTACTCATGTTGACAGTTGAACAGTGTGGTGGTGCTGCCAAATGAACATTTAAATGAAATAAGTATACACCGTGTACTCATAAGTACACACCGTGTACTTTGTTTTTTCAGCTTAAAACAGGAAGTAGCCTCCTCATTTGGAAGAGGAGGTGTTTGAGCTGTTTTGGAGCTAAGGAGGATGGCCGAACCTTTAAAGATCCGCCGGGTGTTCGTTTGGAATCCGATTCGGCTTCAGACGATCTCGTTGGAACCGCACGGGTAATCCCTCTCCTCTCCAGGTACCGTTCGTACCAATTATTTCCCGAGGGGAAGTTATTTACGTTTGAATTAGTTTTGTTCTTTGTTAGATTTACGCCGTTCTTGGGCGTTTCTGGAGTCGGCGTTCGGGTATAACGTTCGTTGGCGCATAATGTAGGTGGATTTGTGTTTATTTTCCATTTGTCATGCGTTTTTGTGCATTTTTGTGCCATGAACCCATGTTGGGGTGTCGTGTGGCTGAGTCTGTTGCTATATTTAATGCCTAGAATTGCATAGGTGATTAAATTGTGATAATAAAATGCTGGTTGGGATCATTTCTTGGATCCGGAACCACCCCAAGGGTGTGTTTCACTGTTTATCCGTTTGGCCAGGATACCCGAGGGTATGCCTTTAAAGTATTAATCGTAGAATTTACTTGAGAGGAATTGCTTGTTTACTAATTTTGACATATTGGGCATGGATCGGTTACCTGTTTAGCCCGAGGGCGTTGTTGTGATTAGCCTGAGGGCGTAACTGCTTTATCCCGAGGGTGAAGTTCTATTTCGCCTAAGGGAAACCTTTAGTGCCTGAGGGCTTGACTTCTGTGCCTGAGGGCGACACTTCCTACGCCTGAGGGTAATTTTTGTTACGCCTGAGGGCAATACCTGCAGGTTGGATTCTGTATGGCCTGAGGGCAAGCCTGGGGGCGTGGTTTACTATTTTAGCCCGAGGGCACGGTTCTGGTTGGCCTGAGGGCTTGGTACTGTTGAGCACAAGAATGTTACTAAATTAAATAAATTAAATGAATAATAAAATGGAAATTTAATTGTTAAGTTAGTTACTTTTAGTACTTCTTACTTTATTGAATTTTACTATTGCACACTATTGTTTCATGCTTATACGTAGTTGGGCATGGACCTTTGGTGGGTGCCTACTGAGATATATTTCTCACACCCTGTTTGGGACATGCTTTTCAACCCAAACAGATTACGTTTCTGCAGGTGTAGATAGGGGAAAGAGTCCCTATACAGGTACTTGACTGTTGCTGAGGAGTAGGAGGGCATGGGACCGAGCCTAGGCTCGCGATGCCGCTGCCAGCTGTTTTGCTTGTTTTGCTATACTTTGTATTTTGTTGTACTGTATTGATGTATAACATGTTCTGGCTATTTTCTTAGAACTTGAAACATGTAGCATCATCATTTATATATTGTTTGTTATATACACTACTGTAGTTTATTTCATTTGTGAATGGTTTACTGTTTCCGCGGTCGTTGTATGTTTTATTTAAATTCCACTGCGCTACACTTTGACAAATGAGGTCATAGTTTCCCCCCTATCAGACCTGGGCCCTCACTGCTAGTCAGCAGCCTCTGGTGTTTGGGGAAATACAATTGAGGTCTTGTGGAGAACCGACTTCAGGGCACCCGTTGAGTGGAACCCAGGACCGGGACGTTACATTTCTCACCTAGTCTCTCTAATTCATCTAGCCATTTCTGGGAGTGCTCATCCATGGATAATTGATCACAGATGGAAATGTGGAGCAAGGGAAATTGAAACACCATGAATATTATTGACTCTATCCTATATACTAATGAGTATGGGGTCGCCTGTATGGTAGTGTGGGTTGTGGTATGGTAAGCCCACAAGGCATGTAAGACCTTTTCCTACCAAGATTTTTTATCATTATCTAAGATATTCTAGAGTATATTTGATAGGGTATTTTTTAAGGCCTCTATTTTTCTATTAGATACTATATTAAAGCATGATGAATGATTGGACTTAATTTCATACTCCTTATATAGTGTCTCTAATTCAGTATAATAGAAATTGGTTCCATTGTCCCTCTGTATTACAAGAGGGACAAAAAATCAAGTGATAATTTTTTCTTTCACAAAGATGAAAATATTTCTTGTCCCGACCTATTTTAGGGGTATAGATTTGGCTCACATGGATAAGAAGCTAGTTGTAGTAAAAATTTACTTAAAATGGTTGGATGTAGTGGGATGATATAGCCCTATGACATTCATTCCCCATATGGGAAATTTCTAGGAGTATTTGGCTGTGGAAGAAATCTAGGGGTTGGTGAATGTAGATGGAATGAGCCTGCTAATAATTTCAATGACTTGGTAAATTTAATATATTCTAGCATTAAAGTGGGCCAATAGTATATAAGACTTTGGATTTTGGGGTAAAGCATGAGTCCTTACTAGTGAGTGACACATGAATTAGTGTAAACTTCCTTCATGACAGTATTAATCTCTTCTCTATCAATACACCTAAGAAGGACACCATCAAATCTTCATTTATAGTGGTCCTTTTGGTGATTCATGACTTCATATATAACAAAGATAATTACCCATCTTTATATTTTCACTATCTTGTCTTTTTTTGGTGGGAGATCTCCCTTTTGAAGGTAGTCCACAATGGGTGTCATCCAATATGTGGTAGGAATGTATGGTTTGGTAATGGGGTTAATCTCATTGATCTCTTCCGTATTTTTTTGAATGAAAGGTGAGGCAATCTGATGATGCATGATGATGATGACTATTTCATCTTTCTTAAGATATTATAGAGTTGATGCTACATTTTCCAAGGCTTCTGATTGGGAATTTTGTGATAATGATACATTAGTCAATGTCGGTTCTAATGGTAATTCTCCCATTAGTCCAAAAATATGGTTTAGTAGGGGGATTGGATCTTTCATTTTGATAGAATAATCATCATTAAAATTCATGATAAATAGTTTTGAGTCACCTTTTATATTCAAGTGATTCACTTTCACCTGAAGTTCTAACTCTAGTCCTGCAATGGCCCCTTGATATTCCAATTCATTGTTTGAGCACTCCTCCAAAAGTAGGAATGAGTAGGGAAAGACTACTTTTTATGGAGACACGAGCACGATTCATAGCCCCACTTTGTTGAACATGGGGTCTTCCATCATCTTTACTACCAAGATTCTAGATGCACTGTCAAAATACAGCTCCCATAGCACGGGGTCCTCTTGGATAGATATAACCTCTTCACTGGGTAGTACAATTTCCAATAAATTCATTTCCACCGGGGTGTTTTCTTCTAAGAAATCTACTAATTATTGGCCTTGGACCTCTTTCTAAGGAACACATTGAATGTTAAACTATATTAGAATGACCACCCATCATAAAAGATATCCATTCAACATTGAATATATGAGGATGTATTTGAGTAGGTTACTACGAGATACCAAAAAGACCTCATAATGCTGCAAATAGTGTCTCATCTTTTGGACTGTAAAAATTAGCACTATACATCTCTTATTGATATCTGAATAATGATTCTCAGCATTGATTATAGTGCGATAGAGATAATAGAGGATTTTTTCACTACCAGCATCATTCTTTTATGCGAGGAAGGCACCCAGTGACTACTCTAAGGCTTTCACATAAAAAATAATTGTCCTTCCTTCAATAAGAAGGATGAACACTAGAAGGATTAATAGATATTTCATAAGGTTGTTGAGTTCTTACTGAAAATCACTAGTCTGCTGATATGTAACACTATTTTTCATCAAACTGGTGAATGGAAAAAAAAATCCCAAAAGGTCATCTATGAAGCTCCGGATGTAGGATAAGTTTCCTTGAATTCCTCTAAACTCTACGAGGCTAGGAATAAGTGAAAATACAATGATTACCTTTATTTTCTTGGGGTTCACTTTGATACCATGTGTTGAGAAAGTATTGTTTTCAACAATACTCTATCTTTTTATGATGATTTTGATATTCACAAATACCCTTATTTTTTATTCTAATGATTTTACTTTGAGTATATTTCAGGAAATTAATATTATTTATTTCTCTATTTTGGAATAATATTTAAGAATTTTTATCTGTGTGGAATATTTGACAAAGTTTTAGGAAATCGTTTTTAGCACTTCAGCATGTTCTGAAAAAACTGTTCGTGCTCTATGTGTTCGTAAATCACTTTAGAGTGTTCTGGAAACACTGTTCATACCCTACATCAAGGAGTGTAGTGAAAGGATAAAATCCATTATTTACAGGTTATCAGAAAAGTATAGAAGAAGAACCCTGCGTTTGGAAAGAACCTTACATTTGGGATATCAGAAAAGTATGGAAGAAGAACCCTATGTTTGGAAGGAACCTTACGTTTGGGATATCAAAAAAGTATGGAAGAAGAACCTTATGTTTAGTATGGAATGTTATGTTTGTTTCTAAAAAGTATGGTTCATTAAACTTACTTTTGTAAGCAACCTTAAATTTTATCAAAAATTATAGATCATGTACCTTACATTTAGAAGATGATAAAAGTATGGATTATATACTGTATGTTTGAAAGTTGAAGAGAAAAGTATGGTTCATCAAACTTACGTTATGAACCTTACATTGTGAACCTTACGTTCAGAGACTATATGATATACAGTTCAACCCTAAATTTGGCATCAGAGATTCAAACACGACTTTATAGAGTAACGGTCTTTATGTAGATTATCAGGCTAATTTCAAGCCAGATTAAAAGCTCAATTTTAAAGAAAATCTTTGATTTATTCAAAGCTATTTTATTTTCGATTCAAAGGATCATTTTTAGAGGATCTTTTCATGTCGAATATTAAGGAGAGTTACGACTACTCTGTTATTCAAACTTTTAAATATCGCGATTCTATATGTGAATTTTGTGGATCTAAATTTGAAAGGAAATTGATTGTCTTCTTTATATATATCTGTGTTATTTTAAATTATAGTGTACATGATATAGATCATTGTGAAAGAGATGATAAGAACAAATTCTTGATTTTTTCACGACTACAATTTTCAGATACGTTCGAGTTTTATAGATTTGCTGTCACTAGTTACAATGAAACTTGGTTTTCTGAAGAAGAAGAAACACATTTAAGATTCATCGTTTCTTCATTGAAGATCTTTTGTGAATCTATTAAATTTGATAAAGTTATTTCTATATCTATTGAAAATTGGATTGGCTCAGAACTACTTATACCTAAATATCATTCTTTCTAAAGACGTTGATCTATCTACTATCAGTTGCGTGCTGTTGAAACTGTGAAGAACAAACTGGAAATTATTTTCAAACAAATAATCTTTTTTATTTTGAGTAACCAACTTCTAGTACCAAGCTATGTATTCGGTTCTATGTATGAACCATAAGTCTTTGTTTTAGCATTAATTTGTAAAGGTGTTAACTGCCTGCACTTAGTTGTGAATGGTCTGTTGATAAGAATACCAGATAGTGAAAATCACCAAACTCATGGAGTAGATCATTGGTGGAGTAAACTAGGGGAATTATGTTCCCCAAACCACTATACATATTTGCATTCTTTAATTGATAATTTTCCACTGCATAAATAATCTAATAAATTTAAAAAGGACAGACTTAGTCATCATCACGATTCATGAATAATTTGTAAAAGACACAATTCACCCCTATTGTGTGTATTTGATATAACCCGATCCAAAAATTGGTTTCATAGGAGGATCTTTTGTCAAATCTATAACAAGCAGAAAGTTTTTGGATTATTTAGAGCATAATGGATGATACATGAGAGGGAATGTCAATGGTTTGTGCTCCCTACTTCAATGGTGAAAATTATGGATGCTGGAAATTTATAATGATCATATACTTAAAGAACCTTGGATATAGAGTCTACTAAAAAATTCTAACTCCCTATGTGATTATAGAGAAACCTGAAACATGGAGTACTGATACAGAAGCAGAGTACGATATAAACTAAAAAGATATGAATGCTATCATCTGTGGTCTTGGACCAGATGAATTCAACAGAGTATCTCAGTGCTTGATGACTTATGAAATGCGGAAGACGATTTTAGTTTCCTATGAAGGAACTGAAAATGTCAGACATATGAGTAATGCCACTAAAAAATTGAAATTTGATGCATTCAGAATGTTTGAAGGAGAAAGAATCACCCAGATGAATGGAAGGCTTATAGAAATTGTAAATAATATCACTGCCTTGGGTGAGCCTGTCAAACAAGAAGATCAGGCCCTGAAAGTTCTAAGAGTACTACCACCAAGATGGAATGGAATTTCGGCTGCCATTAGGCAATAATCACCAGTCAAAAATATTACAATGAGAGAGTTAATTGGAACTCTTATGATGTATTAAGATGAGATGAAAGATGAAGCAAATGAGAATAAAGTATTGATCAAGAGATAAAATACTGCTTTGAAAGTAACATCCCAAAGGAAGAACAAAAAAAATGAAGAATGAAATCAAAGTGAAATCAAAAAATTCTGATTCGTCAAATTCAGATGTGGAACTGGCTCAAATAGCTAGAAAGTTCAGAAAATTCAACATAAAGAAGAAGGGATTCAGAAAATCCTTCAAAAAGGATGAAAAAGAACCAAGGGAAGTTAGATGCTATGAATGCAAAAAGATGTGTCACATTATACCTGACTGTCCTCAATTAAAATGAGAAAAGAAAAAGAAATTTTTTCAAAAATAATGATTATGACCAGAAAGACAAAAGAGAAATGAAAGCCACCTAGATTGTTTTTGAAGATTCCAGAAGCTCATCAAATTCTGACTCAGAAAATGAAGAATCAAATATGAAATCAAACATGTTCTTTATGGAAGAAGCTGATGAGGTACAATCCTATTACTCATCTGATTCAGATTCTAGTTCTATCTATTCAAATGATAAACTTGCAGCCTACTGTAATATGCTGGAAAAGAAATATGATTCCTTATTTAAGAAATATAAATCACTGAAAAATATTCACACTACTGTTTTAGGATAAAGAGACACTCTGTTAGAACAACATCAAGAGTTAATTGAAAAATATAATTCATCAAACATAAACTGTACAGATTATGAAACTAAAATAAAAACACTGCAAATAGAAGTAGAAACATACAAAAGTGCAGCTCTTGTTTTTACAAAAGGATAAAATATACTAAATGAAATTCTTGGAAAAAATTTAATTAAAAATGAAATATATGGAATATGTAGTAAAGGTGAGAAACCCAAACTGTATAAAAACTATTTTTTACCAAGTATAAAAGGTAAAATTTGCAACTACTGTGGAAAAAAAGGTCACATATTTAAAAACTATTATTTAAGGAAACCACAAATAAGTGGGATTAAGAAAGCCTTTGTTGCAAGTAGTTTATATAATTCTATTGATTATAGAAAAAATACGCAAGTCTAGGTTCCCAGATCTTTGCTAACTAACACTACTGGACCCAAAAGAATATGGGTACCAAAACAAACTTTTGTTTAAATGCCTTTGCAGGAAGTAGGTCACAGAAGAAGAAAAACTGAAATATGGTATATGGACAGTGGATGCTCCAGGAATATGAGTGGAAACTCATCAAAGTTCAGAACTCTAACTCAAAATGATGGAGGATTAGTCACATTTTGTGACAATGCCAAAGGTAAAATAATTGGCATTGGAACGGTTGGAGATCCATAAGTTGTCTTAATTAATAAAGTACTCTATGTGCAAGGATTGAAACACAACCTGATAAGTATCTCTCAACTTTTTAATGATGGATATTTTTTTTGATTTTTCTAACAACTGCTGTTCTATTTTTAAAGATAAATTTCTTAAATTTAGAGCACCCAGAACTGATAATGTTTATACCCTAGACTTAAATTCCTTGTGTAAACAAAAGGTAAATTGCTTAACTGCTAAGATAAATGAATCATGGATATGGCATATAAGACTTGTACATTACAATATATATGCTTTACATAAGTTATCTAATAGACAATTAGTTTCTGATTTTCCTAGTCTCAAATTTTAAAGTGATATATTCTATAATGCATGTCAACTTGGAAAGCAACAAAAATCATCCTTCAAATCTGGTAACAAAATTTCTACATCTAAGCCTCTAGAACTCATCTATATGGATTTGTTTGAGCCTTCAAGAATAGAAAGTTTGGCTGGTAAGTTATATGTATATGTTTTAGTTGATGACTATTCCATATTTACTTGGATTTATTTTCTAAAATACAAAAATTAATCTTTTACTAAATTTGAAAGTTTTTGCAAATCTATTCAAAATGAAAAATGTTTTAAAATAATTTCATTAAGAAGTGATCATGGTGGAGAATTTTAGAATCTATAATTTAATTCCTTTTGCTCAATTATGGGTATTAAATACACCTTATCTACACCAAGAACACCTCAAAAAAATGGAATTGTTGAAAAAAGAAATAGGACTATTCAATAAATGTCTAGGACTATGCTAAATGAATACAGTCTTCCTACCTATTTCTAGGAAGAAGCTATAAGCACAACCTGTTATATAATGAATAGAGTTTTAATCAGACCTATTTTTAAAAAGACACCCTATGAACTTTGGAATAACAGAAAACTTAAAGTAAATTACTTTAAAGTTTTTGGATGCAAGGTTTACACCTTAAACACCAAGGACAATCTTGGTAAGTTTGATCCAAAATATGATGAAGGCATTTTCTTATGATATTCTGCTACTTCTAAATCTTATAGAGTTTTTAATAAAAAGTCAAGGATTTTTGAAGAATCATTTCATGTGAAATTTGATGAATCTGACCCCTTTAAGAAAAGGAAAGACCAAATTGATGAATCTAACTCTAATGATAACATGAGACTTGAAAACTTGAAAGATGATTTTGAAAAAGATATAAATAAAATTCAGTCTAGTTCAGAAGAACATAACATTGAAGAACCTAACAATGTACTACCTAAACAATCTAGAACCCTAAAAAATCACCCTTTAGAAACTGTTATAGGACACCTAGACACTGGAATAAAAATTAGACAAAATGTAGGAAATCTTTTTGAATTATCAGCATTTATATCCCAATTAGAACCTAAGACATTAAAATAATCCTTAGTTAATGAAAGTTGGATGATAGCAATGCAAGAAGAACTAAACCAGTTCAAGAGAAATGAAGTTTAGAATTTAGTTGAAAGACCTCATAACTATCCAATTATAGGAACTAAATGGGTTTTTATAAATAAACAATATGATCAAGAAATAATAACTAGAAATAAATCAAGACTAGTAGCTAAAGGATATAATCAGGAAGAAGGTATAGATTATGATGATACCTTTTCACCTATAGCTAGATTAGAATCCATTATGATCCTTTTAGCCTATGCATCTCATATGAACTTTAAATTATTTCAGATTTATGTTAAGTATACCTTTTTAAATGGTTATTTATTGGAAGAATTTTATGTTGAGCAACCTCCTGGTTTTGAAAATCCACAAAAACCAGATTCTGTTTTCAAACTTACTAAAGCTCTTTATGGCCTTAAACAAGCACCTAGAGCTTGGTATGGCAGATTAAGTTCTTTTCTTTTGAAAAATGATTTTACTGTTGGGATATAAGATCCAACATTATTTAAGAGAACTATTAACTCTAATATTTTATTAGTTCAGATTTATGTTGATGATGTAATTTTTGGTTCAAAAAATAAAAAAATTTGTCATAAGTTTTCAAATTTAATGCAAAAAGAATTTGAAATGAGTATGATGGGAGAATTAAACTTCTTTTTAGGAATCCAAATTTATCAAAAGGATTTTGGAAATGTTTTAAATCAAAGAAAATACATTACTGATTTACTAAAGAAACTTGGACTTGAAAATAGTAAGACATGTACCACTCCTATGTGTACCAATATAAAACTTGATCTGGATGAAACTAGAAAATTAGTTGACAACAAGTTATATAGAGGTATGATGGGTAGTTTATTATATCTTACTGCTAGCTAGACAGATATAATTTATTCAGTATTTCTTTGTGCTAGATTTCAATCTGATCCTAAAGAATCTCACTTAAGTGTTGTTAAAAGAATTTTTAGATATTTCAAAGGAACTATTTTTCAATCTCTTCTATATCCAAAAAACTTTTGATTTTAATTTAATTTCATATTTAGATACAGACTTTAGAAGATTTAGATTAGATAGAAAAATCACCTCAGGGACTTGTCACTTTTTAGGAAAATCTTTAGTGTCATGGTCTAGTAAGAAACAACACTCAGTTTCCCTATTAATAGCCAAGGCAGAATATGTATCTGCAGGTAGTTTCTATGCACAAGTTTTGTGGATGAGAAACACTCTTATGTACTTTGGACTAAATTTTAATAATAAACCTATTTTATGTGATAATACAAGTGCTATAAATATTTCTAAAAAACCCTATTAATCATTATATAACTAAGCATATTGATATCAGACATCATTTTCTAAGAGATCATGTTCTTAAAAAGGATATATTCTTAGAATTTTTAAGCACTGAAATTAGTTGATATTTTTACTAAACCACTTCCCACTGAAAGGTTTGATTTTATTAAGGGGGATCTAGGTTTATTTATTTTTTAAAAGAAAATTTTAATTTTTAATTATGTATTTTAATTCTTATTTTATCTGTTTTTATTATAACTTGTTTTTATTAATTTAAAAAATTTGTTAGTTCTGCTTTAAATTTTTTCTGCGTACGTTTTTAATTTTTAATTTAATAATTACTATGTGCGTAATGACACGAGAATCAAGGATGTTAGAAACTATTTAAAATTCCAAACCCATTTTTTCCCCAAAAACTATTCGAAACCCTAAACCTTCAAGCCTTCAAAAATTTGAAACAAAAATGGCCAATACAAATAGAATCAAGGAAGGAGAATCTAGTAATGCCAAGCGTCAGTGCACAACAGGAAGAAAGATTCTACAGGGAAAAGTGATCGACTTGGAATGGCCGTATCAAATGGATCTAATACTGCGACAAGCTCTTGCATTTCAAAATCTCGAGCAAACTTTCATTGGTAAAAATATAGAGTTTTTATATGAGGTATAGCTTCGTCACTTTTTCAAATTTTTCTAGTCCAGTCTTGGAGATACAGAGGACACTATATGTGCAAAAATTAAAGATTGAGATTTTTCAATTTCTTCTATAGAAATAGCTAGATTCTTAAACTGCCCTCATGAGGGAGTTTATTATTTCAATTTAAAGCATATTGGAGATAATGAACATAAGTAAAAGGACATTATGTCATTTTTATTTAGTTCTACAAACATAAGGAAAATGTTAGTGAATGATCTAGAACCTGATCAAAAGATTCTTGTTAAGTTTGTATAAATAGGGATTGCACCTAGGATGTCAGAGATGGAGGAGATTTTTTTTCCAGACATGTATTTAATGTTTTTTCTTATGAGTGAAATCAAGATGAATTTTATGAGATATATGGTAAGATATCTCAACTACTGCTATCAGCCAAAGGCTAGAATGAACTTCTATCCCTATGGAAGTTTCATTTCCAAATTACTGTTTAAATATGATATGGTAAGATTAATCGATTCCAGAGTAAGATGCCATCACAAAAATGTTTTCAATGCTGGCACTCTAAGGAATATTAAATTCTTATGGAGTACTGTAAAAGGAAATATTATGCCTATTTGAGCTAAGGAAGACCATGAATCAGCTCAGGGTAAGCAACCTGCTAAATCCAAAGAAGGCATGGCTGAATCAAGGGTAAGTGGAATCTCAAGAAGACTGAGATTTGAGACCGTTGATACACATACTATTGGGGAAAGTCAATAAGGACTTAAGAGGAGAAAGCATAGAGTGGCTCAAGTTGCTGAGTATCCTGTTCAAAAAAACTTTTGGAACAACTGAACCTCTTATAAGCTACAGATTTATTAGAGAATCTGTAGTACAACAAGTTGACCAACCAATAATTTCTCAGATTAAGGTGACTCCTCAAGGGGAAAAAGTCATTTTGCCTCAAACTTTTGAAAATCCTGGAGAAGTTGAAGTGGCTAGATATGAAATTGAACAACCTATTGAGATTGTTCCAGAGAAATTAGCTCAAGAGGAACCTGTTTTAGAGGATCCAACCTTGGAAGAACTCAATGAATATGATGCTCAGAATGACCAAGAACCTGTGAATATGAATCAAGTAGAGAACCTTTCTAAAATTAAAACTGAAATTATTGGTGAATATTTTTCTATGGATGAGTTAGTAAAAGACTCGAAGTAAAAATAAGTGGAGAATTCAATATAGAGGAATGATGAAGAGAAGTCATATTTTGAATCCCTACCTCTAGAAATGATAAATCCAGTGGAAGCTCAGACTAAGAATCAAGCACAAGGTGCCTCTAATTCTGATAATGATCATGTAGAGGAGTTGATCCAAAAATTTATTAAAGTTCAAACTAAAAATGAATATTTGATAAGAGAATTAGAAAAGGAGAGACAAAAGTTTCAGAACTTGAAAGATAGTTCAGTTTCAAAAATTGAAGTGGAAGTTTTTAAGAAGGAAATGTTAGATGAAGTTGAAAAACTGAAATCTGAAATAGTAATGAAGTCAGATTTGGTTGATTTTAGAATTTTCATGGAGAAACAATTTTCTACTATCAGGGATAGTCAACCAGGTACCTCAGGTACTTCGTCTGATCTGATGAGGAGATTACATGCCATTACAATAGCAATGAGCAATATGAATGACGGATTGTTGGACTTATAGTGGAACAATTCTCGATTATTTGTTCTCCTAGATAATCAAAAGTTCCTTGTTAACCAGCTTACCTTCGATGAACCGGGGATCAAAGTTTTATTGAAAAAATTCACAGATAAACTCAATCAGTTTATAGAGAAGGAAGAGAGGTTACATGAGATTTTTAGAGCCAATTTAATTGAATACATCCACCTGACTCAAGAAGGAAGGGATCTCATAGTCCATTTAGGTGATGGACTAATGAAAATGTTGAGACTGCAGATGTCAAAGCTCAAGGAAATCATTCAGAGGTGCTGAAATCTATTTCCCAGACCTTTTTAGCCCAACCTTGATTCTCATTATCTTTACTTTACTCGTAATTATATTTTTCAATAAAATATATTTTCATCCCATGTTTTTGTGTTATTAATTTGTTTTAATGTCCTGTCTATATTAGAATGCCAGTAATCGAGATTTAGATATTGATAAATAGTCTATAATAACATTTACTTAAGTCCAGTGCTATATTAACATGTGTTCTATTCCATACTCTATCATTCTTTTTGATATCACAAAAGGGGGAGAAATATGGATAAACACAAAAAAAAAATTTGGAGGAGAAATATGGATAAACACAACTCACACAAGTTTTTATTTATAGAGGATATTTTTTTCTTCTTTATAAAGGGGAGAAAATGTAAAAATTAAGAAATGATTTTTTTAAACCAATTTTTTTTATCTTTGAAAACTTATAAATTATATGAAATTAATTTTTTAATATAATTTCATTGGTTATTTCATGGGTTTTGTAATAATTAAAAAGGGTGAGATTGTTGAGAAAGTGTTGTTTTCAAAAATACTATATCTTTTTATGATGATTTTGATGTTCAAAAATACCCTTATTTGTTATTATAATGATTTAAATTTGAGTACATTTCAGGAAATTAATATTATTTATTTATCTATTTTGGAATAATATTTAAGCCTTTTTATCTGCGTGGAATATTTGACAAAGTTTTCAGAAATCATTTTTAGCACTTTAGCATGTTCTGGAAACACTATTCATGCTCTACATGTTTGGAAATTACTTTAGCGTGTTTTGGAAACACCATTCATACCCTACATTAAAGAGCACAACGAAAGGATAAAATCCATTGTTTATGGGTTATCATAAAAATATGGAAGAAGAACCCTATATTTGGAAGGAACCTTATGTTTGGGATATCAGAAACATATAGAAGAATAACCCTACATTTGGAAGGAAACTTACATTTAGGATATCAGAAAAGTATGGAAGAATAACCCTATGTTTAGTATGGAATGTTATGTTTGTTTCTCAAAAGTATGGTTTATCAACCTTACTTTTGTAAATAACCTTACATTTTACCAAAAAGTATGGATAATGTACCTTACGTTTAGAAGCTGATAAAATTATGGATTATATACTATATGTTTGAAAGTTGAAGAGAAAATTATGGTTTATTAACTTTAAGTTGTGAACCTTATGTTGTGAACCTTATATTGTGAACCTTACGTTTAGAGAATGTATGCTATGCAGTTCAACCCAACATTTGGTGTCGGAGATTCAAACACGACTTTATAGAGTAACGATCTTTATACAAATTATCAGGCTAATTTTAATCTAGATTAGAATCTCAATTGTAAAGAAAATATTTGATTTATTCAAAGTCATTTTATTTTCGATTCAAAGGATCATTTTTAGAGGAGCTTTTCATGCCAAATATTAAGGATAGTTATGACTACCCTGTTATTCAAACTTTTGAATATCGCGATTCTATAGGCGACTTTTGTGGATCTAAATTTTAAAGGAAAATGATTGTCTTATTTATATATATCTGTGTTATTTTGAATTACACTGTACATGATATAGGTTATTGTGAAAGAGATGAGAAGAACATATTCTTGATTTTTTCACAACTATGATTTTCAGAGACATTCTAGTTTTACAGATCTACTGTCACTAGTTATGATCAAACTTGGTTTTCTAAGGAAGAAAAAACACATTGAAGAGTCATCATTTCTTCATCGAAGATCTTTTGTGAATCTATTAAAGTTGCTGAAGTTATTTCAATATCTATTACAAACTGAATCATCTCAGAACTACTTCTACCTAAAGATCATTCTTTCTAAAGACATAGATCAATCTATTGTTAGTTGTGTGTTGTTGCAACTATGAAGAAAAAACTAGAAAGTATTTTTAAATAAATAATATTTTTATTTTGAGTAACTGGATTCTTGTACTAAGCTGTGTATTCGATTCTGTGTATGAACCAGAAGGCTCTGTTTTAGCCTTAATTTGTAAAGGTATCAACTGCCTGCACTCAGTTGTGAACGGTCTGTTGATAAGAGGACTAGATAGTGAAAATCACCAATATCATGGAGTAGAGAGTTGGTGGAGTGGACTAGGGGTCTTCTATTCCCCAGACCACTATACATCCTTTCATTCTTTAATTTTTTATTTTTCACTGCATAAACAATTTGATAAATTTAAAAAGGACAGACTTGGTCATCATCACGATTCATGAAGAATTTGTAAAAGAAACAATTTACCCCCCTATTATGTGTATTTGGTATAACCTGATCCAACACCATGATGGTGTATGAAAAGTATGAAGAATAACCCTTATGTAATCCTAAAAGAACATTTCAAGGGGTTCATTTTCAGGTTTTGCTGATGGAATTTGTTGAAAAAGGTTTCAAGATCTTCCTATTTTTCAGAGTGTTGTCAAAATTTAAACACCAGTCTATCAAAATATAATTCTAAAAACATACTTAGGTAGTGTTTGAATATGCAATGCATGACACGTTGGTATATAACACTGACATTCTTCAAGCCAAAGGGAATTACCCGATAACCATATACTCCACTGGGCCCCTAAAGGAAGTGGATTATTCATCATTTTAGGAAATTCAGATTTGATAATATCCTAAATATCCATCCATAATGGAGAGATTATAACATAATGATGTTTCATAGATCAATAGTTCTTTGACCGAGACTAGGAAATTGTCATTTGGGCAGTTCCGTCTAGGATCTCTAAAGTTGATGAAGACTCTAATTTTCCTATTCTTCTTCTTAAAGGGAAAGATATTGGCCTACCAAATGGGATATTGGACCCCCCAAATGAGGTTGGATCTAATGAGATTCTCAACATCAATATCTATTTTGAAATTATATATTGGGTGCATCATTATAGATAACTATTTATAGCCCCAGTGGTCCTTTGGAAGGCCTAGGTGGTGGGTGGCCATGTTGGGATCTAGACCCAATATTTCAGTGTAATTCTAGGAGAATACATCCAAATGCTATTTTAGGAAGGAGGTATATACCTATTTCTCTTCATAAGACATGGATGCATTAATCAAGGTGGGTCATTGGTCTCCTTTAGTACATAGATTTATTTCTTCGAGCTCATCAATTCCAGTGGATACACCCTCTTGAAAAGTCAAAGGGGTGTACTTTAGCTCCTCCTTATGTTTATATTCCTCCTATTTATCTTCTTTATCTTATATTGATGGGGAAACAAATCTTGGGATGGGTTCTCTATAGATATGAGAGGAGTCATTATATTGATATTCAAAAGATGAACTGTATTCCTTGAACCCAGTTTAAAGTGGGGGATTTCCTTGAAACTATGCAGAGGGTGGAGTAAGGGATGGAGGAGTGTATTCATTCACTTTGAGTGAAGATACATCCTCTTCTACCTTAGTTATTGAGGAAAGGATTTATTGGAGCCCTGGGGATGGAATTATGATATCTTCATCTAAGCTTTCACCATTGTCTGGGGAGTCATCAAACATTTCATCATTATTGGACTTAGAGGTTATGACTGAAATCATGAATAGTTCTGAATACATTAATGACCTTTGGATTATATACCTGATTTTATTAATGGGTAACACATATTATTTACTAAGTTTTTTTAATGGGTTGGTTGGGATCATTTGCAAACTGTTAGGGGTGGTGAACCAATCAAAACCATTAACCAAGGTGCATTTCCCATTCCCATGATAGAATCTTGCATCAATATAATGTGAATCATATGATTTGAATGGGGATTTATAAGCATGAAATTTCATTATTTGTACAATAATGTTGTATTTGATGCATTGAATATATGATGAGGGGATTGTTTTATATTGATTCAACCAGGACTTACTAGTAGGAAGTTAAAGTATTTATTCTGTTGGACCACCAAAAATTATAATTTAGCTATGAGGTCTTTGAAACGAGGCTTGAAATTTATTTGGCCCAATGTCTTCTACTAATTTTTTTTATAGCCTTGTAGTGTTATGGTGGAAGAAACTAGGTTATCCTCATTACAACCCATCCAATGGAGCATTCACACTAGGATGAGGTTAAATCCAGAGCCATTGTCTATGAATACTTTTTAGACATCAACGCCATTTATCCTACTGGATACATACAAGGGTATGATGTGTCCCTATATGATAACATATTCATCTTTATTTGTGAAGGAGAACACCTTATGTAATTCTACAGAATCACTCTTCATATGATAGACCATGGAAACTACCACTTTATAGTCCACTTCTTGAGATAAAATCCTCTATGAGTGCTTCCCTGTAGACTTTTGAAAATCTCAGGAAATCTAGGATCGATGGCTTGGATGGAACCAAGACTAATAGTTTCAAGATTTTATACATCTTCTATAAATTCTAGAGATTCCCAACATGGGGATTCTATTTCATAGGTGATTTAGGGTATTGGGTGTTTGATATATATGGATCATCCCTAAAAACTAGATTTAGAGGTGCTCCTGTCCTTGGTGGGTCAGACTGGGTAGTTCTTACTACCGCCGAGGGAGATATGACACCTCTCAATCTTCTAATTGATATTATAGTGTGATGGGGTCAGGTTTTCTTCCAGATGATGTAATAGGATTTTCTAGTTCATGGTGAACTCACTGAACATCTATTCTGTGAGTTTTTCTAACATTGAAAATTTGAGTTGGGTTACAGAAAGTTTTCTAGATTATGTTACATTTTAACCTTCCCCGATATCCTTGGCTCCAATAGCCTCTTACTTTAGTTCCCCAATCAGATTTGGGGAACTCAGGTTCATAGTCACACTCATCATTATAGAAGGTATACCTTAAATTAATAACATTAATAGAGTTGAATATCAACTCCTCAGTGGATGAGGGATTTGTATGGATGAACATTTTTGGTGGTGTCTTTTGGCAGGGTGGTGCCCGTTATTTTAGATATCAGGGTATAAAATAATTGAGTGTCAAAGCCAAAATTTTCCATGGTTTAGGTTCATCCTCATGTGCTTTCTCCATGTCTTTTAATCTAGTATTTTTTAAGTGTTTTATTTTAGAGGTTTGTGGGGCTGATGATTTCGAAAGTGTTGCAGCGGAGGCGGTTAAAGGTATAATTGGTTGTTTAAAATATTCTTGTAGAATTACATGAGTTTGGTTGATTGTTTTTTGAGTCATCTAGAGATCAAATTTTGGTATCCTTTTTACTAGAAACTTCTTTTAATTCACCTCTTTCTTTAGGGGTAGTGGAGGAAAAACATTCCACTTGTGCTGGTGGGATTCTTAAATTTACTTGTGTGGAATCTACCATTTTCTTTAGGAGGTATTTTAAGATTAATAATTATAGAATGGTGTGTAATAGTATCCATTGTAATAGGAAATAATTTAATTGTTCATCGAGACCTACCTGGTTATCCCTTTTTGTCTTTGGTAGGCAGAGTAAATCATTATCTATAGCAGCTATCAAATAGACATGAACTTGACATATAATAATGAAAAAAACATTATTTCGTTACTCCTAAAATTAATTCCACCTAGGTCACTTCCGTTTGTACTATAGAGGTGGAGTTTTTATTGATTCTAGGGGGTGTTTCATGATACAGTGCATGTTTTGGAGCTAGATATGGCCTGGAGGCTGAGTTAAGTGTGACAGATTCCACCTCTATCTTTCTCGCTATTTTTTCTCAGGATCGATTTAGTTATCCGGGACATGAGATTATCCTTTCACATGGAGTTTTATATTCTTTAGGAAATTAAAGAGATATCCTAAAACCTATCTGTATATTTCTCTAGGATAAGTAATGTTCGTAGCCTGTTGTGGAAGTTATCAAGGGAGATAGTGAGCATATCCTCTCAGGGAAGGGGTTGGTTTAGGGAGTAGGTCATACCTTTTTATCTGACAATGAAATCCAAGACTCTCTCATTTTATCCCTTTTTTAGTTTGAGAGGTCATTGATTGTTTTCTTTTGAAGAGTTGAGACTAAATGAAAGTGGAATTGATGAAATAGATATTTCTATCCAATTATTGATCGATATGGAAAACTAGTGTTACATATATAGGATTTCCCTTGTATTCTTCATATGAAACATCTATCTGTCACTGCTTCTTGTTGCTTAGGAGTTCCCTTAATGATATCAAAAAATGGATTTATAGTGGGCCATATGTTGTTCCGGGTCACCTAATCCATTGAATATTGGAAACATAGGACTCCTGAAATTAAGTTGTGGTAGGATTTCACTCACCCAGTCAGGGTAAGGTTTCCGTTTCGGATTCATTGGTTCATTCTACTACTCCATAACTTTCAATTGACATGTGAGTGACTTGATTGTGTTGATTATCCCTTGATGAGTGTTCTGTTAAACCTGATCTTGGATAGGTGTAGTGAAGGGTAGGATTTACATGTCATTTATACCATTATTTGAGGTGGATATCTGGCCCATAACATCTTTTGATGATTTTCCTAAACCATTTATGGTTGTCTATCTAATGGAGAGAAATATTGATATCAATCCATGATCAGGCCCAGGTGAACTATTGGTGCAGGCACCGAGTTGGGTGGATGTTGCGACCATTCTTCAATCGCTGGGATGAATCCTTTCGGATGACGTACAACTACTTAGAGTTTCTTAATGTTCATTCAACTCTAATTTTACTCTTATTTATCCCATCGAGTGAATATTTCTTCAACTATAAGGGCCTCATTCTCATCTATAAGAGGGGTGGGTCATATATGACCTTTTATTTATTCTTATCTCTATTAGAGATTATCTTAGGAGGAAATATAGGATTGATTGGAGGAATACCAAAATTTAGGGTGATTCTCTAGTTCAGGGTACATACACGTTTATTCTTAGTGTGGAACTCATTCTGGGTGGAACCATCCCATCTTTATTCTTCTTAATTTTCATCATTTTTTATTTCATATGTATGATTTATGTCCATGACATTCACCGATTCATAATGAAATGTTGTAATTGTATTGGTTACTAAATTGTAGGAGAGATATTCTTTTCCTTTTTTGGATCTCTCCCTTCATTTTTGGGATCCCCATCAAGCTACAAGGTGAAGGGTGACTTGGAGGGAACCTCACTATAGCCTGTTTTTATGCCTCTATTTTGAGGAACACCAATCATGATATGGGAAGAAATGGGAGACCTTTCCTCTTTCATCCTTCTTAAAAGGGAAAGAATTGATTTCAATTGAGGGGGATAGTTGACGTAAAATTTACATGAGCCCTTTGGGCTAGGGTTTCTACCATTGTCTTGTTGTTTTGACTTGGTATGATTTTTTTGGTCTTATAGATGATTTTTATATTAAAAATTACCCCAACCATGTGGGATAGGGCAGATATTGTACTACAAAAATTACAACCAATATCATTGTTCTCTTTATCTCACACATCCTTTTTTGAGTGTGACTCAGATATGATGTTGAGTCTTCACATGAAGTGTTTGATTCTGATAACATTAGTAGTGCTTGATTCTTGGATTAGCTTAGGTTACAACCCTACTGAATGTTCTTTTTTTCCTGGTTTAAGAGGTTTTTGATGTATTTATCTCATCGAGCCTAACACTTTTTAGACTCATTCAAGGACAATTCTTGTTAATCATGTAACCTTTTCTGATCATGGATATTTATAGATAACCTCATTGGGATAATGATATTATTGGATGCCATATCCAGTTATTCTGCTGAAATGGGTGTGAGGTGAAATGAAATTCCCCATGTTCCCCCCACCCCAGGATTTGAACATAAGATGGGTGTCAAAAATTAGATGATGCAACTTATGCACTACATTGAAGCAAGTGAGTTGGAGATCCTTATGCTACCTCTCTAATTGTGTCTAAGGCTCATATAGAAGGTATTTCAAGTTAATTTGAGTATGAATCTCTTCCAATATATTGACATGGTTTGTAAACCAATTTTAAGTAAATAATTTTACTTTCAGGTGGTGGAGGGTTTTCCAGTGGTTGAAACTAATATCATGTACAAATTCTTCTAAAAATCCCCATAGTATGTCAAACTGAGGAGTGGATGAGGCCCAATACATAATTAGTATCCCATCCCTAGCCAATTTTCTTCTCATAAGAAACATATACTTTTTTTTTCTTATTTTAGATACTTATCTACTTGATCTACCCAACATGGGCACTTCTTAACTATTTTTTCACAATTAGCAGGGCTAACAAGGGCCTTATTGGTATTTGAATGATCAAGGGTGGCTCTAAGTATGAGAGTTTCCCTATGCCATCATCTAGTTGAGAAATTATTTCTCTTTTAATTGATAGGGTATCTAAAATTTCTGACACCATATTTTCAAGAGCCTCAAAATATGTGGGCTTTCTTGTATTTGACTTGGAAAAGGAAGAACCTTTATACAATCATGAAATGTTACTATGGGGGGGACCTTTGTCACACATGATATCGTTGAGAGGACTACCATCATAGATCAATGTCCTACTAAAGGGACAATTTATGTAGTGTATACCATGGGGAGGACCTTCAAGGTAGAAGAAAAAAGGGAAGGACCATATTATTGTAATAAGGTGTCACCGTAGGGAGGAACTTCACAGAGAATTCATCATGGAAGGAACTAAAAATATATCTTAATGTCTGACTCTAGGGATAATTTATATAGCATATATCATGGGGAGGAGATTTAGGGTTGACAAAAGAAAGGGGATTCCCTTATTGTTGTAATATGTTGTCACTGTAGGGATGACTTTCGCAGTGAATGACATCATGGTGAGGATAACCATCATAGCTTGATGTCCGAATGTAGAGAGAATTTATATAGTGTATACCATGGGTAGGACCTTCAGGGTGGATGAAATAAAGGGGAGTACCCACTTGTTTTAATAAGGTGTCACTACATGGAGGGACTTCTTCGTGAATTTCATCATGTTGAGGACTACTATCATAGCTCGATGGCCGACTACAGAGAGAATTTCTATAGCATATACCCTAGGGAGGGACTTTAGGATAGACTACAGGAAGGGGTTGACCTTATTACCACTTATTGATCTCTATAACATGAGTAGGGATACAATGACACACATTTGGAGATGGGCTCCTATGATTGATTAGATTGTGCCCATAAAGGAAACCTTTATGGTATGTGTTCTAGGGAGGACCTCTAGAGGTGCTGGTAATAATGTTTGGGGGAAGATATTCACAACTAATAATACCAATTCCATAATTTTTTAATGGATCAACATGATCCTAAGCCACCATTTATATATGTTTTATGGCCTCAAGAACACTAGTTTTTAGTAGAATTGGGTCATGAGTCTATTTTTCATTTTCCAACTTCCTTTGGTGTGATTTATTTTTAGGTGATATCTTGTGGGAAACTTGGACCTCTTGTTGTAGTTGATGGAATTGATATACAAGTTACTGTTCGGATGGATACCATGGTGTTTTCATGATATTATGGTAAGCCTTTTGAATTTTGGTAGGGATATATGTCTACCTTAGAGCGACCAATGAAGTGGACTGGTGTCCCCCCAATTGGAACAAGTATTTTTGCCCGATTCTATTATCGATTTATCACATAATATTTCTAATGACCCTCATGGATGGGTTACAGGATATATGTATGCTCCTAAGTGACCATAATTCTACGTGGATGAGTCACCCCACACGGGGAGGTGGGGTTGTGGGCCCGACACCTTGCTGTTGCTGCAGATGTGATTACATATTGGAAATTCTATAGGATATGGTTAGGAATTGATGTCTGATCCTCCATAATTTCAAAGATTTGTTGAGAAATGTAAACGGATATAATGAGAATATATTCCCATTACATCATCAAATAAGGAATATGTGTCTTCTCTGGTCCTCTATGTCCTTCTAGTGGGTACTGATAGTAATCCTATACTGAGGTAGATATAAGGGTCTACCCTAGATTTAGAACTAGAAAATTCCAACTTCATTCTCCAATTTCCACCATATTTACATGGAGTGAATGATATGAACGAGTATTAATTTGAGTTTTCTCATTGATTTTCTTTATATTTGACTAATGGTCTTGATATGCATCCGAAATAATTTCCAACTACTTATAGTTCACTTCCATATTTGACTGGAGGGATTCAAATTTATGAGCATAGATTTTCATTTTCTCACTGGTTTCCATAGTATTTGTGTGATGGGATTCATGTGAATCCATAATAATTTTCATCTACTTATAATTTTCCACCAAATTTGACTGGAAAAATTCATATTTCTGAGTAGGTATTTTCCTATACTCATTAGTTTCCATCATATTTAACTAATGGGATTTATATGCAGGAGTAGGAAAATATATCTACCAATAATTGGTTACCTCCATATTTTATTGATGGGAATAGTATTCATGAGTAGGGATTTGAATCAGATCATGGTTTTTTGCCTCCATATTTGGTTTATGGGCTTTGTATTTTCGAGTAGGAATATATGTCTACCTATTGGTTTAAATCATATTTGGTTGATGGGATTGACATGTATCCATAATAATTTGTATATGCCTATAATTTTCCATTGTATTTGACTAGATGGTATCATATTTGTGAATAAGGATTTTTCTATGATCATTTTTTCCATTTTATTTGACTTATGGGATTCAAATGTAGTATCAAAAATATTTTATTTCTCATAATTTTCCACCATATTTTCATGGAAGGTTTCATATTTATGAGTAGGTATCTGAATTTACTAATTTATCATCATATTTGGAAAATGGGATTGATGTGTGTTGGTAGTGATATGTTTCTTCCTATAATTTGATGCCTTATTTTCATGGAGGGCCTGGAGAGAAGTAGTAGTAATTTTCACCTACTCATAATTTTCCATCATATTTTACTAATGGGAATCATAAGAGGGTTTATGAATATACGTCTTCCTATATTTTGATTTCATATTTTCACGATATAATTATTCTATATGAATGAGGATGATATATTATTCTGGTTTGCCTGATCATCACTATTTATGGGGATCCTTGGGGAAATGGGTCTATTTGAATTTAGTAGGGGAAAACAGAGTGGTATCCTCTTCATGGTGAGGATATAGGGCCACAGAATGTTGGTGACAATGATTTATAGTAGGGGCCCTTGGGCGGGACCACTATACTACTAGGATAAAGTCATTCATGTTGACTTCATCAATATCCCTATGGTAAGGTAGGAAATCATTATAAAATTCCAGAGATAGGATCCCGAAATGGTTAGAGATGGCTAGTAGGGCCATCTGGTTCTGGACCACCGTCCGTCACTAAGCGGGAAACTGGCAGGGCTTCATGGACTAGAGGGCTTATCTATCTGCCACCAGGATAGGAAGGCTTAAATTCTAATGGTACTATCTAACCAGTTCATTTGAAACCCAATGTTGAAGATGCTGGGTGGTTGATGGCATCCTCTATTTAATTTCAGAACTATCTGGTGTAGTGGTTGACATGCATGTTTATGAAAGTTGGTGAGATTCTATTGGATTGAAGTGATCTATGAAGAGTGATTATAGTATATTTGACAAATACAAATAAAAACTTTTCAAAGTATAATCTCTTGACCAAATTATTAATCGATGGTCTTTTTTGGACATCTTCTATTTTGGGTATGAAAAGGGCTTGATGTAGGGTAACACCACCACCTTGTTTAAAGATTCACATCGAGTACACCATTTTATTTTCCATGAAGAATGTTTACACCTGATGATTGATTTCCAATGTTATTATGGTGTGAAATCACCCACATTAGGTACAAAATATTTTAATGGTCTTAAACAGGTTGTGTTTGAAGAGCCAGAAACACCTAACAACTCTCATATCCATGAAGACTCATGGACCTATGTCCCAAAATAAGGTGTTCATCGGGGAACATGGCCAATGAAACTTAATAACTCACTTTGGTTGAGAGGATGGGAAGTCAGTCTCATAACACTCTTTTGGGGGGAAATATCTCCTATTTCATAGATCTATTGTAGATTTAATATATGTTTGTAATCCTTTATTCATTCCTAAGTATGCATACATGGATCACTATGAGGTAAAAATACATTATTGCTACACATGGGTTCAGAACCATCTGTATGTATCTAAGGTTATACATAAATGGAGGGATATGTATATATCCAAGGTTATCCATCAATGATACCCTTTTTATGGATATATCAAGCATTACTTAGTCATTAATTAGGATTATACTGGTTTTAATCCAATTGGTGAGGTGCTTTGGAGTTTTCTGTCATCTAGGGAGATAAAAGCTTTTTTTGATTTCAATATCAAACCTATAAGATGGAAAACTTAAATATCCTAATGAAAGAATAAAAATACACGTATTTTAGTGCCACTTATTATATAACATCACATTTTAAGGTTATGTGATGAGGACCGAACCATACAATTTAACTTAATGAGGCAGGATATCTAGGTGAAAGGTGCCTGGTCAATGATGGTGTGGGACTTACACCGAGGCATTCCAAGATTCCCATAAGAGATGTGATCTCATGGATAGAGATGAACCTATTGGTGATGTGTCCTGGAGAACATTAAGGTGGATTTGGGAATTGTGTTTGGACCTTAGGGATGATCCCTGCATATCCTAGTTAGTTGGGAATCAAAGAACATGTAGTTCAATTGGTGTTGGGGCTTAAAAATGGAATCTAACCATTTAACTATGGATGATCAGAGTTTATTCATGGAATTATCCAATCTAGAGGGACATGATTGGGTATTATGCATTGAAAAGGCCCAAATGGATTGAAATTTGGGCTTACTTAAATGGATAAGTCTTGTGGATTTGGGTATGGTTGGGACTTATACTGAATGGGAGGCCCATTTGATGTTTGGGACTATGTGGATATCATGATCCTTGATAAACTCTAAAACCATATTATTCATTCTTAGTTTGATAAACAATATTATGTTTTAGATATGAAGATCACATGATTTTACTCTATCCACTGGTGGATGAGGTGCTGAAGCCCAAAGGGAGAGGTAGAGTGTGGTAAGTGTGCTCATTTCATATTTTATTTTGGTAATTAGGATATTCACATATGGGGATATATCAATATGGCCCAGGATAAGGTTAAGAGTATAAAATGTACCTCCTCCATCAATAAAGTCTAGGGGCTTACTTCAAGAAGGTGTGCCCTAAAATTGGTTCTAGGGGGTGGATCTCATTCCTTGTCATAGGGAATGGAAATCATGATCATTTCCATCACTGCCCGAAAACTGTGAGGTTCACATGATCACTACAATTTTCTAACCCTCGTTACCATATTAATGTATACCTGAAGACATTCCAAGGGTATTCCTTGTTGTGTAGGTTCCACACGTGACCCGACTTAGCATGGGTATGTAGACCTGAGAGGACATGTTGATGTCCCTGATGGTCTAATCATAGATATCAGGTGTATTTTGATGAAGCCTTTACCTGATTCCATTAGAATGGTCCATAGAGGGGCTGATATGGGTCCAAATGATGTGAATTAATGGAGTTATGGTAGGTGGAGAGTATAACTCCCTAGGATGCTTCATTTTGCGTAGCATATTCTTAGGTAAGATGGGGTTCCCTCTGCATAGAGTGTTGCTATGAAGGTGAGGGTATTATCCATGCAGTAGTGTTCTATGAGGAACTGGGTTATGCCCATTTAGTACGTTGCTATCTAGGACTAGGTTCTATATACATAGCATGTTTCTATGCGGGGTCATATTCCTCATTTGTTTCATTTTTCCACACATGGCACAGTTCTACTTGCATAACATTTTGCTATGTGGGATGCTGGTTCGTAAATAGGATATCCATTTATCCCTCATGTAATGATGTACGCAAAGGGGTTTTGAGTTCTTGATGGCATGATGATTTATTATTTCCTTGTTACTACTATGTGGTGGATTTTTACCCGATGTGAATTAATAGATACATCTCAATTCATCTTGGAGACTCTTCTTTTTTCATATCCTCATCGCTCATCTCCTTTAGCTCTCTTTGGGTTTGTCCTATTTTTTCCCCCTTGTAGTCTTTTTATAGAAGTGTGGAGGGAATGGATACCGGTACAAATGGTCATCAATGGTGGGCCATATACCTTCTTTTGCGGGAGCCTATGAAGGATGCTCTATCCCGAAAACGACTTAGTCAATGGGGGGTGGTCGTTTGCATATGGGGACATCAATTGGGGAGAAGAAAATCAAAATCTGACCCTGAAAATGTCTTTTCTTTTTTTAGATGTCAAAGGTACCACCCTATACCATAAAATATTTAGTTTGTGAGTATGGTCATTTGTGCGGGTGAAAATTACTACCTAGCCCCACAAGAGATCATGGTTTTGTTCATAGGAGACAGTATCACTACCTCCTCTCACAAAATATTTTATTCATGGGGAACTTCATGAAAACATAGGAACTCCAAGAGGAGTGGAAGTACATGAAGCAAATCATACTTCACAAAATAAGTTCACTCTTTGCTTCTTTGACCTCCTCGAACCTTTTTATTCAATCTTCCTCTGGATTTTATTTCTACCATTTTTCTAGTTTGATTTTATTCTCTTATTATTTAATGCATAATTTTTAGGACCCAACAACATCCTAAAACACTACTAAATTAGTGACATTTTAAAACATGGATGAATAATAATTTTTTTTAAAATGTGTTAGAATTAGCAATGTCTTAAAAAATGACTAAATTAACGACATTTTAAAATTAGGATAAATTAGTGGTGTTTGAAAAAATATCTAAAAAATCCATCTTATAATACATCATTAAATTAAAAAATTTAAAAGTTTTAAAACATGGATAAAAACTTATCTAAATTAACATTTATCATTTTTTTGAGAATATGTGGCTAAATATCATTACTAAATCAAAATTTATTCCTTTTTAAAGAAAACACCTCTTAAAGAACATGTCTAATTGATTGTTTTCTTGTAGTGATAAAATAACATCTAAAATCATATCCAAAAATATTTTAGGATATATTATAAGGTACTTATGGAAATATATCATTGACTTCACCTCATATTACCACATATGTAATAAATTAGGAATATAAATAAAAAAATCTATTAAATTCTAATACAATTTTAGTGAATCTATTTGAGTCAATATCAAACCCTATTTAGTTAACCAAAAATTGTGACGTCATGATCATTTATATAATTTAGAAAAAATATTAAAAATTGTATCAATAAATGTATGAAAATAGTGGCCACTTGTAAATCATAATTACTACTAAATCTATAAATAGATCTACTGTGACCTATATCAAACACATGTATCTATATACCTATGCCACATACTACATCAAATGCTCAAATACATTATCATGTGCTTACTTTGTCCAAGACATAGAGTGACACAATGACATAGTGTAAGTTAATCCTATATAAAATACTCATACATTCCAAACACTCTCATTATATACTGACTTGGTTGGAGAATAAATCAAATGTAATTTACCTTTATGAATGAGTGTACCATATGATCCTTTTTTGAACAGACAAGCACACCATATGGATTATCTAGGTGAAACCACACACTCCTCAACCTATCTCAATCTAGGGATGATGTTTAAAACTCAACATATGAAAGGAAAAATCCTTCTTTAGATGAGCTTCAACTAATGACATGATCAACAACATACCCAAACAAATTCCTTAATTAGTGAAGCTATTATGGATTTTATAATAAAGGTATCGAAGTATAAAGGTTCCAATTCTAGGTATCTCATGAACCATAGGTAATGGGTACTAAATATGATCTATTTGAAACTGGTAGACCAAATATATAGTGTTTTACACCCCATGGGGTAAACATAGTGGGTCCTATAATGCACACAAAAAACCTTTAATTCATTTTGTGACTCATGAAAGAATTATGAATCTCTATATGAGGGTCCTATACAGAATAATCTTTATATTTTTCCATAAACTATAACAATCCATGATGAAAATTAGCTATTGATAACCCAACGTTATACTTTTAGGGGTCAATTATCAATAAAAATCCTAAAGGTATATTAATATATACATATATACAACCAATATAAAATAATGATAAATTTAATATTACCATCTAGAAGATACACTTTTATATTATTAAACTCTATTAATAATACTTAACAAATTCCCACATAAGAACTTGTTTATCATATCATATATATTAAACTACCAGATCAACAACATGTTTTCTGCAATTTCATGGGTAATGCTAACTCATTATAGCTATATGAAAATCATGCCACATAAATATGTTACAATATAATAAAAAAATTCCAATAAACTCTTTAGTGAGAAACATCTATTAAGAAAATGTGTTTGAATAATTTTCGGATTTTGGAATCACATCCATAATATTCAACTCCTTAAACATATTTAAACTTATTAACATCAAAATATCAAAAATAATGATGTCAAAATCATGTTTTCTAATTATAAGTTATTATAATTTTATCATATTCATAAATGGAACCCTTTTCTTACATACCAATTCCATGAAATAATGTAACTGTTTATATTATTTTTTACTATCACATCCAAAAACCCTTTAGGAAAAATTTATAATCACTTTGTTTTTGGATGGCATAATCTTTTATGAAATTTTGATATTCAAATTCTTAATGTTACTAAATAAAACTCTTTAAATTTTTATTTACAATCCTAGATCCTGAACTCATTAGTGTAGTAGGTGTTAAATAAATTGGGTTGTTATAAACTTTTATTTATTAGTGTTGAACATCTTAAGACCAAACACACTCAAACTGGACACTTATACAATGTATTATTTTCATAATATAATGATAAGAAACAAAAACTATTTTATGTAAGTGGATAGCCCTTATTTTATTTTATTAGTAATATTAAACAAATAATTTTTTTATATATCATATATGGTAGTCTATATATTTGAAAATTTTCTCCCTAAAAATGGAAAAATTTACATAAACATGTCACTGATGGGTGGAAGGAACATCTTCAATATTATTTTAATAAATATATAAATTAAAAATTAACACTAGATTATTTTTATCCTAGTATACTTTTTAAAAACATGTTAGAATAATTAAGGAATCATAAATGATGTGTATACAATTTTTTCATCTCATTTTATTCATAACTACTATTTGTTAATGATCAACCTCTCTTATCCTAACAGATAAATTGAGATCAGGTTACACATTCTCTGCTCAGATTCATCTAATATTGATAAATTCCTTTATATTAAAACCATTGATGTGAAAAATCTTATCTTTATCTCTTGAATGAAAAATAATATATTTGTTAATTATTTTCATAATTTAAACCTCCTACAAATTGAAAATAATTTATAAATTATACATTTAGTATCAAATACATTTAAATAAGGATTTTAGATTTTTATAAAACTGATATTAATCATGGAAATTCTATGAAGTTTCTAAAACTCCTACAGCTATCTTAAAAAATTTCATCATATGGAATTATCACTAATCCATATTGATATTACCATTTTGTTTCAGTGATATCATGTGGCTACTTGAAGAAATAATGTTGGACTCTTTGATGACTATTTCAAATTATGTTTTGAACATTTACCCACTTATAAAGTCTATGAAGTACCAAAACCTATAAATAAAATTCCAAGTTCATCAAATCATTACACTTGAATATCAGGTAAGCATTTATTGAATTCCTTCATCTTATCCAAAAATTTCCACTGATGAAAACATTATTAACTCCTTAACCATAATAATCCAAAGACTTCTGGTTTCACCAAGTCATTTACAAATCCAATCATATTTAATATATAAGTAGAGAATAAAATTTCCTTTGGTAATTTCGAATATAATGACTTTGAACCCCAATTTAATCATTTTATGCATTATAATAATCTTGATTCACTTGTTAGATAATCTCAATACTTAATCTTGGAGGAAGGTGTTTCTTTAAAACCTAAAACTTCCCTATATAATTAAGAACTTTTCTTAGTTTATCATTATAAGGGGTTACATACATGAAATATTCTATTTTAAAAGATTAATCACACATTGATGTTTGAAAATGATGATTCTACTGTGTAACACCTCAAGATTCTAATATATATTTTTCTTTTAATTGAATACTATTTTGAATAGCTTGTTTTATACACAACATTGAACTGAAATGAAACTGTGATAAATTTTATGAAGATAATATTATAAGTATCAAATGAGAGCATCCTAATGTATCTCTTGAATTTTTGGGTAAAAATATATGGACTTGCATTCTGAAATATATGTGAAAAAATAATGTTCATTTTTAATACCAATTTATTAATGCAATTAAATTAGTTTAGCTAAAAAAATAAGATCATATTAAGCTAAATATTTTATTTTATTTTTATAAAATTATGTTTTAATTTACTAAATTATATGACATTATTATTAAAATATAGTTTTTATATTAATAATATTTTAACATTAATTAATTATTAATTTATATGAAATATGAATATGAATAATTAATTTCTAAAAAAATCAATTTTATATTAAAATAGGTTTTCATTATTTCTCTATATGAAAGTTAATTTATAAATATTAGTGATTAAATTTAATAAAAATCACTTTATTTTTCTATTTTTCATTAAACTATTATATTAATATTATTTTTTTATATACTTCTGAAAAACTAATTTTTAGTTGAATAGTGACAACATCCATTTTTACCTATACTGAGATTTTTATGAAATAATTTGGATATATTCAAATCATAAAAAATTATGAAACCTTTTTTCCTAAACAAATATTTTATAAATTAGTAAAAATATTCATTTAAAATTTGATATTTGATTTATAGAACATTGATAAATTCATTCTAAACCTAATTGTAATCCATAAAAATATACTTTTTAAAAAAATTGGTTTTTAGATGTGATGCATGCTAATTTTAAAATTAATTTCTATCAACAAAAGAAATATTATTTATAAAATTGATTTAATATTTAGAATCATTAGGTGAAAATTATATATTAAGACCCATTTAATTTTTATGCAATAAAAGTTAATTACTTAGTTAAAAAATGGTTACCATAGTTAAAAAATGGTAGAAGTTAAAAATATAAGAGTAAAAGATAATAAAAAATGGTAAAAAATATGTTTAAATTTATGATTGTGTACTCATTAACATTAAACCTTCCCAAAATCCACTATTTCCTATTATTAGATTAGTCTTACCATGGGATATTAACTCTACCTTTTATATTATAATAAAAATATCACTCATCTTCCTTATAAAAGGATTCATAACCACCCCACTTATCCTCATAGCCCAAGCCTCTTGTATTTGACCAAAATATAACTAATTAACTCCCACAAAATCCTATTCTTCACAATATTTTTTTATTCCCAAAATACAACCTCTAAAAACCTTAAATCCATTTCCTAAGTAGCTCTTCCATGGAGTAAGGTAAAATTATCAATTACTCCTTTTTCATTGCATTCCCTGACTTTATTCTTACACCTCCTTTTAATATAATATTTCCATGTTGAAATAATAATATATATGTCATAAAAATACTAAAATGTTATTATATTTTTGAAATTACCATTTAATACCTTCGTCCAAACCATTCGATAAACAAAACCATCCCTATGTTATGTGAGGACTACCACTTCTATGAAAAATGTACTTTTTTTTCATAAAAAACATAAATTGATGGTTAAAAATGTGAATTTAATGAATAAATATTTTATTTTTATATTTATTAATATTATTAAAATAGAAATCAGTTTTTAATTTCATTATATTCAGTGTAAAATGAAAATTTAGTTCGTATATACATGCAAAGTACCGCCTCCACAAATGTCGTGTTCCAATTTTCATCATCACCTTACGTTGATGATTATAAATATTTATTTGATGAATATATATGATATCATGGTTTTTTATGTGTAATAAATATTTTTTTCTTAAAGGATGACCTAATTATTAAATGAACATTATAAAGTAATATATTAATAATAGTAAATTACCCAAAATAAGATCTTCACCGATTTCATTTTCATTTTTTTGAACAAAATTATTATTTAATTGTATTAGTGATTTAAAGATTATAATACTAAATATATTATAGTACATATAATATAATTTTAATTTTCAACCTTTTGTCAATGAATAGGGATCAACATCTACACCTTAAATCATGCAAGAAAGAAATTACGAACATCTGATGATGATTTTTTTTATAATTAACTAATTTATGTGTTATAAATTATTAGGAATAAAATGTATATAGTGTAATAAATATGAATAAGTTTCTGAAATTTTTTATTATGATATTTATTTTATTGTAAATGATCATATTTTATGATCGATAAAGAAAGGGTAAAATATAATGATTTCTTATATCAATTTTAATTCTATAAGACTTAATCCACATCCACCACATTTTTTGGGTGTAAATACTACCCATATATGCCTTTTTATCTTGGTTTTAATTAAAATAAATGATATTATTGGATTCATCCCAATTTATATATTTCATGGGATTTTGGTTCAAAGGTGATCAAATCCCCAATGATTTCTTCTATAATCTTATACTTAAATCGATATTTCTTTTGAAATATAATTCATATGGGGAATTTATATAATTTCTCCATACATATTTTGAAATTTTTTTCCAAAACATTTTTATTCTTAATGATCCTGAAATTTAATAGAATTATTTTTATATTTTTCAAAAGTAAAAGTTTGATTTTAAAAAGTAATTTTTTATTTTAAAATAGATTTTAATTTCTTATGCTTTAAAGAAATAAATAAACAATTATTTTATGTATTCTAAAAGAATATTATTTTGATAGTATATTTTTTATAAGATATTATTTTAAAAACCATTTTTTTAAAGGTGAAACATTTAAAATGTTTTATCCCACTAAAAATATTTAAATTTTTTTAGGAGTTTTTGAACCATTTATAAAACTGGATATGTCTTCTTGATTTTTAATTTGAATTATAAAATGATGTTGAAAAGGTTTTTTTCTTATATTCTAACATCCTTTTTTGTTCCTTAAATTACACTTGGGATATGTTCTTATGATACCACCAACATCATTTATCAGGATGACTTATGGAATATTCTTTTGATGTTTTTATAATATTGACTATTTTTTCATAGGTTAATTATATGATGTTGAAAATAATATTTTTATCATGATCACATCGAATAAATATGTATTTTTATTAATTAATTGATAATTGGGCCCAATAATGCTTTGGATAAATCATTATATCTCACAAGATAACTAAAAAAATGAGTTTTGATGCACAATCCACAAAGGGAAACAAGTTATGAAGGTTGATTTACTAAGGGAAAAAAGTAGTGAATCTTGATACACTAATGGAAATAGGTAGTGAATATGGTTTCACTATGGGAAACAAGTTGCAATTCCATATCAAGAATGTTATGATTCTTATTCTTATGTTTGTGCCACATTCATATGAGTTGCAATGTTCTCAAGTAATGATGAATCATGTATTATTTATTCTTATATCCTTATGAAATGATCTATAATTAATTATCCATGATTACATGTATTTTTTTTATAAATGTTATTCTTATAAACTTTTATTATCTTCTTTTACCCATATGATTCTCTTATTCTCAATTATGATCATCAACTGTATATGATCCCACCTCTAGGTGGATTGAAAATATCTGAGGGAGTTTGAATTTTCATTATTAGAATAGTCTAATCATGAATTAGGAATTGGAATTTAGTATTATGTTTTGTAATTTCGAAAAAGGATGTGTTATAATGAAAAATGATTCATGGGAAGTATCATGGGTGTTACGATGATCTTTGAATGCTTCGAGTTATGTTTCAAGAGTTTTAGAGTCTTCTAAAAAGGGTGCACATTTTTGTGTACACAATTTAGGAGAAACTATTAGACAACTTGATGCTCAGGTGGTTTGTAGTTAAATTCAAAATGTGAATTTTTGAAATGCATTGTTATATAATTGTATGGGTAAACCATATAAGAAAAAACGAGGAACTGTGTGTGGTTGGGGATGTTCTAAGACATGGCACATGGGTTGGAACAGTTTAAAGAAAACCATTCACCTAGTTATAGTCAGAAGGTAGTGTTTATATCATGGTTGAAGCATGGGTTTTCAAATCATATGACATAATTGTGCATATATAATGGTGTTATATAGTAGGGGTTTGCATGGTTGGCACACGTTGTTTCCAACTATGCAGCCAAACTGTGTGAGTGGTGGCCTTGGATAGATCCAACTTCATGCACATTTTGGAAAATTGTGCGGTCAAAGAGTGAGGATATCTAAATTTCATTAAAAAGGGGGATTTGACCAAAATTACCCCATGTAATTTTTATCCAAAACCCCCCCTTATTCTCCCTTTCAGTGCGCATGAATCACGGGGTTTCCAAACCTATTCCTACTTCTTCCACCCTTCAATTTAGGGTGTGTTCTTGGAGAATTCTTACTATTTGAGGTGAGTTCCTCTCCTCTAGTTGTTTTATTTCTTCATCTTCTCATCCTCTATAATTTTTCAGTTTTACAGTTTAGGTTTTGTTGAGGATTCCACTGGATCATGGTGGAACCATCCATCTATCATGGGGTTTTTTATTAGCTTTCATAAAAGAGATATCAAGACATATTTTTCTGGTCATTACATGTCATTTCTTCAAGGTATCTGATCATAATTAATTTTATTAGGTTTTTTCATATGAATTAATTTATTTAGTTATAAATTTGGTATCTAATCATAGGGATTTTCCCTGGAATGTGTTAGGGGTATACTATGAGTCTTCAGTGAGGGGTTGGCTTCAGTTCTAGTGTGACATGATGAGCTGGTAGTTTTCTAGCATTATTCAAAGTTTTATTTTGGTTAATCAATTAATTATAAATGTTATTAATAACTAATTATTGTTTTTTGGTGTATTAATAGATCTTGGGTGATTGTGATAATCTTTGTTGCGTACCAAGGGGTTTGGATGGGCCTTGGCAAGATCTATATTCTTTGGAAATGTTTTGGAAAGATTTAATAATGATATTGGTGGTTTAAGATATTTACCCATAGTCTTTTCAATTTACATACATGTGTTTGTGGTGTTCCCATTCAATCCCGTGAGTGGAATATGTGCTTACTTGGTTTAATTAAAGTTATTAGGTGATGAAATAAACTTAATTAATCATTAAGGTTGATTTTATAGAATAGTAAAAAGGGGTTAATGGGTAGATCATGGAAAAAAGTGGTTTCAAAACTTAAGGGGATCAAATGTGGTGTTATAGGTGTGGAGTTTTGTTAACTTCCTATGGTTCCTTTGAAATGATTTTAAATATAAACTTTGTTCTTTAACTCGATTTGGATGATAAACAGGGAAAAGTTTATTTTAAAATTCATATTGTTTTGAATTGATGAGATGAACTCCATGTGGTTTATATAAAAAAGTTTAGAATGGGTTTTAAATATTGATTTGAAATGGGTATGTGGTGAAATCCATGGTAGAAAATTCCTTTCATGGAAATTTTAGGCCATGGGCCTTGTTTTTTTCAATGGGTAAGATCCATATTTAAAAATGGTTCTTTTCAAATGATTAATGAAGGTGTTTGGTTTAATTATTTGAGTATGTAAAAATGGTTGGGTCTTATAGTGGCATGTTTTTGTTTTGATGGCTCGTAGGGAACTTTGTAAGTGTTAATTGTTAAAAATGGTTGGTTTTGTTTTTTGAACATTTGTATAGTATTTATTTTTGTGTTTAGTGTATAAGAAATGATAGAATGGTATGTTTGTTGGACTAATTATTCGGTATAATAAGTATACTAAAAATATTGTGTTAGTCTGAGGCTCTGAACACTGAAAGTGTACTTCAAGGATAGATAACTAGACATATGCTCTATTGATGATGGTATATCATGTTGAAAATTATGTTTGACTGATGCCCCTCCTCCTTGGGATGGTCTAGACTAATACTCTAGGAACCACCAATATTATGTATAGATGGATGATTGACTAAGGTTCTAGGTACTACTATTATGTTTTATGATGGGTTTGATAGACCTAATGTTCAATATCAGTATTGATAATTAGGTTTATGTTTTGGTGTTGTATGGAGGTTCCAACCATGTCTGATATTGAGGTTGATATTTTAATTAGATACTAGACATACATTCTAGGAACTGATTGATCAGGTAAAGTAGATAGATACTGTGGTTCAAGGTTTTATGCATCCTAGAGTTAACAAAATAGTGAACACCATTCCTTTACATTTACAGTATGTAACTACTTGTTTTTATTTTATATACTATTTATTTATTCCACTATTTATCTTCATACATGGTTGCTCAAATTATTATTTTCATTAGAAACCTTTTGTGGTGGGATACTGTATTTTTCTCACACCCTAGATAGGTCGTCATTTCACTTGTCTAATTGAGAAATTCCCACATGATTATTATAGGAACATTATTGGGAATAAGATCAGATTGAGTATTGTTCAGAGAAGTCATATTGGCCTAATGTTATCCACTAACTAGAGGGATTGACCTAGTGATGTTGTGAATTCTGTTGTATTTTATTTTTTTCTTATGTTATGTAATGGTCCCATTGGAAGATTGGTTTTATATATGATATAGTTGTTCAGGCCTTTTTTCATTTCATTTTATTATATCATGTTTCAGTTTATTTATACTTTACACTTACTTTGATGTGTATTATATTTGGTTATTTACTTCTAGTTTCACACACTGATATGTGGGTACTGTCTCCTCATAGTTTTATCTTAGAACCTCACTATTAGTCAGTAGACTCTAGTGTATAAGTAGAAACGATTTAGGTCATGTGGAGAACCAGCTTGGGGAACCAGTTAATTGTCTCCTAGGTTGGGGTGTTACAAGGTGGTATTAGAGTTGTTTACTTTCATATTATTTCATTATTTAGGATTTAGTAAGAAATAGGTATATGAATGTGTCACATCTCATGATGGATACTGGGATGGTGCAATGAGAACACATATTCTGTTAGGAAGTATATATTACTAGGGGTTGGGATTTCTATTCTATATTTACGATGTTATTTTTTTTATATGGTTTTCACTTAGATAAATGCACATGTTGTGTTGATTTGTGGGATTATCATGGATTTTGGGATCTTTTCCCATTGGAAAGAGGTTAGTGACTTAGTGTTGACACATGGAGTATAGAGGTAAGATTCATCTCATGCATTATGTTAGGAACATCTAATCCACATGTTATAGGCCAGCTATTGTGTGATTTCATGGATTTATTTTTTATGTAATGTTATATAGATCTAATGTGAAAATATTTTTAATAAATAAGATGGTGTGGTCCTCATGTGTGGTTAGTTAAATGACCCTGGTGTGTTAGTATGTTGTGAGTATATGATTGTTTGACCATTGTGGGTGGTTTTGTTTGAGATTGGTAGTATTTTCAGGTCCTTCAAGGATCAGTATGATGTGTAGATTCTTGGAGAGGATGGGATCTCTATTTATGGGAAGTGGGTTGGTATATGACACATTTATGGAGTGAGGTAGTATATATGGGTTTTTTAAATTGGTAACATCATGGGATGATGAGATGGGTACATGTTTGATGCCCAGTGAGTTGTAGCCTTCTATGAGTTGGCGTAGAGTCTGGGTGTTTGGATCTAGTAATATTTTTTATGGTAATCCAGTATTGGGAGTGATACTGTGTGGATTTAGAGGGTAACCTATTAGATAATTCAGCCTGGTTATGTGTTCTTTTAGAGGTGTTAGGTAAACATGGATAATTTTGACTTTTGATAATAGGGAATGAAGGGTACAACTTGGTATGTGGTTTTGGAATGTAATATACCTTTGGTTTTAGAGAAGGGCACATGGGTTCTAGTGGTTTAGCCACATGGTTGGATTATCAAAGGAAGGGAATATTTGGATGTGTTTCCTAGGTAATGGGATTGCAGACAGGTGTTCATAGTGGTTAAGAGTTGGATTTGGAGAACAAGAGGTGGTCTAGGAAATGTGGGTTCTTATGGATGAGTTATCTTCAAGTGGAGACTATTTGTGTGATTTTTTTATGTGAGGCACAAGGAGGTGTCCAATTTTATTGATCTAGAAATCACTGGGAGTAGTTGAGTAAGCAATGTGGGTCTATGAGTTGCTTCTAGTTTTGGAAAGCACCGAGGGTTCTCTATGATGGGGGAGATAGACATGTGAGGTTATTATGGACAGTGGATAGGGCTTGTGAGATGAGGTTTCGAAGGTAATTACTCATTTGAGTTGGAATCAGGTTCTATAGATGGGTCAATCAAGAGAGTGTGTGATGGTTAAGTGTTAATGGAATCTGGGAGGCATGAAAACATGTTTTTTTGCTGTGTTGTTTGGTCGGTGGATCGGGCATTATGGGACCGTTCCCCATAGGTGCTTGAGTATAATTATATTCCATGAGTAAGATAATAACTGATGTGGTTGTGATGAGATTCTTGTGTTAAGGGAGGCCTAGGTCTTTTATATGATTTTCAAATGCCTCTATCAATAGTGGTGACATCAGAAATGGATGGGTGGTAGTGGTATTCATTGATGAAATATTAGTGTACTCTTATTTAGTAACAATCATGCCTAATAACTTGAAATAATCCTAAGTACACTAGGAGGGAAATGGATATATGCATAGCTACCCTAAGATCTTTTGGTTGGATATGGGACCTCTATGAGGTTCTTCTCATCGAGCAGTGTACGCGGAGCTATATGGTGGGAATTCCCCCATTGATTTTTTGCAGGTGGGGTCCTTAGGATGGACTAGATGTCGATGAATAACATGGGTGGCATTCTCACACACCTAGATGAGTGATGTCCTATGTTTCATTTGGTCTCTTAGGTGTAGGTGAGATTTACACATCTAATTACTTTTTTTAGTGGTTAGACACTACAACAAAAATTGTGTTTAGTGGCGGGTTTTTAGTGAAGATTTTGGGAACCACCGCTAAACCTTTTTTTAGAATGGTTTCACGGAGGTTTATAATAAACCGTCATGAAACATTTTTTTTAACACTGCCGACCCTTCCCCCCACCCCGACCCTCTTCTCACCCCACTTCCCCCGATTCCCCCGGCCCCTGGCTTCCTCTGCGACCCCAGCCCCCCGCGACCCTGGCGACCCCGTGACCCCGGCTACCCGGCAACCCCGGCGACCCCGCGACCCCAACGACCCCGGACCCCTGCGACCCCGGTGACCCCGCTTCCCCCGGCCCCCCCGCGACCCCGACGACCTAGGTATATTGACCCTTCACCTCTTTTTTTGTCCTTTTTTTTCTTCTCATTATTCATTTAGATAATTCTCCAGCAGTCTCAATGGTTTATATGTTTATGAGTTTGTGATTATGTATTTCCTTGTTTCATTTGGAGTCCTTGGTTAAGTAATGTGATTTGGGGACTTAAATTGAGGTTTTAAACCCTTCAAAAACCTTTTTTTGTTTGTTGATGATGTAATACCAAACCTAGTGATACCCATGGAATATGCCAAAACCTTGAGAATGGTGAAATAAATTGGTGAACATTAAAATGGGGTAAATGTTAGAGCGAATGTGTTCTAAATTTTAATTGGGAATGTGGGTGTGGTTAAAGGGTAAAATGAAATGATTATATGTAATTCCTTTTGAAATTACCAAGGGTCTCTTGAAATGGTTTGAAATATGTGTTTGAGATTTTAATCTGGTTATGAATTTTATATGATGAAAATGATGCTTTAAAGGTGAGTTTTATTATGAGATTTCAAATGATTATTTGTATTTGGGGTTTAAAAAATATCTTATGAAAACTCTAAATGGTGGGTTTGAATGGTTGATTTAGAAATGAAATCCTTGAGGATTTTTTTAGTTTTAAAATTAGAATACCCATGTTTTAAGTGGTGGATTCGAAATGATTTCAAATGAGTACTTGAATTGTGTTTATAACATTATTTGGTTTTAAAGGTTTTTTAGGACCATAATAATTAATTGGATATAATATTTAGTGAGATATAACCCATTGATATTTTGTTGTCATGTGAACATTGTTATGAAATTAACTAAATTATGAATGTTACTAGTTAACAAACCTTGATAAGGGGGTGTATGGAATAATGGTATATGTGTAATGGGTTATGTATGTGAAAGATAAATGTGTTAAATTTTTATGGTTATAATTGGTAAATATGTTCAATGGTTGTGTTTTTTAGTTGATATATTAGTTAGTGATAAAGAATCATATTCACATGGATTAATAGCGTGTGGGGTATTTGATTGAGGCTCTTCCAACGGGTTGATTAGACTGATACCCTAGGACCACCAAAGTATTGCATGGGTTAGGGAGTAATACTGAGGCTCTACGTCCCTAATTAATGAATGTGTAAATTCACCTAGATTGAGGCTATAGGGTGAGGTAATTCACATAGACATAGGCTCCAATAGGAGGTAATGAAACTGTAATAATGCTCCAAGGTGGGGTAATGTACCTAGACTGGGGCTCCAAGGTGGGGTGATTGATATGATGCAGTTTCCCAAGTGTATTTGGGAAATATGATATGGATTGTTACACATAGGGTGCTTGGTATGATGTAGTTGACTAGGTGTCTTTAGGTGGGATTATATATAAGGTATTGGAGCACTTGGACATATGAAATTAGATTTTAGTTCAAATAGGGCTGGCCGATAAAAATTTTGGTGTCCATATGTGTATTCCAATATCCTTCATGTTATAACCTAGTGAGTTACACATAATTCTTGGTTCCCATTGATGATTACTTAGTGTATCCCATTTCCTACCTAGATTTAACCCATAGACCTTGCTTTTTTAATTCGGAACCATTTCTTGGTGGATGTTTATATAGTTATTTAGTAATATCTTGGTGCTTATTTATGATCATTTCTTGTTTTAGTTATTTTTTTGGTTTAATGTTTACTATATAATGTGTTAAATCTACCCATGTTTTACATAGGAATTGTAGATTTTTTACTAAAATGGATAAATCATGTGATTTATGTATTTTAAAACTTATATATGTGAATAATAAAATATAGCACTATATTTAAATAAGTATTTTGAATCTTTTTTATAAAATTAATTACAAAATATTTCTAGGACTATTTATATCACACTTTTCATACACATTCATGTGTGTGTGTAACTTCTATCTTTTCATTCTAATTCTAATATTGTTATTTCTAGTTATTTGTTTCCTCTTATTCCATTAATGGACATTGGAATGTTGTGACTTTTTGGGGATCACATGGAGATGATTTGAGTTGTGAATATGGTTGTGAATTTTTTTTGGGAAATTTTATTGTGAGATAGTTCAACCAGGTTTATTTTGTATTTAAATTTTATTTGTATTTTCTTTCTCTATATGTTATCCAAAATAGATGATTTTTCATTAATATGTATAGTCTTGGATGAAATTAATCACTTTCATTGAATATTATGTTTCTGTAATCTTACACTATCGTATATATGAATCTCTTTCTTTATTTAGTAGTAACTATGTGTTTTAATTTTTTTTATTATTGTGTAGGCACATTGTGATATACATGGATAAAAGCTGGATCACATTACCGAGGAACACACCTCAGTATGTTAAGGGTTTGAATGAGTTTTTAGAATTTTTAATTTCTAATCGATCTATTGAAGGGAGAATAAGATGTCCATGTCTTAAATGTTAATTTAGAACATGGTTGAAGAGAGATGAATTTTATGAACATTTAATACTGAAGCAATTCTCTGGTCAATATTTATGTTGGAGTTGGCATGGAGAATCGAACATTACATAATGATTGAGCACTAATGTTAATCCACAGAATGATGTCCAAAGTTCGTCGATAATGGAAAATGAAATGCAAAACCTCATAAATGATGCATTTGGCACTACAAGACATCACTATCAGCATCAAAACATATCAGAACAACCAGAAGAGGGTGCTACAAATTGAAACGTGACAAGTGATGTTTTTGAGACTGTAACACAAACAGATCAAGATTGTAACATATCATTGGATCCTCCTCTTGATTATGTGGATCCAAATGTAAGAGAAAACTTCATTGAGGAAAATGCGTTTTATGATTTAGTTGACGATGGAAATCAAGAGTTGTATAGTGGGTGTTTAAAATATTCAAAGCTTTAATTTCTGCTGAAGTTTTACCATATCAAATGTCTATGTGGAATTAAAAATAAGGCAATGTCCATGATATTGGAATTGATTCATGATGCATTTCCTGAAGCAAAAATCCCAGAATCTTTTTATGACATGAAAAAAGTTGTTAACAAGCTTGGTCTGAATTATACAAAAATACATGCGTGTCCCAATGATTGTATTCTTTATTGGGGAGAGGATTCAAGTAGACAGAATTTCAAGAAATGTTATTATTCTAGATGGCAATCAAAGGGTGATGTTGGAATTCCGAATGAACATAATTTCATGGATAAGAAGAAAAGGAACACACCTGTAAAGGTTTTGCGTTACTTTCCCTTGAAGCCTCGATTGCAAAGATTATTCATGTCATCGAAAACCGCTGAACACATGAAGTGACATTCTATAGCTAAAAACAATGATGGGTTAATGAAACATCCATGAGATTCCAAATTGTGGAAGAAATTTGATTCATTACATTTAGATTTCCCAGGGGATCCTAGGAATGTTCGATTGGGATTGGCTGCCGATGGATTCAACCCATTTGGGAATTTGAGTACCAGTTATAGCATTTGGCCAATTGTTTTTATCCCTTATAATCTGCCTCCATGGATGTGTATACAACAAAAAAATTTTATCATTTTGATGATTATTCTTGGAAAAAATCCTAGAAATGATATTGATGTATACTAGCAACCTTTTATTGATGAATTGTAGGAGTTATGGAGCAACGGTGTTGAGACATTTGATGCTTCTTCTAAAACAATGTTCAAAATGCATGCTGCTTTAATGTGGACCATTAGTGACTTCCCTGGGCTTGTGAATTTATTTGGTTGGAACAATTTCATGGGTTTGGATTTTCCCATTTGTAACTTTGATTTTGAGCCGAAACAGCTACCTCACAGTAGAAAATGGTTCTTCTTATTCCATCGAAGATTTCTCGATGCATCTCATAGATTTCGGCTGAACAGATCAAAATTTAATGGTTCTATTGATCGTAGACCACCTCCAAAGTTGTTAACTAGTTTTGAAATATTGACACAACTTGAAAAATGTTAAAACAGAATTTGGGAAGGTTCATCATTTGAATGATAGTGGAAAATGGGTCCGAAGTACATCATCTGGTGAAATTAGAATGCAACAATGGAAGAAAAAAAAGCATATTCTTCAAACTCCTGTATTGGGAATTTAATTTGTTATGAAACAATATTGATGTGATGCATATTGAGAATAATTTCTGTGATAATTTTATTTTCACATTACTTAATGAGCATGGAAAGTCAAAGGATCATTTCAATGCTCGCAAAGACTTACAAGTAATGAACATAAAACGTGATCTCTGGCTAGATGAGAATGAAAAGTATGATCCGACCATTTTTTCAATGAAAAATAGGGATAAAGATACATTCCTTGAAATTTTAATGAATTTGAAGGTATCTGATGGGTATTTGAGTAACATATCGAGGTGTGTTTATTTGATTAATCGTAAGTTACATGGATTGAAAAGTCACGATTCACATATTTTTGTTACAACAGTTACTACCATTGACATTGTGTACATTATTACCTGAAAAATTTACTACTGTTGTACTCCAATTCTGCACATTTTTCAGGAAATTATGTGAGAAAGATATACATCCATTTCAGCTTGAAAACCTCTAGGAGAGGTTTGTATTGAACCTTTGTGCAATTGAGATGATCTTTCGTCCATCGTTTTTTACTGTCATGATGCATTTAACTATGCATTTGGTTGAGGAAGCTAAATTAGGAGGCCCCGTTCATTATCGATGGATGTATCCAATTGAGAGGTATTTTATTTATATGTTTTTTATTTAAGTAAACATTTTTTTCCATTTAAATAAATGCATAATTTTATTATTTTATTTCACAGATATCTTGGGCATTTGAAAGCATACGTGAGAAATAAATCTCAACCAGAAGGCTCTATTGTTGAAGGCTATTTGGAAAAGGAGTATCTTACCTTTTGTTAGAGATATTTGGATAATATTGAGACAAGATTTAATCGAGTTGGATGTGTTTATGACACATCAAATCAATCTCAAATGCATCAGAAATCAAAAATATTTCCTGTTATTGGCTGATCAGTTGGCAGGACCTCAAATGTGACACTGACAGAATTAGAATTATTACAGGAACATAGATATGTTATACTGAATAGTGAAATTTCAGATCCATTTATTGAAGAGTTGAGGATATAAACAAAGAGACGAATGAGAGGCCGAACATAAAATAATAAAGATATAACAAAATCTGTGAATAAAGAGCTTGTAGAATGGTTTGCACGACGTTTAAGTTCATAAATATTGCAATAAATAAAAATATTAGTTTGACACATACATTTTGTAAATCTATTAAATTATATTTCTTTTTTTAGATCATGAATACTAATAATCGAGCAGACTTTTCAGAATATTTGAAGTTTCTTGCTAGAGTTCCTATAAAACAAGTTAGAAAGTTCGATGCTTATAATGTGAATGACTTTAGATTTCGTATAGTCGATCGAGAAATGGGTTTGAAAACACAAAATAGTGGTATATTTACATTTTCTGAAGTGGGATACTATGGAAAGCTGCATGATATTATTGAATTAAACTACCACATACATTTTTCTGTTGTTTTATTCAAATGAAAATGGGTCGATATTATCAGAGGTGTTAAAAGAGATTCCTTTAAATTTACTTCTGTGAACTTCTCTCACTTGATGGATGTTGGTGATCATAAAATTTATGATCCATATATCTTATCATCGCAAGAAAAAATGGTATATTATGTGAATGATGTTTTGGATGAAGGGTGGAGTGTGTTTTCTTACGTAATACAAAGATATTTGTATGATATGGGTGATGAAGTGGAAGATTTGACCTCTGAAATTGAATTTCATCAACAATAGGAAACAAAATTATTTGTCCATCATGATATTAAAAATATTAGTTTAGCAAGGATGAATTAAGTGGATGAATCAATGGAGTATGAAAATGACATGATTTATAGGGAAAATGATTTTATGTACAATTATTTATTCATTCAGAAACCACTTGTTTCATTTATACATCCATTCATTATCATTGTTATATATATTTTGTATGTTAGTACTGGGCATCTATTATCATTTTTGATTTTTTTTTCATAATTTTTTTGAAATATATATTCTGAACTAAATTTTATTTGATTAAATGACAGGAATGCCAAGGAAAAAGCGGTAGACTATTTCATCTAGTTTTACGATAGATGACGATCCATCTGACTCCCTCCCCATGGCATCTAAGGCACCAGCTGCCTACACCCCTGCACCATCTCCCCCGACACCATCTCTCACACCATCTGTGGGTGTCCCATTAGAGGCTGATTCATTAACTCTACCTTTAGAAGCCTCAGTAGTGTGGCAGCGACATGCCCCTTCCAGTTCATCACAAACATACTGGAGTGTCACTGTCATAGGTACAAATTTTAATTAAATAAATTTATTGCATTTTGTTTATACTAATTGTTTTCTCATTGAAGATGAAAAAATGAAACTGTGGATAAAAACTTAAAAAGTTCATATTTTTGGAATATGAATGGCGAGAAGATAGTCATGCCATTTGATTGTTATGGGGTCCCTACGGATGATGCCGTGGGGTTACTTGGCCATATTCTAGGCCAGCTGGTAGCAGATCCCATTTCCCATCCAATTTCTTATGATGATTGGAGGCATATGCCTCCAAGATGAAAAAATGAAATTTTTGATTCCAAAATAGATATAATTTAATTACATTATGGTTTAATTGAATATCATGTTACTAATATGTTCAAAATGAATTTCTGTATACAGATGTTATTCCACTTTACAGTTGTTGATGTGATAGCATAGAAGTGGACGTTGAAAAATCTTGGTAAGAAATGGAAAGATTTCAAATGGAGATTGTGGTGTGATGTCAACAATATTTCGTTGACCATGAAAAAATGTATGAGAAGCTACCCAGTGGGGTACCGAAAGAACAGTGGAAAGTTTTTGTTGACAGACATCGTGATGAGAAGTGGATGGTATTGAAATATATATTATTATATTATCCTCATTTTACATTTATACATGTATATGAAGAGGAGATGACATTGAATACATTACTGTTAAATTTAATTTTATTTATTTCAGGATCTCTCAAGACAGAATACATAAAACCGGGCTAAGCAAGTCATCCCTCACACTACAGGCTCAAAAATCTTTTCTAGAAGCCGAACGACATTGGTAATCTTTTAATTATTTTAAATATTTATAAGACAATATTATCTGTTTAATATATTGAATTTTTGATTTATCTTTGCTTAATTCTGTCACAGAGTTTAGGGAATGAAGCATCCCAAACTGAACTGTGGTTGGATGTTCACAAAAAATCAGATGGAAGTTTTGTTAATGAGCCTGCCAAAGAAGTTGGGGTATGAAGTCAATTTTTTATTATAATAAATTATTATCAGTTTTTTACTGTATTAATATATATTTATATTTGATTTATAGTTAAAAATTAAAGAACTATGAGATGCCAATCCTGGGAAGTCCTACTCAGTCTCCTAGGATGACCCGGTTGCTAAAGTCCTTGGGAAGGAGTATCCTAGCAGAGTCCGTGGTATGGGTTTCAGACCCATACCTTCTAAGGTCTTTGGCATGCCACCAGGGATTCCAGATGCATCTAATCTTGGTTATAGTTAGTCTATACCCAAATATTCTCAGAGGGATATTGCTTCTCTACAAACCACAGTTCTAGATCAGGGGGCTCAGATATCCGCTTTGCAGAAAGCGATGACTGATATACATCAGCAGATGAGAAGATATGCCCCCAATGGTAGTGCATCGACTGGTGGTCAGTAGGTAAATCACAAAAAATCAAAATCATTTAGTTTGCAAACTTTCATTGGTTTTAAGTTTTAATATAAATATCAATAGTATTTAATTTTCAATATAATGTTCTTACAGGTGATAGTAGAAAGTGGAGATGGAGGAGGAGAGGGTGATGATGCATCATTAGACCATGAGTAGTTGTATTATTGATGTGATGAAAAAATATGGGAACAGTTGGATTGTATATGTACCATGTGTGGCACATAGTTGCCACCAAACATTTTCATGTCCTAACATTTTCTTAATTTACCATGTTTCCTTTTATGTATTTTATTGATTTCTAATGTTTCCTTTTATGTCTTGATTTCTTAAGTGTGGTATACATCTTTCCAGTTAGGCCTGTGTTTGAATTGGTAGTCGAGATTTTGGATGACTAGGAGTTAAACCCATTGTTGATGTGTTGAATAAATTCTCGATGCCTAATATTTTAATATGTAATTATTCAATATCATCATCCAAGAAGGTAAACCCTTCTGGCGTTGGTATCCCATGACACCATGAATCAAAAAAACATGTGGATTTATAACTCTTTATTTGGAACTATTTTCTATGAAACCAATAGAAAATGTTTTTTATTTTCCATAACACAAACATAACCTTGTTTTCTATTTGAGCATAATATGATTCATGTTATATAAATCCTGATTTCCTAAAATTATTCATGAATATATAGAAAATTACATGTCGTTCCATGAATAAAACCATAGAAAACAATAATATCTCACAGCTAGCGTATCACCCAAGGTGAAATAACATCCAACTATAACATCAAACAACAAGAACAACAATCCCACACCAAGAACATGGGTTTTCCCCCATATATGGGTTAGATAATCCCACAAAAAAACACATTACCAAGGACTGAAACACCTTAATATCATATAAAACTTTCAAAAAAATTATTCAATAGAAAATAAAATGTCTTTGATACAACATTGTGACGCCATTACCTAGGTTCCACTAAACTGGTTCCCCAAACCAATGTGCCACATGACCATAGGAATGCCTACTCATATACAAGAGGCTTCCTACTAGTATTGAGGTTCCAATGAGGTATGTGGTGATAATATACCATCTTTACAAGTGTAAAACAATAGTATAAATCAATTTAAATGATAACCAAGTATGTTATAAGAATAATCATGCATGATGTATTCAATTCTAAAAATTGGGTAAATCCTCGCAACCAATATAGTAAACATGTCAGTTCATATGAGTGTCATGTGTTAAGGATAAAACAAAATAAAAAACCCTATAAAAATCCTAAAATGGGTCTCGATGTCCATCCTATTCCCTCATACATTCTCCATACCATATCCCAAACCAACCATCTATCAAAATTATTTTTCCCTTATACTTCCCTACATCCATGAGATCTACTCAGGTATTAATGGAATCCTAAAAAGGGTGTGAGTATAGGTTAATAGGACACCACCAATAGTGTCTAAACAAATAAATATTATAATAACAATAATACTTTATACATAAGTACAATTAAATAATGAACAAGGAAGAAAAGGTAAATAAGTTCCATAATTAAATATCAACTATTTAACCCTGTATATCCTTCGGTTTTATGATGACATCAAATCCCACCAAACCTTCTTCAGCCATATCAAAATTATATTCCATTAATATAAATGGGTTTTACATTTTTATTAACAACAATGGTAATTCATTAATCATTTCAAATTCATATACTATGGTGCACTAATCAGTTCACTCATATCATTAAAATAGGCTTTAGTGCCTGGAAATCCTTGTCAATACACTATCCAAGAATAGGAAACTCCATACACATCATATCAAGTCCATTATGTCAAATTTCATGTCTATCCATCCCACATCAAAGATAAGGAATTCCTTGTAAAAAAATTCTTACCCATGGGTGGGATCTACTGTGTCCCTCATCATTTACTAATCTATCAATACACATTCCCCAAGGTCAAACACACTTGAACTTTTTAAAAAATTACAATATCAAGGGTGAAACTATTTCATTTCACCAATATTCACATAGTTTATCACTTTCACTACACTTAATGTAATTCCATAACTATTCTATTTTACTATTCATTCATAACAAAAACCATTGTACATATTTTCAATTCCATCTTATAACATGGATATTATTACATTTTCCATTCATTATTTATCCCCTTAGTTATCTCACAACCCATTTAACCATAAAAGTTATGATAAACAACCACTTATTCTATTTTGACATGCTAAAAATATCTATAATTGGTTTAATCTCATAAACCCTTCAATTTATCATTTAATAACTAAATTCAGATGTTCAAGGGATTGGAACACCCAATGGGTGGCCATAAACCCAGTCCACTCTTCATCAATATATCCAAAAACATCATTGAAAAGTCCAACACATCATTGAGTTGATGTTATTTTATGATATTGTGTTTTGTTTGATTTTTTTTCAGGGCAGTGGTGCAGTGGAAGCATAATTTTTTTTATGGTCAGCTTTTCGCAGCGGTTTTAACCGTCGTGAAGATTATACAGGTAATATAGTAGCGTCGATTAAAAACGCCGCTAAACGTAAGTAGTTTTTACGTTTAGCGGCGGTTTTAACCGCCGTTACAGAGTCGCATCACCCACGTGCATTCCGTGACTATTCTCGTGACTTTAGCGGCGGTTTTACAACCGCTGGATTTTATTTTATTAGCGGTGATTATAATCGCTGCTAAAAAAATAAAATCCCGAGCTCGTAAAAACCACCGCTAAAGTGAGGAGAACCACCGCGAAATGAGGCAGCTACAACGCTTCCCTTAAACAGCTGCTAAATGGAAAAAACCGCCACTAATAGTTTGCCGACGCCAAATTTAGCGGTGGTTTCTGTAAACAGCCACCAACCCATGTAGCGGTGGTTTAAACTGCCGCTAAATGAAAAAAATAACCGCATCTAAATTGAATTTTTCTTGTAGTGAGAGAATGGGACAAAGTGGTAGAGGTTTTTTAGGTGAGTTAGTGATGAATAAACTCCTATATGTTGGGGGTGACATATCAGTTGTGGAGATGCGAACCTCATGTTGTATGTGTTGTAGGTGTGTGGAATTGATTATGGATTAGTAATCATGGAATTTTGATGTAAATGATGAACCATGATGTAAATCTTGAGATTCTATAGGGAAAGGAAATTGGATATCAGTGTTGATGGATGACCAAGCCAAGCATTGGCTTTAGGATTGAGACGGTTCTAGAAATCAGACTAGGTATGTACTCTTGTGGGTATGTTGTGTGGTTGCAGAATGCCTCTAGGTATGAGAGAATAATGATAAAATGGGATGTAAATAGACTACAATGTGGATTTGTATACTATAGGAACAAGTTGGTTGAGGATAGTATGGAAGGAGTAAGCACACATTGTGGGTATGGAAGGTTGCAAGTTGCATCTGGTATATTGTTTTGGGGACGATGGGTGTGTTTCTTGAATGAGTTGGGTTTTTGAGGAAAATCCAATATGTTTTTACTTCATGCATATATGGTGTTTAATAATTAGATTCATTTGGTTTTCAATGATGAGAATGAGTGTAGATGATGATTGGCATCCTCATGGGTGTTGGCGGTGCAGTGAGTTGAGAACTATGTTGAATGCCTTATGGGAGTGAAAGTTGAGGTTTATTTGGGATTTATTGATGGAAAGAGTGAAAGTATAAAAAGTTAATGATTACAATATGGATCATATGGTGGGATCACATAGCTCGATGAATAATCTGGTGATTCTGTAATCAATGTTTCATTTGGATGTGCTCAGTTAAGCACCATCGCGGTGCTTTGGTTTGGTGATGGGGATTAGCTTAGAGTTTTGGCCAGTTGAGGACCTTGGGTTGGAGCTTGTTCCTTAGATTTGTTTTGGGATGTCAGAAGTTGAATGAGGATGTTGGAAGAATCTGGTGGCCAATGTAGTTTGGGTGATACAGATGGATGAAAAACAAGGATTCTCAAGGATGATAAGTATTATGGTGGGGAGGTTGTAAGATCCCATATCCAGGTGGATTGAAAATTTATAGAGTTTGAATTTTCATTATTGGATGGGTAGAATCTATAATAGAGACTCAAAATGTATTTCAAAGAGTTATAATGTATCAAAGGGGTGTTTTTTTGTTTAGGAATGATGATCAGGAGGTTTAATGGGTGTTCATGTGAGCATTTAAGGCTTTAGGTTAAGTTCTAAGAGATTTGGAGTCTTCTAGAAGGGTTTACAGTTTAGTGTACATGGTTTAGGGTAAACCATAAAATAACTTGATGCCGTGATGGGTTTTATATCTATTCTAATTGTGAATGGTTGAATGTAATGGATAGAGAATGGTTTGGGGTAAACCATGTGGGGAGAAAAGGAGGAACCATGTGAGGCTGGAGAGATTCTGAGACATGGTTCATATGCTGTACATAGTTTCAAACAAATAATGTTCCATGAGGTAGAGGGGAGGTAGTTCTTGTAGCATGGTTGGTACGCATATCAAACTGTATGGAACAACCATACGAAACTGGGGGTGTTGGAAAGAATTGGTGCACATGGTTGGTGCATGGTTCTTCCAACAATGCAGCCAAACCATGTGAGTGGTGGCCTTGCACAGAGCTAACCACATGATTGGTTCATGGTTTGAAAAACTGTGTGGCCAAATCATAAAAATTCCCAATTTTATTTTAAAAGGGGGATTTTATTGAAATTACCCCTCGATATTTTTATCCAAACCTCCCCCTTCTTCTCCCTTTCGCTGTGCACAAATCGGGGTGTTCCTAAATCCCTTCCTCCCACCTTTCTATTTAGGGTGTGTTTATAGTGATTTTTTAGTGTTTGAGGAGATTTATTCTCCTTTGGGGGTTTCATTTCTTCCTTTTCTTGTATTCTCAAGTTCTATTGTTCTATGGTTTATGTTTTTTTTTCATTATTACACCATAGCATGGTGTAATATTCCATTTCTCATGGAGCTTTTGGTTGGATTGTATAAAAGAGATTCTGAGATGGATTTCACAAGTCTTTTAATGGAATTTATTCAAGGTATGTGGTGGCCATGAATTTTCATAGGTTTTTACCAAATTAATTAATTAATTTATTCATATATTTGGCATCATCTCTTAGATATTTGGCCCATAATGTGGTTAGGGTTATACCGCAAGTCATCACTGTGTGGTTGGATTCAGTTCCAATGTGGCAAAATAACCCAATGAGTTTTTAGCATTATACCAATATGGGTTTTGGTTAATCAATTAATTATAAAAATTATAATTAATTAATTATTTTTTCGGTTTAGTAATAGGTCATGTGTAATTTTGATGATCTCAGTTGGGTACCGAGAGGTTTGGATGAGTCTTGGACGGACCTTTGCAAGGCCACCATTCTATGGAAATGTATTGGAAGGAGTTGTTGATGAGGTAGGTGGTATATAATCTATATTAATAGTATTGTTAATTTATTTCCATGTGTATGTAGTGTGAAACTTCAATCCCATGAATGGAATGAGTGCTTCTTTGGATTAAATAAAGTATATGGATGATGATTTTAACTTAATTAAACATCATAGTTGATTTTATAAGATAGTAAAATGGGGATAATGTGTAGAACTTGTAAATTAATGAATTTATACTTTTAAGGGGATGAAATGTGGTTTTATATGGGTGGGGTTTCTTGAAATTCCTATGGGGACTTTGAAATGAATTTAAATATTCGCTTTAGGTTTCAAAAGGGTTTGGGTCACAAAGGGAGGAAATTATTTTTTAAAATGCCCCTTGTTTTGAAATGGGATGTTGAACTCAACGTGTTTATATAAAGGGGTATTTAATAGGTTTAAAAAGTTGATTTGAAATGGGTATGTGGTGAACTCCATGATGGAGAATTTATTTCATTGAAAATTTAGTCCTTGGGCCCTATTTTATTTTAAAAGGTTAAGATATATGTTTTAAAATGGTGGGTTTGAAATATTTAATGGTGGTTTTTGGATTAATTATTTTTGTATATAAAAATGGTTGGGCCATATTGAGGTATATTTTGGTTTTGAAGTCCGGTAGGGACCTTTGTAAGTGTTAATTATTTAATTGGATTTGTTATGTTTTCTTTAACATTTTTATATGCTTGATGTTTAAGCTTAGTGTTTAAGAAATGTTGGAATAGTCTGGGTGCTAGACTGATGCTCCGAGTAAGAAAGTATACTGTGGATTTGGTGTTAGACCAAGGCTTTGGACACAGAGAGTATACATTAATCTTTGATTTCTAGACTGATGCTCTAGGAGATCATGATATACCATGTTGAAATGGAAGTTGGACTAATGATCCTTCTCCTTAGGCTGGGACAGAATGATGATCTAAGAACTACTAATATTATGCATAGATGGATGCTTGAATGAGGTTTTGATAACTTCTGTTATGTTTTTTGATGGGTTTGGTAGACTCAATGTTCAACATCAGTACATATAGTTATTTTTATGGTTAGTTTAGATATAGAGGTTCCACCCAATTTTTATATTGAGGTCTATTTTTGAATTAGATGCCAACATGACATTCTAGGAAATGATAGCATGGTTATAGTAGATTGGTTTTTTGGTTTCAGGTTTGATGCTTTCTTTAGTTGAACGAAAAGTAAAAACCCTCCTTGATGTTTAGAGTATGTACCTTATATGTTATGCTTTAGAGTACCAGTTTAGGTTGTTGTATGTTGGGTTGGACATGGTTTCACATTATAACCCTTTGGTTAGTGGGTACTATATGAGCTATTATGTTAATATGATTGTTTCTATTTTTGATACTTTTATTGATCACTCTATTTATATGTATACACTATTGATATGATAACTATTTTATATAGACACTATTGGTGGTGGCCTACTGAGTTTAGTCACACCCTATATAGGACACTATTTTACATGGGTACACAAGCTACACCCACATGTTTAATGGGGTCACAAGTTTATACTCATGCCCACGTTGAGTATTGATTAGTTGATTTGGATTGCTCGTGTTGTATCAGGTGACTGGAGGGATTGAACCGGTGATGTTGTGGAGCTATTTTTTTATTTTTTTATTTTTTTTATGTTATGCAACCAACCTAGTGGGTGGTTGGTTGTATGTATGATATGGTTGTTCAACCCTTTATTTCCTTTCATTTTATTATATAAAGTTTTAGTTTATTTATCCTTTCCATTTACTTTGATGTGAATGAGCTTTGTTTATTTACTTCAGGTTGTACACTATGATATGGGGGTATAGTATCATCAAAGTTCTATCTTATACCCACACTACTATTAAGAAGACTTTTTCATATAAGGAGGAATGCTTGAGGTCATGTTGTGCACCGAATCGGGGCAGTAGTTTAGTGGCTCCTGGGTCGGGGTGTTACAAACTATTATCTATTTTTTTAAAATTTCTAAGAATATGAGCCCAATGCTTTATTATGTTTCATTTTTTTATTTTATTTTTATTTTTTTAGAAAGGCAGTGCCTCGGTCAAAGACCATGACAAAATTTATTCAATAAAAAAACAATTACAAAAGTCTGAAGGAGGGAATTTTATTACAATATTTTTTATAAAGAGGGAGAAAATCATCCGACAGATCATCCAACCGAGTGATACCCTGATTGATTCCCTTATTGGAGAGACCATCAGAAACCATGTTCGCTTCGCGGAAATCATGAGTGGCAATGTATCTAATCTCTAGAAGCGAAGCAAGTTAGCTTATCCAGCGAGTGGTAAGAGGCCAAGCAAGGTGCATCGTACCATTCCAGATGGCTTGGACAATAGTGGTAGAGTCACTCTCAATCCATATGTTATTCCATCCCTTTTGTTTGACAAAGTCGATCGAAAGGATCACAACCATCATTTCTGCTTCTAAAGCAGAGGCAACACTGCAACCACTGAAGAAGCATCCTTGACAATGGCCAAGGAAGTCTCTAAATACAACACCACATCCCGCAGGTCCCGAGTTGCCTTTGGAAGCTCCATCAACATTAATTTTGATCCATCCTAGGAGTGGGGCCTGCTAGAACACCTCAAAGCTGTGCCTCGGTGGTCTGCAGATGCCATCAATTAAAAGACAATGCAGGATCACATAGTCATCAACAGTGTTATTGCAGTGGGCTTTCTGGATCAAGGCTGCATCTTTAATGGAAATGAGAATCTGCATTCAGCCTGCATAAAGATTGAATGAGTATTTGTTGTAAATAATGTCATTTCTATCATACCAGATCACATGAAATAGCTTATCAACCGCAGATAAGAAGAGATTCTTGATTTGTTTCAAAGTGTCGAGCTCCACACATCGTTTTAATTGTAAGGGGATAGAGTCAAGTAAAAACCATCTGCAATAAAAAATTTCAGTAATATAATTCCAGAGGGCAGAAGCCGTAGCATAATACAAAAAAATATGGTTAGTATCCTCTCTATGTTGGTGAAAAAAATGGAAGTTTGAGCAGAGTTGGATACCAAAAGATTGAAGACAAACCTCAGTGGGAATATGGTTGTGAGAAATGTGCCAAACGAGGTTGAGTCTTGAGGGTTTGACCCAGGGCTTATCAAAATGTTTCTACCAACCAAAACTAGAGTATGAATTAGTGAAATTGTGATTGTAAAAAATTTTTGAATCAAGCACCCCGTTGTGGGCAGGCTCCCAGGTAAGAAAATCTCCAATATTAGAGAAATTATAATTATCAAGAATATGCATGATGTTATGAGGAAGATTGAAATTTCTAGATTGAATCACATCCTTAATAGTACAATTGATGTTTTCTGGATGGGAATTGGGAGAGAGCATAGATAAGAGGGGAGCACCAGTCCAATTGTTTATCCAAAATTTCAAGGAGGAGTCCGAGCTAACTATCCATCTAAAGTTATTCATAATATTGGAAAAGGATTATCTAATGGATGTCCATATGAAGGAGTTCATATATCTCAAATTACCCTTATTGAGTTTCATGAGAAATATTTCTTTTAGAAAATAAATGGAATCCAAGTTACTATTAAAAATTCTCTAAGTGAGTCTGGCTTGTAATGATTCATTAAAGAGTTTGAGATTTTTAATTCCAAGACCACCTTCCTCTAGAGGTTTGAAACATTTAGACCAAGGTATAGTAACAAGATTCCTATCAAGAATGCTACTAGTCCAAACAAAGTTTTTTTTATGTAAACATTAATTTTCTTAATAAGGCCAGTAGGCCATTTATAAACCATCAGCGAGTAGACCAATTTAGAGACAATTGTATATTTCACCAATACAATCCTGCCATCCATGAAGAGGTATTTACCTTTCCAGAAGGATAGTTGATTGATAACATGGTCCAGAACAACATTAAAATATATGGATTTCGATCTTCCCCAGAATATTGGAACTCCTAGGTAGATGAAGGGGAAAGATCCTTATTTAATTCCTAGTCTATTTATAATTCTCATTTTCCTACTAAGAGAGAAACTTTTTCTGAAGAACACAAAAGATTTTTTTCAGATGATAGTTTAACTAGAAATCTCTTCATAATGAGCCAGAGAATTTTTTAAATTTTGGATATTTCTTTTTTCACCATTTAGAAACAGAATAATATCATCCACATATAGAAGATGCGTAGGAACCTTGAGGATTTTAGCCACCTGTATGGGTTTGAGCTTGTTTTGATCAACTGGGCGAGTGAAAAATCTGCTAAGATAATCTTCCGCAATAATAAAAAGAATGGTAGATAGGGAGTCACCTTGTATCACACCTTTAGTACATTTAAAGTAGCCTTTTGGGGATCCATTAACAAGGATGGAAATAGAGGCTGAATTAAATAAGGAGTTAATCCTTCTAACAAAATTATTATTGAAGCCAAATCCCTGGAGAACTTTGAAGATGAATCTCTAGTTAATAGTTTCAAAAGTTTTCTTGATGTCTAGTTTAATAGCAATGTTTCCTCATCTAGACACTTTATTAAGGAAATTGGTGCATTCTGAGGCAAGGAAAATGAAGTCTTGAATGGATCTACCTTTGATAAAACCAAATTGATTCCAAGATATTATTTTATTGCATATGGGAGTAAGTTTGTTATCCATAAGTTTAGTAATAATTTTATAATTAGAGTTTATAAGAGCGATGGGTCGGAAAAGATGAATATCAGAGGTGTTAACCACTTTATAAATGTGGGTGAGAAATTGAGCATCAATACCATGAGGGAGAAAACCATTTGTGAAGAATGACTTAACAAGTTTACAAACATCAATGTGTATGATCTCCCAGAATTTTTGAAAAAAACCATTGTTGAAACCATTAGGTCCTAGGGCACTATCATGGTTGAGATTAAAGACGGTGTCTTTGATTTCATGATCAAGAGGGATGCTCAAAAGAAAGTGATTATCATCATCATGAACCATAACTGGAATGATATCAGAGAGGAGGTATTTGTTAATATTTGGCCCATTAAAAATATTGGTGTAGTAGTATACCACATGATCAGTAATGGACTCCTCAGAATCAAGAAGAATGTCGTTGTCCCTAAGAATGGAGGGAGGTCTGTAGACTTTTCTAATTCTTTGAAGGGAATTGTAGAATTTAGTGTTTCAATCACTATCTGAAAGCCAGTTAGTTTTGAAGAATTTTTTAAGAATTTTTTCCTTAAGAACTAGGAGAGAATTAAGTTTTACCGAGATATTGATTTCATTTTAGGAATCAGAAGAGAAATTAGAGTGAGTGTTGAAATTTTTGATTTTATTAAGCTCCTTCTCAAGGTTGGTGATGTCCTTGTCCATTTGTTTTGATTTGGTCCTACACCAATCTTTGAGACATTGCTTAAGATTTTTTAGTTTAGTGGGATAGGAAAAATCATCCGAGTGGTGATTCATCGACACCCAACAAGTTTTTATGAGAGTTGAACATTCCATGTCAGCAGACCAAGCATTTTTGAATCTGAAAGGAAGAGTGGGATTAGTTATTTTGGAAAAAAGACTAACCAGGATGGGATGATGGTCCGAGTTTAATTTAGTTAAAGTCGTGGAAGTGATAGTATCCCATTTATCCAGAGTTGGGTAATTCGTAAAGGCCCTGTCAAGTTTGCTTGCAACAACTATGTTGTGGTGTCTTCTATACCAAGTAAATTTAGAACCTGTGAGGTTAATTTCTATAAGTTTACAATCTTCAATATATGTTCTAAATTCTATGGAGGAGATATGAGAATGTGAAGGTCCAATTTTCTCACTGGGAGAAAGAATGACATTAAAATCTCCTATCACAAACCAGGGGTTATGAATGGTGTTAGATAAGTCAAAAAGATCATACCAGATAGGTCTTCAGTCTTGATATCTATTTTTGGCATACACTATTGTCTAAAAACAATGTAAGTTATCAATAGAGAAATCATAGGTAAACATTTGATCAGAGAATTTGTAGACATTGACATTTTGTAAAGTAGCATGGTAAAAAATACAAAGGGAATCAATAACAATACCATTTTTATAAGCACCTAGAAATCTATAATCGTAAGAACATATATGCATAAAGCTCCTAGAAAAGTTGATTTTTGGTTTAGCAATAGAAAATATTTTTGGTTTATGCATCAAAATAAGTCTTTTAAGCATAATAACTATGTCAGAGTTCACCATGCCCTAACAATTCCAAAATAAGAGATCTATTAAAACCTAGATTTGGAGCAAGATCCCCCTTTTTTCTTTTTGGATCCACCTATGCCCTTATTACTTTTTGATCTCCTAGGAATTTGAGAGGGGTTCGGACTAGACTTCTTGTCCTGTTTACTCATAGGAGAAACAATATAAGTGTTAGCATCACCTGTATTAGTACTAGAATTAATAATAACAGATGTTTTACTAGCAATGGGGGTGGTCATAGGACCATCCTTTGGGTCTTTGGGTGCATATGAAACCTGAATAACAGTGTGCGACATAAGGGGTTGTGTGGTTTCTATAGATTCAATGGGTATTTCATTTTGCATACCCAGATTATTTTTCAAGGAGGTCAGTTTAGTGCCCGTGTTGACAACTGTGCACATTTCCCTGGATTTCTCAAAATTTGATACTAAATCGACTGAAGGATTCATACCTGCAGTCTCCAAGTAAGAAACATGATTCAGTCGAGGTTGTATATCAGTCCCAGATTGGACTGCATATAGCACAACTGTTTGTTCAGCATCGACCGAGAAACCCATGGATGAATTCTCAGTGCAGGCATTGCCACCTAGTTTTAGCTCAAAGATCACCGAAGCTCCTAAATCCACTAGTTGTTCAGTGAGATCTTTAACCTCGGGTGTTGGAGCATGATTGTCAGAAGATGTCACCTGATGTTGATCAGCCTCAAGGGGGGTAAGCTGAATTGGTTCCAAAATAGACCAGTTCTCTTTACAAGTATCTAAGACCATCTGCTCAATTTATTCCAGGATGCAAAGATCAAGATTGGTATTTTCTTCTTCTTCAACTTGCTCATCCCAATTGATACCCGAACTTTCTCCTATAAAGTTTGACTTCTTAACCCATATTTCCACTCTCTTCCTAGTTGGTTTGGGATTTTTAGAAGCTGTGGCCTTATCCTTCTTTTGCCTTTTAATTTCAGTCTACCCATCATCCTTTGGTTGAGAAACTTGGATCTTGATAACTCCGCATTTCAGTAAAGAATGTCCGACGATTTTGCAGAGTTCACAATACGGAGGCTTACATTCACATTCCACTCGAATCTCTGTTTTGTAGTCATTCGCATGGAAAAAAATTACTTCACATAGTTTGGAAGCAATGTCGACTTTTATCATCCACTACTACAAAAATGTCCAAGGGAAGCACTACCCCTTTATCAGCGCTAAAAAAAAAGCACTGATAAAGGGGGGATTTATCAGCACTTTTTTCCTATCGATGATAAATTTTATATTTCAAAAAAATCATGAAAAATAAAATATTTTTATATAAGTATATTTATAGTGATATAAATATGATATATATTTTCAAATATGTTTTGGATAAGTATAAATAGACTATTACATTTAATATATAAGAAATTTAGTGAAGATAGATTTAAAATATTTTAAAAAATATTATTAATTAATAATTTTCTAATTATTAGTGATTAAAAATCATTTAATAACAATTTGAAGACACAAAAAATCAAAAAAATTAATAAAAGTTCTAAAATAATTTGAAAATGTAACTCAAACTTCAAACGACTATAACTTTTGATTCGGGTGTTCGTTTGAGCTCTACAACATATCAAATCGAAGCCTGTGACGCGATCTATGCACTAGTGACCCAATAAATGCTTATATCACATTTTTCAACGACCAAAAAGTCCTAGAAGGCGTCCAAAACTGAGTTTTTAGTCGGGATACCCCGATTTGTTAACATTCAAACACATATAAATTCTGATCCGGATGTCCGTTAGGCCTGTACCACATATAATATCAAATATTGTTTCATTTTATTCTATTTGACTGGTTTTGGAGTTGAAACAAGATTCTGGATTATAATTTATGGTTGTTTTAACATTCTATGGCCTTTTAAATACACACATACATATATATGTATTTATTCGTAAATATATATGTGTCTCTGTGTGTGTGTGTGTTTGTGTGTGTGTGTGTTGTATATATGTATATATGTATGTATTTATTTATTTATAAACGCACATAAAAAACATATATAATAAATTTATTTAAAACTTATCTTATAAATATATATTAATATACAAATAAATATACGGATAAAAAATTATAACTAAATATATATATATAAATAAATATAAACATATATTAATATAAGAATGAATATATATACTAATATATGAATGAATATATTTATATTAATATGAATCTATATTAATATATGAATAAATATAACTATATATATATAAATAAATAGATATATCATTAAATAGAGAAAAAATGAAATGGTGTAGTGGTAAAGGTGCAACTGCGAAAGGGGGGAGGTCGTGGGTTTGAGTTTGGGTGGAAGAAAAGGGGTGCACGTGTGTGGGGATGAGTGGGAAGGGTAGCGTGTGGGAGATTGTGAGGGGGGGTCTGCCTAGCGCTGATAAACAGGGGGGGTCAAGCGCTATTAAAAGCCCCCCCGCACTATAAAATTCTTTTTATTTTTTTAATTTTTTTTACTTTTATCAGCACTTTTTAAAAGCGTTGATAAAGTCCCTTCTATCAGCGCTAATAAAAGAACTGATAAAAGGGACCCCCTTTATCCTCGCCTTGATTAACAACACTTTTTTAGCGCTGTTAATCGAATTTTCTAGCACTGATAAAGGCCATATTTGTAGTAGTGATCACCCTAGTATACAATCCAACCTCAACATTAAGTTTTCTCTGATTGATTCTGAGTGGTGTACCTATGCACGAGGCAATGTTGTTTTATATTTTCGGATGCTAGAAAAACAAACTGAGTCCGTGGAGGCAAACCCATATTTGAGCCATGGTATTCCTTGTAGTGTGAGGATTAAAGGAAAGGTCCCATTCATAGATTCTAAGTACTCCAGGTTTAAGTTGAAGATTTCCAAATTTTCAGACCCGATCAAAATCATCCTAGGATCTAAGCAGCATATGAAAGTAACCCTTTCCTAACGACAATAGCTTCCAGTCAGAGACACCCCATACATGTGCAATTCTCATTTTAAGATTAGAATTCGACTGGGGTTTATCCCCTTTGATATATGAAATGCGACCCATAATCGAAAACTTACATAAAAGTGATCACTGTTTAAGTGCCACTGGGTTAGCTTCAACCGCAAATCTGCCATCATCGAGCTTCCTGCATAGGGGCACCTTCATATCAGATGATTTATATGGTTTAGAACCTTTTATCACTTCAAGTAAAGATATTACTCACATTATTCCCTTGTTATGTGATGATTCATTATATAACTTGAAACAATGATCCTCGAAAACAACTTCCCATTCAGAATCAAACGCCGCCATGAGAAGAGGAAATGATCTATGGAAAGGCAGGGAGAGCGTAATGGTAAATTAGGTGAAACCCTAGAGGTAGAATCTCCTAAGCTTTCATTTTTTTGTCTCACTCTTCTTATGTTTCCATTAACAAGGTTATAAATATGATAATAACTTATGAGATGTCTTAAAGGGGTTCTAGTGAAGCTTAATTTTGTTTACTTATCTTGATTCAACTTAGTTTTTATTACAGTAAGGTTTATTTAAGTATGTTGATTAGTTTATTTACTTATGGGGATTAGGATGAGATGAATTTATTGAAAACCCTAATTATAATACTATGTATATAATAAAATCCTAAATTATTGGTTATGTAGAAATTATATTATTTTATTTGGAAATAAAATCCTTGAATGGATACTATAATTGAATTTAGGCATTAGAATATATGTTACTAGATATAATATCCCAAAAAATATTAGTAGAGAATTAACTCAATCTTCATGAGGTGCATGAAAAAAAATTCCTACTGACAAAATTTGTTGAAAAATCATATGATATATTCTTTAGATAATTTACATTTTATTTATAAACCATTAGGATGAATTTTAATATATTTAGAATATAGAACCTAAAAGTGAGTTACCATAGATAACCTAGATTTAAATATAGAGATTTATAAGTTATGTTATACAAAATATTTATGAAATAATTACACTATTTTTAGATTTTTATTTTTTATTAAACTAATAATTTTCTCATTCCAAAACATTCCATTATTTAGGTAATGGATGGAGGAAGGAGAGTCAAATTTAACAAGGGATGTGATGGCCAATGAATTTATTTCCCAAATGAGAAATTACAAAAAATATAATCTAAATAGATGAATCTTGTTATTATTCTTAATCATCAATAAAAAATTATTATTAATAATATTGACATAGTTAAATTCACAAAAAATGTAAAATAAGATAATAAAGGAGTCTCATGTGTGTTTGGGGTGAAAAGATTAAAGAGGAAATAATATTCAATTTCTTACCTCTCATGAATGTGGGAAGATAAACCTAGATAAATGTGTTTAAGGAATTAGAAGATTTTTTTTTGTGGGAATTTTTTTCAAAGAGAAAATAATTAAAAAGGAAAAATAAATATTTTACTGAACATGATAAAGATAAAAAGAACATTATACTATAACAATAATAATTAAATTTATTAAATGTGGAAAAATTGGGAATTATCGAAGTCAATACCCAAATCCAAGGGTTAAAAGGGATGATAAAAATAGTAACCTAATAGACTAAATAAATAAGGAAGGCTGTGCACTATGATAACCTTGGATGTGGATCACAATAATTAAGGTACAATTATACTACACACTAGATTAGTGGATGTATAGTTAGAGTTTGAATATATAAACTCTAGTATATCTTAGAGTACTTCTAAGACCATTAAATAACCACCTTATATGGTTTGGTATTGAATTATAAGAGAAAAAAATTATTTTTACTTTTATTATATCATAATATAATGTTTGTGGGAGTGTAACTCAGGTTAATCTTGTTATTCAACCTTTATATGAATTTAAGTTTATTTTAAAAATGTATAAGTTCTTTCTATATAAAATAAAAATTAATTTTCAGAGTAAGAATTTTATATTTGATATCAACTATAAAATTATATCAATGAAAGTATTATTTTGAACTCCATTTGGAATAAAATTCTATAATACAGGTCTTGAAATCAAATACAGGGGCCCCATTGTCTCAAATGGGTTAAAAGAAACTATATAATAATGTTCTATATATAATTATGGAATTTATTTGTTTCCTAATATTATTTAAGTTAGTGATTAAAATATATAATTAGAAGTTATATCTTTATCCATGTTTATCTTATAGATAATCTTCACAATTTTCATTAGTAAGTAATAATTGAAATTATGAGGCCACAATATATTTATGGGAGGAAGAGTGTAACAACCAATGATTAAAATATGTACATCTAATTTAAATAAATTATATATCAAAGATAATGTTTCACATGTAACATAGAACAAAAATAAAATCATGAAATATTTTATGAAGATAATATTAAAATTATTAAATGTGACTATTATAATGTAGCTATTCAATTCGCATGTAAAAATAGAAGTATATTTATTTTGAAATCTATATATAATAAAAAAGATACATTTTTAATACCAATACATTAATAAAATTCAATAATTTTATTTATATAACTAATAAGACAATTTTATTCTTAAAAATTTACTTAAAAAAAACAACATTTTCATTTATTTTATTATATGATAATTTTAATAAAATATATCATTGATATGGAAAATATATTATCAAATTTTTAATTACAAATTAATAGGAAATAGGAGTAAGAATCATTAATATATAAAAATTAGTTTTTATATTAATAAGAGTTTTACATTATCTTACCATTTGAAAACTAAATTTAAAAATTTTATAGACTTAGTTCGAAAAAATGACCTTCCTTTTTGGATTTATAATTTCATAATTATCTTTTTATAAATTATTGTGATTTTTATGAATTGATTGATTTTCTGATGAATAATGGAAAATGCCATTTTTACAAATATTTGAATTTTTATGATGTCATTAGCATGTAAGAACAAATTATAAATTTATGAGACATATTTTCTAATTAGTGATTTATTTAATAACTAAAGGTATTAAATTAAAATATTATGATTAATTTATAAAACCTAAGATAAATATTTTGGAAATTAGATAATACATCATTTTAAAATAGTTTTTAGAATTTACTTTATTTAAATATTCTCATGGTGAAATTCATTTTTGGATTTACAAATAACTCATATTTTATTAGTAATAAACCAATTGAAATTAAAAATGTTGATAATTCCATCTTAAATAAAAAAATTCATAAAAATAATATTTTTTCAAGAATTCTTAAAATAACTAAAAACACGAGTGAAAATTTATAGTTGAGGCTAGTTCGTCATTACCCATTTCCACACATCATTATTTTCCATTATGGGATCCACTTATCCATTGAATAGTGAATTTACCTTTTATATTATTATAAAAATGAAACTCCTATACCTTATAAAAGGAACCACCACCACCCCACTTCTCCACACACCCCAAGACACTTTGATAAACCTTAATATTCCTAATCAATTCCCTAAAATTATTTGACACATTATACTATTTTTGATATTATCAAAATACCACCTCCCAAGTCCTTAGACCAAATTACAAAGGAGCTCTTCCATGGTGTAAGGTAAAATTCTCAATTTCTCCTTTTTCATTTCTTTTCATTTTTTTCTATATCATATTGATCTAATCAACCCATGTTTGGATAATTATATCAGTAAAATTGGTATAAATAAAATATATTATATTTATGGGATAACCATTTTATTCTTTCCTCCTAATCATTCAAATAATGAAAATGTCTATTGTGTTATGTGTAGACCACAACCTCCATGAATTACATACTTCATTTTTCAGAACCAAAATTTATGTATAGGTAATAATGGGTAATTAATGAATAAATATTTTATTATTTTTTAATATAAAAATATTCTAAAAATATTAATTAATTTTTAACTTCATTCTATTCTATGGAAAATTGAAATATCTCTTTTGCTAACATGTAGACTACTGCCTCCATGGAAGACATGTTTCTTTTTTAATCATCATATTATATGGATGATTATAAATATATATTTTATAAATTTATATGATATTTAAGAGTGTTATGTGTCAAAATTATTTTTTAATGTATGACATAGACATGTAAGAATAATTATTTTTTAATCCGTTAATACTTGTAAAATATTCAAAGTAAGTTCATCACTGATTTCACCTTCCCAAATTATGACTAAAATTATAAGGTAATTAAATTAAAACATTATGAATTATTACCAGTACATTATTTTAGTAACTCTAATAATTGTGTAATGATGAACTACATATTAATGAATGGGTATCAACATCTACATTTTAAATCATGCACATAATAAATAGTATTACTAGCATTTGTGGATGAAAATAAACTACAACTAAACAATTAATTTCTAATGAATTATTATGAATAAAATGATTATAGGGTAATATATATGAATAAGTTTATAAAATATTTTATTATTATAGTTTTTATTATATAGGATCTTAGTACATGTTTGATTAAGTGGGAATTCATGGTAAAGTGTTCTTGTCTTAATTTACATTATTTGAGACATATGTCATGTCCAAAACTTGTTATCCTTTTTTTGTGTATAGGGTAAAAATGGATGAATTTGTTTTCCTAGTTTTAATAAGAATCATACATATTACACAATTCATCCCAGGTTCTATTTTTCAAGGGATTTTGGATCAAAGTTCATCAAATCTATAAGGGTTTCTTCTCTAATCTCATTCTCAAACCGATATTTCTACTAAATGATAAACCATTGTGGGAATTTTTATGATCTTCATTTAAATGTTTTAAAATCATTTTCCAAATGTTTTTGACTTTTAATGATCTTAAAAATTAATGTTAACATTGTTAAATTCTATAAAATTAAATTATTTATTTTAAAATGGAGTTCCTGATTTTAAATGAAAATTTAAAGGCCTGTGTTTTTAAAAATTAAATATTCAATGATTCTATGTCTTCTCAAATTAATATTTTTTGAAATAATAATTATTTTATAAAATTTATTTTCTAAAAAATCCTTTTCGTTTTTAAATATTAATCCTAAAAATTTTATACCAAACTCGATATATTTAATTTTAATTTTTTTTGAATTTTGTTTAAGAATTTAAAACATGGGATATTTATTATTGTTTTTAATTTAATTATAAAATGATTATAAAATTAAAATTTTTATATATTTAAACATCTTTTTATGTTCCTTACATTACACTAGGGGTATGTTCATATGATTCCATCCACCTCCATTCCCTTGATGACTTATGAAATGATTTATGGAAGTACTATGAAACCCATCACTTTTTTCACAAGTTAATTATGTGACATTTAAAATATGATATTTAAAGATCTTATTGAAATAATATGTATTGTTTTTAATTATGTGAGTTTTAGGCCCTATATAAACCTCTAATTTACTGGGTAATTATTTATATATCATGAGATAACTAACTAAAATGAGTTGTGATGCTCAATCCACAAAGGGAAATAGGTAGTGAATCTTGGTCCACTAAGGGAATCAAGTTGTGATTATTGATCCACCAAGGGAAATTGGTAGTGGATCATGATCTAATATGTTATGATTCTTATTGTTATATTTTTTACACATTTATATGTACATAAATGTTCTCATGTAATATTTACTCATGTATTTTATTCATATATCCATATTCCTTGATCTCTAAAAGATTATACATATTTACTTTATGATTTCCAAATGTTATACTCATGGACATTGATTATGATATCATACCCAAATGATTGTATTATGATCACTAATGATCATTGTTTTTCATCTCTTTTACTACTTTTACTAAGAACCTAAGATATTTAATTACTTATTATTTCATTCCCTAGATTATTAAGATGAGTAAAACATATAATATATCTAAAATGGGGTATCATATGGAATGCTTATGGAGTAATTTTTACAAGTGTTATAAATAAATATATTTATATAACTAATCTCCTTAGACACTAAAACTCTGGTTCCTGAGATTTTTTTAATTTTTATGATATTGAATGATTATTAATGTAAAATAATTGATTAATTGTGTTTATTTAGTCTAGGTTTCCTCAAATACTTTTATTGTAGAGTATTTTTAAGATGAGTTTAATATTATATTTTCATTTAATAAGGAATTTTAGTAAATAGTCTCCAACTAAAATGATAACCCCATTTACGTTCATTATATCTATTAGTGAGTCATGATCTATATTACATCTTGAAATCACTATTAAATCTCATAAATAATCCTTTAATATATTTTGTAGACAACACTTTTAAATAATATCATATATTAGTCTTGGATAGTTGAGTAAAAAATACATGTCCAATCCATTAAGTTGATATTACCAACTCCATTACTATGGTACCCTAACTATTAAGGTTTACCATCTAAGTGCAACACAAAGCAAACACAAAGATAATTCATGAGAACCTAACTATTATGGTCACCCATACTAAATGATAGAGTTATTTTCAAATGAAACTTTAAATGGAATCTAACACTCAATATTTTAAGGGAACTTAATCTCATCATATTATCTCAAGTTATTCCCTTTAATTATGTGTGATTCCTACAATTTAATTTTGGAATCCGATTCCCTCCACCATATAAATATGATAAAACCATATTTATGTGTAACTACTAATACAACCCAAATATTGTGTTACTAACCCAAAAATATAATCCAACCATCTTTACACATATCAAAATTCATCACATGCATAAATTACATGAACTATTAATGTAAACATTTATAATTATATCATATTTACAATAACCTCATGTGTATGCCCTGATCCACAGATAACTAACCCACATATTTCTGTAATAAGGTATAATCCTCCATGGAAGTGGGAAGTCAGACCCAAAATTCCCTCAACCCTAGGATACATTAATCAAGATAGAAATATGAGGGTTATATTTTAATTTAATAGATAAATATACAAATAATATTTTTTGGGAAGTTAGAGTGGAAAAATAATTTAATAGATAAATATAAAAATTAGGTATTCATGAATGGTTTATATTTTAATTTAGTTTTTTTAAAGTCAAATCATGTGAATAGTTATTAAAATTATAGTATTAATATTTTATGTCAAATAATATTTTTTTAAGATATTTAAAAATAATAAAATTAATGAAAGATAAAAATTATGATAGGTAATGGTATAAAATTTCACCCCTTTTCCATTTATAATCCAATTGTCACATTTTTGAAAAAATTACAACCCTTTAGTATCAACCATGTCATTACCACCGTTAAGGTTAAAGTTGGTATACAAAGAGTCTGGGTAAAAATATAAGGATTAAAATGTTATCTAAACCTATTAAAATTTTATTGGATGATTATATTATTATCATATATTCATTATATTATAATCCATTCCATTTTGGAACCATTTTAAATTATTTAAAAACATATTATACTATAATATTTTGTATATATCCAAAACAAACATAAATGATATTTTCAATAAAAAATATTTTATTAGATAATTTAAATTTAATAAAAATAAAATATTAAATAAATTTAATGTTTAATGGTTACAAATGTTATCCATGGTATATTTATGATATAATTTACCTTTTATATTAACCTTCTTATCCACTAAAGTATAAAAACCATTTTTATCATGGTAATTGTCAAAGGGATTGGGGGGGGGGGGGGAGGGTAGACTAAGAGATAAGTGTGGAAACAAAATCTAAACTTGTATATTTTTTTGGGATGAAAGTATTTTGATCCATACTAATCCTATATTTGAATTATTTCAACTTTCAGATAGTTTAAAATAAAAATTAATTTATATTAATTTAATATATTGAGAAAATAATTTCCATTCCCTCACTTATAAAAGGGAACCCACTATCATATTCTCTACACACTTCAAAATCCATTTTTATTAGTTATTCCCAAACCAAATACTTCCTTGAAATACTTACATATTTTATTAAGGTCATATTTTTTTTATGAATTCTTACCTTAGTGGTTTTATGGTGAAATTAAAAGAAAGTTAGTCAAGGAAGAGGTATATCCCATAACCAAATCTTTTACTTTAATTTATTCATATACCACCTTAAATTTTTTTTAAAACATGAATAAATAATAAAACCAGTGTTTTCTATATAATGATATTTTTATGTTAATTTAATAACCTATATCAATCTCATTTTCCATCAAATCAAAAATAAAACTATCATTAGTGGGTATGGGGGATGACCACTTCATGAACTGATGCAATTCATTTCCCAACATTTCCACTTAAAAATGGTTATAATTATGGATTTAATTTATATATATGATTTTATTGAAATAATTATCATTATATAAATGTAATATTTAATCTATTTTCTAACCCTTCATTCCACTAAAAATGATAATGTCATTCATGTATACATGTGAATTACACATCCACGAAGCGATGTGATTCATTTTTCATAACATCATCACATAGATACTATATATAACTATATTTAAACATGGTATATTATAAATATGTTATAACCATAAATTTTTAATTATAAAATAATACTTACCTTCTTTCCATCATGTTTTTGAAAAAATGGAACCATTACTCATGCGTACGTAAGGCCTGTCATCCCTGTGATTATAACATAGTTCATTTTTCTTGTCTATATTCCATTATTGGTTGGAAAATTATAATTAATGTATCAAGTGATAAATAGTTCATGATTATTGTTATTTATATTTTGGAATAACAACATACCATATTCAACCTACCAAATTCATTTTGGAAATGTGAGTCGAATATCCTCAAAATTCTCAACATGAACATAATTGATTATTTAGTTGAATATAACATGGTAATAAATAAAATAAAGTTAATAATAAACATGAAGAAGGTTCTTATGTAAGTAAATAATTAACATATTTTTATTATTCAGTAATATAAAGAATGCATGTAATAATTTGGACTCGAGGTAATGAGAACTTTATCATAAAAACATCATTTTAAATTATTTATAGATTTATCTTATAAATATTTTTATTCCAGGTCCATATTCATAAAATTATTTCATGGATATATTTATATAGATATAAATGAATTATAATGGATTTTTTTTACTTTATTCTAAATGTTTCTAAAAGGAATATCTTTATTTATTTTATACGGACCGTTTTGACATTCATTATAAAATGAAAAAGGAATGTTCTAATTTAATGTACATGGCATCAATATATTATAATTCCACCAAAACTATCATTTTATGTTTTTCTTATTTTAAAATATTCCATGATTCCTTCAATGAAAAACACTTCTTTCTTGGTAGTGGGTATCTTATTTTTCAAAATGAGTTTTTAAAAGGGAAGGGTCTTTTGATATCTGAAAATGTTTTTTATGGGTTCAAAAGATTTATTGATTGTGTTTAAGATAAAAACATGAAAGATTAAATTTTTTATTTTTTACATGTTAATTGAGAATTATAAATGATGTTAGGTGAGCCTGATATATATTATATGATGTGTGAGTGTGAGACAACATATATGACGAGTGATCCTGATACATCTTATATGGTGGGTGTGGATGATATATCTCTCCAATACATTGGGTAATGTTATTTGTCTACGAATTCAAGAATTATGAATTAACTAAGGTGGTTTTTATTATGGACTTAACTAGGCTACAATTATTTTTTAAATGATCTTAACAAGGGTTACGAATATAATGCTTTACATTTCTGAAAATAATTTCTATTTTATAGTTATGATATTTTATGTTTCTCTTGAGAAAAAGTGTATTTTCATGTGGATATTTTTTATTTAATTTGTTCAATGAATATTATGATAATGGTAAAAAATTTATGGGTTTTAATGTTCTTCACTAGAACAACATATTTATTTATTTTTTATCCCTTAATAACCTTTTGTGATCATCCTAAATTTTTAAATATTTATCATAGGGTTTAAGGATGTTTAAGAACAAATAACAAGTCAAGTTGATAGTCATAAATATTTTTCATGAAAAGATAACATGTCTCATTTTAAAAGTTTTTGTTGTTGTAGGAAAAATGGATACTGGGTGGATGTGTCCACTTTTTAATGTATGGGTTTGTTATGTAAGAGTAATGACCTAATTATATAAAACTATAAACATAAAAGATCTATAGGTATGAAAAAAAGTAAATTATAGTCTAAAGACACTAGATTATATAATTCTAAAGGTCGAGTCCTTATAGTTGGTACCAGATAAGGGTTTGGAAAACATTGTATATTAGGATGTTTTCATGAGAGGTTATTGTAAGAGTTTCAAATACCATCATGAGATTTTTTGTTTATAGATTATTATAATTAAAATTTCATAGATTTACCTTTTGATGTTTTAACTTATTGTATATTAAAATTATTAATGAAATTTTTATTGGAGTTTTATTTGGTTGAGTTATAAGTTGTCATGACCTGCCTTCACCAAGACGAGGAAAGGGAAAAAAACTGGCAGACTTTTCCTTCTTCAAGTTGAAGGAGAGATAATGACCCTTGAGTCCCTCCTTCAATAGGCCCCAGAGTGGTGACTAGAACCAAGGGTATATAATATCATGTAAAATAGAAGTCATTACCCTTTGTATTTAATAAGACCGGGAGATAAGATGGTAAATCTGAAACAACTCCAAACACTAAAAGTAAAAGTAAAGAAAAAAAATATATTCCCATATGCATGTTCAAAATAAAATGATACAAGGTACAAGAAAAATCTAAAGAAAAGTACCAAAAGAAGAAAAAGAAGCAATGAAAACTCCTAAAGCCCAAGCTAGTAAGGTCTAACACAGTCCTAAAAGTCCTCCTAGAAACCTGAAAGCAGTTTTATATACACAGGGTGAGTATACTGGTATACTTAGTAGGGAAAACCAAAATCTCTCATGCACAAGTGGGGAGGCATTCTAATTCCCCATGAGAAAATAGAGATAACCCAATCACCTAGTAAGGAAACTATCCACCCAACATCACCAAGGCATACTCCACAAATAACGAAAATCAGGTAAAGTAATAGTAATAGAACATTGATATTTGAGTACCCTACACTGATTTCCCATTAGTTATTTAAGACATCCTATGCATTAGAACTCCACCACAAGTCTCAATACAGCCTCACTGCCGCCCCAACAACAACATTATGGGCCATCCCAACCGCACACCCCACCCATAGACACCTGAGCCACAAAAACCACACGTAACTATGCTCGTAGACACCTATGTCACAACAACCACCACTAAGCCTGAAGACACCTGGGCCAAAACAACCACTGCCACACCCAAAAACACCTGAGCCTCATTATGAAGACACTTGGGATACAAACCTGCCTGCACACACTTGGGCCAACCACCACAACACACCCTAACCAAAGATTCTTGGGCCATAATGAACCTTAGTCCATCAAAACCTACCTGAATAATCTTGAGATACATGGGAGAGGGAGTAGAAAGAAGCTAATAACCAACCACTCATAAGAATCTTGGAAAAAACACCCTCCCCCATGAAATGGGGGTGTTCAACACGAAGTTCTCAACATGGGTGGTGTGAGTATAAGAAACCAAAGAACAAAGCATTAAACATATAGGAAATCAAAAACTCATCCCAACCTAAGGGTTCCAAAATAGACAACTAGACCATACACAACCACTCTCACTGCTATCCCTACATGAAAAAATACACAACAACCATAACCAGAGCACAACCCATTTTTGGAAAATAATAAACCATTGTACCCATTCTCGTTATCATGTTCAAGTGATTCTGTTTAAATATTCCTTCACTATTGGGCAACTAATATGCATGACCACACGCCAAAACAACAACTGAAAGAAAAAATCCAAGAAAACTTTTAAGAATTCACACCCGGTTCTCTTGTAAGTAACAACAAAAGGGATATGTGAGATCCCTCGAAGTACTAAAACTAAACCAAGCCCCAACATACCATCTCTACAAAAAATCATATTAAAAAACTAACCACTTCTCAACTAGAGATTTTTGTTTCCCTCCACGTCACCCCACAAGGCGCTAAATAAAACAACAATACACATTACCAGAATATAGTAAGGAAGTTCTCAGATTTAGCCAACACCATTCATTAAGTTACTTATTTACACTTGGTTAATCAGGGTGATCACACAAGTATTCTTATTCATCGGGAATATATTTAATCAACCAAGTTTACGTAATTAACTAGTTTCCATGTCACAGTCATTCAATCACAATATTTTCTAGAAAACATAGTTTTATTAGTGTGCATGAAAGGACCAACAATGACCACGATTTTTAGTGAACATATGCCTATAAAATTCACAACATAAAAACAAAGTCAATAAGAATACAACAACATCATCATCATTACCACCCCATAATTCTTTAAAGGTCCATTTATTATCTTTGTTAAAGTTAGTTTCATCTACGTCCTAAGGGAACATCATTATACCCACCCTGCATGATGCACTGTAAAGAGAGATGAAAGAAAACCCCTACTTGGATGATCAAGGATCGATGTTTTCTCCTGGATTCAAGAACTGGGGATGTGAGACTCACAGAGAAAGAACTCCAAGTAATCCAATTGCACCAAGGAAAAGAAAGGGACCAAGGAATAAGAAGTTCTTGGTGTGTTAAAAGGCATAATCCAAGAGTTATGGGATTTGTAATATCAAAGTTCTTAAAAAGAGGATCATGGTTTAACCACGTGGCTCAACGGTTTCATGCATTAGAATTTATTGAGATTTAATAATTCTCCTCATAGATGGTGAAAATAATAGATGTGAGTTAATAGGTTTCCTTTAAAAAGAGAAAACACATATCAGGGGAGAAACTGGGAAACATAGGAGGCTAGAAAACGTGAAAAAGGGTGTGGTAGGCCACACATTTTGGTATTCCAAGGGTCACCCCACTCTTAGGGGATTTAAAACATCATTTATGGGGTTAAAAAAGGAATTAAACCAATTCAAAAGAGTAAGAAGACTTAAAAAGAGGCATCATAGGAAAACTGAGGAAAGAAACCCCGAAAACCCATGGTGGGACCATTTGGGTGTGGCACCGATCGGTGAGGCTGATTGGTGAAACCGATCAGTCGAGCAGATCGGGTGAAGCTGATCAAGTGAAGCTAATCGGCAGAGCTGGTTAGTGAATCTGATAGGTGGAACTGATCAGGTGAAGAAGATCTGTGGATCTAATCAGTGAAACTGATCAGTGGAGATGATCTGGTGAAGTTGATTGGGTGAAGTGGATCAGGTGAAGCTGATCAATGAAACTGATCATTGGAGATGATCGAGTGAATCTGATCACTGAAGATGATTAGTGAAGATGATTAGGGAAGATGATCACTAAATATGATTAGTGAAGCTGATCAGTGAATCTAATTGGTGAGACTGATAGGTGAGAACAATCAGTGAGAATGATCGGTGAGACACTAATCGGTGAGACCGATGGGTGGAACCGATTAGTGAGACTGATGGGTGGAACCGATCAGTGAGACTGATGGGTAGAACTAATTGGTGAGATCGATGAAGCTGATTAATAAAGTAGATAGGTGAAGCTGATCAGTGAAGCTGATTAGTGAAGCTGATCAGTGAAGCTCATTAGTGAAGCTGATTGGTGAAACTGATCGGTGAAGCTGATCCATGAAGATGATCGCTGAAGTTGATTGGTGAAGCTAATTAGTGAATCTAATCACTAAATCTGATTAGTGAAGCTGATCCCTGATGCTGATCAGTGAAGCTGATTAGTGAAGCTGATTAGTGAGACTGATAGGTGAGACTAATCGGTGAGACTGATCGGTGAGACACCGATCGGTGAGACTGATGGGTGGAACTGATCGGTGAGACCAATTGGTGGCACCTATAGGTGACACCACAGTGACTCGTTTCCACCGACACTAACATCCTCCTGAATCACTGATGGTTCCCAAGACACCCCAAAACATAGAAATTTGGAATAGTAATGGACCAGGAGGGTTCAAGCTATTATATTAGATACCTATCATAATATTCTCATCCTCGAGAATTCAAGAGTAACCCGAATAAAAAAGGGGTCCTAACACCCACCTTGGAAGATACCTCACAGGAAAAAACCACCCCCAAACAGCTATACAAACCCGAAGGATCACATTTTTTGACACACGGTTCAAGGAGTTATTTCATTCATGTCTAGATACTATCCGCTTTGGGTGGTACTAACTCGCCCGCACGGGTTTAATTGCATCTTCACTGATGCGTCTTGATTAGGAATCAGGTTCTCCCTTCCCCACACATCGGGACTTTTCATACACATTCAAAAGGTAAAAGAAACAACTCATCTCATTACAAAACAAGGTTATCATTACATCACAACAAATCACTAAAACAATAATATCAAGGAAGGCTCAGAACAACAACTCAAAATAGCTTTGGGTACTGGGCACACATCTAAGATTTTTTCTCCCAAGTACTCTCTTTGAGGCCACTGTTCCACAAAACACAAACCAAAGGGATGTATCATACATGAAGCACCTTCTGTTTTTGATGCTCGATCCTTACTAGTTGCTACACGAACATAGCATTATCCCCTATATCCAACTCTCCCCAGTCAATGATATGGGAGTCATAGTGTAGATATCGACGAAGCTGGGAGATGTAAAAAACATCATGGATCCTTTACAACTAAGGTGGAAACGCTAGATGATATGACACCTCACTGACTCACCCCAACAATTCCGATGAACCCAGGAGAAAGCTTACCCCCTACCAAAACTTTGCTTCCCACGTTGAGGGGAAACCTTCAAGAACACATGGTCTCCAACCTCAAACTCCAAGGGCCTCCTCCTACGATCGACATACGAATTATTTTGGTCCTGGGATTCCTTCATCCTCTAGCGCACAAGCTGAACCTTCTCCATTGTGCTCTGCACTACCTCTGGGCCAAGAACACCTACCTCCCCAACCTCAGTCCAGCACACAGACAAACGACACAACCTCCCGTACAATGTTTCAAACAATGCCATGTAAATATTAGAGTGATATATATTATTATAAGAAAACTCTACTAAGGGAAAATGTCATACCCATGATCCCTCAAAGTACAAAACACATGCCTGTAGAATATCCCCTAATGTTTGGATAGTCCTCTCTATTTTCCCATATGTATGGGGGTGGAAAGTGGTTCTGAGGTGTAGTTGGGTGCCAAAATCGTGCTACAATCCCCTCCAGATGCATGAGGTAAACCGTGCTTCCCGATCTGAGACTATGGACCTCAGAACTCCATGAAACTTCACCACTTCATCCACACATCTCCATGCTAAGTCATCCACCACACTCAACTCCTTGATTGCTAGGAAGTGAGCTGATTTTATCAACTGGTCTACCACTACCCAGATAGAATCATAGCCTCCTTAAACCCTATTTAGTTTTGTGAAAAAATCCATCAATATGTCATCCCACTTCTACTCGGGGATATGTAAAGTATGTAACAAACCTCCTGGAACGTGGTGTTCAACCTTCACCTACTGACACACTAGGCACCTTTCTATAAACTTCACCATTGAACGTTTCCCCCTGGGCCACCAAAATCGTTCCCTCAGTCCTCAATACATCTTTTAAAATCCTAGGTTTACTGCTAGGGGTGAGTTATGAAACTCATAGATAACTCCCTCATGCATCGTCTCTGGGACAAAAAAATTCCTACAGAAAAGCATCTGACCATCCTATGACCACTCTTATGGAGTATTGACCTAGTTAACCCGATCACACATCACTTCATTCTCCGAGTCTCCCCACTGAGACTCCTCCACTTACTGAAACAGAAAGGACTGCACTGTCATCTGAAACAGACAGCCTCTACCACCATCCACCCTTACATCTAGGTGTAAGGAAGACAACTCCTCAATCACCTTCCAAGCATCTGCTGACTCTCAAACCACATCCTTTTGTGAATTCCTACTCAAGGCATTAGCCACCATGTTTTACTTACCTTTAATGTAAGATATCTCAAAGTCATAGTCCGAAAGAAACTCCACCCAACTTCTCTATCACAATTTCAGGTCCCACTAGCTAAAGATATGCCTCAAACTCTTGTTATATGTGAAGACCAAAAATTAATCCCCGATGATGTAATGCCACCACAAATTCAATGTGAACACTACTGCTACAAGATCTAAGTCATGGGTGGTGTAGTTATGCTCATGAGGACGTAACTTCCTAGACCTGTAAGAGATCACTCCCTACTACTGCATAAGCACACACCCCAAGCCAAGACCAGAAGCATCACAAAATACCTCAAACAATACCCCTTCCTCTAGAAACCTAAGAACCAGAGCACTGACCAACCTTTCCTTCAGATAGCTGAAAGCTGCCTGGCACCGTTCACTCCACATAAAGGCCCGGTCCTTTCTGGTCAAAGCTATCAAAGGAGCTGCAACTTGAGAGAAGTTGGGTAAAAACCTCTGATAATAGCCTGCCAGACCTAGGAAAAACATATAGGAACTCCATGAAAACTCTCAAAACTTCCATCATCTCTGAGTCTACTGATTCCACTAACAGCTCATCTAACAAGGAAAGAAGGGGCTCCACACACTGGATACCCTCCTAGAAACCTCGCTTGCCCACAAAATCTACAGGCTGGCCACCCATATATGATAATACGACTCTTCTCTATAAGCAGTAGATAACATAATGTATGTAAAATATCTAGTTGATGCCTAGGATGACATCGTATGGTTGAATTTACTGCAGAAGGAGATCCCCACTAGACTGATGCGACCCCAACATCAGTCTGCATCCTTGAAAAACATCAAACATGCTAGTCTAACCTCCAAATAGTGTAATCAACACCAGGGGAACAAAGAGTATTTCTACATCTATACCCAAGTTATGGGATATACTAGGTGTAAAAAAGGATTGTGAAGATCCTGAATCAAACAAGACACAAGCAAGAGTACTAAACAAGATGATCGTACCTCGAATTAATTTCAGCCTTGCTGGAACTGCTACCTTTTCGGCGTGCAACTACCCACACCCAGCTCCTCTGCCCCTTAGCTGTTGGCCGCCTCTCTGACCATGTCCTGGTCAAGGTCCCTGAGGTCAAACACCTTCGACACCATCCTCCCTCGGTGGAGTGAGATCTCACTGCCCCTACTGCTACTGTTGCTGAAAAGGTATGGCTGGAAACTGGTGCTGCTGAGGTGGGAGATGAGCTTGGCTACCCCCACCATATTTTACTCTATCTAGGAACTGATTTAGAATATTACTATGGCTTACAAATATAAAAAACCTCATTCCTAAGCTCATGGATAAATGGAATGGACCAGATGATCGAAACTAGAACTGTTGAGGTCTGCTCCCCGTCAGCCGAAACCTGAAAGGCCCTGATGTTGGAGGCCTACTTTTGACAACCTTCTAATTTGATAAACCCAACTAGATTCCCTCTCAAAACACACATCCTAGCATGTGGATCCTCTCCACAACTTTAGACTTCTTCTGAACCTCCAAGTAAGTCTATAGAGTGAATCGAGTAACCACATACTGAAGAGAAGGTCAGAGTGCCTACTCTAAACGTCTCACCTGAGACTCCTCATCTGGAAAGAAGTTCGGAGAAAAAATAAGTAGATCCTTGAACTTGATCCCTAAATACCTCACTAAAATACTCCCCTACTATAGGGAGAGTAATTACTGCCTATTCTTGGACTTCATCGTAGAAGAAAGGAATTTCACCCGAAACTCCTCAAAATCAGCCCACAAAACCTCAGTCTCCATCCTCTCTATGAGGTAGATCATCCACCACTAACACACTTCTCCCATCATCTGAATGACTGAAAATGGAACCCAATACTCTCTTAGATCATGGATCAAGATAAAGGTGATTTCTATCTCCTCAATCTAGCCCCCTGTCTCCAAGTCGGAAACACTGCCCTTGTACTTCCCGAGGGTCTACCGCTAGAAGGAATGCAGAGTCTTCTGCCACTTTTCATCCTCTTCATCTCAGTCAATACTCCACTGATTGACCAGATCATCATTCTGGGCCTCGACCTCCTCCACTACCCATGGACATCATCCGAGTGCCATAACTGTAAGGTAAATAAGGAATGCCTAATCCCGAGTAGTGTATAAGATTCCTTTTTAAATTTTGCTTAAATTTTTTATTTATTTTAAATTCCAAAAACACCCAAGATACACAAGAGGACAAGTCGTTATAATGAATTTACCTTTCCTAGGGTCTCTACCCTACAATCATTGTATCCTCACCTGGTTATTCTCTAAGCCTAGAGACCTTACATTAGATCATGGCCCCCCCTAAAATCCTATGTCCTAGCTGGTCTTCCCTAGCCTATTTCACGCACCAAGATTTCCTAACACTATTTACCAACCATTCTATGTAGTCCTCACTATTCCTAACCCTGCACTCCATATTATATCTCAAAAATCTCCTCTGATACCATTCTGTCATGACTCTCCATCACCAAGATGAGGAATAGGACAACAAACTTCCAAACCCTTCCTTCTTCAAGTTGAAGGAGATATAATGACCCCCAGGTCCCACCTTCAATAGGCCCTGGAGTGGCAACTAGAACCAAGGGTATATAATCTCATGTAAAATGGGATTCATTACCCTTTTTATTTAATAAGATCGGGAGATAATATGGTAAATCCCCAACAACTCCAAAAAATGAAAGTAAAAGTAAATCCAAAAAATCTATTCCCATATGCATGTTCAAAATAAACTGATATATGGTACAAGAAAACTCTGAAGAAAAGTAACAAAATAAGGAAACACAGCAACGAAAACTCCTGAAGCCCAAGCTAGTAAGGTCCGGAACGGTCCTCAAAGTCCTCCTAGAAACCTGAAAGCAGTTTTATATACGTAGGGGGAGTATACAGGTATACTCAGTAGGGAAAACCAAAATATCTCATGCACAAGTGGGGAGACATTCTAATGCCCCGTGAGAAAATAGAGATAACCCAAGAACCTAGAAAGGAAACTATCCACCCAACCTCACAAAGGCATGCTCCCCAAATAACAAAAGTTAGGTAAAGTAATAGTTTTAGCATATCGATATTTGGGTACCTCGCACCGCTTTCCCACTAGTTATTTAGAACATTCTATACATCATACCTCCCCCACAAGTCTCACTATAGTCCCACTACCACCCAAAAACAACCTTATGAGCCATACCAACTGCACACCCTACCCATAGACACCTGGTCCACCACAACCACACATAACCACACATGCAGACACCTGGGCTAGAACAACCACTTCTATGCCTGAAAACACCTGGGACTCATCCCAAAGACACTTGGGAAGAAAACCTACCCACACAAACCTGGGACAACCACCTCAACACACCCTTACCAAAGAGTATTGGGACATAATTAACCTTAGGCCATCATATCCTACTCGAATAATCTTGTTCTAACTGGGAGAGGGAGAAAAAAAGATCTAATAACCAGACACTCATAAGAATGTTGGAAAAAACACCCTCCCCCATAAAATGGGGGTGTTCGACACGAAGTGCTAAACATGGGTGGGGTGTATATAAGAAACACAAGAACTAAGAATTATATATATAGGAAATCAAACACTCATCCCAACCTAAGGGTTCTGAAATAAACAACCAACCCATACACAACCACTCTCACTGCTATCCCTACATGTACAAATACACAACAACCACAAACCGAGCACACCCCATTTTTGGAAAACAATCCCCCATTGTATCCATTCTCGTTATCACATTCAAGTGATTTCATTTAAATATTCCTTCACTAATGGAAAACTAACAGGCATAACCACAAGACAAAACAATAACTTAAAGAAAACAACCAAACAAACTTTTAAGCATTCACACCTAGTTCTCTTATAATCAACAACAAAAGGGATCCTTGAGATACCTATAAGTACTGGAACTAAACCAAGACCCAAAATACCGGATCTACATGGACACATATTCAAAAACCAACCAATTCTTGACCAGATATTTTCATTTCCCTCCACATCACCCCACAAGGCGTCAAAAAGAACAACCATACACATTACCAGAATAGAGCAAGGAAGTTCTCAGATTTAGCCAACACCATTCATTAAGTTACTTCTTTCAGTTTGGTTAACCAGGGTGATCACAGAAAGATTATTATTCATCGGGCATCCATTTAATCAACCAAGTTTGAATAATTAACCAGTTTTCATGTCATAGTCACTCAATCACAAGATTTTTTAGAAAACAGAGATTTATTAGTGTGCACGAAAGGACCTCCAACAGACACAATTTTCAATGAACATATGCCCATATAATTCACTACATAAAAATAAAGTCAAGAAGAATACAACATCATCATCATTAATCCCACCCCTTAATTCTTTAAAGTTCTGTTTATTATCTTCGTTAAAGTTAGTTTCATCTACATCCTTAGAGAATATCATTATACCCACCCCGCATGATACACAGTAAAGAGGCAAAGGAAAACCCCTACTTGGATGATCAAGGATCAATGTTTTCTCCTGGTGCCAAGAACTGGGGATGCACGACTCACATAGGAAGAACTCCAAGGACTCCAAGTGCACCAAGGAAAAGAAAGGGACTAAGAAAGAAGAAGTTCTTAGCGTGTTAAAAGTCCCGATCCTAGAGTTACGAGACGTGTAATATTGAAGTTCTTAAAAAGTGGACCATGGTTTGACCACGTGGCTCAGCGGTTTCACATGTTAGAATTTACTGAGATTTAATAATTCTCCTCAGAGATGGTGGAGATAACAGCTGTGAGTTAATAGGTTTCCTTTAAAAGAGAAAACACGTATCAGGGGTGAAACTGGAAAACATAGGAGGACGGAAAACACGACAAAGGGTGTGATAGGCCACAAGTTTTGGTAACCAAAGGGTCTCCCCACTCTTAGGGGATTTAAAACATTATTTATGGGATTAAAAATGGTCTTGAACCCCTTTAAAAGGGTAGTAAAACTTAAAAAGAGGCATTATGAGAAAAATGGGGAAGGAAACCCCAAAAACCCACAGTAGAACCATTTTGGTGTGGCACTAATCGATCGAGTAGATCCGAGGAAGCTGATCAGATGAAGATGATCTGGTGAAACTAATCAGGTGAAGCTGATCGGTGGAGCTGATAAGGTGAAGCAGATCTGTGGAGTTGATCGGGTGAATATGATAGGGTGAAGCTGATTGAGTGAAGATGATCACTAATCGGTGATACTGATAGGTGAGACTGATTTGTGAGAACGATCAGTGAGACACCAATCAATGAGACAGATGGGTGTAACCGATCGGTGAGACCGGTGAAGATGATCAATGAAGTTAATCAGTGAAGTTGATTGTGAAGCTAATCAGTGAAGCTGATATGTGAAGATGATTAGTGAAGCTGATCAATGAAGCTGATCAGTGAAGCTGATAATTGAAGTGGATTGCTAAAGACGATTAGTGAAGTTGATATGTGAATCTGATCGGTGGAGCTAATCAGTAAAGCTGATCGGTGAAGCTGATCCGTGAATCTGATCACTGAATCTAATCATTAAAGCTAATCAGTGAAGTTAATCACTGAAGCTGATCTGAGAAGAGAATCAGTGAAGCTGATTAGTGAGACTGATAGGTGAGACTAATCGGTGAGACCGATGGGTGGAACCGATTGGTGGCACCAATAGGTGACACCATAGTGACATGTTGCCACCGGCACCGAAATCCTCCTGACTCACCGATGGTGCCCAGAACACCCCAACACTTATAAATTTGGAAAGGTAATGGACCAGGAGGGTCAGAGCCATTACATAAGTAACCCTTAGTTTTATCATGATGTATTATTTTAGAATAATTTCATTACATTTATAAGGATGTTCATCATATTACTAAGAACATTATAGGAAGTATATTATTTTAGTTCTTAATAAATGGACAACCCATGGGATGGATGAAAAAACTTCACATCTAAAAAGGAAGTAGGGATTGAATCCACATACAAAGGGTGAGAAGATTAAAACACCTACCAATAGAATACATGATGTCCTGGTTAGTATGACATTGGTTTTTTCCCATAAATTATTTGATAGATAATGATTAACTTTATTTTGGTAACATATGTTTTATCATATAGATGACCATGGGATTGAACTATAACTTAATGTTTATGTGATTAATGTTATTCTTAAATAAGATCTTTATATTTATAGGGAATATTATATGATTAAGGTAAATATAATATAAATATATAAGATGGGATTTTTTAGGAATGAAGTGTGAATAATATTTTAGAAGTATTTATGATTTTAATGTGTCTTTATGGTAAATTTTATTATTAATTGAAGTGATTGTCATATTTGGGAGATTATATGATTAGGCTATATACATTTTTGAAAATATGAATTTATTGGTAACTAATTTTGTTTAGATATAAATGTTAAAATGGTCTCATAAGAATATTTGGTAAATTCCATATTATATTTGGGTTTTGAACTTGGTTAGTAATATTTTGATTAATGGGATGGATATTTATTTATATAATGCTTTAAGTTAATCTTTAGGTTTTATTTTTGAGGTCTTTGATATTAATTTTTTCTTATTCATATGATTGTTTATTCATATTTGATATTATCTTATCTTGTTCTAACCATTTTGGTTTTGGTTAATATCTAATGAAATGATGCATATATTATTATCCCTTTTTAGATTATGTGTCCAACAGAAGTTTATTATAGGGTTTTGTGAATGAAAAATTTATCTTGGATACTAAACATTTGAATCAAAAGGTGAAAATGTTGTGAAAATTTATTAAAGGATGAAATTATAATATTTAAATAATTATATATCCTTAATTTCTTAGTCTAGTTGGCAACGGAATTTCTAAACACTTGGGAAAGGATCTTGAAAAAAATCAACCTAATGCCTTCATATCTGTTGAATCGATGGCCTTTTTTTAAAAACTTATTGACTTATGATTTTTTTCATTAACTTTATCATGATCATTAAATTAATTATGATCACTATTCTCTATCGATGTCTATCATTATTCATAAATTACATTTTTTTAATGAACTCAACTCTAGTAATCTAGATTCAATGTCTACATTATTACATTAGAATAAGATAAAAGGATTCATATCCCAAAGGACCGAATAATTTAGTAGGATTGGTAAAATAGATACATACATGATTTCCATATTACATTTGAATATAATTACAAAATATTATTTTCAGTAATAACATTATTCCCTCTAGCATAACCTTGCATATCAATCATAATAAGCTTCCTTGATTATTGGTAAGGGAATAAATGTATGGTGAGATCAAATTCATATTAAGGTATAGATACAAAGAAATCTATCATGAGTAAAAAAATAATGATCAATAAGGAATAAATAATACATAAAGGTAAATATTTGAAAACATATTCCATTTAAATAACTTGAATATCATTATTATATAAGGAATAATAAATATATAAAGGTAAATAACAAAACAAACATTCAATTTAATCAATAATTTGATTAATATGAATTTATAAGGAATAATCAAAATGGTATGGTAAATAATTGAACACACATTTCATCTAATAAATAACATGATTATTAATTAATAGATAAGTAATAATCAACATAGAAAGTCAAAAAAAGAACACAAATTCCATTTAATAAATTAATTAAGAATTAAAATTCATCTAGATATAATATCATTGTGAAAATATCATGGATAACAATACCTAAATTCTTAATGATGTAAATTCTTAATTAATGGATGTAATTATCTCAAGAATCACGATACCTATACTATCAAGACATTTCAAAAGATAATTTAAAACTACGGGGTAAGTATACACAAGAAACCCATTTAACTAAGAACAACCAACTGATTCATCTCATGAGGCCATTCGACGCATATAGGGGCTATCTATAATTGACCCCACCCATATAAGAATGTTCAAAACATTAATCATATATCTAATAATCAATTTAATTCATTATTGATATGTCTTATCATCAAATATCTGTATTGATTAATGGGGACATATTTATCAATACTTCTCAAATTAATCAATAACTTTCAAAGTAAAAAATATATCTAAAAAAGGGTATATGGTTTAGGAAATAACAATATACATCATGAAATAAAATGGATATTTAATAGGAATTTAGTTTCTAATGAAAAATGATCATAAGAAAGTGATTGTTTCAAGAGAAAGTAAACACTCATAAAAGAAATTGATATTGTACAATAATTATTTACCTCTTTGGTATCATTAAAATTATAAACCATAAATAAATAAACATGAAACAAAACATTAATAATCATGAATAAATTTGAATTCATGTTAATTACATAAAAATATTAGTATATACACCAGATGTGAATAGGTGTGTATTAAAAAATATGTCTCAAGGAAATAGAAATTGAGATGAAATGCCTTATAATGATCATAACATGGAAGTGATAATTATCCAATGAATTGATAATGTGTATCAAATTTAAGTCCACATAAAACACGCAGATATAAAAAAAATAATACATTCAATATTTTTTATAGAAATAATCTTATAATAATAAATACAATGATGAAGTAATATAACCTAATTAAAATAAATTGAGTTATGAAATTAATTACTAATTGGTAACTTTTATGTCAAAACACCTTGGATGAAATAATTAAAATTGAAAATTAAAATACCATGAATAATTAATTAATAATGATTTAACATGTAAAAGTGGTATTATATACACCATATAAAAGAAGTTAGGTTCATAACATTAGAATATTCCTCAATGAAGGGAAATTGAGATGAAGTCCCTTACAATGTTCTCAATGTTGAATTCAGTAATAATCAATGAATAAATCATTCATATAAAATGTAAATACACATAAAAAAGTGTAAATAAAACATAAAATAATCAAAATTTATTACATTCACAATCATATAATATTAAATACAATAAATAAGTAATATGACCCAACACAATGAAATTAAATTATGAAATTATTTACCACTTGGTAATTTTTATGTCAAATATACATGGATTAAATAATTCAAGTTAAAACATAAAATACCATGAATTATGTTGGATTAATGATATTACATGTATAAGGGGATGTATGAATACCATATAAATGAAATTTTTTGAACAATAATAAAATATGCCTCAATGAAGGGAAATTGAGATGAAGTCCCTTACCTCACACTTCATTTTGGTTGAACATGCTTCAACTATCATGACCCGCCTTCTCCAAGATGAGGGAAGGGATATAAAATTTCCATGCCCTTCCTTAATCAAGATTAAAGGGAGATAATGACCCCTGAGTCCCACCTTCAATAGGCCCTAGAGTGGTGACTAGCACCAAGAGTATATAATCTTATATAATATGGAAGGAATTACCCTTTTTATAGAACAATATCAAGAGATAAGAAAGTAAAATCCCAAGAAACTTCAAATAATAAAAGTAAAAGAAAAGACAAAATCCATTCCCACATGTATGTTTAGAAGTAAAGCTAATAAACGGTATAAAAAAACTCTAAAGTAAAGTACCAAAAGAAAAGAGACTAACTAGCAACAATAACTAATCCCAACACCTGAGCTAGTAAAGTCCAGCATGGTCCTCGAAGTCCTCCTAGAAACTTGAAAACAATGTTACAGATGCAGGGTGAGTATACATGTATACCCAGTAAGAAAACTAAATCCACCCATGCACAATTGGGGGAACATACTAATGTCCCTTTTAGAAAATATTAGACTCTCAAAGCACCTACCAAGGAATACTAACCAACCCAGCCTCACCAAGGCACACTCACCGAATAACACAAGTAAAGTAAAGTAGTAGTATAAGCTCATTGATATTTGGGTACTTCGCACCACTTTTCCATTGATTAATTGATCATTCCTAATGGATAACATATTGATGCTACCACTCTTCCCATACTCAGTCCCACTTCCACAACCCACCTGTACAAACCTGGGCCTCAAACCACACACAATCTTGTCTGTAAACACCTGTGCCACAACAACCATGCCTCTCGCACGAAGACACATGGGACTCATCCCAAAGACACTTGGGAAAAAAAATACTACCCCACAAACACCTAAGATTCTCATCCAAAAAAACCTACCTAAAGGATCTGGGACTATGGTAAGCCTCAATCCATTACAGCCTTCCTAGATACGCTCGAGAGGTAGGAAACCAGAAGAGGGTGTGAGGAAGAAGTCAGTAACCAGCCATCTATCCTCCCACTGAAATGTTGGGAAAGACACCATCCCCCTTGAAATGGAGGTGTTTGGTACATGGTGCTCAACAAGGGTGGGGTGCATTTAGAAATCACAAAGAACTACACTTTATATATATATATATATATATATAGTTAAGAAAACACTCAGCCCAACCTATGGGTCCCCACAATAGATGAACAACTCATACAAAACCACAATTGTTGCTACCCTTATATGCACAAACACACAACATCCACTTTCAAAGAATAAAACAATCCCTTTTTACATTTAACCACTTATCAATTATTAATTTAGGGATTCAATTTAATTTATTCCAGCACTACCTGGAAACTACCAATCTCAACCATATCAAAATAACAAACAAAACTAGATTTTTAGTCCCACTGCATGCCCCCATTCAACCAAAACCAACTATAATTCTTCAAATTTATAACACACAATCCTTCTCTCACAACCCAGCTCTATAGCCCCACTTCCCAACAATTCCTAGATGTAGTCCCACTGTATACAATTTTATAACCACACCGCAGTCAATCAGTCTCTCAAACTAGGATACCAACACACCCCCTGCATTGTCCCACTCATAAAGACCACAAAAAATACTATTAACCCAAAAAACCACTGTACACACACACCACACCCTTCTCATGGAACCAAATCCTTTTTCCACCCCTATACACACAATCGTGCTCCCAACAACAGCACCACACAACTCACACAAAGTCACAAAACTCAATAGAACACAACACTCATCCACACCTATCAACAAGATGTTTATATATATTTACAGATTTGGTAAACACCATTATTTAATCCAATTGATAAATAGTGGTGATCATACAAGGTTTTTCATCCTAGGTCATCCATTTCAATTAATCAAGTGTATGCGTTTAAGCACTTTTCATGTTATGGTCGATTATTAAACATCATAACAAAACAAAAGGAACACCACCAGTACACAAGAAAATACCACCAACAACCATGATTTTTAGAAGGCATATAACCACAATCAATCCATAAAGAAACAAGGTTAACAAAATAAAATATGAGATCAAACATCAATCCACTCTCATCCCATTACTTCATTACCCCATTATCTTTTGATTATACTCCCTTATTAGTTTTTTATTGTTTTAAGAAAATATTCACTCGTTCCTCATAAGGAATTATTATTACACCCAACCCGCATGATGAACAATTAAATATAGATATATGGAATCTCTACCAGATGATCAAAGGATTTAATTTCCTCTTTACGCCAAGAATAGAGGATCACACGAGCAGCAAGGAAGAACTCCAAGGAAACTAAGAAGGAGGGGCTCTAGCACATGCACACGACTCATCTAGAGAGGAAGGATCTAGAATCACCAAGAGGGAACAAAAAACATATTGGGAATGGATTTTCCTTAATTTTAAGATCTAGATCCTATATTAAAGGAAGAACAGTTTTAAAAGACTAATCATAGAATTAGGGTCAAGATCACGTGGTTTGAGTATCTCAAATCCTTGGGGACATTAGGATATTAAAGACATAATTAATATCCTTCAAAAAAACCTTAAAAATTTCCAAGGAAGGATTGAAACATAGTTTATGTTAAATAAAATGTAGGAGGGGAGAAACTGGAAAATTGGGGAAAAATGGGAAAACTACAAATGAGTCACCGATGGGTGAGTCATTGATGCAGAGCCACCGACGGGTGAGCCACCGACGTGACCTACTGATTCTAAGACACCGGTACTGAGCTACCAATGCAATGACCTACCAATACCTCAACCTACCGATCCTGACACCCATGAATCACTAATGCCAATGCCCCTGAATCACCGATGCCGACGCCCCTGACTCATCGATGCCGACACCCCTGATTCACCGATGCTGATGCCCCTGACTCACTGACGCAGTGACATGCCGATGCACTATCATACTGATGAAATGACATGCCGATACACTGACATACCGATGCAATAACATTCTAACACACTAACATGTCGATGGAAAACTATAAATTTAGAAAACTCTTGATATGATCCACCGACAACTCTCAGAACACTTCAAACACTGGATTTTCAAAAAGGAAGGGCCTAGGGAAATTCAGGTTATTACATAAACACCCTATATAATGGTTTTGGTTATGTTATTAATTTATATAAGAACCATATTAATATTTATAATATCATATGTTATTACCTTATAACATTTTACCACTAATATTTTAATAATAATTAATTATTTTCATTGTTTTAGGTATTAATTTCCTTATTTTCTCATGCATGTTTTGTTATTAAAGTTCTTTTTTCAAACACATATTATATAGTTATATCATATAAATAATGATATTAATGTTATGAATATCATATTTAATCATTATATATAAATTTCTATAATCATTCATAATGGTAAGACATTGAAAATTAATCACATCACTTTGTGGAGAAAGTAGGTCATACGTACGCACAAACGATAATATCATTCAGTTAACGAGTGAAAGGGTAAGGGTATAGGTGATATATTAATTTTTGAAAATAAATATCATGTAATATATATCAAATATATTTATTAAATATATCCTTATTATGTAATATGGAAATATAATGTGAAAAAATGAATCACATCACTTCCCGAGGTTGTAATCCACTGTAAAGATGAGTGATGTTATCATATTTTAATCTAAACGGAACGTAAGAAGTTATATGTGATATTAAAATTACTATAGTATAATAATATCATAATTATCATATAAATGTTTTAAATACGTCAATAAATCTATCATTTAAAGGAGGCTATGGAAAAAAATTACATTGGTTCGTGAGGTGGTAGATCCTCGTACACATGATTGAAAGTTTTGTTTCCCATTTGATGGAAATGGGGATAGATATAGGTATTTAACAAAATAAAATAAAATATAAGTATATTTTAGATATTGATATTGTTATATAATCACATTTTAATAATATTTTAATGAGGTGGAAGATGAAATAAAATAAATATACTCATTTAATAATTTTACCTCTTCATTATAAAACTTCTTTAGGTTTTCACCAAAAGCCTTCCTAGGATGTATTTATAATAAAAAATGGATATAGTACATTGGTATAGGATTAAAGAAGTGATTTTGGTATGTATTTTATAAAATAAATATATTTTCAAGTGTGATGTGTGGAGGAGAGTGATGGCCATTTATAAATGGGGGAGAGGACACATATGGAATTTTTGAAATGATTCAATTACACCCACATTTTTGTCATGGAAAAATCCCCTAAAATGGGTCATTATCGAACTCTAGTGTTTAAATGGTCTAAATATGTCCATAAAATGGATTTTTAATAATTTTCATGTCATTTAAATCACTATCTCTCTAGTTTAACACCCCTATAAATAAGTTTTTCCGTTAACCATTGTAATTAATTTTTACTGATTTTACAATTCATAATGGTAAAAAATTAAGTTTAAATATTATATAATAATAATAATGATGTTTTAAAAAATCAAAACCATTTTTAAAATTTATATTCCTAGAATTGGAAGAATTTAATTTAAAATTACACATGAAGACGTGATGAAAAAATGGGTTTCCACAAAGAAAATTTGTATAAGAATAGAAAGTTTTAATATTAAAATTAAATATTAAATTTATTATAGTGACTAAATTAGTTTAATTTTAATGTAAAATAAAAAATTTTACCTTAAAATAAATTTAAATTATAGTTTAACTTTGTAAATTATTTAATCGAAAAGGAAGTTTTTAATAAAAAACGGTATTTTTCACTATTCATCAAGAAATGAAACATTTCAGGAAAATACCAAAATATCACCTTAAGATAACTATTATTTAATTAAATAAAAAATTTAGATAATTTCAATAAATAAAATTTCTAAAAATATAAAATATGAATTTTAAATTACGTGTTCAAAGCACATCTAAACCATCTTTTAGAAAAATACAGTTTTTTTTCAGAAAAAATTTCTTTTTTTTTAAAATAATTCTTAATTTTGATTCTAATCAATATATAATCAATGAAATTTTTTCAAACATATAAATTTCATATTTTAGCTATTAATATTCACACAAACGAATTTACCAGCTAGGTTATAATAGTACACTATATTACTATTCATTTAGAATAGGGGTTTCATGTTCCAAAATGTATCGATGAGATCAAATTTATTTAAAAAGAATCATTTCATAATGTTTCGGGGTGTTAAATTATTATACAATATTTGTGTATCCTATTATATATTCTTTGAAACCCAAAAATATTCTTTTAAAAACTGAGGGTGTTACATTCTCCCCATATTCAATAAATTGCATCTCTTCATTTTCAACTCACACATATAAATAGTGGGTTTGAAAATTGAAATATATTTGACTGAAAATCCACATTTTAAAGGTTTAAAAAAAATAAACTTAAAATATGATAATATAAATACAAAATATCTTATGTAAGATATAAATATGGAAGAAAATCATAATGACCAAATAATGATGGAGGGTGAGAAAGGTCATTGATAAGAAGATTGTGAATGATCAAGAGAGAGTCAGCAACCGACAAACCATATATCGATAATGAGTAAAAATACCCTTGATTTTTTAGATATAATGGTAATATGATGAAAGTTTTTATCAGTATCCTTTTCCTAATGTTGAGGAATTATTTTATAGTATAAAAATATAAGCAAATATTCTTACATGATATATTTTTATTTAATAAGCATAATTTCATCCTTTGGTTGTTTTTCAATCAATTTTCACTTCATCATCTTATGACATGAAATGAATATCCAAAAATTAATTTTTTATTCATGAAGAAAAAAATTTAAATTTTAACTGATCATAAGATCTAGAATAGGGTGAACAGTCTTTCAACCTATTTCGAAATATCTTCCAAAACAAATATGGTTAGAAAAAGTTATTAGTCTCTAAAACTCAATAGTAACAAAACTGTTTCATCATTAATATTTAATTTTCAAATAATTGAAGTAAAAAAATGTCATAATAACCAAAAAATCATGTAGGCCAGCAGTAGGCACAAATAATTTATAATTATTTAGTTGTAAGTTCAAACAACATTTTCTAGATGTAACTGGTTGTCACCCTTCATGCAGGTTATCTATTTTCCAAAACTATATTAATATAATTCCTATAATGTTCCCAAATTTTAATAACTATAATTACCTTAACATTAAATATAAGATAAACCCTAATGGTTTTAAATATTTCTAAAAAAGTTCCCATAAAATTAATGGAATTATTACTTAAATAGTTTTTTTACTAAAACATATACTAAACCAATGGGTTTTATTGATATAAATGTATTCCAAAATATCCTAAATCATGGTAGAATCTCATCACATAAAAGATAAAAAGTAATGTTTAATATATTAAACTTATGATAGATAATAAAATCATAATACCATTATGGCATCCATAAATCTTAAGATAATAAAGACATATATGCTTTTAAAATTTAACACAATACTTAGATGTTTCTAGATTCTTATAACCAAAATACCATTGGTAAAAATACTTATAAAATTTATCTATTTTACCACAATACATAAATTGTTCATTAGTATTATTTCAACATAGGTTGTTACTTAGCTTGTGATTTATCCATTAGAAGAGGGTATTGAATTAGATAATTCCCAGGTTCCCCAAATTTAATACAATAAACTAGAATTTGATTCATAGTATGAAGTTTATTTACATCCATTAAACTCATAATTTTTCCTAGAAAAATTAATTAATTTATGCTCTTTTTTCCATACACAAAACATTTTATCATTCCTTTTAGAATCTTTACTATGTGTATTATTCCTAATTAATGACAAGAAGAAAATAGATCCTTCTTTCCTCCATAATGTATACTACTCAAGCTCTTATTAAACTTAAGCCTTCTCTTTTTTGGTGAGTATGAGAGTTAGTTAATATATTGGTTTTTAATCATATTTTGGGATAACTGATTAGGAATAATCACAATATATTTCACTCCTTTCATCTTCCCATTTGGTTTCTCATAGTAACCACAATGTTCTCCATTTTCAATGGTAAAACGATTCATTCGAGTTCAACATGCCATTTTTAGAGTTATTACCCCAAGATATATATGTTCCTGAACCAAATACACTTTTAGTATCTAGATAAGGAATAATTTCTAAGAAAATTAATATAATATATACCATACCAAAACTTTAGGATGTTGAAATTATTTCATATTTTTACCTTTTCTAATCTGTGTTTCTTGAAATATAGTTTCCAAGGTTTCTAGTAAATATCCTCTAATAACAACTGTAACGTACCTGATTATAGTAACCCAGATCTGATGGTTACTTTATTACATTATAATAAGATATAAGGAATAACATCTTTAATGAACAAATAAGTTAAGAGTCTTGGTAATCTAGATACGTACATTATTCTCAAATTAGAATATAATTTTCTTCAAGAATAACATTATTCCATATAGCATACCCTCTTATATCAATCATAGAACACTTACTAAATGCATGGAAAAGGATGAAAATAAGGGTGAGTTTAAATTCTCTATAAATATTACATAAATTGGAAGCTAAAATGAGTAAATTAATAATGATAAATAAGGAATAATAAATATATAAAGGTAAATATCTAAATATACGTTCCATTTAAATTACTTGACTATCATGATTAGATAACAAATAATCAATATGGAAAGGAAAATAACTGAAAACACAATCCATTTAATCAATAACTTTATTTTTTTAAATAGATAATTAATAATAAACATGGAAAGGTAACAAACAATACACACATTCCATTTAATCAAAAACATAATTATTATTATTTAATAAAGGAAAATTAACATGGAAAGCTAAATAACTGAGAAAACATTCCATTTAATTGATACATTGAGAATAAAAATGAATCTAGAGATAATATCATTGAAAAATATCAGGGATAATAATATTGAATTATTAATTATATAAATTATTAATTATTGGATTTAATGATCTTAGACATCATGATACCTCTACTGTCAAGACTATTCACAAGATAACTTACAACTGATGACTTAGTAAACAATGTAAACCCATTTAACTAAGGATATCAAACTGATTCGCCTCATGCGACTTGCTGATGAATCAAGGGGATATCTATAACCTTGAATCACCCATATATACATGTCCACCACATTACTTATATAACTAATAATCAATTTAATTCATTGAAAATATTCATTATCTATAAATATTTGTATTGAGTAAAGGATACATATTTATCAATATTTCCATAGTTAATCAACTACATTCAATGTAAACACTTTATTTAAAAAGGTATATAGATTAGGAAATGATCATATACATCATAAAATAATATTTATATTTAATATAAATGTAGTATCCAATGAAAAATGTTCACAATAATGTGATTGTTTCAAGAGAATGTAAATTATCACTAATGAAAATGATATTATACAATAACGTTTTACATATATGGTAACTTTTAAATTGAAACCCCTTATATAATAAACCTAAAAAATATTAATAATCCATAATAAACACGTTTTCATGTTAAATAAATCAAAGGGGATGTATATAAACCAAATAAAACTGAATAGGTGTATATTAGTAAATATGTCTCAATGAAATGGAAATTGAGACGAAATCCCTTACAAATACCACAAAAATGAAGTGAGAATTAACCAATGAATAAATTATGTATATAAAATGTAAATCCTTATAAAAAATTGGATATAAATTATAATATTTTCAAAATTAATTACAAACATACATAAAAGATATTTAAGAAGTAATATAACCCAATGAAAAGAAATTGAGTTATGAAATTTGTTTCCCCTTGGTAACTTTTAAGTCAAATACTCTGGGATGAAATAATTAAAATTGAAACATAAAAGACCATGAATTATTAATAAATCATGTTATATCATGTCAAATGGGTGGTATATACACCATATAAAATATGTTATGATCATAACATTAAAATATTCCTAAATGATAGAAAATTGAGACGAAGTCCCTTACAATGATCATAAAATTTAATTGAGAATTAATAAATGAATAATTTATGAGTATAAAATTAAATTTACATTAAAATTATAAATTCAACATAAAATATTATAAATTATTTACAAAAAAAATATTATAATATTAGATATAATTAAGAAGAATTATAACCAAATGAAAAGAAATTCATTTGCGAATCTTTTTACCACTTGGTAATTTTCAAGTCAAATCCTATTGGATAAAATAATTAAAATTAATAAATAAAATACCATAAATTATAAATGATTAATGGTATGACATGTAAAATTTTAATTATTTACAATATATAAAATAAGTTGGTCACACAATAATAAAATATGTGTTATTAAAGGGAAATTGAGACGAAGTCCTTTACCTCATGATTCCTTATGGATGAACATGATTTAACCTCATGTATAATTATTTTATAAATGTTATTAATTTATAACATAAATATATTTGTATTTATAATTTCATAAATGGTCTTTTTATAAAATTTTATACCTATTTGTTAACGATACATCATTATTTCATTGTTTTGGGTGTTCCACCTCTAAAGGCCTAATACTATTATTTATTTTTAGAAAATACACTTTTTAATTGGTTTTGGGGTAAAATATTTACATTACCAATTTTATAAAGGCAACATTACTAATAATTGGTCATTTTAGACCCAGAGACCAAACAACCAACATAAATATCACCATTTGATGTTTAATTTTTTCTCCAGAGCGCTCGACCTTTAAAGCTTCTTAAAAAGAAAACCCATATTTAGGAGTGAATAATGCCCAAAACTAATCTCAAAGACATACCATATCATTAATAAAAGTATTATTTTCATTGAATTTGGTTTATTCCTTCTTTGAACTCATCAAGGACTGTATTTGGGTATCTGATATGTTATTTACCCCTTTTTTATCCATCATCCATTGAACCGCCCTTATGCCCTCAGTCAAATATGTCAGTCCCATTCTTGTCACCAACACTTGGATTCTTCTTGTAACTCCTAAAAGAACCATATTCATTTAGATAACTCATACTTTACTTCAATCAGACAACAACCTACTGCCTCACCCTTCACACATGACGTCAACCACAAATCCACTACTAACATCTCACAACATCCACCACGATCATCATCAATGCTGCCTCTACTCGATGACCTATGTCGAGATCCATACATCATACCCAATGATTTAGGCCCTTATTTCTATCAAAAAATTCTACTCCACATTCCATACAACCAATATAGGGCAACTCACCCCCTAAAATATACTACTTTCAAGATATAAGCTGGATCCTCTAGTTTTCTCTTGCATGTTTTGAAATGAAAGATTTGGTTCATGAACAATTTATATAGTTCCATAATCTCCAGAGTTATATTAATGTTATAAATATCATATTTACTCAACATATATATTTTTAGAATCATTCTTGATGGTTGTACATGGAAAATAAATCACTTCGGTTCGTGGAGATGGTAGGTCGTACGTACGCATGAGCAACGATATCATTCCATTAATGAGTGAAAGGGTAAGGGTGAGAGTTGTATGTTAGTTTTATAGAATAAATATAATGTCATATATATCATATATATTAATTTATATTATCCTTATTACTTTATATGTAATTCATAAGTGAAAAATGAATCACATCACTTGGCGAGGTGGTAGTCCACCATACACATGAGTGACATTATTGTACTTTAAACAAAATGGAACATAAGAAGGTATATGTGATATTAAAATTAAATATATATAATAATATAATAAATATCATATAAGTGTGTAAAATTCATCATTATATATATATTTTAATGGGTTTTATAGAAAATGAATTACATCGGTTCGTGAGGAAATAGTTTATTTGTCCACAAGATCGATAGTTTCGTTTCCCATTTAATGGAAGAGAATATGGATAAATACTATTAAAATAAATATAATAACATATAATTATATGAAACATAATTATGTTATTATATAATTATTTTTTTAATAATTTTTTAAGGAGTTCAGAGAAGAAAAAAAATTCTTGGTTAAGAATGTTACCAATTCTGCACACAACATCATTCAGTTTAATAAAAAGACTTGGATAGATTTATGATAAAAATAAGGTTCTAGGATTCTGGGATATGACTATCTAATTAATTTTCTGAAAAAATATATATTTAGAAGTGTAAAATTAGGAGGATAGGGGTGGCCTTTTATAAGTTGGGGATAAGACACACATGGAATTTTTTGAAAGATTCAATTACAACCTCTTTTCTTATCACACCAAAAGCAACTTGAATTTTTTATTATGGAATTTTAGATTTTATAAAGGTGATATATGACCATAAAAATTGTTTTATATACGGTTATATGTAATTTTAACTCTTATGATTTTATTTTCACCACTGGGAAATCAATTTTAACTATAACTGTGGTAATTAATTTTTACTACTTTTACTATTCACAATGTTAAAACTATAAGTGGAACATATTATATAATATAAATTTTTATTATTAAAAATATGAAATCATTTCATTAATTGAATTCATAGAATTTTATGAATCTAATTTAAAATTAAACCTGTATACATGATGGAAAAGTGGGTTTCCAAAGAAAATATTCTCCTAAGAATAGAAGGTTTTAATATGAAAATTCAATAAGAAATTGATAAAAATGATATGAGTTAGTAAATTTTTATGTATTTGATCTAATATTTATTTAATTATAAATTAAAATATAATATAACCATGTAAAATATTTTATCTATGTGGTAATTTTCAATAAAAATTCATTGTTTTTACCATTCATACAAAAATGAAACATTTAATAAAAACCCCAAAAATTAACAATAAGATAGTTTTTATATAAAGGTTTAAAAAAATATTTTTATTTTTTAAATTAAATTTTATAAAATTGGTAAAAATTAATTTTATGTTATGTGTGTAATGCATGATTATACAATCTTTTAGAAAAACACAGTTTTTCAAAAAACATTTATTTTTACTTTTAATGATTATTATTTTATTTATAATAAATAGATAATAAATGAACATGTGTTAACCATATAAATTTAATAGTTTAGTTAATACTATTAATATACACCAATTTTATGACAAGGTTATAATGGTATACTATATTACATTTCATTTAGAGTTGGGGTTGTGTGTTTTACAGGCTATCAAAAAGATTGAATGTATATATAACAAACTATTTCATAAATTATCATGGTGTAAAATTTTCATATAATATAAGTGTTTAATTTCATATATGATATGGATTCCAAAATTATTATTTTAAAATATCATGGTGCTATATTCTTCCCACCTTTAGTAAAATGCATCGTTATAATTTGAACTTTCCCTTATAATGTTTTGTAAATTTAAAATTTCTCTTTTTGAAAACCCACTTTGAAAAAGGTTTAATAATAGTTCCTCCTAAAATAGGAAATAAGAATTATTAATGTTCATATAGAATTTCATAAAAAATAGGTTTCTATGTAGGTGAACATAGGTGGGATGTGAATATATAGACATGGAAGAAAATCATAATGTTTAAATAGTAATGGAGGGTGATAGAGGTAATTAGTCACAAGAATTTGAATGATCAAGAGAGATTCAACAACTTCAAATCCATAAATCTATGATGATTGAAAATAACATTGATTCACCTGATATAAAGGTAATAAGATAATTCCTTTTCATTTTTTCCTCAATATAATGAATTCTTTTACAATCTAAGTGTATAAGGAAATATTCTTACATGATATATTTATATTTCAAAATCATAATTACATCCTTTGGTTGTGATTCAATAAATTCACACTTATTCTATTACTCTAATAAATAAATATCCAAAAATTATTTTTTTCCTGAAGCACTAAAATTTACTTTTAAGGTATCATAATATCCATAAAATAGTGAAAATTCATTCTTCCAATTTCAAAATATTTTCCAAAAACAATATGGTTCGTACAAGTTATTAATCTCTAAACATCAATTGTAAAAACACTATTTCACCATTAATATTTATTTATAAAATTGTTTTAGTAAATAAAACTTCATACTAACATAAACATCATGTAGGCTATTGGTAGGAAAAAAATCATATTTTCCTTTAGTTGTGGTTTCAATCCTCATGACCATCACCAAATGCAATAGGTTGTCACCCATAATACAGGTTGTCCAATTCCCAAAAATCTATTAATATAATTCCTATAATGTTACTAAATTGCAATGAACCATAATTAACTCATCCACAAAAATAAGATAAACCCTAAATGTTAAAAATATCATTAAACTTACACCCACAAATTTAAGGGAATTATTCAATAAATAATATTTTATAAAACATATATTAAACAAAAGAAGTGGGGGGGGGGGTTGAATCAGTTGTTCACTTTTTATAAGTATCTATACTTTTAGAAACATAACCCATGAAATCTATTAATATTGATTTCTTTATCAATTTTTTATAAATACTCATGCATGAAAAATTAGGAAAGAAATTAAAGCACACAAGATTTATGAGGTTCAACCTCAGTGTGAGAACCTATATCCTTGCCATAAACACTCTTATAAATCTATGGAAATCCACTATTATGAAGAAGTGAATAAAACTTGTGCTAACTCCTATTAGACACCTTCTATATCCCAATAGGAAATATTATACTCACTCCTGTTTGTTTATAATGTTTTATTATAAAACAATTGAGCCAAAAAAAATAAAGACTTTGTTGAAACTACTCCACAATTGCTCAGTCCGAATCCTCAGTCTGATTTGGCTGGATCCAATTTTCTCAATCCGATGATAATGGATCCAATTTTCTCAATACAATGATGCTTGATTCTAGATCCAATTTTCCATGTATGATAAAGATGAATCCTATATATGATTTCCCCAATATGATGATTCAATATAATGAATTTATTCTCAATATGCAAAACTCAAACTCTGCTAGAATGCTTAATACAATTATTCTTCAATCAGATTGGAACTTTCACTTTGAATTCTCTAACAATATTACTTTTTAGGTTGTGTGAATACTGAAAATAGATAATGATCTGAACAAGTATTTGTAGGAGTCTCAAAAAATAGAGGCGAGAAACTTAGAAACTTTACTTTCTTATTCAAATATCAAAATATCTGAAAATATATTACATTTAAAACTTCAAATTTGACTTCATAAAACCTCTATAGATTTCTCTGAGATTTATGGAAAATTAAAATTCAAGTTTGACTTCTTTAATTTTTTATATCTTTCTCAGCTCATTACCATGTGTTTCTTTCTCAGCTCATTACGATCTATTTTTTTCAGTATGAATACTTCATTATGAATACTTCTGTATGATTTATTTAGTATAAAAATCTGAGTATGAAAACCAGAGTATGAAAATCTTATTATTATTTTCCTAGTACAAAAATCTTAGTATGAAAATAACTATAGGAAAATATCAGTAAAATTTTCCCAGTATGAAAATCTTTGTACGAAAATCTAAGTATGAAAATATCAGTATAATTTTCCCTATATGAAAATCTTCGTATAAAAATCTGAGTACGAAAATGTCAGTATGATCTTTCCAATACTAAAATCCTAGTACAAAACTCCCATTATGATTTATTTCTTCCACAATCTCAACAAAATCTTTTTCTTTCTCATCTCATTATAATGAAATTCTCATTATGATGGTAATACCGTTATGATGAAAATCCCATTATTCATCACTGAAATTATTTGAATCTCTTCACCATTTCTTCAAAAGCTTTTATCATGATTGTTTTCATGATTTATGAGAACTTATTGACTAGAAAATCATCATCATCTAATTTAGTTTTAGAATGTATTAAAAAATTTCAAACTCCCTACTTCACATTCTCATTTAAAAACTCTTCAGCAACTTCATTCTTTCTCTGATTACATAAAAGATATACTTCCACAAAATAATAAATAATCCCTATGATTCTTTTTGAATATGATGATTTTCAATTGTCTTTCTAACAGACCTAAGTAATATAAAGTGTATGATCAAAAAATTCATCTTCCTAACTTCTTCTGTATCCAGTGAAACTCAATAAAAAAACCTGAGTCTGGAAAATTGTGTCCTGAAAACAACCTCATTACGATGGATTAGGTCTAATTCTTGAAAAACAAAAACATTCTTCAACAAAAGGTTATTTTTTAACAAATATAAAAACTTTTTTAAAAACAATTCACAAAGGTTCTTCAATACCCCCCTTTTAATTTATTGACAACGCTTGTTAATAAATTTTCAAACTCTCATAATCTTTTCAAAACTCAACTTTTTGAATTTTACCAAAACATTTCCTTTCTCAAAAGAGAGTGTCCTGACACCACACTACTAGATAAAGTAATTTTTTAAGGAATTCAATCCCTTGGTGGAAATTTTTTGTGTGTGGCCATGTCAGGATAAACTCCCCTCACTTTTCATATCACATTTATTTTTACACTTTCTTTTTCTCTCCCCTGTTTTTTCTTTTCTCACCTTCTTTTTCTCTCCCCTATTATATGACAATAAAAACTACAGTTTCATAAAATAAAGATAAGTAAAAACTTCTTACAAAGTACAAATTTGTTACTTTTTATCCCCCTTTATCATAATTATCCAAAGCAAAGTGTGGGTAACTTCCATATGAGGTTTTAGGAAGTCATGAGAGGAGGTTGAACATGAAGTTGTGGCCTCAATTACAGAAACATTTCTTTTTTTCATTGATTTTTGTAAATATATAAGTAATATGATACTTTGTTGAAATATATTCCATCAAAACATCTCCAACAACAAATTTCTCTTTTATAAGGTGAAACTTTATGTCAATTTTTTTGATCTTTAATGTTGGATATGATTCTTTGAATGAGAAATCTCACTTAGATTATCACAATGTATACTAAATGGTTTAGAAACATTCAATTTCAATTCATCTAGATGAAGTTTCATCCATAAAATTTTAGTAAAATCACCAGTAGATGTAACATATTTATATTCAACTGTGCTCAAAGTTACTGAACTTTGTTTCTTACTATTCAAACTCATAGAACATTCACCTAAGAAAAATGTTCCTCCAGTGGTTGATTTTCAATAATTAAAATCTCTATACCAATCAGCAACATTATAACCATGAAACTTCATCTCAATATTTATTTTGTATAAAAACTCACGTGAGGTTGTTCCTTTGACATATCTCAAAATTATTTTTACTTCAAACATATGTGATTCTTTGGGATTAATTCGATACCTAGAACACAAAGTCACAACATAAAAAATATTAATACTTGAGGCTATGAGGTAAAGATGACTTCCTATCACCTTTTGAAAGTATTTCTGATTCACACTTTTTCTGAATTCATATTTACTCGACTTTTTTTTCAATTAAGTAGGAGTTGAAACGTATTTTAATTATGCTATCCCAAACTTCTATAAAAATTCCCTTTCATACTTTTCTTATGATAAGAAAATGTATTTTTTTTAACTTGTAATATACTGAAGAAAGTTAATTATCCCAAAATTGTCTTTTCAAAATTATTCTTCATTCCCTCAATAAATTTTTTACAAGAATATTATATATCCCCCCAAAAAATTATATCATCCATATAAACAATTAATATTAGAGTTCCAGAGTGAACATATTTCACATAAAAGTTTCTATCAAATTTTCCTTTACAAAATTTCAACATTATCAAACAATTGCCAAGATTATAATACAATGCATGTGGTGCTTGTTTCAGACCATACAATTCATTATTCAATTTAAAAACATTGTTTTCATCCTCAATAAGTAGAAATCCACAAAGTTGTTAAATTCAAACTTCTTCCTCAATATCACCATTTATGAAAGTTGACTTCACATCCATCTGGTAAAATTTATAATTCCAATTATTAGCGACTACAAGAAACATTCAAATATTTTATATCTTTGCAGCGGGGGAAATGGTTTCATCAAAATACACACCTTCCACCTATGCATATCCTTTACAAATAAGAATTTCTTTATTTATTGAAACTTCTCCATGCTCATTATTATTATTTCTAAAAACCAACTTTGTTCTGATAATAATTGTATTTGATGGGCTAGGAACAAGTTTCCATGTTTTATTATTATCAATATGATCCAGATCATCATTCATAGAATCCACCCATTCTTTATGTTTAATATCCTTTGAAACTAATTCTGGTTCAACTTTTGAGATAATTGAAGTTTGATTTTCTAATATCAACTTCCTTCTGGTATGAACTAGAGCCTTATGATTCCTAATAATGTTTTTGGACTCAAAATGTTTTTGTAAGGTTGGAAATCTGGTCTTCTGGTATGAACTAGAGCCTTATGATTCCTAATAATGTTTTTGGACTCAAAATGTTTTTGTAAGGTTGGAAATCTGGTTTCTCTCCCAACTTCACTTTCTTACACCACATGAATTATCTGAATCTTGATAAGGATGTTTTGGATAATATTCACTATTGTAGGAATTCTCCAGTGTATCCTCCTCAACGTTCTCAACCACTTTTATTAAGGAACATTAATTTCCAATTACCTTCACATAATATAAGTCCACAAAATTTTTTAAATGTTTTTTCCAACTTGTGTAACTTCTTCCATTTGGTGAATAACCCATAAAAGATCCTCCCTCATCTTTATCATAATACTTTACCAAATATGGATTTTTTATTTTGAGAAAGCATAAAATCCCAAAAACATTGAAGTATTTAAATGAAATATTTTTGTTATACCACATTTCATAAAGAGTCATATTGGTTTCCAATATCAAAAAACATCTATTTTGAACATGTAAAACAATACTAACATATTCTATCCAATATAACATTGAATGTTTGTATTCTGCTAACATACTTATTCCCATTTCCACTAAGATCATATTATTTCTTTCTGTTACTCCATTTTGTTATGGGGTATAGAGAGCACTATACTGATGTTTGATACCATGCTTTCTTGGTTAGGTTTCAAAAGTATTTTTTTTGAATTCAGTACCATTATATGTTCTGAACATTTTATGGAATCCCCCATTTCTTTCTCAACATCTTTCTTGAAGAATTTGAACATTTCAAAAGCCTACAACTTGTGAGTCATAAATATGATATTTGTCATATGAGTGAAATAATCAATAAAAGTGATAATATATAAGTCTCCTTTTGTTTATTATTGTCTCATCGGCCCATAGAAATTGGAATGAATAAGCTAAAGTGGTTTTCTAGATTGAATATCAACTCATTTATGACTTTTTTTAGTCATCTTTCATTTTTAGAAATTAATACAAACATCTTTATCTCTTTTTTCAATTCTGGAAAATTTTGGACATCATTAAATTTAGAAATTTTATTCATGTGTTTCTGTCCAAGGTGGCCATGTTGTCGATGCCAAAATTTGTTTTCATCTTTAGCACTCAAGTAACATGAGTTATTGAATTCTCTTATTTGAAAGAGATTCCTGCTGGTTCTTTCTCCTTTTGTAATAACTTTTCCATATTTCACACTTTTTATGATACAAAAATCTTTTCTAAAAACAAATTATTTTCCAGTATCACAAATTTTACTTACATTGAGTAAGTTGTGTTTTAGCCCATCAACAAATAGAACTTCCTTATATTTCAACTTTTCCACTTCAACCTCAACCATTCCAATTCCTTTGATTTTTAAGGAACCATCATTCCCAAAGGTAACTGATCCTCTATCATGACTTTCAACATGTTTCCAGATTTTTATATCAACTCTAATTTTTTAAGAATAATGACTCTCAAGTATCCATGTTTTATTCCTATTTATTTCTTTCAAGGATGTATCAACAAAAAAAATCTATTTCCTCAAATTTTTTATTTTCATCTTTCTTTTCTTTTATACCATTTTTGAATTTGTTCTATAAGGAGTGTCATACATATTTCATCATGATGACTAGACTAATCACATATTCCAAAAACTTCTTCCAAACATTCAAATTTATTTTTTGTTGGAAAGTTTCTATCATCTTGATAATTCACCTTTTCAACTTTCTATGAGTTAGGAAAGTTACTCATTATTCTTTTAATATTTCTTCCACTTTTCTCAAACCTTCTTTAGGGTAGATATATATTGTGCCAAAAATTATAAGTTTTGTTCCCATAGATTCAACAACACTAAAAACAACCATCAAATCTTGATTTTCTATTCAAGAAAGATATTTCTCTATAGAAATGTTGTTGAGGTTGGAAGCTTCATTAAGCTCTAACATACTCAGGATGTGGGAAATTTTTTATTTTGAATGAGTTTTCTAATTTTGTAGATTTGATAAGTTTCTCACATCCCTTTTCAACCCAATATTTACCAATACATTTTCTAGAACCTAAAAAGTTAAAAGAATTAGATGAAACATTATTTTTAGTAAGAGAAGATTTCATCTGATTCTTATATAGAGCTTTCTCAGCAACTTTAGAAGTTTCAACTTTTACTTCTAAATCTTTATTGAAGTTTTCATTCATCTTACTCAAGGTAATTTTAGACTCAAGAAGTTTTTATTGAAACTTGTTAACTTATTATTCCTTATATTCCGTCTTCTTACTAAGATATTCAATTATCTTTCCCTATTCATAAATTCTAAGTTTTTAACTTAAAATCTCCTCATTGTATTCATCCTCTTGTTTGATGAAATATTTTCTTCCTTCAGTGACTTATTAAAAATCTTTATTTATCATATTTATTTCTTTCTTGAGATATTTTTTTATCAAGACATGAAAGAAGATCTGTTATGATATGATAATCTCTATATGATTCTTTAATACCTTCTTCAATATCTAATGAGTATTTCTCTCTCTCAACTTTTACAATGATGGTTATGAATTTTTCCAAACATTCATCATCATAAGAATTGTTTTCAGTTGAGTTTGATTCAACTTTATTACCCTCAAATGGCTCGAAGGCCTTATTTTTTTTATTTTATTATAGATAATCCCACTTTTAAGGGTTGAAGGGGAACCCGTACATAACCTGTAGGCCCAAGGCACAAGGTCCGACATGACCCATAATAAATGATCCAAAGGCCCAGAGGCATACCATGCCTAATACATGACATGTAGGCCCAGACCACTAGAACTTCCCCTCCCTAGCTTCTGCATCATTGATTGCCTTTAACTCCCCACCTGCATTTCTGATCGGCTAGAATTGACCCGTACAAAGCTGCACGGTGCCTGGTCCTGATGGCAGTTTCCATACCCTCTCATTCTTCCAATCTGGTTAGCTCTACTTCTGGTGACTGCTACTAGTTCTCTGATCCTCATTTGGGGCCTGATCTGTGTGAACTGGGCTACTTCATGGTCTTCAATGGCCCAAAGGCCCTGTGGACTGAAGGCCTTTGATATCCCGAAATCCCTGAGACCTGTAGTCCCAAACCGGTGGCCCGAAAGCCTAAATCAGGTGAATAGATTGGCTGCTACAGTACCAAACAGTGCTTGCTATAGTACCTGCTACAGTGCCCGCTACAGTCCTACTACAAATACTGCTACAGTACTACTACAGTACCCCCTGAAAATTCGCCTCCGCCCGGTTTTGAACCTGGGTCTCTTGGATGCCAAGCAGGATCCCTTACCACTTGGGTACGAGCTCGTTGGCTACTTTCTTACCCAACATACTTATTTTGTTTCTAGTAATCTGCTTCTTTTATTTTCTAGATGACTTTTCTTATTTATAATTTTTGTTCCACTTCTTTCATCGAGTGTTTTCATCAGAATTATCTCGATATTCTTCAAATTTATTCGTGGGTAAAATCATAGAAAAGTGTCCAATTCCACCACACTAAAAACATTGGATAGAAAGTTTTCCTCTATAATTTCCTATTACTCTTTGATATTTCTTGGATAAAAGAGACATGATTTTTCATTAAGATCATCATCTTCTTTATCTTCAGATTCACAAGGATTAACTTCTTCAACATCAAGTATTTTCAACTTTCTCATAGCTTTAAAATCCATTTCATCTTTCATATTCTTTTTAAACATTAAATATTTCCTCATTTCATATACAATAAGAAAATAAGGAAATTCTTCAAGAGATAAATCATCCTTATCTTATAAATAAGAAATTTTAGAATCAAAACTGTTTGGAATGTTTCTCATAAGTTTCTTCAAAATTGAAGAATCTTCCAGGACATCTCCAAATACTCTGATGTTACAAAAAATTTCATTTACTCTGATGAAGTATTAATAAATTATTTCTTCATATCTCATTCTAATATCTTCATACTTACTGCACTAGATTTTTAGATTTTATTTATTGACTTTAGAATTCCCTTATAAAACACTTTCTAGCTTTACCCACATACTTTTTTATGTTTTTGGACCCATAAAATTATGATAAAAATTATCTGATAAGGAAATAATGATTCAATCATATGGGAACATTCACTTAAAATTCTCTAGCTCTCTGCCTTTAACATGTGTGTGAAATTTGAAAATGAAAAAATGATCCAAGTAAGTATTTATAAGCGACTCAAAAATGGTGGGAAACTTGGAAACTTTTTACACTTCCTCAAATCTAAAAATATTAGAAAATATATCACATTTAAAACTTCAAATTTGACTTCATTAAACCTACTTAGATTTCTCTAAAATTTACACAAAATCAAATTTGAAGTTTTACTTCTTCAACTCTTTATATCTTTCTCAGCTCATTACGATATGTTTCTTTCTCAGCTCATTATGATCTGTTTATTTCTTAGTATGAACTCTTTATTATGAATACTTTTGTAAAATTTCCTCAATATGAAAATATGAGTATAAAAATAAAAGTTTGAAAATATCAGTATGATTTTCCTATTAGAAAAACATTTTCACGAAAATCTTAGTATAAAAAACTTAGTATGATTTTCCTATTATGAAAATATCAGTATGAAAATCTGAGTATGAAAATCTCAATTTGATTTTCTCAGTATGAAAATGACCATATGAAAATCTAAGTATGAAAATGTCAGTACAATTTTCCCATTACAAAAATCCTAGTACGAAAATATTAGTACAAAAATCCTAGTACTAAACTCCCAGTATGATTTATTTATTCCTCAAGCTCAACAATATATTTTTCTTTATCATATCATTATGATGTAATTCTCATTATGATGGAAATACCATTAGGATGGAAATTACATTTTTTATCTTTGAAATTCTCCAAACCTCTCCACTATTTCTTCAAAATATTTTATCTTGAGTGTTTTAATTATTTGTGAGAACTTCTTGATCAGGAAAGCATTATATTATTTAGTTTTAGAAAGTATTAAAAAACTTTATAACTCCTAACTTCACATTATTCTTCCAAAATTATTTACCAAATTCATTATTTCTCTGATTATAGAAATGATAGACTTCCAGAAAATAATAAATTATTCCCCTAATTATTTTTGAATCTAATGATTTTAATTTGACGTGCTGATGGACTTGATTAAGATAAAGTGTATAATCAACAACTTCATCTTTCTGAGTTCTTCTATTTCTAGTACAGCTCAATACAAAAACATGGGTCTAGAAACTTTTCTCTAGAAAACAAACTCATTATGATGGACTAGGTCCAATTCCTAAAAAAAACATTCTTCAAAAAAATGTTAGTTGTCAACAAATACAAAAAATTTGTTAAAAATAATTCACAATGGTTATTTAGTTGTCACCCATCGTGCAGGTCGTCCATTTCCCAAAACTATATTAATGTAATTCCAATAATGTTACTAAATTGTATTGACCCATAATTAACTCACCCTCAAGGATAAGATAAACCCTAAAGGTTAAAAATATCATTAAACTTATACCCACAAATTTAATAGAATTATTTCATTAATAACATTTTATAAAACATATACTAAACCAATGGGGTGTGTTTCCATAAATACATCCTAAAATATCCTTAATATTTTTAGACTCCAATAACATAAAAGCTAAAAATAGGCGTTTAAGACATTTATTTTATGATAAATATTAAACTCATAAACCAATAATGGTATCCATAAATCTTATGTCAATGAATACATATATTCTTCTAAAAGTTAACAAAATCCTTAGATGTTTCATGAAACTTATAACCAAAATACCATTGTTAAAAATAATTATGCATTTTAGTTCTTGATTGCTAATAAATAAAAACTTCATTAATTCTATTTCAATGTATTCCATTCCTTTATCTTGGGGTAAACATTTAGAATAGGGAAAAACTCAAATAATTCCAAGGTTCCCCAAATTTAAGACAATGAACTGTAAATGGGTTCCTAGGATGAAGTTTATTTTCTTCCATCGTACTCTTTATTTTTCCTTGACAATTCAATATTGTATGCCATTATTTTCCTAATATAAAATATTTTACCACTTATTTGAGGAACTTTATTGGTTACATTATTCCACATTTCTAACATGAAGAAAATATATCCTTATTTTTCCAGGGTCTCACCCACTAAATCTCTAATTAAAATCCATCCTTTTATTTTTTGGCGAGTCTAAGAATTGGTTAATGTGTAATTTTTTAATCATAATTTGTGATAACTAATTAGGAATAATCATGATATCATTCACTACTATCATTATCTAGTTTGGTTTTTTATTGTCACCACACTGTCCTTCATGTTCAATGTCAATATGATTCCTTTAGGTTCCAACCATTAAAAAAACTATAAAGTATAGTGTGAGAAATAATAATCATACTAGAGAAACCATAAAATCATTTATAGGATATCCCAATTATGAAACCTTCTTTATAATATTATTTACAATAGGTTTAAACATTTTCATTGATTTCCATTATCTAGTAAAATCCTTCATGATGATTTGTAATGAAAATTTGAATTATCTAGAGAATATTACATTGGATTGTCAAACTAGATGTTTAGTAAGGCACATTATTGTGTACTAGGTAATTATCAAGTCAAGAACAATGTGCCTTTTTAAGATTAATAAATCTTATTACATTTTTTCTAGAACTACCTCCACTTTAGTATCTCAAAAATGATGTATTCCTTGAAAAAACCAAATAATATCCACCTTACCAAAACTTTAGGATGTTATTAAATACTTATATATGAATTCTATCACAGGGTTATATTCCCTATCCATGTTTTCCTAAATCTAGTTCCCAAGGTTTCTACTAAACATACTCTAATATAAACTATATAAACCTTACCTCTAGTAACCTAGAGGTAGTGTATACTTTATTTAATTAGTATAAGATACATGGAATCTCATATCGAATGAACAAATAATTTATTTGTCTTGGTAAACTATATATACACATGATTGTCATATTACATTTGAAAACACAAATTATAACATAATTGATTTTAGATAATAAAATTATTCCCTCTAGAATTTCCATGCCTATAAATCATAGTACACATCCTATATTCCTGGTAAAGTATGGAAAATAATGTAGATCTCAAATACTCAATAAGGGTTATGTATAATGGATGCTATCATGAGTAAATAAATAATGACCAATAAGTAATAATTAATATGAAAAGGTATATATCTGAGAACACATGTTATTCAAATAACATGAATATCATGATTAGATAAATAATATTCTCTATTGGAAAAAATAATACACCAATGGTTTGGAACCATTGGTATAGGTCTTGAAACAGTTAGAATAGCCTATACTAATGGTTTGTAGGGACGTTAGCTAGTCTGGTGTTGGAATAGACCTATACAAACAGGTTTGGGAAATTTTTTTGTATAGGTAGTCTATACTAATAGTTCAAAAACTATTGGTATAGGTCATATAAAAAACCTATACATATGGTTTTGAAAACCTATTGGTATAGGTAATGTGACAATACAATATAGCATAGTTTTGTTTCCATCACCTCCAATTTATTTCCAATTATCTAACCACTATGCTACAATGACTTTTGTGAACATAATTTGTTATATATATATGTATACTGACAAGTAATTTTAATTTTTATTTATTTATTGAAAATTGAAAAAAGAATCTATGAAAAATCTAGGTATATATAGAAATAGTTTTCAAAATAGTAGGTATAGTCTTATACCAATAATTTTGAGAATTGTTGGTATAGGTATCCTATTTTTTGGGACTTATAGGAATGGGTTTTTCAAAACCATTGGTATAGGGTATCTCTATTAGGCCTATAGAAACGTTTTAGTAAAATTATTTGGTATATGGTCTCTCAATGTGACCTTTAAAAATGAGTTTTCTAAAAAAATTGGTATAGGGTCTATCAATAGGACCTATACCAACAGTTTTGCTAAAACCGTTTCCATAGGGTCTCTAAGTGGGACCTATACCAACAATATTTATAAAATCTTTGGTATAAGGTATTTAATTAAGACTTATACCGACAGTTTTTTTAAAACCTTTGGTATAGGGTTTCTAAATGGTAACTATACCTATAATTTTGGAAAAAAAATTTCTATAGGGTCTCTATAATGTACCTATGCCAATAATGTTTTTCCAAACCATTTGTATAGGGTACCTATACCAGTGGTTTTCTAAACCATTGGTATAGGTCCACTGGTTTAACTCTAATTTATAGTAGTGAATCAATATGGATCGGTAAATAAGTGAGCATAAGGTTCATTTAATCAATAAATTGATTATTATGAATAAATAAGGAATAATAAACACGGGAAGATAAATAACTGAAAACACATGAAATTTAATAAACAATAAGATTATTAAGAATATATAAGGTGAAATGAACATTGAAAGGTAAATAACTGAACACACATGCCATTTAATCAATAAAATGAGAGTGAAAATTCATCCAGAGATAATATCATTATAAAAATATCATGGATAATAATAGATGAATTATTAATGATTGAAATGAATAATTATTGGATATCATGTTCTCAAGAATCATGATACCTCAACTATCAAGGCCTTTCAAAATACATCTTGATATTGATGGGATGGTATACACCATATACCTATTTAATTAAGGCTTTACAATAAATTCATCTCATAAAACTTGTTAATTCATTGAGTGGCTATCTATAACTGGGTCAACCATTATATTAATGTACAAAAATTTCCTCATATATCAAATAGTCAATTTAATTAATGAAAAATATACCTTATTAAAAAATATCCGCATTGAGTAGTGAATACAGATTTATCAATATTTCCATAATTAGTCAATAATAATCACAGTAAATGTCATATGTAAAAATGGTATATTGTTTTATAAAAAAAATTCATCATAAAAAAATATGTATATTTAAGATAAATTTAGTGTACAATGAAAAATGATGACATGAATGTGATTGTTTTAATAGAAAGGAAATAATCACAAAAAAGTGAGATTGTGAAATAATTTTTTTACCAAATTGGTAACTTTTAAATTGTAAACCCTTGAAGAATAAAATTTTAATGAAACATTAATCATAATGAATAAATATTTATTCATATTAAATACATCAAATGGGAAACATATAGACCACAAAAAAGTGAATAGGTGTATTTTAAAAAATATGTCATAATAAAATGGATATTGAGATGACATCCCTTATAATGATATTAAATTTGAAGTGATAATTTCTATCATGTGTATCAAATTTAAATCCACATAAAAAAGTGTATATAAAACATAATATATTAAAAATTTATTAAATAAATAATCATAGAATATCAATGACAATTAAGAAGTAATATAACCCAATGAAAGGAAATTGAGTTATGAAATTTTTTATCACTTGGAAAATATTAAGTTAAATAAAATTGGATTGAAAAACTAAAATTGAAATTTAAAATACCATTAATTATTATGTAATCTAGATATTACATGTAAATTAGGTTTTATATAGACTATATATATTATTTTAGGTGGATTACATTACAATATTCCTCAATGATGGGAAATTGAGATGAAGCCCCTTAAAATGATCAAAACATTGAAGTGAGAATTAATTAATGAATTTATTATGGGTATAAAATGTAAATCCACATAAAAAAGTGAAAATAAATCATAAAATATTAAAAAGTCATTACAAAATCTATATTTTAATATTATATAAAATTAAGAAGCAATATAACCTAATGAAAAGAAATCAAGCTATGAAATTCATTACCACTTAGTAATTTTAAATTAAAATACCCTTGGATGAAATAATTCAAATTAAAAATTTCAATACTATTAAATATGATGGATTCATTATATTATATGAAAACGTTCTAGTATGTACACCATATAAAATAAATAAGGTTCACAACAAAAAAATATGCCTCAATAAATGAAAATTAAGATGAAGTCCATTACCTCATGATTCCTTTTGGTTAAACATGAATTAACTACCTATATAATTGATTTAATAATGTAACTAATTTATAAAAGATTCATAATCATATTTATATTATGATATATTTTCAACTTATTAAATTTTAGTACCCATTTGTTAATAATATTTCATTATTTTTATTGTTTCGTGTGTTAATTGCCTTATTTTCCCATGCATGTTATGTTTCAAAAGATCAAGTTCTTAAAAAATTATATAGATCCATAATATAATTTTTTTTATTAATGTTATAAATATATTATTTGATAATTATATATATATTTAGGATCATACATGATGGTTGGACAAGGGAAATTAATTTCAATGCTTCGTTGAGATGGTAGGCCGCACATATGCACAAGCAACAATATCATTCCATTAATGAGATAATGGGAAAGTTAGTGGGTGATATATTAATCTCAAATAATAAATATCATGTCATATATATTACATATATTCATTATATTTAAACTTACTACTTTCTATGCAATTTTTATGTGAAAATGGAATCACAACATTTTCGTGAGACGACAGTCTGCCATACAGATGAGCATTCTTATCATATTTTAAACAGGATGGAATTTAATAATGTATATATGATATTAAAATTAAAAAATTATAATTATATCATTAATATCAAATAAATTTTCTAAATATCTAAATATACCAATCATTTAAATGTTGTGATAGAAAACAAATTACATCGATTCATGAGGCAGTATTCCGCTGTACACATGATCAAAAGTTTCATTTCTTATTTGATGGAATAGGTGATTTATATACATAATGAAATTAAAATAATAACATATGATTATATTTAATATTATTATGAAACTATATAATCACAGTTTTATTAATTTTTAATGAGGTTTAAGAGGAAACAAAATAAATATGCTCGTTTAAGAATGTTACCTATTCTTCAGGAAATTTTTTTAGGTTTGCATAAAATGCCATCTTAGGATGGATTTATGATCAAATAAATAGATATAGGATGTTATTATAGCATAAAAAAGTTATTTTTTCGTGTATTTGTTGATCCAAATTACTTTGGAAGTGTGAAGAGGGGTGTAGAGGGGGTTGTCTTTTATAATTGAGGGAGATTACACACATGAAATGTTTTAAAAGATTCAATTACTCACATGTTTTTACCATGAAAAAATCATAATAAAAGGGTGAATCATGAACCTTAGATGTGATAATGTAAAATTGTGGAAATACAATGGGTTTTTTACAAGTTGGTAATTAATTTTAACCCATATATATTTTTTATTTATCCCCCCAAAAAAATCCGTTCTTACCTTAACCACAATAATTAATTTTTTACTTCTTTAAATATTCATAATGATAAAAAATTTAGTTTAAATTTTAAGATAATATAAATATCTTTGATTCAAAATAAGTAATCAATTTTTTCAAATTCACTTCATAGAATTTGCAGAATCTAATTTAAAATTACATCTGTAAACGCGACAAAAAAGTAGGTTTCCAAATAGAAAATTCTAATAAGTATATAAGTCTTCAACATCAAAATTCAATGTGAAATTTATTAAAATGAATAAACTTGGTAAATTTTAATACAATTTAAGTAGTTTTAATTTAAAAAAATTAAAATATAATTAAACCTTTAATCAAAAAGGAATTTTTTAATAATAATCATTATTTTCACTATAAATCAAAAAATGAAACATTCCAAAAGAATACCAAACATTCACCCAAATGATAATTATTATATGATTATTTCAAAATTGAAGTAAATTTTTTTATTATAGTTTCTAAATTTCCTTAAATATAATTTTAAATTATATGTGATAAGCATGAATAAATCATAAATTAAAAATATATTATTTTTTAGAAAACATTTCTTTTTCATTGAAGTGATTCTTATTTTATTTCTAATCAATATATCACTAATGAAACTATATAAACCATGAAATTTTAATAATTTAGTTTTACATATTTATTCCCACAAATTTAATGTCTAGGTTTCAACGATATACTATATTACATTTCATTTAGACTTAAGGTTGAGTGTTCCATAAGAAATCAAAGATATCAAATTTATTTAAAAAATAATATTTCATAAAGTCTCGAGGTGTCACATTATCATCTATGATCGGTGTTTTGTTTAATATATGCTATTAAAATCAACTAACTTCTTATAAAATATCGAGGTGTTACATTATTCCTTCTTTTCTATTTTTTCAATTCCCACTATTTTAACCTATATGGAAACCTAATTATTTTTTTATTCTAGTTTACCATAGGATTTACCTTTACCTTTTTCATGATGAATTTTTGATAATAATTTTTATTATGTAGGATTCCAACAAGTTATTTTAAAATTTCAAACCCTTAATTTCTTGTCTCATATTCAAATTATGAGGACGTGACTTATTAAATGGTGGGATAATTTAACAACCCCCAAATTTTAATGGAATACTATATTTGATAGAATATACAACTTCAAATTGCTAGCTTAAACAGACCGTGAAATATTATTATTTAAATATGAAAATAACCTACATAATTAATTGGAGGATATGAATATGAGAAATCAAATTATGATATATATATATATATAATGGTTCTACTCAATAAAAATTTATTAATTTTAAGAAATATGTACTTAATTTTTAGTAAGGTCATTCTACGCTTTAAAAATGTGTTTTCTCCAAAAATCATTTTCATAATTTTTTTGTAAGATAATATTATAATTAATTTATGTAACTTTTATAAATACAATTTTATAAAAAGGATATATTTTTTTAATTATTATATCAATATTATTTTATGGTGAAATTTTGGGAATTTTCTAAAAAGAATAATTTTTTTATGAATATTTGTTAATATTTAATTTTTAAAAAAATTCATTTATATTAATTAAAAAGTAACATTATTATTTTAATTTTATATAAAATAAAAATAATTATTTTTTAATTTGATATAATCTAATTAATTACATTTGAATCGGTCTTATACTTGAATTTGGTATAAGTCCATTTTTGGGATTCAAAACCTTCTTTTATAAAATCATTATGTCATTGCATATTATGAATATATATATATATATATTTATATATATATAAATTTTTTCCCATATATAAATTGAAATTGATGAAATAGACTTTTTTTATGGATTCATAATGTAATATTAATATAGTATTAATTTATAAGATATTTCTTTAAAAGTAAAATATTTAGTGAATGGTAAAAAAATACAGTTATTATGAAATACAATATCTTTTATGATATCACGAATACATAAAAATGATAGAAAAATTAATAAAAAAATGAAAATAATAATTTAGGATAATATACTACAAATTTCAAATAAGAAAATTTAACGCATATAATTTATAAATTATTTGATGATATATATGAAAATCATTTTCAGTGTCGACGGAGTGCTTGTGCAACATAAGAAAAGTAAAATATGGGGACATATATATTATATTTGAAAATAAATAAGTATACTACCAATTTGTATCATATATATGATTTATAATTAATTATTTTTATTGATATATTCATATTATTGGAGTTATATAACACGTGACCTATCCATGTGCTTGTGAAATTCTTCCATATGGCCGGAAAAGTCAAAATAACATATTAAATAAATTATCATGACATAGAGGTGAGTAACTATACATATTCAAGGAATATAATTTTTATATTGACATCTATTATTTTATTTCTATGATGTTAATTTATTTTTATATTTTAGTGATAAAATAATTAACTTAAATGCTTACGCAATGCCGACAGAGTGTTTGTGTAAGGAGTAGAAAAATATAATTAATTGTTTTAATAAATGTTCAATTAATATTTTTTTGGGAGTTATAGTGTACTATGAATTTTATAGATAAATATAACATATAATATATTTTTAAATATTTTATATTAAAATTTATTTATTGACCTGTTTTAAATTTAAAATTATGTGAATAATTCCCAAAATGACATCAATAATATTTTATATTAATTAATATTTTTTTAAATTATTGAAAAATCATAAAAATGTTATAATAGAAAAATTATAATGAGAAATTTTCTAAAATATAATACCATCACATAGTTATAATACAATAATCACATTATAAGTAAAATTATATCCCGTTAATATTGAAAAATATATTGCCATAATTATGGTTAAAATTGGTTAACTAAGGGGTTAAATGAAAAGATAATTCTTAAAATGAAATATAAACTTGTAAAATTTTTATTGGATAATTATATTAAGACCATATATTCTATTTATTCTATTAAATTTAATTTTGGAACAATGTTTCATGATTTATACACAATTTAAATAATAATATTTCAATGATTTCAAAAATGATATTAACAATATATTTAAATAAAATATATTATATTAAATGATTAAAATTAATAAAAATATTATAATAAACCAAGGGAATGATAAATGGATTAAGATATCAACCATGGTCTATTTATAGGTCTGTATACCTTCTATAATAACTATCTTGAACCTTAAAGAGTAAAAAACATTGATATGGAAGTAATTGTGAAAAGGGGTAATGAGGGTTTAACACAAAGTGATAAGGATGAAAAATATAAACATGTAAAAAAATTATTTGATGATAGGATTTAGATTTTTTTTTAAAATTATATAAAATTATATCAATTTGGATAATCTTTAACTAGGTGATTAATTTATGTTAATTTTATACTATAAGAAATTCCAAGAATGCCTATTCCCTCACTTATAAAAGGGAACCCACTATCCTCTCCTATCTATACTTCAAGACACATTTGGTTTAGAAAATAACTACATAAATCCATTCCTAGAAATAGAAACCATATTATAGGGGTCTTATATTTAGAATCTTAAAAATCTAATATTTCTTAAGGGGTGAAGAAAATGAAGTTGTTTGAAGATGTGAGATAACACTTAATTCAAAGTTTTAGTTTTATTTATTTTTCCACCTCCTAAGAATATTATTCAAACATGATGAGATAATATAACCATTATCATTAATAAATTGAGACTTTTTAATGTTAATATAATAACCTATATCCATCTCTTCTTCAATAAGATGGGAAACTAAACCATCTTTCTTTTGTACGGTGGACTACTTCCTCACGAACTGATGTAATTAATTTTCCATCACCACCACTCATGGATTGTTATAATGATGAATTTAATATATATATATATATATATGATATTTATGAAATAATTATCATTATTTAAAAGCAATATTTAAAAAAAATTTCTACCTTTCACCATTGAATAAATGATAACGTCGTTTGTGTATACTTGTGTATTAACACCTCCATAAAGTGATCTAATTCTTCTTTGATAACCCCAAAACATGGATAAATATATAAATATATATATAGAAATAAAAATTTATTTACGATATAATAGTAATTTTTTTAATAAAAAATAACATTTACCTTCTTTCCATTATGTTCATTGAAAAATAGAACCATTACTCATGTGTACGTATGACATACTTTCTCAATGATTATAGAATTGTTCATTTTTGATAAACAACTTTTAGGGTTGGGTTTAATAGTATAATTTATGTATAAAATGGTAATAATTTTATGATTATTATTCTATATATTATGGAATAATTACAAGTTTTTTCCATTGTCAACCTATTAAAGTTATTTTGGATATATGAGTTGAATATTATCGAAACATCCAATGATAAATTAATGAATTATGAATTTGAATATGACATGGTAATAATTAAATGAGAAAGAAAAATAAAATTAAAAAATGTTCATAATATAGTTAATAATTAAGATAAGTTTATTATTTTGGAAGATAATGTACGTATGTGAGGATTTATACTCGAGGTAGGAAATATTTTTCCATAAAAACTACATTTTAAATGATTAAATGATTTATTTTAAAAAGATTTATCTTCCATGTTTATATTCTTAAAATTATTTTTTTATGTATTAATATGAATATAAATGAATTAAAAATGAAATTTTATGTCTCATATTTATATTCATTCATATATATTCAAATAGAGTATTTTTATATATTTTATACAAGATGTTTTGACTTTCATTATAAAAGGAAAAAACAATGTACTATTTTAATTTATATGGAATCAACATATTTTCCCACCAAAAAAGTTTTATTTTATTTTTTTATTCCTTTAATAAATTTTATGTTTTAATCAAGTAAAAATTATACTTATTTTTTTTGGATATTTTAGTTTTGAAAATGTGGTTTTGAAAGGAAGGGGTATTTCGATATCTAAAAATGTTTTATATATGAATTCAAAAGAGTTTTTAAATTGTTTTAAGATGAAATGGTGAAATATTAAACTTTTTTATTTTTTATATGGTACTTGAACATTATAAATAATTAAAATTGTGCTTGATTCAACTTATGTGATGGGTGATCTTGACACAACTTATACAACGGGTGAGCCCAATAAAAATTATATGATGGGCGAACCTGATATTAATCTCTAATCATCTAGAAATATTGGGGAATTGAGCTTGATATCATACAAATAATTCCATGTATAATTAGTCGATCCTTGGGTTCATATTCCTGACCGAAATTACCTACTTTATCTATCTCAGTAAATGTCTTTAAGTAATCAACGTCACCATAGGGGGATACATGTCCTAGCCATGGGTTTACCCGTACTCAATTCAAATAATTGCAATGAAGGATTATAACTAATAATTGAACATCATATAAATTTTCTAAAAGATGGATTCCATAACATTCAGGACATATAAACCCAGATTGATGTCTAAATCCAAGGTCCCAGTCTATAGGAAATCATGGCATTTCTACTTGAATAATCCTTCAGGGGATGACCCTTAGGCGATCTATAAAAGTATTTATATCCAAATAAAAGTACATTATCAAAATCCATTGAATTAGGTGGATCGTAATACCACTCATAAACATATCTGTAAAGTTAGTAATGGTGCATCCACTTGACTCTATAGAGTATCCTATGAATTTCTATATGAGGGGGGGATCATCCATTGAGTATATCTAATAAAGGGTGTGGTGCTTCATGGCCATTCATCCCATCATGTGAAGATAAAATTTATAATCACATGAAGTACCTACAGGACTCAAAAAAATATAAACCACATGCAGGATCAAAATCCAGATCCCAAAATGTACACCCCAACATCCCAATAAACAAGTAGGCTCAACAGTCGGATCTTAGGAAGTATGTCATAACAAACCAATAATATAACAATCAATAAAAACTTATAGAACATAGATCCTAGGTTTTACCTATGGTAATCCCTATAATATTCCACATTATATTAATAAAATCAACAAAAAACTAGGAATCACCTCATGCCATCATAGAAAATCAGTAATAACTATGTTAGTGCTTATATAAAGAAACAGGGTGGTTGAACACCAAAACCTATAAATACTACCAAAACCTCTCATGATCATATGTTCAGTATGAGATATAATGTGACACCCAATAATATATCTACCCAACACCACAATGTACTAGAATATGGTTAGAAAAACATTAGGGCACCCAATAATTCCCTCACGTCAAAGCAAAAAACTTACATCTTACTTAGGATCCTAAAAATGGTAAACATGAAGAGGTTTCCTACATGAAACCATCAATAATAGTATACCTAAGAAGAGGAATCCAACATTATATCATCAAAAAGAGTAAACATGTAGTTGGATTTGACAAGGGAATCTCCATATCAACATGTAATCGAAGGCACCCCATACGTGACCCTCAATAATATTAATAAGATAGAGGAATCATACATTACATCCTTTAGGTAAAAATATTGGATGACCTCTTCAACCTTAAGGATAAGTCAGTAAACATAATACAAGAGAGATGAATCAAGGTCAAGGATATAGATCAAGAGAGATTGGATGGATCATTCCCTTCTCAGATCAAGGTACTCAATCTAGGTTGGTCCTAACACTGAATCCATATATCTCACTCTTTTGAGATAAATGCATTCAATTACTGAAGGAAGAACCTCTGAATTTAGAAAATTGATTGAAACAACTCATAAGAGTACTCAAGTAACTTTAAGGTTTTGAACATCATGATATATGTAAAAATATAGTCAAAATAGACTACTCATGTTTCCAATTATAACAACATGATGTGATTTCCTGGAAAATCCTCAAAGGGATGCAAGGGAATAGTACATTGCGTGTATACCCTAGTACACAACATGGAACAGATAAGCTCCACCTGGGCATATACTCCAGCCAGTCATTCTGTGTAAATCCTAGGTACATAATTTGTATACCATGTACACAAAAGTTTCCATACATGGTGTACCTAATCATGTACCTTAGATGGAATTTCTATCTAATCTTTATATCCATGTACTTCTACATAGCGTGAAAACCACTCGGGGTCTGGCCATATTCATTACACTACCATGTGCCCCTATATGGGATGTCTTTACAGTTAGTCATATATATGTAAAGGTACAAATTCCCAGATTTTATACCCTATATAAGGCATATAATCCTAAAATATCATCTTCCTCAAACTGGAAGAACACACCACCTATGTTCTTGAACTACATATTGTGTGATTAGGATCTCTAAATGGGAAACCTCTCAAATTATCCCAACACCCCATTTTCAACAAAAAATATATAAATATACCCTTAGGGGGTATAAAGAAGTTATTAATGGGAAATAAATCTCAGAATAGGTAAATCTATGATAACATATTTAAAAAATTAAAAATTTCCTACGTTTGTGTGGAATTTGCCAAAGATTTTCCCATATCCATGGTCTACGGCAATTGCATGACGATCCTGCTCCCCTTGATATTTTTAGTGGAGAATGAATCCGTGATATCATCCAAATCATTTTCCCAAATATTATATCTTTACATTCTAATGGATGATCTCATAGAACCATCAACTATTCCCACCTGGAAGGTGTTCAATCATGACCGATCTAGCACTCCTAGCCACTAGAATACCCTTATCATTTCCTCAAAACAAAACATCAAGTCAATAGTCTATAGAAAAATCTAATACTCATATAAAAATTAGGGTCACCCACCTGAAATGCACAATGGTTCACTCCCTCAACTAATGTTTTTCCTTATAACTCTCCTTCAATGCTGCCTCAATAGATTCGCTAAACAATCCATAAAAGATATTTAAAAAAACTTTGTGTATAACTGATTCTCTCTCAGTGTACTCAAGATTATTTCAAGATATAGGGAAGGATAATCTCTAATAAGAGTATTCTAATATTACTTTAATATGATTATATATATCTCTATGCACCATACTCACATCAAAACAAGATACACATTACTTTAACCAACTCATGACACCATTCTTCCTAAAAATGTGTATCTAGGTCCAACCACATGTCAACTGTTTCATGAAAACTGATTATCCTCGATGTATCCTCTACAATAGAGGGATATTTACCATTTTTTCATAGTACCCGAGAAACCAAAACTGCAACATGTTATTAAAACCATAATTACTTTTCTCACATATGACTACTCACCGATCTACAATTTCAATGGTAACACATGTAACTGAACTATGCCATTATCACCAAACTCATGTTCTAATATCCACCACATGTCCAAGTTGACCATGCTACACAAAACATCATTCCCATTAATCTAGATTCTCCATTGAAAATACTCTTTAAAATCGAGTATATCTCATGTGATGTGATTATTTCCATCATTGTATATAAAACAATGTTGTTTTCTTATATTTAAGAATCAATTTGATACTACTGGTTAAAAAGGCTAGGAACTCGAGTAGTCCTTCCCATTGAATCTATTATCAATACACAAGCACCCTATGTTCTTCATCTAGAAATAAAGTAACGAACCTTACCATATTTTAAAACTCAAGAACCAACCATACAACAGTCTCAAATGTGCATATAACCAAACTTACATACTAAAAAGGCATCCATAAACCTTTTATAACCCATCTTATAAGTTTCCAATGATCAAAAGAGTTGCTTAACTATAAGGGTATAATACAAAACTATGGGCCTCAAGGTCTTCCACCTAGCCCAACCAATCAGGTGTTATACGAGTGCCAATAGGTCTAAACACCTATCCCAAAGGTCAAAAATATAATCAAGGTCGCATATCATGGGGTTTAATCTACACACCCATCTCAATTTAAGGCATCTTACATGCCTATCAACTACCTCTAATGGATGTAAGTAAATCTTATACCATCAATGGTCAAAACTATCAAGCCTAAACTAACTAGGGCCCTGATCCTCAACAAGAAACCACATAAGGTAATCCCCCTAGAGTATCATGATATGATCAAAAATAATAATAACCAACTCTCACTAGAAATCCATACTCAGTAATACACCCTCAAGGTTTTAGTCTATCATAAATGTTAGGTTTCTATTGTCCTTATATATAGATAATTGACTATATAACCTAGAATGAATCTACCAACTACTAATTTTTACTTACAAGGTTCAATAATATGCACAAATAACCATCTCAATGATTTGTATCATATAATAAAAATGTGGTTTGGTTATTTATAATGAAATTCCAAGCTATGTGAGAAAACTATATAGGTTGTTTATGGAACATTATATCTCTAAAACAAAAAAAACAACACCCTAAGAGGGGTTCATTTCAAGGGAATCATATTCCCTATCAACCTAATAGGGTCCATTACCCTCTTATGCATGAGGACTAAACAATAATCTTGACTATAAAATGTCTCACAATCGATCTGCATGACCTTACACTAGAATGAAATATATACAAGTCAACTCAATTGAGTAGAATTAATCCATGAACCTATACTAGAAAAAATCATTTAGTTTTTTTTGAAAATTTAAATAATTATACTCTATCATTAGTAAAATCAAACAATATAAGGTCTATAGAATGTGGATCCTAATTAGAAAATATGATGCATGATATACCTCCTTCCTTTGACTTCCATGATTCAAAATCATTCATTGGACACTTTCTAGTGGGTCAAGATTCAAAAATCTAGTAATGGTCTACAAGAAATTGTCTGAGGTCCATAAATATATAATAATCTATGTAATCCACACAAAATGTGCATCTTTTTAAGATAAAATCATATTCAAAATTAACTACACATGTAAATAACAATAATTCTATATCCTTGGGAACCGAGACATCATACCAAAAATAGGTATTCTCAATTAACCAGTTTGATATCCATCACAGTATTTTAAACCTTCCTTATAATCATGTATACCATATTTAAAATTGTAATATAATAGTAATGGAACACCTTTGATACCAATATTAAATTTCTTTGAAATGATTCTAGAAAACTGGTTCTCGAATCTAGTTTGACACAAGGCCTCATGAATTCCTCTACACATCCTAGAGGCTACCAACTAGTAGTTATAGAATAGGGTATTTTTATGGAGAGACCATGACAACATATCATAGTATGAAACAATAAAAATAAATAGACAACATCTATAGTGTCAAATGACAGAGCGAAATAGAAGAAAATACAAAAAATTCTATAATAAAGAATCAAATACAGTAAAGACCCTAATGGACATGTCATATATACAACACAAATCACCCACTCGGACGACTATACATATAATAGTAAATAAAAGAACCAAAAATAAAATTATAGGTCTCTACTATGTACACCAAGATATACCACATAATCAGTATCCAAGACACTACCAAACTACTCCAACCCGATCATAAGTATCTACATGACTGTCTCCAATCAATCATGCAACCCTAGGACTTAGAACTATCCATATAACATTTGTGATCAACATGAATGTATAAAACATTTCTGCACACACACCAAGGTGCACATACCAGGGGTGAGACATAATGATACTAAGATTATCCCAATGTTGAACCTATATTGTTTTTCATAAGTTTATACTCATTCAATATGCATAGACTAGATGATTCAAAAATAGAAATGATCGATAAAAAAATATATTCAAACCATAGTCAATGGCTGGGTTCATGATACCAATCTATTGGACTATGTGTAATCATGTACATATATGCATATTTATGTTTGTGTGTGTGTGTGTGTATGAGTAATATTAAAATAACATAATCAACAATAATCAATCATTGATTCCATAATCCCAATCATTTGGACATCCTATAGAAAGGTCATTGAGAAAGATGTTGTAAAACTCAAGTTGTGTATAATTAGTCGATCCTTGGGTCTATAATCCCGATCAAAATTACCAACATCGTCCAATGTTAGAAATGTATCTATGCAAGCTATGTTAATATAAGGGGATATATGTCTTAGCCCTAGTTTCACTCTTACTTACCCCCATCACTATATTGAAGGATTACAGGTAATGAGTGGATATCCTATAAATGGTATCTCAAGGGTATTTTATAACAATCAATCCATGTAAATCTAGTTTGACATCTAAATCCTAGGTCTTGGTCTTTAGGTAATCATGACATTTCAACTCAAATATTCTCTAAGGTGATAAACCTATGGCTATCTATGAAAGGAATTCTCCTAGGATCCAATTACATTCTTATCATCCATTCAAATAAATGGTTCAATAGCCCATTCATAGACATGTATAGTGTCTTCAGTAATGGTGTGTCCACCTAACCATGTGGAGAATCCTAGGTGTCACTCTAGAAGAGATGAATCATTTTTCAAGTATATATCAAAAAGGGTGTTTATAATCATTTCCAACCATTCGATAATGTAAGTATCAATAGTTGAATCCAAGGAATTACCTTTAAAAATACCTATAATATTAAACACATATTGGATCAATAGTCGGATCCCAGAAAGTACCTATGAGAATCATAATATAAAAGTAGGAATAGTCAGATCATAGGAAGTACCTTTTATTATCCTAATAATATTGAAATCAATAAAATGTTTTTGAATCTAGATACTAGGAAGTACCTATAGACATCCCTATAATATACCATATCAAATTAGGCACATTAACCAAAAACCATGAAGAAAATTGGGCCATCATAGTTTAGTAATGAATAAAAATGTTAGTGAATAAACTAACAATTATCTTGACTAAACACCTAACCCCACCACTACTGACACAAAATATCATACTAACAAGTTTGGTATAGGTTCTAAGGTCACACCCGCTGCGATCTCTACCCAATCTCCCAAGGAACTAGAACATGATCATCCAATCATTAAGGCACTAACTGGGTCCCTATTGTTAAAAAATAGTGTAGAATCCTACTCTTGATCCAAGGAAATGGTTCATAGAAATTGTATTCCTACATGGGTCCCTCATTAATAGTTTATGCAAGGAGAGTAATCATATAAAGGATCCTCAGAAAGAGTAAACAAGTTTAGGGATCCCACAAGGGATTCTCTAGATCATCTTTTATGTTAAGGAATCCCATAGGGGACTCTCAATAATAGTAATAAGAAAAAGGGATCCTACATGGTATCCTCTATGTAAAAAAGTAGGATAACCTATTAGCCCTAAGAGAGAATCCTTTGACCATCATACCAGAGAGATGGATCAAAGCTTATCACAGATCAAGGTTATCACTCTAGGTTCATCTGAATAACAAATCAATCTATCTCACTATAAAGATTTAACTAGATTTGATTACTGTATTAAGAGACTCTCTATTCATTAAAACAGGTAAAATGCCTCTTAGGAGTCCTCAAGTCACCTCAAGGGTTTCACAATCATGATCTATGTGGAAATATATTAAAAATAAACTACATATATGTCTAATTTTGACTACAGGGCTTGTAGATATTTAAAAAACACAAGGGGTAGTAAGGGAGGATTACAGAATGTGTATAACATATTATAGGGAATGTGCCCTTGAAAATCATCCTAGGAATGTACTCTAGCTGTTAATGACATGTAAAACCCATTTTCATAGTGTGTATAATTTTTACATGGTGTGTATCCTACAAGGGTTACCTACCCATGTACCTTACATGGCATGGATATGTATTTTTCTTGGCCATGTGACCCTGCAGAGGTTCTCTAGCTTGGTACTCAACTACATGACTAGGAACTAGTGCACACCATGTGTACTATATAAACAATGTGTACTATTAGAATATCATCTTATCTAGGTGGGAAGAACACCAAGTATGTGTTCCTAAACTAAACATCATGTGATCAGAATCTTTGATTGGGAAACCCATCAAATCATCTAGAAACATTATTTCATGCTAAAATCAATTGATTGACCCCAAGGGATCCTAAGTAATGATAAATGGGATTTAAAAATTGAAAGTGGTAAATATATAGTTATTTACTGAGAAAAAATAAAAATATAACACCTTTGGGTGGAATCCACCGAGGCTTCACTTGTATTCATGATCCATAGCTATCACACAATGATCCATCACCTCCCGAGCTCCATGGTAGCACCTCCTAACCTCTCTATATTTATCTCTCTACCCCTATCCATTTTTTTATCTCATTTTAATGAAGGGAAAGACCAAAGGAATTATGAGAGATTACAAGTGGAGGAGAAGAAAAGAAAATAATAAAAATAAATGGTTTAAAAATAAAAAAAAGAAATGTGGGATTGGTCCCGACCCCTGTACTCAATATGAGTTTATGCCTCACCTAAGAGAAACCCCTAGTTCTGGACTCAACAATAGAGGAAAAATCCCAATACGAAACTCCATCCAAAGAAATAGTCGAGTGAATAGATTAATATTTAATTAATGAAACTTAAATATTAATTATTCCATTAAAATTCAAACGAGTCATATTTCTACCAAACTCCTCTCATAGGGTAAACACCCTATTCAAGAACCAACTAAGTGGTAAAATATTTTATCTAAGATCATTTTCTAGGGGAAAATAAAATTTTTACCCCTTAAAGGAATCTTGGAGAAAAATTTATAATTTCTACATAAGTTCAAATTTGAAAAAACAAGGGTCCTTACATTTTAAACCTTATATTTCTTATTGACCCCTTTGTTAATAAATTTTAAACTTAATCACAGTAATGAATTTTTCAATATTAAAAGGATTTAATTTTAGTTATAAGGAAATAATTGGATCTTAAGTGGATAGGTGATGATGATTTAGACCATATCTCGTCACCCTTGTCTTATTTATTGATTTTTATTATTTTTAAATAATTTTAAAGAATATTATTTTAATAAAATATCATTAATTTCAATTTTGACACAATTTATTTAATATTGTTTCAAAGACATAAATAAAATGATGAAATTTTAATATGATAATTTTAAAAATCCCTATAATGTGATATGTGCCTATAAAATAATCAGGAAACTATAAATCAGCATTAAAAAACTACATTTAGTGTTTTCAAAACAATTTATTTTATTTTTTTGTTAATTCAATAAATATTGTTTCAGAGTTGCATAAGAATTTTAGTTAATTATCTCAACAATAATATTTAAAAATAAATTGTCATGGTAAAAAATAATTCAAATTTCAATTAAATATTTAGAACTGAACATATCCTCTTTTTATCCTTATGTAAATGTTTTTGACACATTAAATTCAAGAGAGTGACATTTTGTATATATATTATTTTTTAAAATTAATATAATGGTCATAATAAAATTAATACGAAACCAGGTGACAATATATTCAAATATTGGATGGAAATTTACAAAATAAACTCTTATAATTAGATAAAGTAATGTTTTAGATAAATTTTAAATCTATATCCAAATGTTTTAACCCTCTTTTTCACATTTACCCTTACTAAGGTGACAAAAATTTACTATTATTACTATTCTTATTGAACAAAAATAAAAGGGAACCTTTTACCTTATTTGGACTTCATGGTTCTAAATATGGAATCCATTATTCAAGAATCAATTTATATAATAGGTAGAAATTAATTAAAAAAAAATTAAAAAAGCAACGAAAACCATTTTTTTAGAAAATTTCCTTATTAGTATAAAAAAGTTTTAGTTATGAATATAATGAACAAAAGTGGGTTATTTATAATATAAATGAAAAAATTTTACATTTAAAACCATTTTACATAAAATGCATCATTTTAAATTCTTTAAATGAATATATGGTTTCCACTAAAAATAAGTATTTTCCAACATTACTTAAAAAATTACTCTTTTCATAAAATTATAAAAAATTCACTCATTGATAATTTTTACATAGAGATTTAAAAAATTATGTTAGTTTTTTATAAAAAATATAAAAATTTGAAAGAAATTAATTATATTATTTTCTCAGAAATAAAAATAATAAAAAAATTTGTGAAGAGATTGTATTTTTTAAGCATAAAAAAATTACTGAAAATTGATTACTTATTTATCAATGAATTTACATTATAAAAAATCATTTATATATATATTTTTCATATTTTTTTAAAAATATTTGTATCATCAATTTTAAATTATAGGTTATAAAAATTATGTTTAAATAATAATACGTTAATATTATCTCATGGTTTGTTTAAACTCAGTGTTGCATATGACACAAGTTCTAAAATAAATCAAAATTTTGAAGGAGTATAATATTCTAAAATTTAATGGTGTTACATTCTCCCCCAAAAATAAATTATTAATTTTCAATATTATCTCATGTATAAAATTTTAAATGTTTATAAATACAATCATTGAAAATCAATATCATACATAGGAATAATAAAACATCATTTGAAACAATGAAGTGGAAAACATTAAGGTTACCTAAAATAATAAATAATCAAGTTCCAAGATAAGTAGAACATTGGTTGGAATATAAATTATAGAGAAGGATGAGAAAAATAATTTCCAAGGATAAATTCAAAGTGATAGAGAATATGTTCCTAATAATGTTAACAACCACAAAACCATAAATTAGTGAGGGGTTAAAAGACCATAATGTCCTCGAAGATGAACATAAAAGGGTAAAACTTTTATTTCTATATCATTTTCTTAAATTTGATTGATCTTATTCTTGTCATGATAGATAACATGATAAATTGTAATTACATGGAATAATTTCATCCATTTTTTTTGCTTCATTAATTTTTTTTCTTCATATCATATTTTAGGAACTAAATATTCACGATAATTTTTTCATGCATGAAGCTATAAAATTATCATTTAACATATCATATAATCTAGAAAATAAATAAAAGTCTTACCTTATTTATCTAAATATTAAATAAAACCAAATTGTTTAGCACATATTACAAAATATAAATAAATATAATACATTAATCACAAAAATGTCAACAATAAACCTAAAAGTTCAACATAATCCATTACATTAAAAGTTTACCTCAGGACCCCTCTAAAATATTTCTGGCAAAATTCAAAAATTAATAATCAAAATATTTGGTCAATCACTTTCCCCAGTTAGTATAAAGTATTTCATAATGTCACATACCAAACATGTAAATAACTTGATCAACTATAATAATAACCTAAATCACTATAAATCCTCAATGAAATCACGAACTATTGAATATATTCCATGAATCTGTGAGTACAATAAACTTCATTAAATATTAAACAAATAAACTTTTCATTGGATCACTTAAAAATTACATAGTTACAAATAATATCCTATTTAATTCATCTGTTTCAATAATCTCTTTATCCCAAATAAACATTATTAATTAATTATTAGGGATATATTAAGGGTAATCTCTGTCTTAATCACATGTTCTCCAAAACTATCAACTGACCACTAAATCACATTTCTTGGTAATCTATAACATTAAACACATTATTGGAAATAAATAATGAAAAACTATCATTGAACAATGATTAGATGTATTATAATTCCTATACCAAGAATACCAGTTAAAAAAATGCAACTACAATATAATTGTCAAATATTAATACATAATTACGTTAATCATTCTACTTTTTAAACCATTAAATATGATTTATTATCTTATTCCAAAATACCTCTTTCATTAAATGTATAATTTTTAGTATCTTCATCATCAATATAAAACTATTACTCATATGAACTTTCTGATCTTATTCTTGGGCTTTCCCCTTTGTAAATATATTGAATAATTCTTAAACATTCATCATTAATTTTTTTTCCATTGATGATTCCATAGGGAATCCATTATTCTATTCTATTGTGTTAACTGAAAATTTCATTTTTCCTCAGCAATTAATGTCTATGTTTCCTTATTTTTAATACCCAAAACATATTCTTATTCCTTTAATATATTATCTTGTTCTCCTCTACCCACATTATTGGAATGATCAAAATTTTAATTTCATTCCTTAATGTTAATTACCATAATATCATACTTAAAATACAGTCATCCTATTATTTTTACATGTTAAGAATATAATTAAATAATATATTTCTAATGATTAATCATGATTTATGATTAGGAATAATGCCAAATTTTATCCTTCCATATCAAATATCAGGGAATTAATCAAGAAGAAAATCATTACATTGTCTATAACATTCAATATTTATATGATTCCATTGGGTTATAACCATGGATTAAAAATGAATTATGTGAGAAAAAATAATCACATTGGGAATCCATATAATTAGGGAAAATAATTTTTTGGATGAATAAATTATGATACATTATGTTCAATCTATGAAACCATTTCTTTATCATTTTTTATCCATGATCATCATCTATTCAAATACATCATAACATTTTATAATGAAAATTTTAGTTAACTGAACCATATCCTTAAGAAGTGTCAAACTAGTAGTGCAGTAAGGGAACACTCATCGTGAATTAGGATGATGGATGAGATATACTAAAAAAAATATTTTTAAGGTTATTAACACTAGATTCATCTATTCTAAAACCATTCCTATTTATAGAATCTAGGTAAGGACCTATTGCAAGGAAAACCACATAACCTCTTCCTTACCATAGCTTTATGATGTTATCATATACATAGACATATTCCATCATTTTTACGGATGTTATCTAATCCTAATATCTAAATATTAAGTAAAACCTTCTCTTAGGACAACTATAAATACCCTATCTTTTCACACATCAGTATTCAATCAATTTAATTGAATATTCAATACATAATATTATGATCCTCTGTATAACTGTAATGGTTTAGTGTATTTAGAGAATTGATACACAATATTCTTATTTAATTAATTATAATCAACCTATATCATAAATATCATCCCATAAAATACTCTTCATAGAAATACCATACTGAAAACCACTCTTCATAACCCATGGAAATGAAACATAATAATGGGAAAGATTTGGGTCCTAGTAAGGGTATACATGGGAGATATAAATCGATTGACTTATGAAAGTATAAGATAAGTGTAAGGGTATGGGATCATGTCCATAACAAACTATTATCATATACAATCTTTCAAATATCACAAAATTGTGTCATGGAACAAGGCATTATCTTTTCAAAAGACATGAATCATAAGAGTGATAATTCAGCATAAATCAATCACGAATCATATGTTCATTCCATAAATGTTTGGAACCATCATAGGTATAGAAACCATTTAATATGTCATAGTTATCTACTAAGAACATATAATAATAGTGTATTAGGTATCCCTACATGTTTCCCATATCATAATTGATCGTGAATCACAAACTATATCCCATGTGGGTCAAGCACACTGACTTGGTTCCCATAGTGTATCAAGCACATCAGATTTCATACTATAACATATGAAGAACATCAACCCACATCTCATTAATAAATTATGAGATATAAAGATTTACCCAATGCATTATACATATATTTAATTCTTGGTAGACCTATTAAGTTATGAAAAAACCAAAATCTATGTTACATAAGATCATAAAACATTTATTACATAATCATAACATGTAGAACAAAAAATTATTTTATACACGTTTCATAATGTTATTATATAATAACAAAATATAAATGGGTTTCATAAAAATTCCATCATAATAATAATGAACCATCTAAATAAAGAATACAATTGGTTAATTTGGATAATATCTCTAATAAAACATAATTAACATAAAAGGATTTTATCACTAATGAATTTTCCTTTAATATAATCCCTAGAATATTTATTAAAGAAAATATCATTTTAATTTTGAAACCATATAATAAAAATATATAGAAAAAATATTATGGAAAAAAATTCATTAAATTGAATCTTAAGAAATTATAGATATATAATCAAATCATTGAGCGGTCATTATGGCAGGAAATTCCATTCATGCCATATAAGATAAAAGAATAAATTTTTTCCACACTTTTTTAAAAATAGTAAAAAGTAGCTCATTTGGAAAAGAATATGAAGATTAATAATAATTTTTTATAATTTAAAATTGTGGAAAAATTAATTTTAAAAAATAATATGATATTTTTAAATCATGATTGAATTTTTTTAGAGATAACATGGCCATGGAAGAAAATGATATTCAACTGAATAGTAAAAAAAGTCGATTTTCCTTAAAGAAATTATTAAAATATAATTAGTATATAAGGTGATGAAAATTAATGGAAAACATTTATTCTATATAAATAAATAGAGGAGGATAAAATTAAAGGTATTTATTAGATAGTGATCCTATAATTTCATAAAAAAATTCAAGAGTAAATAATCCCTATTAAAATAGGATTGACACATAAATCCCTTACCTCAACAATTGTATTTCATCATATTTTTTAGGAACTATTGTAAAAAAAATAAAATATTTTTATACATGTATTTCACAACCATACTCATATCTATAATACCATATACGATCCACTTATGACATCTTATAACCTTTTTATTAATAATGTAGTATCAAAATCACTATTTTGAGAGATAACTAGTTAGTTATTCATCCATGTTTCAGTTTGGAAGTCACAATCCTTATAAATTGGTAATGGTTCCATCAAAATCTTAGTGATAGTCCTGAAATTAATATTATATATATTCATTATATATATATATATATATATTTACTGTCATAAAAAAATCTATAGATAAAAAAATGAATTATAATTTTTATAGAGACGGTAGGCCATACATACACATGGATGTTGTTCTCTCATTTCAAAGAATGGAAAGAAAAAAATGGTAAATCATAATAAAAATTTATATAATAAAAATTATTTCATAATATATATAAATATATTACACCTATTCTTATTACCACCCATTTTTGGAAGAAATGAAAAATGAATCATATCGCTTCGTGGAGGTGGTAGTCCATATGTACGCATGAGTGATGCTATTACTTTCGTATGAATTGGAATGTAATAATTAAGATATGATATTATAATTATAGAAGAATAAATAAATCATAAATACAATTTATATACATAAAAAATTATAATATCCATCCATGAAAGGGGGTGATGGGAAATGAATTGATTCATTACATGGTGACAGTAAGCTGTATGTATGTAGAAGTGATAATTTCACATCCCATTTGATGAAATAGATTATGGATAATTGTGGGTTTAAGATGAAAATTATAATTAAATATATTAAATATAATTAATTTATTAATTTATGATTAATAAAATAATTTATATAAAGTGTAAGAGGAATGAAATTGAAATAGGTTAGGTAAGATGATTACCTCTCTTTAAGTTGGCCTCCATTAGATCATTTCTTAAAGAATCATGGAATGGTATTTTAAGAATTAAAATGACTATAAATAATGGATATAGAATTTTAGAATAGAATTTTTCATGGCATGGTTATGATGTAAGGCTCAATGCGGTGTAATGAAAAGAGCGACGAGGTGCTCTTTTATAAGTGAGGGGAAGGACATTCCTAGAAATTCCTTCCAAAATATAATCATGTAATTATAAAGAAAACTTCAAAAAAATGGATAGAGATTAAACAAAAAAGTATTCTAAGGTATAAATAACATAATAAAATGAAATTTGTATTGGGTTTTGTGTTATTTTAAACCATATAATTCTTATTAACCTCCATCTTAACTAATTTTAATCTTAACTGCAGCAATATATTTATCATGTTTAAAAGGTTTTAATTTTAATTATAATGTACCAATATGAACATAAAATGTCAAAGGGATGATAATTTATACTATATCATAAACCATTTTAATTTTTTCAAGATTTATTTTATTTTTAAATAATTTAATAAAATATTATTTTCAGAAAGTATCATTATTTTAATTTTTGATACGATTCATTGGATTTAACTTTAAAGACACAAATAAAAATATGGAATTTGAATAAAATATTTTAAAACATCAATAAAATTTAATATTTATCTATAAAATCCATGGGAAACTCAAAATATCCCAAAAAATATTATTATAAGAGTTTTAAAAAACACTTATTTTATTTTTCTAATAATTGAATAAATATATTATCGGTGTTGTATAAGAGTTTAAGAGAATTATTTCATAAATAAAACATATAAATAAATTATCATGATAAAATAAATTAATATAAATCTCAAATAAACATATATAACTAAACTTATCCTTTATTTATCATTAGGGATAAATTTTAGAGATATTAAATTCAAGGGAGTGACATTTAGTGATTATTACTTTCTTAAATTAATATAATGGTTATCATAATATACATATAGAAAAAATAGACCATATATTATTTAATTGGATGGAAATTGACATACTAAAATAATACAATAGGTTAATGGAATGTGTATGAGAAAGTTTAATGCCTTATCACAATGTTTTAACTATATTTTACCCATTTTACCCTTACTAAGATGAAAAAAGTTTACTATGGTTCAACTTTATGTTGAAAAAATGTAAATATTTACCAAATTTTTGGCTCATTATTATAAATATTGAATAAATTTTAAAAATTTAATTAGCATTATTGGTATAAAATAATTAATGGTAAAAATGAAAAATGTAATGTGAAACTCTTTTTTAGAAAAATTCTTTGTTAAGTACAAAAAAGATTTCATAGAAAATTCAAAAATGAAATTTATTAAATTGAACATAATTGTATTAATAATAATAAAAATTTAATATTTTTATTTTAAAAACAAATTTAAACATTATTTAAAATTATAAATTCTTTAAAAGAAAAGATATATTTCAATAAAAACAAGTATTTTTCACTATTCCACAAAAAACACTCTTTTTGAAAAATTATCAAAAATGAACTCTAGGATAATTATGGAATGTTGAATTCAAAAATTAAGATCATTTTTTCAAAAAAATTTCAAATCATAATTTATTTAATTAATTTTGTTTACTAAAAAAATATTTTCTAAAGAAAATGTATTTTTGAAGTATAAAAGGAATTTCCTAAAAATTAAGTCTTTATTTTTCAAATAATTTACATTATAAGAATAATATATATATATATTTTAATATTTTACTTTTCATATTATTAATTAAAATTTTAATGGCTAGGATAAAATGGTTTCATTGAAATAATATTATTTTAATCGTATTTCACGGTATGTTTATAATCGGTGTTCTGTGTAATGCAAACTATATTAGAAATTAATTTTTTTCAAATAGATGTACATTCAAAAATATCTTGGTGTTACACTCTTCACCACCATAAATAATCACATAGAAGATAATGAATCAACTAGTCAAATCCACACTGAAGAGTTATCATCCAATTCTACTTCTTGAACATTGGTTATCATTATCTATAATCTCCTAAATGTGATGATTCTGGTGAATGAAATAGATTATTATGCTCTATAATATACAAAATAACAGATTTTTGGCAATTTTTTAGATGGGTTATGAAAACCCCCCCTCTAAATTAATTTTATAGGGGGTTATGCGCAAACCCCTGTAATCATCAAATTTAGAGGAATTCACAACCCTTCTAAAATTTTTATCATTATTTTTTTAGTATTTGTTTTGCTTTTAGAGGAAGATATGTCAAAACTGCCACTAATTTAATAATTAGTGGTGCTATATGTTCATATGGATTTTAGAGGAGCTATATATATATAATACTCGGTTGGATATATATATATATATATATATATATATATATATATAATAGTTTTTTTAAAAGAAATAGTTGGGGTTCAAAACCCCCTCCAATTTAAGATATTAGAGGGGGTTCATGAACCATTGTTAATCCCTTAGATTAGAGGGGGGATTGAACCCCCGCTAATTGATGAAATTAGAGAGGGGTTTGAACCCCCTCTAATTGATGACATTAGAGGGGGTTTTGAACCCCCTCTAATTCATGATTTTTTTGGATTCATGAACCGCCACTAATCTCTTTGATTAGAGGTGGTTTTAAACCCCCTCAAATTTTGTATTTATTTTTTAAAATAAATCTCATATAAATGCAGATTTTATAATATATATGTTTGTGTGTGCATGTGTGTATATATATATTACATAAACACATTATATAAATGTATTTAAAAACTTTATATATATATATAATGAAATTATATAAATACTTTAAATAAATACATATTCATATAAACAAAAATGTATACATATATAAATATCGGTATAAATAATATAAATGTATTTATAAATATATTTATTCCAATTTATAAAATATATATATGGTTTTATAAATACTATACATTTATATTATGATTTATATAATACATATGTTATATTAAATACACTTTTATTGTATATTTTTGTTTAAATACATTTATACTATATTACGTATACAAACATATATAATATAAACAAAATTAAATATAAATATACATATATACATATATACATTATGATTATATTATATATATTATATTATAAATATCTAATTATATATAAAATTATATATAGTATATAATTATTTTATATGTATTTCAGTGTACCAAATTAATTATAAATTAATTTAGAATATATATATATATATCATTTAATTATATTATATATTTCTAATTATATAAATGTATTTAGTATTGTGTGTATATATATATGATATAATATAAATGTATATAATCACATACATAAATATATAATATATATGTATTTAATTTAATATTTATATAATATAAATCATAAAATGTATAAATGTATAATATTTATAAAACCAACATATAATTGTTATAGTTTAAAAAATAGGTGTAATAAAAAATAACAATAATTAATAATATTATTATTACACACACACATATACATATATAAAAATATATAAAAATGATTATATAAATATATATACTCTAATTATATTATATCTATAAATATTATATAAATATATAAATACACACACACAAATATATGTATAAATGTATATTTATATTTGTAAATATAATTATATATATATATATATTATAGACAAATATATACATCATATATTATAAAAAAATAAATTATATATATATATATTATAGGAAAAAAATATTATATATTATACACGAATACATGTTATATATAAATATTATACACAAATATATCATATATAAATATTTATATATATTTAAATAATTATTTAAATAATATATATTTAAATTAACTTCCTAAAATATATAAATATATTAATTTGTAGTTAAGAAACAAAAAAACTGATTGCTATAGTGGCATGGGGCAGCGCTCTGCATGCTTGGCGTCAAGGGTTTGATACCCAATAAGACCATATTTTTACAAAGGCGCAGAACAACACACGAGGGAAGGGTGGGGCAAGACTATGCCTATCCAGAACTGGAGATAAGGGCGTGGTGCGACAAGAATATGCCACCAAAACTAGAGGGTGGTGGTGGGGGGGGGGGAGTGGTTCCTGACAAGGGTTGGGGTGCTTGAAAAAAAAAAATTAATTAGAGGCGGTTTTCATAACCACCTATAATATGTCCTATATTATAGGGGTTCAAACCTCCCTCTAATACGATCCTTAGATATAGGAGGTTGAAAACCTCTAATATGAGCCTTAGATAGAGGCAGTTTTGGAAACTGCCTCTATTTTGTAACTTATTATTCAAATAGTGGTGGTTTCCAACTACGTTTATTCCGGAAAATAAATTGGGGGGGGGGGGGTTAAAATTCCCTCTAATATATGATTATTGGATGACATTAGAAGGGGTTTTAACCCACTCTAATCTAACCACTGCTTATTTTCACACTATTTTATGAGCAGTTATTCAAAACCACCTCTAACAATAGTAGGCAGAAACATAAGCGGTAGTTCCTTATAACCGCCACTAATGTGTTTATAAGGGGTCATAACCCCTTCTAATCTAAAAAATAATGCCCTAGAATCGGGTCATTTTTTTAGTGATACCATAACAAATTAAAAGAATACTGCACACTTAGTAACATAATGGAAACCATGTAAGCATGATTTTTTTCCTTGTATCTATATGACCATGTTTCACCAATACATCATACTTATCAACCAATTTGTTTTGTTATTTACTAAAAATTTAATGATTTGCTGTAACTATTTTTATATCTTTCATACTCTTATTTCCATATTTTTGATTCACCCTAAAACTAATTGTCCCGCTATACGCAATGTAAAATGCATATAAATAGGAAATATATTTGAAAATATTCCTTAATATAGGATTCAGATCACATGACCAACTAAGTCTATCCACTACATCATCATTATAGTCACACAATGAATGTATCTAAATTTTAACATTCATTAGTCTACCACAATACTAAAAATCTTCACAATTCTTTATAAAATTAGAATAGAATGATACTAAGACAAAAAATACCATCCAAATATTTCATTAAATTTTTTCTATAATTTTTTTATAGAAAACAATAAAAAATAAAAAATAACCAATAAATATTTTATAGTGCACTCTTTCAATTGTAATTTGACCACAGAAGTCACCATGACCGAGCCTTCACAGAATAAAACCTCGTATTACCAAGGTCAAACTGCTACCTCCATTCATGCAATGTCATATTGTTTCAAATTTTACTTCATCAAATTTTCTTCATTTCCTTTATCCACTACATATTTTATGTTCAATTTCCATTAAAAAAAATCTCATAACCCATTTTCAGCTACATTTCATAGCTTCAATGATGACAAAGGATTAGTTTTAGCTAGAAAATTAATTTTATTCTCATTTTATTTTATTTTCATTAGTTAAATTTGATATATTATTTTTAATTGAAAAAACAAGAATAAATTAGAGAATGTATATAAATAATAAAAAACATGTATGATGGCATCTTCCTTCCATGTTAATAGAAAAAAGAAATCAACATCCTAATGCTAAGAATGGGATAAATTATTTATAGGTAATTAATATAATTTCTCTCTCTCTATCATGGATCATCCTCTCAATGAGAACTCATTAAAGATATCATATAGGGATGTAATTATAGATTTGTACCTATCATATGAATATTTAGAGGGATATATTGATAAATTTTTTTATTGTTATGATATCTATGAGGGAACAACTAAACCGACAAGTGTAGTTTATGATCATCCATATTTGATTAATTCTAACATCACATTAAATAAAATACAACTCAAAAAAAAATATTTATTTTGTTAATATAAAATGTTTTTTACTTATTATCTATAAATGTAATTAAAATAATAATGAGAAATAATTTTATTTTTAGCATAACCTAAAGTGGATTTCTGATGTGATAAAATTATATGAGGGGTATTGATGGTTTACACGATAGAATTTAAGAACATATCTCTTTTTAAAACTTAGGTAAATCATTAAACACATTGTTGATGTTGATAAAACTGGTATACATTCTTCTAATTTCAAGATTTTAAATTCCCATGGGTGTTGAAATTATATATTTAGATTATTTATAAAAATTATTCTTTTTTTAATGTTACTCAAATTCATGGTCAAATTATCTTGATTAAGAAAATCTATTTACTAACCATTGATTTTACTCATTCTCCTTATTATTTATGGTAAAAAAACTAGATTAATCATATTGTCCTAGTGGAAATACCTTTCTCTTTCTACTAAAGGAAATACGGGCCTCTCAATTATTGGTGGGGACTTCAATAAATCCTTTACAATATTGAGGAATAATTTTTACTAAGAATTTATCCATAGAATACATCAATTTTTTCATCTTTAGTCTTATTATCCCTAACGTCTCCTCTATGGGAAATTTCTACTCTTAAAATGTTCTTGTTTTATCACAAGATACATGAAACCATTTAGATAGATATTTTTTTTATCAAGGATATGTAAAGCATTAAAAGTAATTTTATAAAACACTCCCCAAATCATGACTCCTCTAATTATGCCTCAATTATTTTTAATGTCCTTTCAAATTAATAATGATGAAAAAAAAATATATTTTAAAAAACACGTGTCTTATCCAGGATAGTATTTTTATTTATTTTTGCATAATTATGTCGATTACTGTGTGATTAATATGGAATGTATGACCTATTTAAAATTATATAAATATTGATTAAACCATGAGTTATTTTACTAGGATCACTATTGATAATAATTTTTGATAAAATTATTTCTCTTGATAAAAAGGTAATGTTTTGAGAAAATAAATTTCATATTAACCCCTTTACTTAAAATGGAGAAATTATTTCTAAATTCAATGTACACTTTTTTGAGGAATTAAACCTTAATAAAAAATATAGGAAAAAAAATTTAAATTTAAATTTCTTAAGGTAGTCTAAAAATGCTTAAAATATTTGTGTATATAAGGAAAGATATTCAATTAATATCGTGTATGGAACTTTTAGCAATAAAATATATGGTATTATCCTCGAAATCATTATTTCTTCCAAAATATTCATATTTAAACCCTCAAATTACTATAGAGTACATTTTTGATTTCCTACCTTGTAATTTTAAGAAATCTATTACCCTTCCTTCATATCTATTTGACTTTGAAGGATCTAAATCCTCATCCCACAAAGTTGATATTATCCATAGGGGTATAATGGATTCCATGAAACTTTTTACAAATTTTTTGAGATATTATTAGTGATTATTTTTTATGAATTTTTCTTATACACCCTAATTATGAAGGTATAATGTGGTACTTAATCTATAAAATTTGGAATCCCTCCTCTTTATCAAACATTATAACTATATTAATTTCATTATAATTTTTTTTAAAGTAATATATCATTTTTTAAGGTATAAAAAGACATGGATATTATTTATTTACTTAGTGTGGGTTAATCATTGTGGTAGAAAGGTTAGGGGTTATGATATAATACTAAAATTGGATAGTTCTATGTCCTTCAATATTGTTTTAGGATCATTTTTTAAAAGTCTTATCCTTAAGAGAGGATTCTGTAGATTTTTTTTATCCTTTTGATGGGATATTTGAATGATTCTCATTTTCATTATTTATAATTAGAGATTTTTTTATTCCTAAAATTTGATAGTGTGAAAGGGGATCCATTATATCCAAATATTTACTTAATGATATTGAAAATTTAATTTCCAAACATTAACATGTCAGTATCTAGAAATACTATAGGTGATTATTGTTTCCCACAATGATTTAGGGCTCTAATCCACTTATCATATAACAATGATTTTTTAATTTCATTTATAGCATTAATTATTTTAAATGAATTTTTATTCACATGTGGTACTTATATAAGAATTATTAATTCTAATAGACCTATAAATTAATAAATTTATATTTTTATCCTTTATAATTCATTAACTGTAATTGTATAGAACATGGTTAGTCTAAAATTTATCTAATGGAGAAGTGAAATCTAGAGTATGACTTTAATTCAAAAGTTAAAATAACCAAATGAAAATGATTACGATTTTATTTTGACTGAATTAAATTAAACAAAGAACCTATATAAGATAAATGCGATGGATAATATATTATTTAGATAAACATATTATATTTTAATGAATAAATGATTTTAGTAATAAATAAGTCTTAACAAAATCTCAACCCAATGTCTATTCTCTAATTATTAAACGAATCATTTCAATTGATTTAATACATAAATAAATATAATAATTAAGTACCCTAAAACCATACTGAACATAAATAACACAAACTCACTCAGTTATCATGAATAAACTCATCTTATAATGTTCGAAATAAATAGTAATTATTAAATGAAAAATCAATGTTCAAGAGTATCAAAATAAAAATACGTGTAGAAAAAATACTAAATGTGCTAGAGAAAACTGAATATCATTAATAATAATGAAACTAAATCAATCAATCACAGAAATATTCAAATTTAAATGAAAATGAAATAGCCTTTGATGACATGGTGTTGAAACATTAATAGAAAATACATAAGACATATAAGTTAAATTCAATATTTATAAGTTAATTTACTATAAATTACAAAATTATTCACTCTTCCTGTCTCTACTCAAGATCCACTTCCAAGGTTAATGTTTTAGTTTCTTTTAAACATTAATTTTTATAGAAAAATATATTTCAACCAAAACCCACAAAAATAGTTTCTTAAAAAACCCATATCTCATTCATCTTCAATCTATGATTCTCTCCAAATCAATCCATGGTTAATCATCAATATTTTCATTATTTCTATCATTTATATTTAAAAATCACAATATGGTAGATTTAAAAATGGGTAGGGACAATATTATATATTCATTATCTCATGGAGATCCATTACCTTTCCCTTATCACCATGATATTATCCTCTATTGTAGTGTGTAATTAAAAATGTCTTTCATTACCTTGTTATTGAAATAAAAAATTCTTATTTTCATCATACGCTTCATTCTTCCTCTCCTTCTACTAAAACATCATCATAATCCAATGAAATGATCTATCTTACATCCAAGTTCAAAAAACTCTTTGATGTGAGATGACTTAGAGAACTCTCCAACCACAAAGTGGATTCACTCTCCATTAAATTTTCTATTTCTAAAAATCATTTCATTCAATTATGAAACCAAATTAAATGATGTGAATACTGCTTCCTATTATCATTTTGTTTGTTAAAAAATGTCATGGTTGAAACCTATAACACAATCTTATGTCATTATTCAATTATATCAAAATATCTATATCATTTATTTATTTAAACACATATCATGGACAGAGACTCAATACGTCAATAGTCTCAATTAGAACCATATACACCATAAAAAATAAACATGTTTTTTATATTTGTTATAAAAACTATTATACATTGTATTATAATATAATAACATTTTAATATAATATTTGGAGGTGTTTAATAGAAAAATTCACCCCCCTTGGTAGCCTATGGTTCCGAATTCTCAAAATATGTGCCCACACTTGTGAAACTAAGGCAAATCCTACTAATAAGACTTTCCTCGTGAGGTTGCCTCTTATTTGATAGTTAATTCCATATCATTAATTTTATTTTTTTTATTTATTTATTGTTTTTATATCTATTTTAAGGATTTTTTTCATTTATTTTTTGATAATTACTAACTAAATTACTGAATATTCTAATTTTATATTTGGAAAACTGAATGATATTATTAATTTTAAAAAAATTGAAACATTTATTACTATTGTTCCCAGAATAATATCTAGCTTTCTAGATTTATAATTAATGTCAATCATGAGGAATAGAAAAATATTTTCATTATCTAGGATAAATGTTTTATTAGGGGTCACCCGAGGCTGTCTTTTAATGTGGTGTTCACCAAAATTATTTTGCCACTTTCCAATAGAGAAAAATGGGTCCTCTATTTAGTTGTTGATTTTAATAGAAAAAATAATGTAATGAATTAGACTACTAATAATAATGGATGAGAAGGGGGATCAGGTCAGTGTTGTGTTTACTTTTTTAATGAAATTTTAGTCCTTAATTTTTTTTACTTTAAATTTTATTGAATATTAGTTATATACTTCCCATTAGATTTATCAATCACATGCGGTGGAAATTTATTATGGAGTATATACTCATTATATTACTAGTCATCTAAATCCCCTTCCTATGTGAGTCAAAATTCCCAAAATCAATTCCATACTACCAACGAAATACCCAATTAGGTTACAATGTTATTGGTTAATTAATAAGTAACTCATTTTTACCTCTCAAATTATAGCTATGGTGAAACCCATACAACCTAACACAACCTATTCCATTAAGATACATTAAAGTAGGTGGAGGTTGATGAAAAATTTCCAACTGTAGAATTTAAAAATGAATTAATTCAAAACCTAAAATATAATTACATTAAAAGTTTTAAATAAACATTGAAAACCAAAAAAACCAATAGAAATGTGGATTATTATACAATATGTGAGGAGTCATGAATTATAAGAAAAACCATTTTTCACACCTGAGTTTTTATTTTATCCTCAGACCAAGATTGGGTCGGATCTCTATTGTTTTTCTTGAGAAACAGGTGTGACAGGTTCGAGGTCTTGAGTTAGCATTGTTGCAATTTGGGTTTTGGTCTCGAATTAGAAATTTAATGTTTGGAAAATTTGCAGGTTTTAGGCTGGTGTGTGGGCACTACATGACAGCGTAACCTGTGTGTTCATCCCAGGTACCTGTGCAATCACTTGTTGAATGGACAGAGGCCACCGCATGGTTCGCGCACGGTCACTTGAGCTATGTGGGGTGACCACACAGTTTCCCTGAATTAAGAATAATTAATTCATATAAATGTTAGTAAAGTAAAATAATAAATAAAGTTAAAAAAAGTGTGATAAAATAAAATAAAATGATAAATAAATTAAATTGAAGGAATGTTTTAATAAAATAAATGGATGTAAGTGAAATAAAAATTTAACGAATTTTTTTAAATGATAATAATAATATTATTATAGGAGAATATTATTATTATTGTTATTGGTATTAATAATTTAAATATTATTAATCTTATAATTTTTAATGTTGAGAATGTAATTTTTATTAATTTAATAATGCCCTTATAATTATTATTATAATTATTTTTGTTTTTTAAGTAGGTTTAATATTTTTAGGGTTTTAATCCCTTTCCCCCTTCCCTCTCTCCCTCTCCACACCCCCTCTTTATCCCTGCAAGTCATGCCATCCCCCCTCCCATCCACCTCCCTTGCGCACCACCTCATTCTGGCTACCTCCTCTAGTGAGATCTCCCTATGCAGACTCCATGAAGCCCCACATGCCCCCTACTCATTCCCTATTGTCCCTCATTACCATCATTGGGGTCTCTCTCTACTCTGGTGTGCACACCACCTCCAGAAGCCCCTTCTTCATGCAACCAGATTCTGAATCCGCTCGCCACTTCCCCTCTTCCTCTACCATGGGTTCATACTTCATTTGGGTAAGGTTTTGGCTTCTCTTTATTAGGGTTTTGGTTTCAAACATTAGGAGTTTCATTTTTGGGGTTCTAATCTTGAGCTATTGGTTTTTTATTGTTGTTTAGGGTTCATTGCAGTTTGCTTGAGGTGTGGCTAGGGTTTACTTGAGGTTTAAATGTGTTTTGCCCCATTGTTTAGGAGGATCCTGGTCTGAGGTAGGTGATTCCATGCTTGAACATTTTTTTATTAATTAATTATTCTTTGTTTTATTTTTTGTATGTTTTATAAATCAAATTTGAAGCACGGAAGTGGTTTTTAGAACATTCTTACATGTATTTGGTTTGAAAATATTTTATCTATTTTAAATTGGGTGTTTTTTATTTGAAACTTTTTTGGTACCCATTTTGGATTTGTTTTATAATTTTTTTAAATGATTTTTGAATTTTTTTAAATGGTGAGAACTATATTTTATAATTTTTAGGATGTGCGATTATTTTTAAAGTGGAATTTTAAAATGAAACCGGGTGTGTTTTTACTGAAAAACCTTGTTGTTTCATTTGTGAAAGTTTTATAATGTGTTATAATTATGTATTAAATTATTCATGTGGTTTTAAAGTGGTATTTGATATGATTAGATGTTCATTTAATTTTAAATTGTTATTTTTACATGAAATTGTGTATTTTTTATATATAAAACCACATTGCGTCATTTGGTTGTATTGTATAAATTGTGAAATTGATTTGTTATATTATGTAAGTACTGAAGATTATATTTTGGTATGGAGTTCATGTGTGTTTGATTTTAAAAGATAATTTTTAGTGCATTTTTGGGTGGAAAAGCCTTGTGGTGTTTTGAAAAAAAATTATTTTATAAATAGTCTAATAGTTTATTGAGTTGTATGGGAAATGCGGACCATAGTGGGATATGATTTGGTAATGTTTTATGGATTTTTAAGAAGGTTTATTAAAATGTTAAAGGGATTCCCATTTTTATTTAGTATGGTGATTGTGTACTTTTGGTCTTAAAAGAGGATTTGAAATGGGGTTTTGTGTGTAAAACCATAAGGCACTTCTTGAAATTGTCTTAAAAATTTGGGATAGTTTATTAAATGATATAAAATGGTGTGAAACAAGTTTGAAAACTATTTTGGTGTGTTCATGTTGTTAAAATAGAATTTGTATGTGAAAGTGATGTGATTTGATATCACCCCTGTTTCACTTAGAAATTTTGACGATGAAAACACTAACTAAACTATGATGATGATGATTAGGGACCACTAGGTTGTGGGTATGTTCCCTACTAGTGATCAATGTTTATTTTTCACTTGCCATCAACATACAATAGGTTGGGTTGGAAAATTTTATAATTAAGTGCGTTGTCTTTAAAGGAGAATTATTTGAAACTGTTTCTTTAAAATTCCATTCTTTGAAACCGTTTTATATTTTAAGTTTAACTCCTTCAAAGTTTTTCTGGTTTAAAGTTATTTTCTTTAAAATTATCTTATTATTTCTATAAAATATCATGATCGAAAATTTATTTTTCATTTAATGTTTAATGCATGGAATCTCTACCCAGGTGGAATCTTACTAGGCTTTAGATCACACCCCTCATACACCTTTGGGTGTCTGCAGACAATGTTGTCTCTTTGTTTCAGGTTAATAAAATATGTGTCAGGTTGGCCGTTTGGTTTCCTTGTGGCTTGGTTTGGGGATCTTGGTGGTGGAGGCTCAAGGACATTACTCCTCTTGTTGTATAGATGTTTGGGGAGTTGTTTTAGTTTCCATTTGTGTCATAGACCTTTTGGGTCTTGTTTAGATATAAATTGAAAATTTGAAAATAAATAATTGTGTGCTTGGTTAAATTTTTTTGATCTAGATTTTTAGTTCCTACAAGTTGTTTTTCTATAATTAATTTTGGTAAATCATTCCCACATGTTCTATTTGATACCCAGGCACTTATTCCAGCCCATGAGGATTGAGAACGCCCTTCGATCCTTGTTGCAGACTGATTCAGGTGACCCATTTGGGGTCGACCTGGGTTTGTTCATGACAAAATGGTATTATAGGAAGGTTATGCTATTTTGAGTCTTGTTCCTTGGGGTAGATTCTGGGTAGACTCGAGCTAGGACTATCAGGACTTGACGTTCTGGTTATGAGTAAGGTGCATATCCAGCACACCTCATGGAGGGACTCAAGTCACCAAGGGAAGTCAGGTTTTATTTGAGTTCTTTGGTTCTTATTGTTTACGGTTGTTTAAAAAATGAAATGGGAGATGGTTCAATGGTCCCAATGAGATCTCAAGTCCTGGAAATCTAAGTGGAGATGTGGATGTTGTCCTAGAATACTCTCTGTGGTGGTGGAGTGATTGGTGTATGGCCACCAACCATATGTCCAAGTCATCCACTGTCACTAGTTTCCCATTGTATCATCCTACCTCTCTTTGTTTTGGAATCATGAAAATTTGTTTTTTAAGTAAAAATGTTTTGGTTTTGGGGAAGTGGAAAATGTTTTGAGAATAAGTACTTTAAAACTAATTTGTGAGGTTTGAAAAGTGTGGGTTTAATTTTTCTGGTTTAGAAAAAAAATTAAGGGGTGTGGTTTTGATATTTAGTGTTCTCATGGGTGACCACTTTCATGGGAATATATAGAAATATGGATGGTAAATAGAACTAGTGGATGAGTGTCTGTATGGACATGAGGTGGGTGCCTTGTGTAACATCCCAGGTAAATAAAGAATATAACTATTTTATATTTATTAAAATTTGTTAATTGAATATTAATTTTACCTTAAATGGGATTCTATGTTCAATGGAATACCTGATACACAACAACATGTTTCATTTAAAACTTACGTTGCACACAACGTTGAGTTATACTAAAAAATATTAATATAATATTATTATTTTAAATAGTAGTTAATGCGTAGTTGTTGTATTGGTGTAAATGAAACAAACTAACCATATTATTATTAAATATGCTCCTTAAATATTTTTACTTTTATCCAATAAATTTTAGAGTCTTAAAATAAGAAAGAATCAAATTTTAAGCATAAATACTTTAATATTCATTAAAAGGTTGATTTAATGCCTTTTTATAGTGAACCCTCTTTATATATAGTTTTGGTAACTTTTATATGTTCTATTTGACAAAATAAAATTCTTCTTTAGAATCGGGATAAAAAAATTTACTTTGGTTAAATTTTTGGTATTTTTCTGATAAAATTCATTTTTAATGAATAGTGAAAATGTTGTATTTTAATTCAAAAATGCCTTTTAATATAATTTATTTATAAGGTTAGATTACATTTTTAATTGGTTATAAAGTTTAATTATATTATTTTTTTACTATTTAATCCAATTTTGGTCATTGGAAGCAATTTTACTTTAAAATTGGACATAAATAAGTGTCTATCTTTGGATCATTATTATTTCCTAAAAACACGTTTTTTGTTTTGACAGTAGGAATTAATTTTAAATTAATTTATTCCGGTTATTTGTTTTCAATTTGGAAAAATGGATTCAATATTTGGAATTAGGAGGTCCAAATTGTGTAAATAGGTAACTTTTATTTTTAGACATTATGAATATTTACTTCTATAAATATTTTATTTACCATGGTTAAAGGGTAAGTCTGGTAAATAAGGGTAAAAAAATAATATTATAATAATATTAAATTACCCTAAAATGTGTCCAAATACTATTTTTTGATACATTTACGACTATGGGAATCCTTGGGAAGATTTTGGGACCCCATGGAGCCAATTGGGAGTGATAATGACACTTTATATTAATTAATTTAAAGTAAAGACAAAACTGACTTAATCATATATCTTTTAGTAAATAAATTATAACATGGGGTTATATAAGTTATATCTTAATATATAAATATTAATTTGAAATATAAAAATATTTCCTAGATCATGATTTTTTTTATAATTTTTAGACATCAAATAAATAAAAATATTTATGACATAATAATGATGCAGTGTTTACCTCATTAATGAATGATTTAAATAAATAAGATTATAAAGATTAAAAAAATATCCAAAACCTGTCGAATTATTATTGGATGATTTTATTTAGAACATTAGTCATCTTAAATTCCACTTTAATGAGTTTTAGAACTTTAGAAACTGAAAATAATTATATAATAAAATTATATTTTCAAGCTTTCCTAAAGACCCCCTCCCCCCCCTTATAAAAATCCCTCACTTCTAACCCATTCCTCATAATTATCAAGCCTCTTGGATCATCCAAAATCTTCCCAATTAATCTCCCTACATCCCACTACTCCTCCTAGAAGCCTTACCCTTGGAAAAAGGCAATTCAAGTAAACCTTTTTCTTCAAACCAAAAGGAGATACCCGATTTAAAGGTAACATATTGTCTTAAGTTATTTTGTTTTATTTTACTTCTCCAACCCCATAAACTATTTGTATTAATTTATTCTATAACAAAACGAGTGTCCTAAATATACTATGTTGTTTTTATGAGAATAATTCCAACTAAACTTACACACACCTCCATCTAATGGGTAAAGAACATACTGTTTCTGTGGACAATGAACTACTGCCTCACGAAACGACGATTGTTCAATCTTCTCCTGCCACATCTCATGGTGGCCATTATGATGACACTGTATTTATATATGATATATATTATTTTTATTTTTTCTCTATTCTTCTATAATTTTTATTTACAGACATACCTTTATGCTTTCCAATATGTGTAATATGATAATTTCATTTGAGGAAGTACAGACTACCGCCCCCTCAATGTGATATGATTTGTTAATGACATACATGAAATGTATAAAGGATGGTGTTAATGAAATTGTGTAACATATATATCATATGATATTATACTGTAATTATAATATACCTATGTATAATTATGTTTTCACTCCATTAAATATGAAATAAAAATGAAAGTAGCGTTCATGCGTATGTACAACTTCCGTCTCCATTAACGATGCATTTCATTTCTTATCTCCAAATGTTATGTAATATTATAAATACATAAATATAATGGATATATATATGATATATATGATATATAAATCATCAATATCATTCTAGAGATAACGGACTTTTGATCACATGAACAACTTGTAATTATAATAAGTTCATTTTTGACTCAAGTACCAAATATCGACAAAACGTCCATTATTAACTTAAATGATTGAATAATGTTTATAACATGGTAATAAGTGATATAAAAGGAATAATAAACTTGAAAAAGGTTCTCAAGAAATTATAAATTAACTTTATATTATTATTTAGGAGATTAAATAACGAACGGGTCAAGTCAGACATGAGGTAAGGGGTTTCTTATCTCACTTTTAATTCCGTGAGATTTCCATTGTTCACCACTTATTTATTGCATGTGGTATATTGTGTACTTCCATTTTATATATAATATCATGATTATTTTTATATTCATGGTATTCTGTGATTCATTGTGTGGTTATTATCTTTTGGTCTTACAACTCGATTGATTACAATGTGGTAAGGGGTTTTCATCTCACTTTTTATTTCCATGAGATTCGTACTATATTTCCCACTATTTCCTTTTGTGCGGTGTTTGTATTTCCTATGATTGTATTAATTGTCTAATATAATTTAATTTATTGGTATTTACATCTTCATTTTATGATCCTTCTTTCATGGGCCGTATGTTTTGTAAGTTTCCAAATCAGTGGGGGAATCGTTCACCCTCCTCTTTTTAAAAGACTTCATTTATGTTATGTCTTTTAATTTACACTTTATTGTGTCGGGATATGTTATTATTATTGCTGTAAAATTTATGTCCAAGTTATGAGATACCCTTTTCTCTCTCATAAACTCATTTTCATAATTTCAAAGTGACGCCGTTAGGCTGTCAAATTTTTGTAAGGGAACTTCTTAACCGAATTTCCATTCTTTGGGTTAAACTTATACTTCTCGATTATGTCATTATATGAATATGTGTGAATGTAATTTGATTTTTTTACACTAAATATCCACTTATATTTGGTGTATTCTTATTTTTCACACATAATTATGTCATTCATTTGTCCTTAATCTAAGGATATGATCTTTCCAAGGGATCTTGTCTCAATTTACATTCCATTGAAACTTATTTGTTTTTATACACCAATTCACTTTTATATGTTATATATACTTCCCTTTGACGTATTATATCATGAATCTCTCCATTCTCATGATATTATAATATTTTATTAATGTTATTCTTCAATTTTTTGTATTCAAGCATCTCTAATTTTGTTAAAAACTCTTTAACTAAAATATCGTTTTAAATGTTTTAAAGATTTACTCTTCTAAATATTTCTCATTAATGTCCATGTTTTAAAAATGGGTTTTAGGATTTATTTATATGTACATTAATGTTTTAAAATATTAATTCCTTTTAAAGCTTCAAAGTGGTATAGGACACTTTGATTCAAAAATCTCTTTATTAAATGTTTTAAATGGTTTGATAAGCATTGATTATGTCTATATCTTGAAATTATATATTGTGATTGAAATGTGGAAATTTTATCTTTCCTTTATGCTTGTTTTAAGTGTTATGAATATGTTATGATTCTTGAGCATTGTTTACATATACTGGTGGTTCTATGATAAACCTAGGGTAGGTGAGCCCAAGAGAGCTCTCCAATGCATTGGGTAACGTGACAAAGGTAAACGTTAATGTTTCTACTAATAGATTTAGGGAATATACTGTGATGGGTATTCCAACGTAACTCCCTACATAGTTGTGATAGCTACAATGTAAGTATGATATAGATTCCATAAGTAACCTTTATGATTTATGATTTCTATATCTTATTCATAAATCTTATGATTTTACGTGGTATGTTATGATTGAAAGGTATGATCTCATTGATTTGTATTTATTTATGGGTTAATGTTTCCTTTATTTATTTTATAACCCTTACTGAACTTTTTATGCTCATCCCAAGTTTTTGAAATGTTTTTCACAGGACTTAAAGATGAATAGGGTCAAGGATGGGATCAATTAAAAGTCATGCTGTCTAAAACTTGGAACTAGACATGTTTCTTTTTAAGAGTTTTTATATTATGAAAAAATGGATACTGAGTAGTAGTGTCTACATGTAGTTTTCAAGTTGATATGTAATATTTACGACCTAATTATCTAAAAATCTAAACCTAAAAAGATACTCATTGTGAATTATTCATTTAATTCATGATTATGTAATGTTTTAAGGATGAGTGCTTATAGTTGGTATCATAGGTCGGTTTAGATAACTTTAAAGGTTAGGGTGTTATTTAAGAATATGTGACATACCCATAATGGTTAGCATATTATAAAGAGCCATAATTATTTTAAATAAATTGAATGAGTTTAAGATAACATGAATAAGTCTATCTTAATATTTACCCTCCTCATAAGATATTATATGATGATTTTACTGATATACTCACACTGAACTTTTTGGTTTTAGTAAACGGTTGGATCCAGTAGGCACCAAAGTAATAGTGGATGTAAAGAAAATTTTGATGGTTTTCTGAATGAGAAACTGAATGAAATGGGAGATACAATGAGAACTCTTGTGGTTATTCTCAACCAACTATCCGGAGTTCTGATTGACCACCTGAATCATGGTGATTTTTATAAGGCATTGTATATGCGAGAAACAAATACCTATATAAGTTCAGGTAATAATCATAAAGGTAAGTATGTTCAAAAACCTATGTGTCAAGGATGTGGAAAGAAACACTTAGGAAAATGCTTCAAAGGGATGGGAAGATGCCATAGATTTGGGAATGAAGGTCATAAAGAAAGAAAATTCCATGGAAAAAGGAATCATCTAGTTGACTCTAGGAAAGTTAATGAAGTTCTTTCTAAGGGATCAATTTAATGTTTTAAATACGGTGTTTATGGTCATTATATAAATGGATGTCCTACGAAGAAGTTTTGGGAGTGGGATCACCAAGATCGTACAAATATATGTTTACCAGAACCTAATTCCATTCTGATTAAAGATGAAGAAACTGATAATGACCAATGAAAGTTATAGATTATTTCTTAACATATGTTTTGATATTATTGAATATTAGGATATTATTCAGGATTTTTTCTATAGGAAAGAAGTATTTCAGAATAAGTTGGTAAGGAATGGTTAATGGATCATAAAGACCATTGAATGAGTAAGAGGTCAACATATAAGAGATTAAAGAGTTATGGTAGATTTTAAGATGATCAAATGCTTAAAAGTATTAAGTATCTTTTTAGGATGGAATTACATTGGAATACTTTTTATAGTATGTGTATCCCTGAATTTTGATATATGAAAATGTTATTCATGGAATAATTATCTTTTCTTTTGATGAGTAATGGTGGAATTTCATTTTGGAAGAATATATGTTTTTATTATGGACATATGGTGATTTGGGTTATTTATGGAAATGATTAACCTATCATAGAGAATATGTGATTTGGTTAATTACACTTCAGTACAAGACTTTAAGAGTAATTGATTTTATTTAGAGATAAATGTTAAGATTTACTTTGGAAGACTTTGTGATTAAATCCTTCTGAGTTTTGGGTTACAATCTTAGTTTGGGTTACTCTGAAGAATTTTAAGTACATTTTTTTATTGAATGGTCTTTTATGAACTTTGGGTATTTGTTTATTGAATTTTGGGGATTAAGAGTAGTATTTCTTTTTATAAAGTATTATCCTTTTTTGGTGATTATCTGGTCTTGTACTAAACATTTTGGTTTTGGTTGATGTCTAAAGACAGGGGAAATATATAGTTCATCTTTTTTGGATTATTTGATAATCTAGAAGTTGATTCTAGATCTTTTAATGTGACCAATTAAGTTTAAATACTCATCGTTTGGAGAAAAGATGAGTTTTTGGTAGAAATTTAGTAAAGGATGAAAGTCTATATGACAAGTAAGTATTTTTCCTTATGTTTTTAGTTAAGCACATAAATAAATTCCTCAAATTTATGAAAAGTAACTTAAAACAAAAACATTTTCCGTTAACTTTTACTACTGGGGAATCAAATACAATTTTACCTATCACAAGTTTGTAATTTTCTGGTGGTTAACTTTATCCTAATCATGTTTTCTACCACTCTCTATCAAACCTTGATGGTTTGTTTCTCTTTCACATCCATGTTTTACTACATGGAATCCTAGTATAGGCTATATCGAGTGAACTTTGTATTTATCTTTATTTATTTTAAAGTGATATTTTTATTGACTCTTTTTATGATGTGGGACTTTCAATGAAGATTCCAAGACCAATTTTAAAATTGTGAGGACGCAATTCCCAAAAGGGGGGAATGATGTAACATCCCAAGTAAATAAATAATATACCTTTTTTATATTTATTAAAATTTGTGAATTAAATATTAATTTTACCTTAAAGGTAATTCTATTTTTTATGGCATACCTGATACGCAACAACATGTTCCATTGAAAACTTATGTTGCACACAACGTTGAGTTATACTAAAAAAAATAATATAAAATTATTATTTTGAATGGTAGTTAACACATAGCCATTGTATTGGATTGAATGAACAAAACTAACCATATTATGATAAAATATGTCTCTTAAATGTTTTTACTCTTATCCAATAAATTTTAGAGGCTTAAAATAAGAAATAATCTGATTTTAAGCATAAATACTCTAATATTCATTAAAAGGTCGATTTACCACCTTTGATGGAGAACCCTATTTAAATATAGTTTTTCTCACTTTAATATGTTATATTTGAAAAAATAAAATTATTATTTAGAATTGGGACATCAAAATTTACTTCGGTTAAAGTTTTGGTATTTTTCTGATAAAATTCATTTTTTAATGAATAGTGAAAATACTACATTTTAATTCAAAACTGACTTTTAATATAATTTATTTATAAGGTTATATTATCTTTTTAATTGGTTATATAGTGTAATTATATTATGTTTTTACTATTTAATCCAATGTTGGTCATTGGAAGCAATTTCACTTTGAAATTGGACATAAATAAGTGTTAATCTTTTGATAGTTATTATTTCTTAAAAACACGCTTTTTGTTTTGACAATGGGAATTAATTTTAAATTAATTTATTCCACTTATTTTTTTTGAATTTGGAAAAATGGATTCCATATTTGGATTCAGGAGTTCCAAATTTCATAAATATGTAACTTTTATTTTTAGACATTATGAATATTTACTTCTGTAAATATTTTATTTACCATGGTTAAAGGGTAATTCTAGTAAATAAGGGTAAAAAATAATATTATAATAATATTAAATTACCCTAACATGTGACCTAATCCTATTGGTTGATAAATTTCAGACTGTGGGCATCCTTGGGTCTATTTCGGGACCTCATGGAGCCACTTGGGAGTGATAATGACTCTTTATATTAATTAATTTAAAGTAAAGACAAAAATGACTTAAACATATATATTTTAGTAAATAAATTCTTACATGGAGTTATATAAGTTATCTATTTGACTATAAATATTAATTTTAAATATAAAATTATTTCTTACATAATTATATTATTTTATAATTTTTAGACATCAAATAAACAAAAATATTTATGACACAATAATGGTGCAGTATTTACCTCATTAATGAATGATTTAAATAAATAAGATTATAAAGATTAAAAAAATATCCAAAACCAGTCAAATTATTATTAGATGATTTTATTTCGAACATGAGTCATATTATATTAGACTTTAATGAGTTTTGGACCTTTAGAAACAGAAAATCACTATATAATAAAATAATATTTTCAAGCTTTCCTAAAGAACCCCTCCTCCCCATTATAAAAATCCCTCACTTATAACCCATTCATCACACTTATCAATCCCCTTTAATCATCCAAAATATTGAAAATTAATCTCCCTACATCCCTATCCTCCTCCTAGAAACCTTCCCCTAAGCAGAAGCCAATTCAAGTAATCCTTTTGGTTCAAACCAAAGGGATACACCCAATTTAAAGGCAACGTCTTCTCTTAAGTTCTTTTGTTTTATTTTACTTCTGCAACCCCATAAACTATTTTTATTCTTTTATTTTATAACAAAAACAGAATACTCAATATACTAGGTTTTTTTTATGAGAATAATTAAAACTAAACTTACACACACATCCATCTAATGGGTAAAGAACATACTGTTTCTGTGGACATCGAACTACTGCTTCATGAAACGATGACTGTTCAATCTTCTCCTACCACCTCTCATGGTGGCCATTATGATGACACTGTATTTATATATGATATATATTATTTTTATGTTTTCTCTATTCTTATTTAATTTTTATTTACAAACATACCTTTATGCTTTCCAATATGTGTAATACGATAATTTCATTTGAGGAAGTACAGACTACCGCCCCCTCAAGGTGATATGATTCGTTCATGAGATACATGGAATGTATAAAGGATGTCCTCAATGAAATTATGTAACATATATATCATATTATATTATTCTAGAATTATAATATACCTATGTAAAATTATGTTTTCACTCCATTAAATATGAAATAGAAATGAAAGTAGTGTTCATGCGTACATACGACTTACCATCTCCATTAACAGTGCATTTTATTTCTTATCTCCAAATGTTATGTAATATTATAAATAAATAAATATAATGGATATATATGATGTATATAATATCTAAATAATGAATATAATTATATATATAATGCAATTTTTACCACATGAACAACCTGTAATTATAAGAAGTTTATTTTTGACTCAAGTACCAAATATCGACAAAATGACCATTATTAACTTAAATGATTGAATAATGTTTAAAAAATTGAAATAAGTGATATAAAAGGAATAATAAACTTTAAAAAGGTTCTCAAGAAAGTATAAATTAACTTTATATTATTATTCAAGAGATTAATGAACGAACGGGTCCAGCCGGACATGAGGTAAGGGTTTTCTTATCTCACTTTTAATTCCATGATATTTCCATTGTTCGCCACTTATTTATTTCATGTGGTGTATTTTGTACTTCCATTTTATATATAATTTCATTATTATTTTTATATTAATGGTATTCTATGATTTATTTTGTGGTTATTAACTTTTGGTCTTACAACTCGATTGATTACAATGTGGTAAGGGGTTTTCATCTCACTTTTTATTCCCATGAGATTCATACTATATTTTCCACTATTTCCTTTTGTGTGGTGTATTTATTTCCCATGATTATTTTAATTGTGTAATATACTTTAATTTATTGGTATTTAAATCTTCATTGTATGATCCTTCTTTCATGGACCGTATGTTTGATATGTTTCCAAATCAGTGAAGGAATTGTTCACCCTCCTCTTTTTAAAATACTTAATTTATGTTATGTATTTTAATTTCCACTTTCTTATGTCGGGATATGTTATTATTGTTGCTGTACATTTTATGTCGAAGTGATGAGATACCCTTTTTTCTCACATCAACTCATTTTCATAATTTTAAAGTGACGCCGTTAGACTGTCAAATTTCTGTAAGGGAACTTCTAAACCAAATTTCAATTCTTTGGGTTAAACTTATACTTCTTGATTATGTCGTGCTATGAATATGTGTGAATTTTATTTTATTTTTTTACACTTAATATCCAATTATATTTTGTGTACTCTTATTTGTTACACATAATTATGTCATTGATTTGTCTTTAATTTAAGGATATGATCTTTGAAAAGGAACTTGTCTCAATTTACATTCCATTGAAACTTATTTATGGTTATACACCAATTCACTTTTATATGGTGTATATACTTTCCTTTGACATATTATATCACGAATATCTATATTCTCATGATATTATAATCTTTTATGGACGCTATTCTTCAATTTTTTGTATTCAAGCCTCTCTCATTTTGTTAAAAAATCTTTAACTAAAATATCATTTTAAATGTTTTAAATATTTATTCTTCTAAATATTTTTCATTAATGTCCATGTTTTAAAAATGGGTTTTTAGGATTTATTTATATGGACATTAATGTTTTAAAATGTTAATTCTTTTAAAAGCTTCAAAGTGGTATGGGATACTTTTATTCAAAAATATCTTTATTAAATGTTTTAAATTGTTTTGAAAATGGTTTGATAAGGCATTGATTATGTCTATATCTTGAAATGATATATTGTGATTGAAATCTGGAAATGTTATATTTCTATTATGCTTGCTTTAAGTGTTATGAATATGTTATGATTATTGGGCATTATTGAAGTATACAGGTGGTTCTATGATAAACCTAGGGCAGGTGAGCTCGAGATAGCTCTCCAATGCATTGGGTAATGTGAAGGAGGTAAACATTAAGTTTTCTACTAAGAGATTTAGGGAATATACTGTGATGCGTATTCCAATGTAACTCCATACATAGCTGTGATAGCTACAATGTAAGTATGATATAGATTCCATAAGTTACCTTTATGATTTATGATTTCTAAATGTTATTCCTAAATCTTATGATTTCATGAGGTATGTTATGATTGAAAGGTATGGTTTCATTGATTTGTATTTATTGATGGGTTAATGTTTTATTTATTTATTTTATAACCCTTACTGATATTTTTATGCTCATCCAAAGTTTTTTAAATTTTTTCCACAGGACTTAAAGATGAATAGGGTCAAGGATGGGATCAAGTAAATGTCATGCTGTCTAAAAATTGAAGCTAGACATGTTTCTTTTTAAGAGTTTTTATTTTAGGAAAAAATGGATACTGAGTAGTAGTGTCTACATGTAGTTTTCAAGTTGATATATAATAGTTATGGCCTAATTATCTCAAACTCTAAACCTGAAAATATCCTCAATGTGAATTATTCATTTAATTCATGATTATGTAATGTTTTAGGGCCGGGTCTTTATAGTTGGTATTAGAGGTCGGTTTAGATAACTTTAGAGGTTAGGGTGTGATTTAAGCATATGTGAATTAACCATAATGGTTATTATATTATAAAGATCCATAATTATTTTTGATAAATTGAATGAGTTTAAGATAACATGAATAAGTCTATCTTAGTATTTAACCTCCTCATAAGATATTATATGATGATTTTAGTGATATAATTACACTGAACTTTTTGGTTTTAGTAAATGGATGGATCTAGTATGCACCAAAGTAATAGTGGATGTGAAGAAAACTGTGACGTTTTTCTGAATGAGAAACTGAATGAAATGGGAGCTGCAATGAGAACTCTTGTGGTTATTCTCAACCAACTATCTGGAGTCCTGATTGACCACCTGAATCATGGTGATTTTTATAAGGCATCATATATGTGAGAAACAAATCCCTACGGATGTTCGGGTAATAATCATAAAGGTAAGTATGTTCAAAAACCTACGTGTCAAGGATGTGAAAAGAAACACCTAGGAAAATGCTTCCAAGGGACGAGAAGATGCTATAGACGTGGGAATGGAGGTTATAAAGCAAGAACCTGCCATTGAAAAAGGAAGTATCTAGTTGACTCTAAGAAAGGTAATTAAGTTCTTTGTGTGGGATCAATTTAATTTTTTAAATATGGTGTGCATGGTCATTATACAAACAGATGTCATATGAAGAAGTTTCAGGAATGGGATCACCAGGATCGTACAAATATATGTTTACCATAACCTAATTCCATTCCGATTAAGGATGAAGAAACTGATAATGACCAATGAAAGGTATGGATTATTTCTTAACATATGTTTTGATATTATTGAATCTTAGGATATGATTCATTATTTTGTTTATAGGAAAGAAGTATTTCAGAATAAGTTGGTTTGGAATGGTTAATGGATCATGAATAACGTTGAATGAGTAGCAAGTCAACATATAAGGGATTAAAGAGTTATGGTAGATTTTAAGATGATAAAATGCTTAAAATTATTAAGTCTCTTTTGAGGATGAGATTACATTTGAGGACTTTTTACAGTATGTGTAACCTTGAATTTAGATATATGAAAATGTTATTCATGGAATAATTATCTTTTCTTTTGATGAGTAATGGTGAAATTTTATTTTGCAATAATATATGATTTCATTATGTATATATGGTGATTTGGGTTATTTATGGAAATGATTAACCTATCATAGAGAATATGTGATTTGGTTAATTACACTTCAGTATGTGACTTTAAGAGTAGTAAATTTTATTTGGAGATAAATGTTAAGATTTACTGTGGAAGACTTTATGATTAAATCCTTATGAGTTTTGGGTTACAATCTTAGTTTGGGCTACTTCAAAGAATTTTAAGGAAATTTGTTTATTGAATGGTCTTTACCGAAATTTGGGTATTTGTTTGTTGAATTTTGGGGATTAAGAGTAGTATTTATTTTTATAAAGTATTATTCTTTTTTGGGAATTATCTGGTCTTGTACTAAACATTTTGGTTTTGGTTGATGTCTAAAGATAGGGGAAATATATAATTAATCTTTTGTGGATTATTTGATAATCTAGAAGTTTATTCTAGTGATTTTAATGTGACGAAGTCATTTTAAATACTCATCATTTGGAGAACAGATGAGTTTGTGGTAGAAATTTAGTAAAGGATGAAAGTCTACATGACAAGTAAGTATGTTTCCTTATATTTTTAGTTAAGCTCATAAATAAATTCCTCAACTTTATGAAAAGTTACTTAAAACAAAAAAAAAATTTCCATTAAATTTTCCTACCGGGGAATCAAATACCATTTAACCCATCACAAGTTTGTGATTTTCTGGTGGTTAACTTTCTCCTAATCATGTTTTCTACCACTCTCCATCAAACCTTGATGGTTTGTTTCTCTTCCACATCCATGTTTTCCTACATGGAATCCTAGTATAGGATATATCGGGTGACCTTTTTATTTCTCTTTATTTATTTTAAAGTGATATTTTTATTGACTCTTTTTCCGATGTAAGACTTTCAATGAAGTTTCCAAGTCCAATTTTAAAATTGTGAGGATGCAATTCCCAAAAGGAGGGAATGATGTAAAATCCCAGGTAAATAAAGAATATCATTTTTTTTATTTTTATTAAAATTTTTAAATTAAATATTAATTTTACCTTACAAGGGATTCTATGTTCGATGGCATACCTGATACACAACAACAGGTTTCGTTGAAAACTTACGTTGCACCCAACATTGAGTTATACTGAAAAATATTAATATAATATTATAATTTTAAATTGTAGTTAACACATAGCCATTGTATTGGTGGGAATGAAAAATACTAAACATATTATGATTAAATATGTTTCATAAATGTTTTTACTTTTATCCAATAAATTTTAGAGGATTAAAATAAGAAAGAATCGGATTTTAAGCATAAATATTCTAATATTCATTAAAATGTCGATTTACCACCTTTTGATGGTGAATTCTCTTTAAATATAGTTTTTGTCACTTTTATATGTTATATTTGATAAAATAAAATTCTTCTTTAGAATCAGGACATCACAATTTACTTTGGGTAATTTTATGGTATTTTTCTGATAAAATTCATTTTCTAATGAATAGTGAAAATATTGTATTTTAATTCAAAACTGTCTTTTAATATAATTTATTTATAAGGTTAGATTATATTTTAAATTGGTTTTAAAGTGGAATTATATTATTTTTTTACTATTTAATCCAATTTTGGTCATTGGAAGTAATTTCACTTTGAAATTGGAGACAAATAAGTGTTAATCTTTTGATAGTTATTATTTCTTAAATACACCCTTTTTGTTTTGACTTTTGGAATTAATTTTAAATTAATTTATGCCACTTATGTGTTTTGAATTTGGAAAAATGGATTCCATATTTAGATTCAGGAGGTCCAAATTTCATAAATATGTAACTTTTATTTCTAGACATTTTGAATATTTATTTCAGAAAATATTTTATTTACCATTTTTAAAGGGTAAATCTGGTAAATAAGGGTAAAAAAATAATATTATAATAATATTAAATTACCCTAACATGTGTCCTAATCCAATTGGTTGATAAATATCCGACCATTTTAATCCTTGGGTCGATTTTGGGACCCCATGGAGCCACTTGGGAGTGATAATTACACTTTATATTAATTAATTTAAAGTAAAGACAAAAATGACTTAAACATATATCTTTAAGTAAATCAATTCTTACATGGGGTTATATAAGTTATCTCTTAGAATATAAATATTAATTTTAAATATAAAGATATTTCTTACATCATGATATTTTTTTATAATTTTTAGACATCAAATAAATAAAAATATTTGTGACACAATAATGATGCAGTATTTACCTCATTAATGAATGATTTAAATAAATAAGATTATAAAGATTAAAAAAATATCCAAAACCAGTACAATTATTATTGGATGATTTTATTTTAAACATGAGTCATCTTATCTTATACTTTAATGAGTTTTGGGCCTTTATAAACCGAATATCATTATATAATAAAATAATATCTTCAAGCTTTCCTAAAGAGCCCCTCCCCCTTATAAAAATCCCTCACTTATAACCCATTCCTCTCACTTATCATTCCCCTTTAATCATCCAAAATCTATCCAATTAATCTACCTACATACCTCTCCTCCTCCTAGAAGCCTTCCCCTAGGCAGAAGGCAATTCAAGTAAACCTTTTGGTTCAAACTAAAGGGAGATACCCGATTTAAAGGTAACGTCTTCTCTTAAGTTCTTTTGTTTTATTTTACTTATCCAACCCCATAAACTCTTTTTATTCCTTTATTTTATAACAAAACCAGTATACTCAATATACTAGGTTATTTGTATGAGAATTATTATAACTAAACTTACACAACCCTCTATCTAATGGGTAAGGAACATACTATTTCTATGGATGGAGAACTACTGCCTCACGAAAAGATGATTGTTAAATCTTCTTCTACCACCTCTAATGGTGTCCATTATGGTGGAAATGTATTTATATATGATATATATTATGTTTTTGTTTTCTCTATTCTTATTTAATTTTTATTTACAAACATACCTTTATGCTTTCCAATATGTGTAATATGATAATTTCATTAGAGGAATTGCAGACTACCGTCCCCTCAAGGTGATATGATTCCTTCATGACATGCATGGAATGTATAAAGCATGTCGTTAATGAAATTATGTAACATATATATCATATGATATTATACTATAATTATAATATATCTATGTATCATTAAGTTTTCATTCCACTAAATATGAAATAGAAATGAAAGTAGCATTCATGCGTACGTACGGCTTACCATCTCCATGAAAGGTGCATTTCATTTCTTATCTCCAAATTTTATGTAATATTATAAATACATAAATATAATGGATATATATGATATATATAATATCTAAATTATGAATATAATTATGGAGATAATGGAATTTTTACCACATGAACAACTTGTAATTATAAGATGTTCATTTTTGACTCAAGTACCAAATATTGACCAAAGGACCATTATTAACTTAAATGATTGAATAATGTTCATAAATTGGTAATAAGTGATATAAAAGGAATAATAAACTTTGAAAAGGTTCTTAAGAAAGTATAAATTAACTTTATCTTATTATTCAGGAGATTAAAGAACGAACGGGTCAAGTCAGACCTGAGGTAAGGGGTTTCTTATCTCACTTTTAATTCTGTGAGATTTCCACTGTTCACCACTTATTTATTGCATGTGGTATATTGTTTACTTCCATTTGATATATAATATCATGATTCTATTTATATTCATGGTGTTATGTGATTCATTTGGTTGTTATTAACTTTTGGTATTACGACTCGATTGATTACAACATAGTAAGGGGTTTTCATCTCACTTTTTATTCTCATGAGATTCATACTATATTTTCCACTATTTCCTTTTGAGTGGTGTATTTATTTATAATGATTTTATTCATTGTGTAATATAATTTAATTTATTTTTATTTACATCTTCATTGTATGATCCTTCTTTCATGGGGTGTATGTTTCGTAAGTTTCCAAATCAGTGAGGGAATATTTCACCCTCCTCTTTTTAAAAGACTTCATTTATGTTATGTATTTTAATTACCACTTTCTTATGTTGGGATATATTATTATTATTTATGTAAATTTTATTTCCAGGTGATGGGATACCTTTTTCTCTCTCATCAACTCATTTTCTGAATTTTAAAGTGACACCGTTAGACTGTCGAATTTCTGTAAGGGAACTTCTTAACCCAATTTCAATTATTTGGGTTAAACTTATGCTTCTTGATTATATTGTGCTATGAATATGTGTGAATGTTATATGATTGTTTTACACTTAATATCCACTTATATTGGGTTTATTCTTATTTTTCATACATAATTATGTCATTGATTTGTCCTTAATTTAAGGATATGATCTTTGCAAGGGACCTTGTCTCAATTTACATTCCATTGAAACTTATTTATTTCTATACACCAATTCACTTTTATATGGAGTATATACTTCCCTTGTAAGTATTATATCATTAATATATCTATTATCATGATATTATTATCTTTTATTGATGTTATTCCTTAATTGTTTGTATTCAAGCATCTCTTAGTTTGTTAAAAACTCTAACTAAAATATGTTTTTAATTTTTTTAAATATTTATTCTTCTAAATATTTCTCATTAATGTACATTTTTTAAAATTGGGTTTTTATGATTTATTTATATGGGAATTAATGTTTTAAAATGTTAATTTCTTTAAAATCTTTAAAGTGTTATGGGACACTTTGATTCAAAAATATCTTTATTAAATGTTTTAAATGGTTTTGAAAATGGTTTGATAAAGAATTGATTATGTCTATATCTTGAAATTATATGTTGTGATTGCAGTGTGGAAATGTTATCTTTACTTTATACTTGTTTTAAGTGTTATTAATATGTTATAATTCTTGGGCATTGTTTACGTATACGGGTGGTTCTGTGATAAACCTAGGGTGGGTGAGCCCGAGACAACTCTCCAATGCATTGGGTAACGTGACAGAGGTAAACATTAATGTTTCTCCTAAGAGATTTAGGGAATATACTGTGATGGGTATTCCAACATAACTCCCTATGAAGCTATGATAACTAAAATGTAAGTATGATATGGATTCTATAAGTTACCTTTATGATTTATGATTTCTATGTGTTATTCATAAATCTTATGATTTCATGAGGTATGTTATGATTGAAAGGTATGGTTTCATTGATTTGTATTTATTGATGGGTTAATGTTTCCTTTTCTTATTTTATAACCCTTACTGAACTTTTAATGCTCATCCCAAGTTTTTGAAATGTTTTCCACAAGACTTAAATATGAATAGGGTCAAGGATGAGATCAAGGAAAAGTCATGCTGTCAAAAACATGGAACTAGGCATGTTTATTTTTAAGAATTTTTATTTAATGAAAAAAATAGAAACTGAGTAGTAGTGTCTACATGTAATTTTCAAGTTGATATGTAATAGTTATGGCATAATTCTATAAAATTTTAAACCTGAAAATATCCTCAATGTGAATTATTAATTTAATTATATATTATATAATTTTTACGGCCGGGTCCTTATTCCTTGTGTGGTATAGAAACATGCATGTTTGAGGTTAGAAGACACCATTGGGGATTGTGCAACCCACCAACCTTTTTTATTTTTAAAAAATGATTTCCAAGGAACTTTGGCACTTTGATAACCAGTGTTTGTGTAGTGCATCATTTTTTATTTTTGGGAATGTTGTTTGCGAGGCCTTTAGAGCTGAGAATCCTTTTGGTTGACTTACGTTTGGTGTTTTAGTTCTTGTTATCTTGCAGTATGTTTTGGAAATTTAGAACAGTTTGATTGGGTCCATGGTTTTCTTTCTTGGTTAGTGAATTCCCCCAAAAAGTATTGATGTATATTCGAATTATGGTCCAGGGTGATCCAATTATGGAAGACACTTCTATTGATCAAAGTAAGAACTCCCTATGGTTAAGTACTTTTCTATTCTTTTGGTTAAGAGGATCCTTTTTGAAGTAGAAGAGTGGTTGTCAAAGGTTGGAAGAGACCTTAGTTCCCTAAGTTTCCTGAGTCGTCAAAGGCAAAGCTTGATGTCATCTTTTATGAAGGTCCTGTTTGAGAGTGTTGAGGGGAAATTAAATGAGGAAAGGTGAAAGAAGTATGGATTTCTATTGGACCGCTATGTAGTTTCTTGTGGAACTAGTAGGAAGAAGTTTTGATCAGGAGTTTTTAGCACCTGAATACGAGGCAGGAGATTCTTCAACCATTAGATTTCTAGCCTTAGGACTCAGAGTGAAGCTTGAGCATAGTTAGAAAACCCTAGGGGTTGTAAGAGACCTTGGTATAGTGTCTATTTTTAGTTTGTGAAATAAAGATAGTTTAAGTTTTCTATGAAGTTATTATGATCTAAGCCATCCCATTGGATGGAAGGGTCATGAATACCCTATTTCTTTTCTGTGAATTGCGTTATGTCTTTAGTCCAGTTTGGAGTTTCTGCAGTCAAACACTTAAAGTGGGGTGTTAAGTTGTGTGGTAATCCCCTAGGTTAGCTTATGTAGAGCTTTCTATGTCAGCCTGTTCCAATCAGTTAGTTAGGTAGCCTTTATAGTGGGTAGTCTGTTTGGGCATCCCCCTGTTGGTATCCTAGTCCTGTATTAGGTGTTAGTTGCCTCTTATGGTGGGGATTCTGCTTGGGACTCTTCATGTCAGTAACTTTGTTTCATCCCTGGTGTTGGTTTGGCAGTCGATAGTCTTGTTTGGAGTTATCTATTTTGTTTCTGGTGATATATATGTGCCTCTTTGGGAATACTTAAGGTGTTTTGTCTCTGGATATTGAATATTGTGTTGTGAGAGGTTATTTTTTATATTATCAACTAGAGGTGTCTTATCTTTTGGGGGAGGGCATCACTTTATGGGGAGTCCATTTTGGGACTCTAGAGTTATTTTGCAGGTCTTTTATCTTTGTTGTTAGTGTTCTTGCTTCTATTTTCTGTTGTTTTTCGAAAACCTGATTGATCTGAGAGGGTGTACCGGTTATGTTTCCTAGGAAATATTGTGATGGATTTCTAGGGGAAAAAATCATTTAGGGTGGGGAGAATTGTCACGCCCAGGTTTTTATTTTATCCTCAGACCCGACTCGAGTCAGATCTCGATTATTTTGCTCGAGAACTAGGTGTGACAGGTTTGAGTTCTTGAGTTAGAATTGTCGCAGTTCAGATTTGGGTCATGGATTAAAATTTTAATGTTTGTAGGAATCGCACGATATCAAAAGCTATGCAGTCAGCCCGGGTACCAGTGCGGTCACTTCTTGAATGGGTAGAGACCATCGCATGGTCTATGTATGGTCGCTTGAGCTATGTAGGGTGGCCGTGCGGTTACCCTACATTAAAAATAATTAATGCATATAAATGCGAGTAAAATAAAATAACAAGTAAAGTTAAATGAATGTGTGATTAAATAAAATAAAATAAAATGATAAATAAATTAAATTGAAGGAATGTTTTAATAAAATAAACAGATAAAAGTGAAATAAAAATTTTAAAAATTATTTTAAATGATAATAATAATATTATAAGATAATATTATTATTATTATTGTTATTGGATTTAATAATTTTAATATTATTAATCTTAAAATTTTCAATGTTGAGAATGTAATTTTTTAATCTAATAATAACCTTATAATTATTATTATAATTAATCTTGTTTTTTTAAGTTGGTTTAATTTTTTTAGGGTTTTACTCCTTTTCCCCCTTCCATCTATCCCTCTAAACATCCCCCCTATTTCCCCCTACAAGTCACGCTACCCCCCTCCCATGCACCTCCCTTATGAACCACCTCCTTCTGGTCACCTCCTCTGGTGAGCTCTCCCTCCGCAGGTTCCCAGATGCCTCGCGATCCCCCTTTCTCGTGTCTCACTGTCTTGCGCACCCCTCACCGATGCCCTGCTCTACTTTGGCGTGCGCACCACCTCTGACAATACCTTCTTCAGGTGGCTAGCTTCCAAAGTCACACGTCGCTACCCCTTTTCCTCTTCTGTGGGTGTGTCCTTCATCTGGGTATGTTTTTGGCTTCTCTTTCCTAGGGTTTTGGTTTTCAAAATTTTGGGTTTTTGGTTTTGGGGGTCTGATCTTGAGCCGTTGGTTTCTGTATTGCTGTTTAGGGTTTCTTGTGGTTTTCTTAAGGTGCAGATAGAGTTTTATTGAGGTGTGAATGAGTTTCACACCATTTTTTTAGGAGTATCTTGGTCCGAGGTAGGTGATTATGTGATTATTTTTTGATGAATTAATTATGCTTAATTGTATTTTTTGTATGTTCTATAAATTACGTGTGATGTGTGGAAGTGTTTTTGGACTGTTTATACATGTATTTGGTTTGAAAATATTTTATCTATGTGAAATTGGGAATTTTTGGTGTTCAAAGTCTGTGGTACCCTTTTGAGATTTGTTTTATAATTTTTCCAAATGATTTTTGAAAATTTTTAAATGGTGTGAATTATATTTTGGAATTGTTGGATGTGTGGTTAGTTTTAAAGTGGTATTTTTAGATGAAACCGGGTTTGTTTTTAGTGAAAATCCTTGTTGTGAAATTTTTGAATGTTTTATAATGTGTTCAAATGATTTTTTAAATTATTCATGTAGTGATAAAGTCGTATTTGATATGATTAAATGTGCTTTTAATTTTAAAGTGTTATTTTTACATAAAATGGTGTATTTTCTATGTGTAAAACCACATTGCATCATTTGGTAGTGTTCTATAAATTGTGTAATTGATTTTTTATATTATGTATGGACTGAAGATTATATTTTGGTATGGAGTTCATGTGTAGTTGATTTTAGAAGAGAATTGTTGGTTCATTTTTGGGTGGAAAATCCTTGTGGTGTTTTGGAAAAAATTATTTTATAAATTTTCTAATGGTTTATTGAGTTGTATGGATAGTGAGAACCATGTTGGTAAATTATTTGGTAATGTTTTGTGAACTATAAAAAAGTTTTATTAAAATGAGCAATGTATTCCCACTTTTCTTTAGTATGGTGATTGTATACTTTTAGTCTTAAAAGAGGATTTGAAATGGTTTTTTTGTGTGTAAAAAAATAAGGCACTTTTTTAAATTATTTTAATTTTTTTGAATGCTTTATCAAATGATATAAAGTGGTGTGAAACACGTTTTTGAACTATTTTGGTGTGATCATGGTGTTAAAATAGAATTTGGATGTGCAAGTGATGTGATTTGATATGTGGAACTTGATTGAGCACAAATGGGATTCTTGAGTATCTAGGTGGGTAGACTAAGACTAGTATGCTAGTGATATGGATTGGTATGATCCCTATTTCACTTAGAAAGTTTGACGATGACAACACTAACTAAACTATGATGATGATGATTGGGGACAACTAGGTTATGAGTATGTTCCCTACCAGTGGATCATGCATGAGAAGGTTATTGGCTGTTTTCTATGGTTACTTTTACATCGAGATACGAGTTACCTAGGGCCCCATAATTAACTAGTTCTTAGGGGTGTTCCTGTAACTAGTGATCAATGTTTATTTTGCACTAACCATCGGCATACAACAGGTTGGGTTGGAAAATTTTAAAATTAAGTACATTGTCTTTAAAGTGGAATTCTTTGAAAATGTTTTATTTAAAATTTCATTCTTTGAAACTACTTTATATTTTAAGTTGCACTCATTCAAATTTTTTCTGCTTTAAAGTTACTTTCTTTAAAATTATACTAGCATTACTATACAATATCAAGCTTGAAAATTTATTTTTCATTTAATGTTTAATACATGGAAGATATACCTGGGTGGCATTATACTAGGCTTTGTCTCACACCCTGCATACACCTTTGGGTGTATATAGACCCTGTTGTCTCTTTGTTTTAGTTTAAGGTAAGATGTGTTAGGTTGGAAGTTTGGTTTCCTAGTGTCATGGTTTTGGGATCTTGGTGGTGGAGGCTCAAGGACATTACTTATCTTGTTTCATGGAGGTTTTGGGAATTGTCTTAGTTTCTTTTTGTGTCGTATCCCTTTTTAGGTCTTGTTTAGTTGTAAACTGAAAATCTAAAAATAAATAATGGTGCGTTTGGTAAAAATTTTCAGATCAGGATTTTTGGTTTTTACTGGTTGTTTTACTATAATTAATTTGGTTAAATCATTCCCACACGTTCTATTTGATACCAGAACACTTTTACCAGCCCATGGGGATCAGAAATGCTCTTTGGGTCTTGTCGTGGACTGATTCGATTGACCCGTTCAGGGTCAACCTATGTTGGTTCATGACACGATCCCTTACCAATCAATTAAAATATTACGTCTCAATTTAAAGGAAATAAAGAGTAAAATGGAAATCAAAGGCTTTGTAAAACTAGAATAATATAAATTAAAACAAAAAATTATGCAACAACAACAGATTCACCAGCATGAACTCTTTACACACTTATTGATCCCACTATCATCATTGGTCTCCTCTTTCTTTCATATAGGTGAGTATTCCCTCACCATTGTCTTGTTAAAGACAAAAATTATCTTTTATCATTTTAATGTATAATCATTCTTGTGAATTAGAATATTTATTGTTATTTGATATGTATATAAATAAACAACATTCTTTATTTTCTTCTAAATGAAATATTTTACTTGTTTAGATCCACATTGAAGCCTCCCATTGATCACATGCACTAGGAAATAGAGTTAAAGAATTTTTAATGTTGATTGAATGAAATAACTTGATGCCTTCTCTTGGTCTTCATAAACAATTTTTTTGAAAAATATTGGATCAACCATAAGGTGCATGTTTGTGAATAAAATTTAAATCATAAAAATATCTATGGGGTTGGTTTATCATGCTCTCCAAATGGAATGTTTAAGTGGTCAGTACATTAAATGAATGATTTATCAGCTCCCTTAATATGGTTGATCTTGACATGGTTGATTATGAATTTTTTTAGTAGTTGATAGATTGAAGGTGTGGTTGATTGAATTTATTCGTGTCTACAATCCTCACATGGATGATCTTATCATAGTCAATTTAATATCCTTCTATTTGTTGGAATGAACATATGGTTGGTTAGATCAACATGTAATTAGTTGTGAACTTATTCTTATAGTGGATATATTCATCTAGTTGATAAATTAAATATATGAAAGAAAATTAACCACATGGATGTTTCAACTTGCTATTGATCACAACATTTTTGAAATTTCCAATCATATGTGATCATCTATAGAAATTCTATAATTCCAATTTTTTTTCAATGAAATTTTAATCAGTTTCCTTAAATAAGAGGGTTTTCTACGGTGCCGATTCGGTGGGGGGAGGCCTCTGTACTGCCTCCGACTTCATCTCCCCCCTCTTCCCTCCTCCATTTACTCTTCCATCTCCCCTGGTCTCTTCTTTATATCAGCTCCTAATGCTCCTACCTCTTCTTCTTCTTCCACTTCCCCTTCAGGTTTTTGGGTTTTCTTCTGATGGAGATATCCCTCCTCACATCGCTGACTTGTTATTTTTTCTCTTTAACCTATCCCCCTCACCTTATTTCTTGATGAAGTTCGCCAGTGGGACACCATTCACCTCTTACCTCCCCTCTTTCTGCCCTTCCCTACACATTAGGCCTCCATCATGGGTCTTTGTGTGGATGATTTTGGCGGCTTGGGTCAGCATAAGTGGGTGTATTCGTGTTTCTTCTTCTCCTCTTCCCTTGTTTTCCAAATCATCATTCTCAACCCCATCCTAGTTGGGCTAAATGTGGGTTTCAGGACATCTTGTGATGGTGTTGGAGTGGGGTTGGTAGTGGTCTCAGTGCATTTTCTTCGTCAGAGTCAGTTTCTTTCACTCCGGTTTGGTTTCCTTCTTCTTCAGCTATAGTGGTGTTTCTTCTTTCTCTTTCTTCCTATTTTATTTTGGATTATTTTTTTTTGTATTTTTTGAATGTTTTTTGTTGTGTTTTTTTATCGATATTACTATTGTATGGTGTTCAAATAAGGTTCTCATTAATGACGACTCTAGTGTTTCAATCGTGATGGTTACTATGACTATGATGCTAGGTCTCATGAAGTATGCATTAGACAAACATCATCTTTGTTTGATTCAGTTATGTGAAAGGTTTTGTGATGATGTAGATATGGATGAGTTCTTTGTTGTGTTCCAATGCTACGGAGGGACGTTCACTGGTGGGTACTCATCAACAGTGGATCTGTAAATAGTGTGGTTGACTGCTGGGGGGGGGGTGCGACTCTAGGCGATGACACTCAAGTTTTTGTATCCATCTAAGATTTTATGGCATTGGGTTGATGCGTGATATTTTGATTCTCAATTTTGGTTGTTAAGGTTTGGGACATAGTAGTGTGTGGTGCAAGGTGGTTCAGGCGGTATGATGATTTCTATTGGAAATTTTAATTTGGAAGATTGTACTTTCTAAAGTTCCTAATGGCCGATGAGTCTAGATGTGAATGTGGATGTGGATGATACTAACAAGGAGAGCATTATTGTGATGGGTTGATGGAATTGTTTTCGTTGACTCTTGGGTGGATCCTAGTTTTTGAATCTAGTCAAAGTGGTTTATGTTTGATGTTGTTTTTGTTCTTGAAGTTTGGAATTTTGATATATTTGAATTATACAATGTAAGGTTACCACTATTCCACAAAGTGGCTTCTAGAAAATTTTAAAAAAGGGATTTTGGTGGAGTGTCCTAAAATAATCATTAAAAATTTATTATTAAATGCAGTCTTTATTCTAATGATTATAAAGATAAAATAAAACAATTGAAAACATTATTTTAATATATTTTCATATTTTAATACAAAATGATTCTCTATGATAAAATAAGTGAAAGTTACCCATGAAATGATAAAATGGTGAGATTATAAGATAAAAAATAATTAATGAAACATGTGAAAATAAGATCTCTATCAATTTCCCCACACTTAATCCTTGGAAATTAGAAATTTGACTTTCAAACTGATTAGAAAATAAAATTTTGAATACCTAGCCAGTGTGAGTTCTATTTCCAGCACAATATCCCTCATGTTATCATGTCTCCATAACGTTCTTGATTCCAATTTCTCCATTATATACATTCAACTAATTTTCACGCCTTTTATACACATATTTAAACATATACCTATGATGTCGTAAATATTTCACTAAATACTCATTTATGATTTCAAGAAAAATTTATGTCATTCCATGTTTATACATGTTTCACTATAAGAATCATGAATTTATTTATACCCACCCAATGAGTTGATATTTGTTCATATCATGATGGATAAATATTTTTTTTGTATTAAGTTTTGGTATAATTTTAATATTAAACTGTTAAATTTGAATGAAGAGGCTTGGTTCTAAAAGTAAGCTCAATGGATGTTTTTTAGTTTTCTCTAAGAATTGATTCTCCCATAACTTCTTATTCCACAAACTCAGTTTCACTTATTTGAATTTTATTTGGAATTTTGATCCTTTTATTCTTTAAAATGTTGAAACATTCCCTTTATATGTTTCCTTCAACATGTTATAGTATTTTTTAATTTTATTTTGAAGTCATAGATCATATTTATCATTTTTAAGGTAGGTGTGAGATCTATCTTTTACCAAGATAGGGAGTTTTTTCCATTCATTTTATGTTAATTTGTCCTTTAATAATCTTTTTGATATTTCACACTTCATTAAAACAACTTCTCTAAAAATAGACTCCACAATCTCAATAATTACTAACCAGATTTATTTTCATAATGATCTCCAAAATTCATCATAGATTTATAGAATGTTCATCATATTTATATCATATAAATCATAATCATTTTCATCCCTCTTTCCCTCTTTCCCACTTGTTTATTTGTATTGATTCATGTTTTTAACATCTATAATTTCTTTTCAAAATCAAATTTCTAAGAGAAAGAGAGTGAATATTTCACTCCAAATAGTGGAGAATTTCACAGATATCCTTAACTGATATAAGGAAATTTTTTTTTCTTTATATATTGATTTATCTCCTAAAAATAATGTATAAAATTTTCTGAAAATATCATCTTTAAATTCAAAATTATTTTGCTAAATTGATTTTTCTAGTTTATTTTCTCTCTTCCCCCACACCATATTACAACATAGATCATGAAACATCTTCTAGAGAAAGGGAAGTAGGTAAATTTTTCTTATAATGTGGATACCTAAAAAATCCATTCTTGTTAGATGAGGGATATAATTATTAACGATCATGTATTGTTGAAATAGAGTTCATTGAAAAGATGGGATTGAAATCCAAATAATTCCTCAATAATTTTAGATTAAGTTTTTATAATGATCTATGGTCTTGACTAGATTTCTCAATAATTTTTGGTATTTAAATTTTTTATAGGTTTTTTGAGGAATATTTTATTATAGAAAAAATTTAAAAATTATATTAAGATACTTTTAGGAAAATAATTAAACGTATGGCACAATATATCAAGATATAACCTTCAAGAATCTATGGGATTTTGTTAAATTACTTCACTTATAATTTTTAAAAAATTATATTTCATAATTAATCTAAGGTGACTGAATGGGTTAAATTAGTTTCTCCACATTGTAATGGATTCAAGACCATAGGTTTCAAAAACATAATAAGACTGAAAATAGTGATGCACAACATTTAAAAAAAATTAAATATATGAAAAATTAATGATTTTAAATTACATAATCTATTAATGTTCCCTATTTCACACTCAAATGATGTAGTGTCTTTATTGTGATCAGACTAATTTTTAGGTAAATAGAATTTAATGGAGTCATTGACTAAAATTAACTATTACAGAGAGTTATAATGTCACGACCTGACCCTTCGGGGCCTACTTGGTAGGTATAAGAATGAACTGTCACTACCCCACACCCATCTCCAATAAGCTAGAGGTTAGAATTAAGCACCAAGTAGGCATATCAAACACATGGTAGGCCATAACCTTTGGTACCTATATGAACACACACACCTCCATCTCCATGAAATAGTAGAGACAATAATACAATTGATACTAAAAATGCATGCATACACACATCCCACAATTAGAGTAACAAAAAAAAGCACTAAAATAATTAAAATGGGAAAAATAAAAGACCATCAAAAAATGAAAAGAATCCGACCTTATTAGAAGGATGGGACCATTGCTAAATGAATCCACTGATATAAAAATCTATCTATCCAGGTCACTATACTCCTCATACTTTCGGTCCTCCCCTGAATCCTTCAAATTTCCTACCATCAAGGTTACATCCTAGAACAAGTTCACTCAAGAGTAGTTAAACTCGATTGGACACATGGCCTCAAGCATACCTTCTAATTCACCAGAGGCTACCGATTAGTAACAATGTTATATGGTGGAACAGTGGTGAGACTATAACCTAATTATCATAATGTAGCACACCTGTATAATCACATAAAAAAATAGTAGAAGAATATGAATAATTGAGTAGTGGATGAATAAACATCAATCATATAAATAACTATGTATCTTATCCAACAATGTTATATAAAATTATAATAATTTCATGTTATAGAAAATAAATCAACATAGGGAAACATGAATCTATTAAAATATATGTATAAAAAATACATAAAAAATCCAAAATAACTATCGCCATACCCCATCATAATCCCAAAGCCCAATAACATGCTCCCCATCTACAATGCACAAATCATTCAAGCATATAAAAGTACTGAATTTTCTTGTACCTATCTATATCCATGAATTATTTTCAGGTTCCCAACAATATCCCAAATAGTGTGTGAGATAACACTCAGTAGGAAACTAAAAACAGTTTCTATAACAAAACCTACCCATTCATATAATCTAAATTAGTGAAAAGATATAAAATGTGTATGTGTAACAAAATTATATGTGATGATATCCACTCTTTCAAATTTCACTATGATGAAACAAATAAATAAAAAATATAATTTTAAATCATAGTATGCATCAATGATAATGTCTTACACAATATAATCAAGTGTCAGGACTAAAAGGGATATGGTCCAAGAAGTAGTAATATCAAAGGGAACTACATATGATATGTTAAACAAGTAAATAAGACTAGAGGAGTAGAAATTTCTAAGTCATTATAAAGGTTTATTAGATCCATGTAGTATAAATTTCGATGGAATCCTAGAATCTCAAGTAAACTACTTTAATATGTCCTTGGAGTAAAAATTTCTAAGTAATCCTAATATGTTTATCATATCCATGGAGTAAAAATGTACAAGGAATACTTACAGGTCTAGTAAATTGGATACAATTAGTAGAAATGTCTAAGGCATCCTAACATGCCATGTCAATAGGATCCAAAAATAGAAATGTGAAAGGTCTCCAAGTAAGTATGATCTAAAGAGTAGGAATTTACATGACATTGAATTGTGGTCATCTAAATCAATGAATTGTAATGCCCAATCCATCCTAACCAACTCATTTACTAATTATTTGACCATTCATTTTACAATTTCACTAATCCATTCATAATTATTAAAATAAAGGGATTATCCATTTCATACCTTTCAACTATAATTGAAAAGGTGTTATAAGATGTCAAAACCTTTTATAATTTAATTTAATATCTCATTAAATTATCAATTTCACAAGGCATGCTGATCACACCCCAAGGGTGGAATAAATTTGGTAAAAATAGTATTATCCACCCCATGGTTGGTTTAGGTTTAGGTTGAGAGCCTCCAACCATGAAGAAAGGTTTCAATGGTATGTCTAAATATGTTTTTTATCAATTAACAATTAGTTCTATTAATATAGAAAGTATCTCTTAGAAAATACATCATGTCACAAAACAAAAACAAGCTATAAACAGAGAGTGGTATAGGACACCAACCACATATTGGTAGAGAAACAATCATATAGTATCATACTTTGATTCAATCTTGATCAGAAGAAAATAGAATAATTGATGAATTCCCTAAGAATAAGGCATAATATCATGTATCAAAATAGTGTTTCTGATAGCATGGAAATCATGAAAATGTTCTTAAGTAATAGATAACATACCATCTTGGATCCAATGAGAAGAAAAATGTTTGAATCAAACTCTGTATGAGGAAATGGGATCAAATCCTACCCTAAATTATTGAAATTGATCTCAAATGGTTAAGGAGATATCCCCTAGAGAGAAATAGAAATAGGGTTTAAACATATAAAGAATTAATATGAAAGCGGTCAATTTATTTTCTAGAAAGTGGTCCATATAGTTTGGTCGTAGGGTTTTCCTAGCAGTATGACTATTGTGCGCCCCTCTCTGCCTCAATTTCTATATTTCATGGTTCATGTGAACTATTTGGGAAATCATGTGCAAACCATGATTTTCACATCTACTAAAAAATTCCAAGCTCGTGCATGGGTGTTCTCTTTACTCTTGGATTGTGTGGGTGGTAAGATTGTGCAGTTTGTGGCTCTTGGTTTCTCACTTTTCCTAAAAGTGTTTGGAAATAAAGAAATCAATTGTTAGTCCTGCATGGGTGTGCAGCCCTGGTTGTATGGTTTTCTCAAACTATATGGCCTTGGACAGTGGGATGGACCACCCCACATGGTTTACTCAAACCATGCATCCTGGGATGTATTGTTTATACTAACTATGAATCCCAGATTTGTTCTCTAAAAACATAGGATTTGGGATCCAAGTAATCCCAAGACACCCATGTTTCCTCGATAACCTCACTATTCATTCACACCAGGACAAAACTAAATAATTAAACTGGAAATAAAAAGGTTTCATACATCATAAAAAATTCATGATCTTATAATATTCACCCCTTAAATAAATTCATCCCCGAATATCCCTTTTAAAGGTGTTTAAGCATTATATGATAATGACTACATCCACTGGGCATGTACATTGACATCATACTACCAAGTCCCATCCTATATATGGATTTCCTACCATAACACCCATACTATAGGAACTGACTGGCCTCATAGAACCTTCATGACCTGATTATCAATATGGATATGATTATCCTCAAAGGACACATATTATTCCAATTCACCCCCATCAAGATGAAGAATATGTGATAGATCAGAATTATATTGATGAAGCTGAGATACATAGAAGACATCATGCATGTCCTGGTATATCTGAGGTAATTGAAACCAATTGGCTACTGGACAGACACTTTCTAGAATGTTAAAGGGCCCAACATTACAAGGTTAAAACTTCCCTTGTTTCTGAATATATATATTCCTCAGTACATGCAATAATCATAAGAAAAATGAACTCCCTACCTCAAGATCAAGTGGTCGACGACGATGATCCACTTATGATTTATGTCTAGACCGAGCTATATTCATATAATTTTTGATAAGTTGAACATGCTCTAATGTCTCTCAAATGATATTGGGAGCTAGTATAATTTCCTCTCATACCTCTAACTAGAATGGGGGTGAATGAAAAGACCTACCATATAGGTCATAATAAGGATCCATCTAGATGGTCTCCTAAAAGTTTTTATTACTAGAGAAAACAATGCGAGGCATGTGTTTCACTAATGGACAACCAAAATCAAGGAACCATGTTCGGAGCACGTCCTTGAGAACCATTATCATACACTCAAACTAGCCATTGGTCTATAGGTGATAGGCTATTCTCTACAGTACCTATGAACCCAGTTCCCTCGACAACCCTTTCTAGAATCATAACACGAGTCGAGCATCTCTGAATGATAAAATATAAAATTGAACCCCATGGACGCATATTATCTCATGAATGTGAATTCTCCCAAGATCATTCCCTAAAAGTGTCTTCCAAATAAGTAGAACATGGGAAACCATTCTAAACCTATCTACAACCACCCAAACATAGTCAGTTTATCAAGGTGATCTAGGAAGTCCTATCAGGAAATAAATGGTGACATTGTCCCATTTTCACCCAAGAATAGACATCATATATAAGATACCAACTAGTTTCTGGTGTTTTACATTCACCAGATGATAGGTGGAACACCAAGTAACAATCCTAGTTATCTCCCACTTTATCTCGATCTAACTATGTTGATGGTGAAAGTCTCAATACATCTTCGTATGGATGGGATATACAACCCCTATAGAGGCATGGGACTCTCACATAAACTCCTCCAAAATTTCTGATGGAACCCATGAACATAAATTAGTGTTCAAGATCTCATCCTCACCAAAAGTCCAACTAGAAGGAGGTTCATCACTGATGACACCCTCCCATTGGACCAAGACCTCCCAACCAAATAACCATATCATCTTCAATATATCCATAATAGTGTATGTCACCGCTAAATATTTGAGATATTTCTTCTTGTGAGTATCCTTCACCTCTAAGTGTATATCTAAAATCAAGGCCATAAGATACTACTCACTACTCGCCTTCTATACTTCATGTATATGATTCCTCATACTCAGTGTATCGACAACTTCATTTCCCTTTTTAGGCATATAGATAAGATATAATTAGAAGGAATGAAGGTATTCAAACCACCCTCATTTACATATATTCAATTCATGATTTTTAATTATGTTCTTGAGTATTTTATGGTCCATTTATAACAAAAAATTATCCCTAAGTAGTGCCTCCAACAATGCAAGGAAGGTACAACAGAGGATATCTTGAGAAAATGCATCAGGTAATTCCTCTATTGTAGCCTCATCTGAAGAGACCCATATGACAAAAATCACTCCTCCTTTCTCAAAACTACTCTTATCATGATACACGATGCATCCCAATACAAATTATTGCTAATTCCATGATCTAGAATAACTGGACTGATGATGAACTTAGTATCTCTTTCAGCTCCTGAAAGGCTGTATCACAAGAATATAACCATGTAAACTTCACACCCTTATTATTAAAGATCATAATATGTTATTATAATTGTGATAATTCCATTATGAATAAATTTTACTATCCATATATCCTAAATAAACTCTGTATGTTAGAGATGTTCTTGGACTACTCCTAGGAAACTACAACTCTCACCTTATTGTATTCAGCAGATACTTATTTTCTATGACAATATGACCCATAATGTGAATATTAACCCTAAAGAAGTGGGAAATTATGAGATTAGATAGTAACTGATGCTCTATTAGTGTATCCAATATGATCTTAAGTTGTTTTTCAGGGCCATGTCAAGTGTGATAATACATCAAGATATCATCCACCAATACCACCAAAAATGAATCTAACTATGAATGGAAAAATCGGTACATCAGTTTCATGATTAATTCTAGAACATTCATGAGACCGAACGACATAAATTGGTACTCATATAGACCATAAATATGATTTGTTTTAAAAGTTTGGGGCCTAAGCCCCATTTATTATTAAATCAAAGCAAAGACCTCTTTTAACTGGGTTGAGGGAGACCCAATACATAACCCGAAGGCCCAGTGGGCATTTAGCCCATTACATGGCCCGGAAGCCCATTTTCATGGCCCGAAGCCCATTCTGTGAATAGTACTGCTACAGTACCTGTACTTCTACAGTACTGCACAGTACCCGCCACTGCTATAGTACTTCGCCACCGCTACAGTGCCCTGCCGCCTCTATAGTGCCCGCCATTGCTACAGTATGCCGCTGCTACATTATGCCACAGTACTGCTATAGTACATGCACCCAATGGGTTTTGAACCCCCATTTTTCATGTAGATTTAAGGGGTTCTTACCACTAATCCAAACCTCAACTACAGACCATAACTATGATGAAAAGGTGTATGAGGTTTGTCTAAAGGGATAACACTAAACTGATGATAATTTGATCTAAGAAACATCTTCAAGAACTCCCAATCTAATCGAATCAGGTTGAAGATATCATCTATCCAATGTAAGGGTTATGTGTTATTAACCATCTACTGGTTCAATTCATAGTAATCCAAAAATAAAGGAAAGGTTCCATTCGCCTTCATAGTGAAAAAGAATGGTGAAACTCACAATGAAATACTGGGTTGTACAAACCACTTAGCCTCCAAGACTTTTGGATACCTCATGATTTCCTTCAAATCAATAGTATCCATCCTATAATGAAGAAAATATACTGGTTTATCTCCTATAAATAGATCAATGGAAAACTATACCACTCTCTCAGGTGTTAGTCATGGAAGTTACTCGAGAAAACATTCCTAAAATGATCAACCACTAGAGGGAAATATGCTTGACTCGTTCCCTAATCATATATATATTATCTAGAAATCTTGATTGTTAACCATACCAACCCATAATACTTGGGTCCAGCTCAACTTGCCTGTACATCCCATCAATGCTTGTGAATATGAACTCCACCCACTAGTGATGTGAATGTCACCCTCTAGGGATAAAATTATATGAAATCATGAAAGGAACCAATTGTTCTATCCTATTATTGATGTGAAAACCTGTAATCTAGAGGAAAAAGATGTCCCATATGATGTGATACCTTCCTACCGCAAGGTCCACTCCATTCACTAGTGAACATTCTCCAATCGTATCCCCAATGGAGTGTAAAATGTCATCACACAATAGGTAAAATAGACATTAGTACCATATCTAGAACAAGTATAGATATGAAAGAATGATGTGAAAATTTATTGAGAATAAAAGATACTTATGAATAGGCTAATAGAATAGTACCTCTCATTATAGAAGGTTCAACAATTTTCTCCTTAGGTATCAGTTCTACTGTATACATCTGGCTTGAATCGCGTACCTGGGATATAGCCTGGCTATCCAGACCAATTCCGCTCACCTGTCATTGTGAGTCTCTTGTATGGATACCTTAGCCATGAACAACACATAAAAATGATGGTCTAGATTCATTCAAACTCCCAACCGAATGAGAATATACTAACCCCACTTCTGAATGCAAAGTCAGTGAAACATCTACCTCACTAGATTCTAGAGTAAAGATCTTGAAAACAATTGTCGATAACCTATCATACCACATGATAGATGCTCGACTAGATCTCTATCACACTAGATCTTCATATACCCCTGGATCCAATTATGATGCTAGATAATAGAGATACTAACACTCATGATTTGTATAGTACTCCCCTCAGGAGAGGCCCTGAATCATTGCTTCCTACCAACTTATATAGAACCACTTGTTCGAGAGGATAATCTACCCTACTCTATGCCCCAAACTTCCCCCATGTTACACTCATTAATAAAGGTATGATTTATTATTTATATCATGGTAGTAAGAGTGAATAAGTTTACCTACAATTGGACATCATACCTAATATCATCCTCAAATCACCTATATTTTGATAACTCATCACCTAATAGAACATGTGTGAAATGAATAAGCTCTGTAGAATGTTAAGAATAGTCTATGAATAACTATAAGTACTACTCCATATTCATAAACTCTATGGATCTATAAAACCTCATCATATCTTGATTGAAATAATTATAGAAGACCATATAGAAATCACATGAATCCACATCTTGATGATGCTCTTTCTGAGTAATCACATCCCACTATATCTTGGAGAAATCTAACAAAATATATGTAAAAAGCATCAATCTTCTCTCGAGAGGTGTCTTAGGATTCTCAAAGTTCATTATCATGGACTCCAACAATGACTCTACATCCTATGGCCCCCTATCCACCAAGAACAAAACACACACGTCAACTCCTTCATAGATGAGACATGTGGTAGTGGTCCCTAAACAATTTTCATAAAATGTAGGAATCTATCTCATAATTGGGAATTAGAACACACATCAGGTATAAAAGGCGATGCCTCAAATGGTACTAATTGATGTTATTATCATAGAATAAGGACCACCACCTCCAGAGCATGGTTTTTTCCACCCACCTGGTGCATGTCTGGAGGCCCTTGTGGTGGAATATCTGTAAAATGGTAATATAATACCACATTCAATGTTTGATAACAATAGGATATAAAAAAGGATAGGAACAAGCCTTTATAATTCGAGTCACACCACCCTAAATGATCTTAAATCTATGTTTGGGTGATATTCAAGCCATATAATCACACAAGTTACTGTCTACTACCCACTACCGAGGTTAGGTGTAGCAAAAGTTCTCTGCTATAAGTCAAGGGTTCTAGTATACAAAGTTTCAATTGAAAATAATAGCATAGATAACCAATTAAATTTCAATTGGAATACCTATATAACATCAACCATTCATTTTTTAATTCAATTTCATTTAAATTAATTCTATTATATATAAATTTTTTTATTAAAAGGTTGAAATATATAGATCAACACTTCCAATTTATATGGGCCCATACACCATATAAATTGAAATACGAAATCCATCAAATCCCAACTCATTATTTCATAAGTACTTTCATGAATTATTAGAAAAATGTCATTGATAAAGAAACAAGTCACCAAAACATGCTGCAAACAATTAACCTATTAATATAAATTTTTCCAGACATAATGCATGTCATATAAGTCTTGAAGTGCATATAATGATGCATTAAGAAATATTTTGATTCTATACCAGTACAAGGAGAAAATACATAATTAAAAGGAACATAAAAAATAAAGTGAGTTTCCAAACAATGAATTTAAATTAATTGTAATAGGCATAAATAAGAACAACCTACCTATCCCAAGAAATTTGGTTTTTTTCCTATACAAGGGTTAGATAGTCCCAAGCACTAGTCATTACCAAATTCCAACATCTTTATAATATCTTATAAAATATTAAAAAACAATTAGACAGAATAAAATAAACTTATCTAATACCAAATTATGACATTTTGTTGTTGGTTTACTTAATAGCAACAAAACCTGGTTGCCCACATGGCCTCAAGAGTGCCTCCCCGTACACTAGAGTCTACCGATAGAAAGAAAGAGTCCACAATGGAATAGTGGGTATACTATAACATTAATATTAGAGTGTATCATAATGGTATAATCATATGAAACAATATCATAAGAATATGAATAACTGAGCTGTGGAAGAATAAATTTCCACTATATAAAGAACCAAGTATCTCATCCAATAGTGTCATATACAATGATGATAATGGAATGCTATAGAAAAGAGAGTAATTCACGATAATAAGAATCTAGTAAAATAAATGTAATAAAAATAAATAAAAAAGTTGAAAAGAACTATCCTTGGATAACATCACTAGCCTAAAGAATGGTCCTGTGATCCCCTCCCCTTATGCACAAATCAATCAAGAATCTGTAAGGGGGTTATTTCCCATTTCACTACATACATTTAGGAAGTCTTTCTGGGTACCCAATGATGGCCCAAACATTGTGTGAGATAACACTCAGTAGGACACCACTGATGGTGTCTTTAAAAAATCCTACACATGCATATTATCTAAAGAAGTATACAGATTTTACATGTGTACATGTAATAAAAATAGATGTGATGTTATCCATTCTATCAAATTTCACCACAATCAAGAAAGTAAATCATAAATCTATATATAAAGCATATCATTCATTAATAATAATGTCCTAAACTATGTAATCAAGTGTCAGACCTACCTGGGGAAAGGTACAAGAAGTTCTAATGTCCAAGGAAACTATATATGCTAAGTAAAACAAGTAAACAAGAATTGAGGTATATAAGTTTCCAAGGAATCCTAAATGTTTATTGGATCCAAGTAGTGTAAATGTCCAAGGCATCATAACATGTTATGTATGCTAATTAAACTAGATCCTTAGAGTATAGATTTTCATGAAATCTAAGTAAGCCAAGTAAATTAGATCCAAGGAGTAGAAATATATAAGGTATCCTAATATATTCATAAGTTACCAAGTGTAGAAATGTCCAATGAATTTAAGTAAGTCAAGTAAATCATATCTAAGGAGTAGAAATATCAAATTCATCCTAACATATCATGTCAATAGGATTCAAGGAGTAGAAATTTCCAAGGCATACAAGAAAGTAGTACCCATGGATTAGGAATGTCCATGGCATCTAATATTTCTCATCAGATCCAAGGAGTGGTAATGACCAAGGAATCATAACCAACTTATTTACCAATTTATTAACCATTTATTTAACCATTTCATTAATCCCTTCACGATCATACACAAATAAATGGATTATCCATTTCGTACATTTGAACTAAAATTGACAAGGTTTTACAATTTGTTCACAAACTTTTAAAATTTAATTTAATACATCATTGAATTAACAATTATAAGAGGCATGCTGAAAACACACCCGCGGTGGCATAAACCTAATAAAAAGGGTAGAACCCACCCCATGATTGGTATGGGTTGTGGTTGAAAACCTCCAAAATTTAATAAATATGTCAATGGTATATTTCAAAATTTTTATATCCATTAAACCTTATTTAACTTAATTTAGACTTCATTTCTAAGAAAATATAGTTTTTGGAACAACGAAAACAATCTATAAACAACCAGATAATGTGGGAAAATCTATTGACTATATAACTCATCTTGGTAGAGGAAAAAATTTCTAGTCTCTATGTTTGATTCAATCCAGATTATAAGAAAATATAAGAATGAAAAAATTCCCTAAAAATAGGGCATTAGAGCCTACACCATAATAACATCACCGATAGCAATGAATACAATGAAATTTTCCTAAGGAATAGAGAGATCAGCAGTGCAGATTCAATGAGATGAAAAGTGTTCGAATTAAAGTTCATATGATAACATGAGATAAATAATACGTTAAAGGATTGAAAAAGATTACAAATAGTAAAGGATCTATCCACTGTAGAGAAAGGGAAATAGGGTTTAACCATATAAAGAATTAAGGGAAAATAATCATTTTACCTTAAAAAATGTGGTATAATGGTTTGGCTGCATGGTTGGCCAAACCATGAACCAACTGTGAACCCATATCTGCCTCAATACCCATCACACGTGGTTCATGTGCATGGCATGGTAAACCATGCACAAATGGTTCTTTTCACCTCTTCTAAAAATGGTGGATCTCCTGCATGGTATTATGACCCTAGTTGCATGGTTTCATCAAACCATGCAACCCTAGATAGTGGGCTAGACCACCTCACATGTTTTACTCATACCATGAGGCCCAGGTATCATAATTTCTACAAACCATGAGTCCTAGTTGGTTTCTACAAATAATCAGGCTTTGGGATCCGAATAACCCCAGAAACCCATGTTTCCTCCAAATCCTCACCATGTATTCACATTAATCCAAAAATAAATTATTTAACTAGAAATAAAAAGGTTTTGTAACTCCTAGGAAAGTTGTGATCCTATAATCTTCCTAATACAAGACATTTTCTAACATCACCCATGTAGTGGTGAGTATAACAATACCCAGTAAGAACTCCAAAAACCCAAAATAAAAGGGATAAAATGAAAGGAAACAGTCCTCTTGACCCAAATGCATAAGAGGAGTTTAAAGAGAGAGATAAAAAGAAACACCATCTTGACTGATCCTCACATATACATGACTAGTAATATCATCTCCACTTGGATTATTAGTCTAGGTATGTGAAATATCTATAAGGACTCCAAAAAAATCCTAGATATACTTATATTAGAATCTAATCCCCATGAGTTCACAACCTTACGACTTACTATAGTATTCTAATTGAGGCTCAAAGATATTTCTCATCTAAGATAACTCACTCCATGGGCCCTTCCATCCTAGATAAAACTAAATAGAGAGATCATTCAGATAGGTTATAGCTATACCAGCCCAGATAGAAAACATACGAGAGATCAGAATATTTGGGTACCACTAACAAGATGGAACTTCCTATCTATACCTAATGGTGTTCATCTGAGAGAAGGTTCTCATCGGGTCCCACCATATATAATTTCTCAATAAATACTACTAGACTTGTATACTTAGAAAGGTGATCCCACCCATCCCTGATGGAGGAATCCACTAACCCTACTAGAAACCTAGAATATCTCATCACATAGATAGGGTATCATAGCTAAGACTACTGTGGGAAACCAAAAACCCAATAAAGAACTCCATAGATCATAATTCTTGGATAGGGGACTACACCCAAGTCTGTTGGGGGAGGCCATACACCCTAATGAGACATAGAGACATAACACATTGATAGGGGATCATACCCAGAACCACTTGGAGATACAAAAAACCCAAATCTAGATCTAATCCCCAATTAGGGTATCATATAGATGATGATTCGAAAAACACTAGTAAAACTTCTACTGAGTTTGGGATTTCATGATTTCGATGCCACAAACCTTATTTAGATAACATGCTTTATAGGTGATCTTCATCTTATACTATGGTCATGAAGATGACACCAACCCCACCTAGGGAAGACAAAACAACAGAGGATATGACCATGGCCTCTCAGAGTGATACACAATCATTATTCATGCTTATCCTATAGAGGGTATTAGAATACTATACTGAGGATGTAATACCGCATTGTACCAACAAAGTAATAGATCAAGGGATCACATTCAGCTAGTACTATTATATACATCACTAATAGAAGTGAAAAAAAATTTCACCTATAATACTATCTCTAATGTCAAAACCATGGCCACCATCATGTACCACATGGAAAAATATTCAAGATAGGCTACTCATAAAATTAATCTGAGTCTTGAATATTGAGATGCATGAGGGATAAATCTCTAAGGGGAGTACACAACCTGTGCCCTCAATACATGGCATCTCCCTCATAAATTGGCCCCAGTAGATGTTCCTGATTTTTACATGAATTATATATGGAGTATAATTTTCATGTACCCCACATCACATGGAATGTGTCTTACCAAATATATAGGAATGTTCACACCCACATATGGTCTGAAATTACATATCTCCACACATAATGTATACCTATAGTATGTGGCTTGTTACTCTTAGACTGGCCCAATCCCATTTCCTTGTATGTTCCCATGAAACTCAACCCATTCATGTGTCCTATATTAATGTAGATCCACACAACCATGTCTATTAACATGGAATTTTTTCCCATGTTCTTGGACACTCTGCCTGGGCATACTACACAGTATGTACCCATAATACACGACATGTTTTCCCCAATGTTCAAAATCTATAAATGGGAATAATACACAACATGTTCTCTAACACTACATAGTGTGGGATTGATAATTACAAATACTAATCCCCGGTGATCCATCTAAAATAGTCAATTTACACCTAAAACTAAACCCCGAGGGTATCTATAGTAGTCTTAATAGAGATCTAGATCCTTAAAATAATGCATCAAAGGGGGTAGAGATTTAATGATTGAAAGTTTAATAAATCCTGATAAAGCATTGAAGATTCAGGTCCAACATGATTCTTGAAACCTACTGCACCTCGATCTAGTGCTGATTGATGTCAAAAACATGGATCAACAATTCCTCTTCTCCTCAGGTTGGCCTGGGGTCATCTGTTTCCATGGGAGGAAAACCTCCACTCTATTTTTTTGTAAGTGAAACACAATGGGTTATCATTTTATTAATTTTATCATATAAAATTAATAAATACCCATTTAACACACTGTGAATAGTCTCATTCGACAAGGTGTCCGATGTCTAAAAAATTTATTTCATGTCTACTATAAAACCCAAATTCTAAATTCAACCGCTATCACATATTTTTTATCCAAAACACCTACCAGGTGTTATTCAACATTTTTTGGAAATATGTGTATGCATGGTAAAATATAATTAATATATTTAATAACACTTCACTGAGACTCTTCGAGACCTATATTCTTATGCTGACTTAGTGCCCAGAACCATAAATATTTATATAAATATTTTAAAGTATTACACAGAAAAACAAGAGTTACTAAATGCTCCCCACCTTCATAGATTTTCATCTCAGAAATAAAATTATTATGTATAAGTGGAAAAATAATCTCTCTAAAGAGTTACCATACTGTTTATAAACATGCACTCATGGGAACCATAATCCCATGAAGGGTACTCTTAGGTAAAATCTCAATAACACTAGGTACCTTAAATGATAACTCCACACCAACTATGCAGCTCAAAACATATCGACATAATGAAAAGAAATGTGAAATTATCTCCTTAGCTACAACTGGTGGATGGAGACCAAGAAATCGGTCTAAAAATGTTCATATTGTCTAGAGATACACTACCTCACTATCCTGAGGATGATGTTGATGTAATATGGTAGTCCTCATCTTCAAGTAGATGAACTACTAACTCTAGATCAATCGGTAGAAACAATATTGAGACCATAAATTCTATCTCATATTATCTCTGACCAATACAATGACAACCTGAAGGGCCTCCCAGACATGGCTTGAAATAGTGATACACTAGTGGTGAAGCCACACCTACACCAAACCAACATGAAAAATCATAGCATGTTATCTAAAACATAAATGGTTCACTCTACTTGAAACTAACACCCCTCTCTAAAGTTAAATACAGAGGGAAAGGAACCTCATAGTCACCTTATATCATAGCGTGACTGGTGTCATTGTTAATTTTTATAAGGATGCTATACACCCTACCTTTATAGAACCCATCAAGAACATGATTAGTGGATATTAGGTCATGAAAAAACTCATGAATAGAATCTCTTAACTATGCCTCCTTTCTTTGTTATAAAATATGAGGGAATGAAACATCAAATAGAGACATGTCATGTTATCCTCATGTGTCTTTCATGCAACTATAACACTGATCACATGAGGGTAACAAAGAAAAATTATATCATAAAATGATCTAAAAAGGGTTGAATGATCTGGTCCATAAGCCTCTCATCCTCCTCCTAGGCAACCATAGGGCTTCTTATGTGAACACAGTAGGTCTTACCAAATGCTACTTCTGTGAATCTACAACTACAACATAGATCAAAAATCTCTATAGAAGTCAACTATTATAATGACACAATTATCAGGATAGTCCCTGAGTTCTAGTCTATGCAGAATCCATATACCACTAGGTAAGTAAACCTAGTACATCCTTAGGGAGACATCGAAAACTTCACCACTATTAATGGTAATTGAAATTTGATATCAAAACTACTCCATAGGTCATACTATCCACCAAATAATAGTTGGTTGTATCTACCCACACATGATTTAGCCTGAGATTACTCCCCTCACTAGCACAAAACTAGGTTTCCACAGCACCACCCTTTAACAACTCTAAAAAAAAGTACTGATAAAGGGGGTGCCTTTATCAACGCTAAAAAAGGACAGATAAAGGGGACTTTTAACAGTGCTAAAAAAGTGCAGTTAAAAGTCCCACTTTATCAGTGTTTTTTAGGGCTGATAAAGGCACCCCCTTTATCAGTGTTTTTTAGCACCATTAAAGGGGCCCCCTTTATTAGCGGTTTTTAGTAGCATTTATAGAGGGTCTTTATCAGTGATTTTTTTCCTAGCATTGATGAAATTTATATTTCAAAAAAATTATATTTCATAAAAAATAATATATCAATATATAAATATATAATTATATTTATATTTATATAAATATAATATATATTTTAAATATGTTTTAGATAAGTATAAATAAACTTTTTCACTTAATATATAAGATATGTATTGAAAATAACTTATAAAATATCTTAAAAAATTAATAATTAATAATTTTCTAATTATCATTGACTAATAATCATTTAATAACAATTTTAAGACACAAAAAATCAATCAATAAATAAAATATCTAAATTTAGTTGAAAACTTAACTCAAACTTCAAACGACCATAACTCACTACTGCAAATATGACATTTATCAGCACATGTATATATATATACATATATTTGTTTACGTATATATATATATATTTGTGTGCGTCTGTATTAAAAAACTAATATATATTATCTATATATTCTAAACATATGTATATATATATATATATATATATATTAATATATAATATTTGTAAATATATATAAACATGTATAATTATAATTACAAATACACATATAATATATACATGTGTGTGTGTGTTGTATATATATATTTATTTATTTATAAACACACACAAAAAAGATTATTTTATAAATGTATTTAAAATTGATCTTATAAATATATATTAATATATGAATAAATATATTAATATATAAATAGAACTATATGTATATTAATATAAATATATAAATATATATATTAATATAACTATATATATATATTAATATAAATACAAATATGTTAATATAAATATATATTAATATATGAGTAAATATAACTAAATATATATGTAAATAAATAGGTATATTATTAAATGGAGAGAAAAGCATTATGGTGGAGTGGTAAAGGTTTAGGCACATAGGTAAGAGGTTTCAGGTTCGAATATAGGGGGAGGCAGGGTGCACGCGTAGGTGGAAATGGGGATAAGCGTTGTTAAAGGGTTGGGTGGGGTGGTTGGGGTGTGCGGGATGGGGTGGAGGTGGGGGGGGGGGGGTCTGTTTAAGGGGGCTTTAAGCGCTGTTGAAGGCCCTATCCGAATTGCAGATTTTTTTAACGTTTTTTAACTTTTATCAGTGCTAAAAAAGAGCTGATAAAGGACCCATTTATCAGCTCTTTTTTTAGTGCTGATAAAATACCACTTTTATCATCATTTTTTAGTGCTGATAAATGGAACCCCCTTTTACTAGCGCCTCGATTAAAAATAATTTTTTAGCATTGTAAATGGACTTTTCTAGAACTGATAAAGGCCATATCTGTAGTAGTTCCTATAAAAGAGGAAAACTCTATCCCAAAAGCTAGAAACACATCCACCACCATTAGAGGAAACCATACGAGCATGGATGGTAGGAAAAAAATCCATACTAATGAAGAACATCATAGGTTCTATCTCTAATACTGCATAAGGTTTTATGTATAGTTGGTTCACACTATAGATAGATGGTCATGAACTCTGATATTCTCTACCAGTGCCTAAAATAATATGGATTGATAATAAAGGATCTAGTGGTATCACTGGGTCTCAAACAAGGGCTACACTTAGGAAAATATGTCTCTTTTATTTGAAAAACTTCTCCTAGAATAGTATGGACACATGTCATACCAAGAACCTCACTAGAGCCTCCAGGATAGAACACCCTTCTATCTAAAGCTCATAATTTCCCTTTCCTACCTTTTCACCCCTAAAAGGGACTTCTCTAAAACCTCAACACACCAAATCACCTCTAACACACAATTCAAAGGAACTCATCCACTACACCTCAAAATTATTTTCTTTAGGAGACACTCACTTGCCCAAATGGATTTGTATCATGATAGAAAAATTCAACACAGTGCTGGAAGCATCCCACATTCTTGTGAGTCTAAAGACACATCAAACATCACCATCATAGGATCCTATATACGCCTTGCATCATCTGAGATAAAACTCAAGAAAGAAGTGGAATGAAAAAGTTTATATATCAATTGTATATTACAATAATACTGCAAGATTAGAAAGTATACATATCATACATATTGTCATCCTCAGAGCCTCTGAGACATACATCTATATGGTCTATAGTTTTTATCACCCTCATCCTATACCTCCCTAAGCCTAATTCATACCACATAATGGTGGTGGTAGAAACATATCGAACCTTCTACCACCTCCTACTTCTCTCCCCACTCTTATTCCACATACTTCATCATGTGTAACTCCATGAACCTTTTATTTTCACTTCCAGGGTGTCCCATTTACTGCATCCATTTCAACAACACAATAAAAAATCTAATCTCATGAAATATTCCCCCATTCTTCACAAGTGAAAAAATATCTCTCATGGATGAATAGATTTTTTTTGGGAGCCCTAAGAGACAAACCCTCCATCTCAGGATTGTCTCTTGAAGCATATCAAATGACCTGATCCATGAGATTACCATTGTATAACATCTACCAAGTTATTAGATTCTATATTCTTATCTCCAATGGTTGTATTATGTTCATATAGAATTCTCCCCATAACCATAGTCCACTCAAGCACCCCCATACAGGTGGGAATGTGTAGCAATATCCACAAATCCTGAATATCCCAATATAATCCATGTACTATGGTCTATGTTAAAAATATATCCTAAACCATATCCCAAGAGTAACACAAAAGGTATATCAACCTATCTGAGTACTCCTCCATAGTCATTCTATCTATCAATGTTGTAGAATATCCCAAAAACATTTTGATATCAATGTGGATGGATGAATCTCTTATTAAAAGAACCACTCAAATTCATTCTAAGTGATCATCTCATCATGTGTGCGAGTCACCAAACTCCACCATTTTTCTAAAAATACATACATAATACTTTCTTCTAGGACCACCATATGATTGGGATGTGTCCTCACACACTCGAAAACATGTGTGACTAATTCAAATAAGTCATCATCTGCCCAGGGGATTAGATCACCCCTATATGTGGGGGGTTTATGACTCTGAAACTCATGTAACACACTTAGACTACATGTATCCATGGCCTAAAATACAATAATAACATACTGGTCAAAATATGGTGTATTAATTAGACAACCACCCGAAGGTGCCACCTTATGCCCAATTCTATACACCAAATCTTCATTACTAGAAGGATTGTAATCATAATCCCACTTTGGAATCATGTCAAGATATCATTGAGGCGGAATCCTTAAATAAAATCAAGAAGCACTTATTTTGATGAGTAAATCTTGTGAGAAAACTCAAGAAGGATATAGAATCCACAACCTTGTCCATATGATTCATGTACCAAAATTCTCTACAAATAGTGCCAACATTTACTGAGTCAACAAGAAAGTTATTAGAGTCCTTGTGAATTGATATGTCAACCTCTGCACCAACACTAGAGTCCATTAGTTGAAATACAAATTTGATACATATAACAATGTTTACCTAATATCCAAACCAATCTGACAGATAGATAATCTCAACACTTCATTCACAAATTCGAAAACTCTTCGATACCACTCTGTTACAACCCAACCCGACGGGACCCCCCAAGTTGGCGGAAGATCGATCCATCACTACCCTAAGACAACCACTAATTGGACAGAGGAAAGAATCTAGTGATGAGTAGGCATATAAAACCCATGAGATACATTATCCTATTGTACCTATACACACACACATCCATCTCTATGAAACAATACATATGGAATAAATTAATTGATATAAAAAATGAATGCATACATAAATCCCCTAGTAAGAGTAAAAAAAAATCACTGGAAGCATGAAAAGGGAAAAAATAAAATACCACCAAAAACTATAAATCATATAACCTTCTCATAAGAAGGGGACTTAGGTCAAATGCAACAACCTTTACACACTTTGATATTTCTCTCTATTTATGATCCGCCTTCTCTGAGTCTACCAAGGACTCTATCAAAAGGCTTGTCATCTACATAAGACATAACATGTATAGGTAGACCCCATTCATGGGTGAGTATAACAATATTAAATTAGTTCCCAAAAACCCAAAATAAATGGGAGAAACTAAAAGGATACAATTGGATTGACTCAAAGGTAGAGGAGGAAACCCAAGAGAGAAAGAACAAGAAACTTCATATTGACCACTTGTCATCTATACAAGAATAGTCATCTCATCTCCACCTACTATGTGAATCAATGTATGTGAAATCCCTAAATGGTGTCCAAGAAAATACCAGATATACTCATGTAAGAATATATGTCTCATTACGTACCAAACTCAAAGCATACCAAAAGACTCTACTAAAGGCTTAATGGTATCGCTCATCTTGGAGAACTCACTACAGGAGCCCTAACATAACAAATAAAACTCAATTGAGAGATATTTCTCATATAATATAGTTATTCCATAGCATATGGAAAAAATATAAGAGATCACACTATTTAGGTATCGCTTTTCCAATGGAACATCCCCACTATCCTTGATGGAAAACACATGAGAGAAGGTGCTATTCAAGTCTTGAAATAAAGAAAGTCAAGAAGATGCCTAAAAGATATCAATACATAGACAAGGGATCTCTCCCCTCCTTGATGGGGGACTCCACTAATCATATTATAATTCTAGAAGACCTCATCACATAGATATTATATCATATACGAGAGGAAACTATGATACCAATATGTAAATCTAGAGATCATAATGCTTAGACAGGGGATCACACCCAAGTATGTTGGGGGATTCCACAAACTCCACCGAGACACATATCCAAGACACATGGTAATGAGATTATATAGAATACCTCTAGGAGATAAAAAATCAATTCTAGAACTAACTTCCATGTAGGGGTATGATGATTCCACAAAACCTATGGAAACCACCATTGAGTAGGGGTCGTATGAGGATTATGACACAAAACCAATCTTGATAGCCACTTAGAGAGGGGATAACCAAACTTCATGATGGTCATGATGATACCATGAACCTTACCTAGAGAGGGAAAAATGACAGAGGATTCCACCCCTGCCTCCTGGAGGAGTACAAAAACTCTATCTGGGATCATCCTGTTGAGGGGATCATAATAATGTATTGAGGATGTAATTCCACATTAAGACCTCAGTGGAATATATGAAGAGAGAAAACTCAACCAATACTAGTCTATACATCATTAATAAAAGAAACTCCCATGCTTCACCTCATGTCGTATCTCTAAAAACCAAACCGTGGCCACCATCATATCCCATGGAAAAAACTACTCAACATATGCTACTCATGAGCCACCATCCGGGTCTTGAAGATGGAGATGCATGAGAGAGAAGTCTCTAGGTGGATTACATGATGTGTAACCTCATTACATGGTGAATCTCTCAAAAATTATACCTAGGATATGTAACCTCTTGATACATGGAATGTATATAGTATACACGGTGTGTGATGTTATTCAAAACTATAGGTGAGTCTACGCCCCACATGGGTTAATTGGCCATGTCTCCACACATGTCTTGTAACCACAGTACACATCATATTCCTTTAGGCCTTACCCAAGATAATGTACTTCTCCATGCCAATTAAAGTCAACCCATCCCCTTTTTTTATATCTATGTACGTTAATATGGCCATGTCCCATTATACAAAATTCCTAGACATGACCTTGATCACACGACCAGGGATCACTACACACTGTGTACCCATAGTACACATTTTGTAGTACATGAAGTTCATCTTCCTTAAATAATAAGAACACACATTGTGTGACCCTACTCAACACACCATGTGGTCAGTAATTCCAAATGGAAATCCCCTTCAAGTCAATCGAAACTTCTAATTTCCACCAGAAACCCATAGATCTACACCTAGGGGATCTCTAGTAATCATAATAGGGATTTAAAACCTTATAACAATGAATAAAAATGTTTCACAACATAAATATCATAAATCATCCAACTTAATGAAAAAATACAAAGATTTATGTCCAAAACGAAACCTAAAAATTTCTACACTTCAATCCAATGATGATCGACATAAATAACAGGGCTTTGTGGTGTGTCCTCTACTCAGTTCAACCTTGGGTCATCCATTTATATGGGAAAAAACTTCCTCTCCCTTCTATAATTCATAAAACTCAAAGGGTAGGGGTTTATTAATTTAATTATATTAAGTTAATACACCTCCATTTAACACCCCATTAACAGCATCCTCTTGCCGAGAATCCGATGTCGAAAATATTTTTTTTGTGCCTAGGGTAAAAACCATGTTCTGAACTCATCCACAGTATAAGATTTTTGATCTAAAGCTACACTCAAGAAAATTTATTGAAAAAAACACATGTGTGTGATAAAATATTTTTAATATTTTTAGTATCACCAAACCAAGACTCTCTAGGCCCAAGAATCCCACATCGACTCAGTCCCTAACTTTTTAAATATTCATAGAAATATTCTAAAGTATTATATTGAATACCCAATTTCACTATATAATACCTGCTATATCTTCATTGGTCAAGTGGGTAGAGGTTTGTTAGGTTATCCACTAGTTCTTGGGGGTATATTCCTATGGTACTTATTTAGAATATGTTCATTAATATTTAATGTGTTCGAGATTTCATCTTTCACAACCATCACGACACCAAAAGGGGATACACGAGTAACCACAAAAGGATATTAACATTTTGAATGAAGTTTAACAAGAATCAGTATCATCCTTGAGGTATTTAATAGCCCTTATTCTCTATGAAGGAAGTCCATTTGTTGAATAAAATTTTCATGAGTGACTCTTGTCAATTCTGTATATAGTTTTGAACTATGAAAGAATTATTTTCTTATTTATTAATTTTCTTAAAACTATAATGTTATCCCTTTTCTATCCTTATAGAGGGACATATTTCCCTCTTTAATATCCCAATATTCCTTGTGTTCTAGTTCTATAAGAAGAAGATATCTATTCTCGTAAATCAGTCAGTAGGGGTTCATCCCTATGGGTGTTTTTTCAGTTATCCTGTAAGACCACAAGGTGTAATTTGATATTTGTATCCACTATAAAAGAATTATATTTCACTATATATTATCCAAAATTAAATATTATTTAAATAAAATATCTTATAAATGAGAACAAAATTAATACAAAATACCTTGACATATCTTTAATATTAAATATGGCTATTAAAACATTGCAATAAATTAACGTGTATAAATCCAGTGTCCATAATACAAAATAAATAATGAATGTAAGAAGAAATGAAATTTAGAAGTGGAATTATTCCTTATATAGGCCTTCCTTTATAAACAATGAATATTGGTAGCTTTAATTTAGGTTTCCATTGACTAATCACAGACCAAAAATGATAAATTATAGTTTGAGAAAAGTCATATATGGGATAAGATCATGCTCGTGGATATTTCCACAAGATGAATGATAGCTGAACTGCCAACCGAAATTGAATCTTGATCTTAATTTATTATTAGGTATTACATGGAGATAATAAATTTTTATATAAGTAGAACACATGATTAAGAAATATATAATAAAATATTTATATGTATAGATTTATCAAGAATTTTAATATATATGATAAGTCATTTTGTTTGTAAATTCAGTTTATGATTAAAATATACAATTTTAAGAAATTAGACTTTTATTTCAAGTAAAATATTTTATTTTAATTTAATAATGATGATATTTATTAACAATACATGAATAAATAATTTTTTTGGTAAATTGTATTTGATATATTAGAAGCCTTTTTTTATAAAATCCATTTTTCTCTATATTTAAATTATTTAATTAAAAAATAAATTTAAAAATTTCAGGATTTAAATAATTAAAAAAAATATAATTTTTGGATTTATCATGGTTATATTACCATTTGAATATTTTTTTAATTTTTTTCTAAAAGATTGATTTTAGATGAATAGTGAGAAATACCATTTTTACAAATAAACTGATTTTTATGACATTAAAAGTGTATTAGGATATATTGGAAATATATGAATACCTTTTATTATATATATTTTTTATTTTATAGGTGAATTTATAATTTTAAAAACTTCTTTTAATTTATAATATCATTTTTAAACTTTATTATTAATGTTATACTTTCCAAAAAATTTGTTTTTAGGACTATATACATTTAGTATTTAATTTTTTTTATCAATTTAAAAATTGAATCATACAAAAAAGATTTAAAATTTTGAATCATTATTCCAAAATTATATAATATGTGTCATTTTATTTTTTAGCATTAAGGGATTACCAACGAAAAAGCTAGTCAGTATGGGGAAAACTAAACCGGTAAAAATGAGTAATGTTGGAGAAAAAGTGACTAACATGTTTTAAAATGATTTTAAATTTTTGGTAGAGTTTTATATAACTATATTTTATTCTAAAATCCCTTATTTCTCAATTGTTTATCCACTTTTATGGAGTTTTACTTCACAAAATTGAAATGATTTGGGTTTTTTCAAAAATACCACATCATTTCACTTATAAAATGTTAAATTATATTCTCATATAACATCATGAAAACAATATTTAGGATCACACTGAAATATAATAAATACTCTCTAAAAAACAATTATACACATCCTGGAGGTTATTTTATACTCAAAATACCACCAATTAAAGGTTTAATTCCCTTAACAAAGGAGGTAATCAAACAAGTGAGGTATAATATCCTAACATCTCATTATTTTTTCTATTTAATTATGTGCCATTAGTATTCCAAAAATATATTTTAAAAAATGTTTTTTGATATAATAAAAATCATTATTATAATGTTATGTTATTATAACTATGGTATAATGAATAACCATCCTTCTCTATCCCATTATGAAAAATGAAAAATTGAATGATGTATTGTGTGAACTACTACCTCTATGATGAAACATGTTTAATTTTACATCACCACCTTAGAAGGAATGTCCTAATTGAGAATTTAATATATAATTATGATATTTATGTAATATTTTATATTCTAATATGTCAATATATACTACCCGTTTTCTCTATTTTGTGGAAAATAAATCCATCATCCACACATACGTGTGGACTACGTCCTCCATAGAAAGATCAGTTTCAATAATTCATTTCTTCACTGAATGACATGAATGTGCATGAAAATTATTTTAAAGGATAAATATGATGTTTATGATTTCATTATGGTTCTATTATGACAAATTTAAGAACCCATTAATGATATGATCAAGAAATGATAATCATAAATTCAATTGTTTAAAACAAGTGCACTAAGAGGAAAATCATTATTCCAAATTATATAATATTTTTACATCAATTATTTACTAGTATTATTGCTTTATGATTCTTAATAAATCAAAATAATAGGAATTAAATGATATAATTAAGATAATGGTGTAATTATACTACAACTATATCAACTCATAATCTACAATAATCATGGTAGGTTCATGTTTGGGATGGTTTGACCAGCTACTTAAAAAATGAAATGAAATCACATCATGAGTGATTATGAAATATTAATTACTATTAAAATATGATATAGATATATAAATAATTATTTTCTATATTATATAAATTATACATTGACATTGAATACTTTAATTAAGAAAACAAATTTCTTAGGTTGAAAGTCATCGAAAAATGTTTGTTGTCAATTTAATTATATAAGATAAAGAATAAAGTACTCATGAAATGAAATATAAAATTAATAAATCATTTTAATTCAACCAAAATAGTATAATTAATTAAAATTTAATTATGAACTTTTGAAGAATAACTTATACTAAGACTAATTTTATAAAAATACTACAAACAATGAAAACTTTTAACACCCTATGCTGGAAAATAGAAAAAATAAAACTACAAAACATGTACATAATGATACAAATATAAATCATAAATAGTGTTAGATATAAATATTTTTAGGTAGTTTAGTATGTTTTTAGAGTTTTTTTACAATTTTTTAAAGTGAATAATATTAAGAGGGAAATAAGGTAAATGGGTTTTTGTGACTCAAATATATTCACTAGGCCATAACCACCCTTTGTTGTCTATTATTTTTTAAAATTGATTCATTATACCTAGTATGGTTTTAAGTAGTATTGAAACCATATTTTTAAGGCAAATGATTTTTCACACAAATTTTTTCTTCCATAATGGTTTTAGTGTTTCGTTAAAATACATTTTTTCAAGAATAATTCAAATTTGTTCTAATGTCCTCCATATCAATGTTTTTACAACCCACAAATGTTCTCCACTCTTTATGGGATAGGTAATATGGATTATTTTTTTAATATTTTCATAATTTTACCTACACCATTTCAAAGGGATAATTTAATTATCTTTTAAATCACGTGGGTTTCCAAACAATGATATTTCAGAAGATTTTAAAAAATGTTTTTCCACTGTTCAAAAAAGTAAATATTTTATCTTCCACTCTATAATTATTTTTGATAACAATTATGTCATTTCAAGTGTATTTTATTTAAAATTATTATTAATATGTTTTTTAATTATATTATACTTCCATTCTAAAAATATTATTTAATGTAATTTCTAAATTATCAATTATAGCTATATTTAACATTTTTTGTGATTTTTTATTTTCACTTCTATTTTTCCTCCATGGTTTATCACTCATTAAAGAAAGATTTTATCATCCTATTAATATCATTATGATATGATTCATTTTTGAAAATTATATTTTTTATATCCAATGACCATTTATTTTTATTTTAGGTGATATTTAGAGAATTTTTAAGAAACCCATTATTTAAACATGGGGTTTTTAAGATATGATTTCGATTAATATTAAGTGGAACATATATGAATGGATGATGATGAGTGGGATCATATATCTTTCTATAATTAATTTTATTAAATTAAAATCTTATGATAAATTCAAGAACATACATATTTATTTTATTCATATGGTCATGGATATAATGATTTTGTTCAAATAGAAATATGAATAATGGGTTTTCCAACATACATTTTCTATGCTTATAGTTGTGACACCATCCCAATTTGGTTATCTTATTATGAAAAAATTTAAAGATTCATTTTATTTCAATGAAATACCATGTTTCCTTGATCATTAATTATTTTTAATGTATTATGAACTTTGATTTATTTCATGCATGTTACATGATCATTGAGATGTATTTTGATAGATGCCTTATAATTTCTGATTCCTTAATGACATTTTGATGATTTAATGTTTATATAACATGTTTAAGGATTAATTTATATGTCCTACTGATATTTGAATAAGATATTTATGTATTTATCTTATTCTTCTTCATGTTTATGATCTAACACTTTATGATATGTTTTCCCCTTACTGATCATTTAATAACAACCCTTTATTATGTTTCAAATACCTAGGTTATATAGATGATTATTTGATATGTGTTATATATAATTGATTCTAGATGTTATTGATTTTAAAGAAATATTTACAAGTGTTGTGAAATAAGATGTCTATATAGATAATCTCAAAGGTAATAATCTTTTGGTTCTTGGGTTATGATATTATTTGTGCGATCTATTATCTAAGGCATAAAATTATTGTACTATTTAATGTTGGTTTAACTTATGTCTTTATAGTTGATATCAGAGTTATGGTTTAGTTATTTTTTGATATTTTTTAGTAATCTTTGGTGTTAGGGTTAGAGATCCTCAATGAAAACCATAGAGTTGAGTGTGAGTATAGGAAAAGATCTTAAAATATCATTAAAGTCTTAAGTAGGGTGTTTACCCTAGAAATATATATAGATAAAGGAAAGTGGATAAAGGATCTATATATATTTTACATAGGGGAATTAACCATGAAGATAGTGTGTGGGTATTAAATCAATGGTGAACTGGTGCATGACAAAGAGGTATAACAACACACTTGGATAGACACTCCTTAGGAATATTATTTGGATGATCATATTCTCTTTATAAACATATAATAAGTATTAATTTCCTAGTTACTTTGAGGGATTAAGATGTTGAGTATAAGATAACAAAAAATAATGAAACCTATTAAAAAATAATATTTATATAAGTTTGACTAAAGGAACTATAGGCCAATGTTATATTGTAAAATTAAAAATATACCATTGAACTATTTTTATGATTAAGATAATATATCCACATTTTTATTTATTTTATAGTCATGTCAGACCATTTGTTTTATTAATAGATTGAACTATAAGGGACTATGTCTTCATGGACCAATAAAGTAACCACATCATCAAAAACACCATTACAATAGGAAATAGAGAGTTAATAATTATAATTATTCCAAACTAGCTATCCTAAAATATGATTAACACGATGAAAATTGTTGAAGTACCATGTGAAATAATTAAGAGTAAGATAAAGACCCTTTAAATATTAATTGATGAAGTTTTTTAAGGAAAAAATATTTAATTTCCAATATTTCAAAAAATTTAGAATAAGAAAAAAGAAAATTACATCAAGGGAACTGAAATATGATTTACTTATGTAAGTGGGTTTCATCAAAGATCAAACTGTAACAAGAAAATTAAGAAGTGTTTAACATTATTGGATTATAAAACAGGCATCCAATGTTACTACTAATGTCTAAATTCTTTATGTATTGAAATCACTAAAATTACCTAAGAAAGTTTCATAATACCATGGAATATAAGAATGTTAAGGATGAAAAACCATCATAACCAATGGAACAATATGGATCCAATCCAATTAATTCTTATGACGAAGATTTTCATTAAAAATATGGGGTATTTATTTACAAAACTATACATTTTGTAGTTTTTTTATAATTTTACCACTATAATGTGTTGTTTATCAATTAAAATGTATAATAGTATAATGATATCTTTCCAGAATATATTATTACAAGAAATTGAATCATTATATGGGTCCTTTAGATGGATTTTCTAGAATGGATTAACTATTTAAATATGGAAACTGTATTCAATGATCATGGTTAGATTACCCATAGAATACTAACTATTAAATAATAGAAGGGGGTACAAACAATGCCCAATTTCCTTTGTGGAGCAACCATAATGAAACTTTAATAGTAGATGAAAACATAGAATCATCCTCACCATTATCAATCAATGTACCACCATTGTGTGTAGGCCTTAATGTTTCAATAGAAGTTTAAAGAACTATACTGATGGTGTATGTAGGGGTTATCAATAAAGATTAAATAAAAATATTTTTGATAATTTTCCACATAGGTATGAAATATAAATTCAAAGTAAAATAAAATATCTCTTAACACTGAATTATGCGAGGTATTTAACAGAAATGGTTATTCAAAAACACAATAATGGGATTGTAATTATTATAAGGAAATATATATTATTGATTCCCCTATAGAAAATAAAACCTCAAGACATCTAAAAAATAACCTTAGCTAACTTCCTTAGTATGTAATAATTAAAATGAAAGGATGAAATTTATTTAATGGAAGAGAATATAATGACCTATAATCTTACTATATTTTTATTAAATAATTATTATATTTATTTATCATATCATAAAAAACAAAATTAAATTAGAAAAATTTGATATAGTTTGAATAATAAATATGACCGTTAAAAATAATATATTAAAATAACTATTATAAATTGAAGTGACCATGCTATAAATTCAATAAAGAATGTGAGAAGAAATAGAATTCATAAGAAGAAGTCATCATTATGGATGCCTTTATGAAAAACTAAAAAGAGAGGTTTCTTCAATTTGTGGTGAACCTGACAAAACCTAAGATGAAATCATGAAATTATAGTTTGAGAAAAAGTATATACAAGAGAAGTTCATGCTCAAGGGGATTGACACAAGATACATGATATCTAAACCAACACATGAAACTACATCCAAATTTTATTTTATTCTTATTAATTACATATATAACCTACATGGATAAGTAACAAGAAATTATGATTATATCAAATGTTATAAAAAATATTTATTTATGGATATATCATGAATTTTTATAATTTTATAAAATTCATTTATCTAAATTCACATTCTGTTTATATAATTTATTTTTCAAAAATGGGCATTTTAATTCAACTAACTAGGTTTATTTTGATTGAATAATTTCATTATATATAAAATATAGTTTAAATATTTATTTATAGGAACAATAATACTTAATATTCCAAAAATTAATTTTTATAGAAAAACTATTTTCAATATACTTTATGTTTTAAACTAAAAATTAAATTTTTAAAATTTAGGATATTATTTTGAAAAAATAAATATATTTTTTATTTATCATATTTATATTATCTTGAGATTAATATTTCAAATTTTTCAAAAAGTAGTGATTTATAGAGGAATAATGAAAAACCCATTTTTAAAATTAAAAAGACTTTTATGAAAACATAAGTATATAATTATGAAAAGAAATTTCTAAAACTTTTTTTAAGAACAAAAATTCAATTGAGAAGTGAAATTATTACTTTAAAAATGATTTTTTTTAATTTATAAAACCATAATTTTTATTTTTATTGATGTTACATTAAAATAATTTTTTTTATATTTTATATATTCAGTATTCTAATATTTATTTTTATCACTACTAAAAATTGAATAATAATGGATTTTAAATTTTGAATCTTCTATTCCATATTATATAGAAAAGGAAATATTATTTTTTAAAATAAGTGTTAAATTACCAAAGAAAAAACTAGTGACCACGATGTAAAAAATTGTTAATATAGTATCCCATGATTCTCATACGTTGATATTATATCCTTTTAGATGAATGTTAGATACATTACACAAATATATTCCTAAGGACCACAATATTTTAGTAACTTTGGAAAAAAAAATAAAATATTCTTAATTTATGAAATATCTTCAATGTTTCCCATAAAAAAAATTCTCATAAAGTAAAATTCATTAAAAAAGCTTAGTTCTAACATTTATTCATTTCACGGGGAATATAAACATAATAAATGATGAGATTAGATGCTGAATAAGGGTATGTAAGTGAGATATCAATGATCACATAATCAGGACATGAGGATATGGTTATAAAAACATATATGTTGAAATTGAACTCCTTAACCTATATATGAATGATCAAAATTTTGAGACATTGAAAAAATATTGGTAGTTAATATGAAAATAACCATAAGGAAATAAAATAACATGATCCATGAGAGCATAAAATTATCATAATACATGAAATTTTGGCATACACATAAACACAAAAAATCATTTCCAGGGTAGTCAATGATCACCACTATAGATATCATAATGGAATGGGTTTACTCCCAAAACCATGAAGATGTCAAGGTTTAATACCAATCCAATAATAGTGGAAATGTTCACTTAATGAATCAATTTCACTCATATTCTAGTCCAATCTAACTGATGAGATTTAAATCATTACCCAATGAATTTGATAAAGATATAGGTCCCACACCTATCATAATGAAAACCAAATATATATGCTCCATAATATCATAAATAACTCATCATATCATAACCCATGTAATGATATGGGTTTCATATACATTTCAGCATATCATAACCTATTAAAAAGATATAGGTGTCATAATGATTTCATCATTTTATTAAAGTATAAATCATGGAAAATGAATCAGGTTTCAAAATAATTTTTTCATGTTATAATCCGTTGAAGAGAAATAGGATTGATAAACATATTATCATCATAATCCATTTAATAAAATATTTATAATGGTATAATTGGTTCATATCACTTATAAATCATAAGTTAGATCAATGGATTTCTTCTTAGATAAAAAATGATTCTTAAAGATAATTCACTTGGACTGTCTCTTGAGGAAGACAAATTTTCATTGAAAATAAACTTTTTATTTATAAAACATTTCTAAACCATTTAATTTTAAAATAAACTTGAAAATTAAAAAAATTAAGATAAAAAATCATTTAAAACATTTCATTAGTAAAATAACCTTTCTGCTTTCAAAAACACTTTTTAAAACATAAAATAGTTTCAAAATCCTTTCACATTGAAATTATTTATTTAGAATGTATTTTTTTTAAAAAAATTAATGAAATTTTGTTCATTGAAAATATATATGGAAACTTTCAAGGGAAGCTTAGAATAATTGACTAATCAGGAAACTGTGAAATACTATCCATGCCGTGCATGTTAAAAAATTATTATTTTCACATTTTCTATAAACCAATTGAAAATTGTTTTTAAAGAATACATAAATATTCCTTTTATTACCTTTTTAAAAAAGTTTATTATACATTAAATGTTTTTTAATAAATCATTTGAGAAATTTTAGATACATTTTGAAAGAATTTTTAGAAAACATGGGGTTGGAAGAAAAATAGTTTTCGACCAGAAAGATGGTTTTACCTAAAAATATTATTTTTGAACTCTTGAGTATATAAAGAGAGGGAAATAATAGGAATTTTTTTTTCTAAGGACATAAATAGAGTAGAATAAAAATAATGTGTTTCTTGAGACATGAATCATAGTATTTTATCATCAAAAACATAATCATAAGGGATCTTGGTAAATGATGAGATTGTAACTTAAAATAAGTACCACTTTAGAAACTATGAATCACAATACCAAAGAAATAATAACATATAATAAATAATATAATATCATGAAAATATGTATATTAATGATATAGAAAGTAAAATGTGCAGTATATACACTTCATATAAGATGATAGGACTATAAATTAACTTATGTTTGAAAGAAGGAAAATTTAGAAAAACCCCTTATCGATTTGTTATGTTGTAAAAAATAAAACCATTAAATAAGTGATACTAAAATGGATATTAAAATACCTAAAAAAATTTAAGGATAAGAATTTTAAAATAAAATAATGGGAAATATATATATTATATAAAATAAATATGTGGTTAATATGGAATGTGTCAAAAATAAAAATAAAATCAAGACAAAAATACCTTACTCATTTAGTAATATTTTTGGTTTATAAGCCACCATAAATAATAAAATCATATAAAACATTAAATATATGAAAAATTATGATTTTAATAAAATACCATGATATCTAGAAAGTATATACACTATAACAAAACGTGCATCAATTTTTCATATCCATTGAAGAAATAATAAATAGACTAGAAACTCCTCTCTATAAGTCTCGACTTCCTTTGTACTCATTGGAACATCATGTATAATAAAAATAAGTTTATTATACAAATATTTCATAATAATAAATATATATTTCATACCATATATTTTTTTAATTAATTTCATTTATTACCTGTTTATTTATAATTCCATTTTAAAATCACGTTTAGTGTAATAACCTCATTGTTTTTCAGATATATTTAGATTTTTTATTTGTTGTAATATTACTTTTTTCATTGATGAATCATATATAGAATAAAAACAATGTCATAATTATCATATTTATACTTCAATTATATTTTTAATACCTATCATGAAATATTTTTTTGGGGAATGAATTATATTATGATCATAGAGATGGTAGCTCATACACACACACGTGTAACGATTCAATTTTTCAATGATCATTATAAAAAGGAGGTAATTAATAATTTATCTTAAAATAATCATAATAATATCATAAATAAAATATTATTTATTGAAATATACTTATACATATCATCAATGTGTCATGATGATGAAAATAGAGAGTCACATCACTTCATAAAGGCAAAAGTCCACAGCTACATGAATATCGTTATCATCTTTCAGCGAGTGAAAAGGTAAGAAAGAAAATGATAAATTATATTTTAAAAATAATAATTATTTAATTAATGTAATAATTATTTCATTTATATCATATATATTTATTAAATGTATCCTTATTATATTCCATGTAAATAATTAATGAAAACGGAACACATTACTTCACGAGGTGGTATTCCACCACACATAGGAGCTTCAATATCATATCCCAAATATAATAGAATGTAAAACAATATATATGATATTATGAATAAATATATATAATTATTTTTTAAATATCATATATTTAATTTATATCCATCATCATACCCTACCATGAGAGGTGGTAATGCAAAAACTAATGACATCGGCTCACGAGGTGGTAGTATTCCATACACACAAATGATGATTTCGTAACCTATTTGATGAAATTGGAGAAGATTTTAGGTAATTAAAATAACATAAAAATAAAAATATATATAATATACCGGTGTTATTACATAATTATGGTTTAATATGAATTTAATGAGGTTGAGAAATAAATAAAATAAAAACACTCATTGATGAAGGTTACCTCCTTTGGCTTTCACTAAAAGCCTTCATAGGTTGGAAATATAAAAAAAAGGCTATTAGGATGATTTAATATAACTTGGGAAGTTATTTGGGATGTTCTTGGATGATAAAAATGGTTTGAAGGTATGAAGGAGAGAGAAGATTGAGTGGCCTTTTATAAGTGAGGTAATCACAACACTTGTAATTATTTAAAAGAAAAATGTGTTCCCATGTTTTTCTCATGAAAAAGGCTCCAAAATGGATTATTACCATGACTTAGATGGTATCAAATCTATATAGAGCTATAAAGTATATTTTATACAAGTTATTATATCATTTTAAATATTTTATTTTTAGTTTAACCCCCATTATAGCCATTTTTACCTCAATCACGGTGATTAATTTTTTACTATTTTCAAAATAGATTTTGGTTACAAAATAAGTTAAAATTATTATATTATATAAATTATTATGATTCCAAATCTATAATCCATTTTTACAAAATCCATTAATATAAGTGAAATTTTTTAATTTTAAATTAATCCTGCAGACATAATGAGAAATCAGGTTTTGAAAGAGAAAATATTCAAAAACATACAAATAATTTATATCAAATTTCAATAGTAGGTTAATTAAAATGAACCAAATTGTATTCATATATGTATAATTTAACTAATATTACTTTAAAATCAATCTAAAATATTATTCAACTTTATAAATAATATAATGAAAAGAAATTTTTTAATTAAGATGATTTATTTTCACTATTCATAAAAGAGTAATCTTTTCAAAAAATTATCAAAAAATAAACCTAATATAATTTCAATTTTTTATTATAAAAATTAAATTTGTTTTTAAAAAAAAATTATAAATGTCTAAAATATAATATTTAAAACAAAACCCACATTCACGATGGAAAATCGAGTTTTATGGATATTTATTTTTTAAGTATAAGATGTTTTTATATTAACTATAAGTATAATAATAATAATTTTGGGAATATAAAATAAAACTTATTGACATACAATATCTATATTTACTTCAAAATACTCCTCCATAGGTATTATACTAATTAAATAAAATGGAGAAAAAATTATGAACATTAAAATAGTTTTAGAAAAAACCATTTTTAAACAAAAAATAGACTTATACTAATATTGAATATGAAGTTGATTCCATAGTAATTAAGTCAATTAAATATAAATAAATAATACTTATGTTAATTTAAAACATAATTTTCAATTTCAACTACTTAATTTATTAAAACAAAATGATTGTTTTATATAAATTTGTATTACTCACTATTCATTAAAAATCAATAATTTCTAAAAAAACCAGAATTTAATCATAAGTAAATTTTTATATGATGATTTATAAAATGAAGTTAATTTTATCAAATAAATTTTAGAAATGGTATATTAATTATCTATAATATTTTCTCTAAAAAGTAACCAAAATAATTTTTGAAGAAAACATATTTTTTAATCTATATAATAAATTTAATAAAATTTAATTTATTATTAACTACGAATTTATAAATAAATTTATATTGAATATGAAAATTATATATATTTTTTATAAAGTATTTAATTGTATTCATATAAACCTATTTAATGGATTTGTTATGATGGTGATATTTAAATTTATTTCATGGTTTTCTAAAGGCTGATGTTTCCTATCATGAAAGATATAGAAGAAAATAATTAATGTGTGTAACACAAGACAATATCAATGTTTTTTATAAAACAAGATATATAATTTTTTTTTAATTATTCTGATTTTTTTAATAAAATCTCGTAATTTTCTATTGAAATAGTGTAACCATAGTGTTAAAGGTCTTAACATGTCTTAAAAATGTTTTCAATTTAGTGGTGGATGTGTGGAATGACTATAAATCTTATATAATCCATCATTTATCAAATTTTGAGCCATTATTATTGATAAAAATTTCCATTATTGAAATGTTTTGAGAATTTACAAAAATTACAACACTTTTATCTAATAAATGGGATCTAATTTTCTCACTCCCCCTCACAAAAAAACCACTTATGTTCAGGCCACACACAACCCAAAAATCTCATAAAAAATCCAATACACATTAATAATATTATTTAATTTTCAAAAGTTCATTCAAAAAAGTTACAATCCGATTTTAATAAGGTTATGGAACCTTTTCATCAAAGGTGATTGGGCCAAAAATATTTAGGAATTCATTGATAAAAAATGGGGTTTGATTTACATGGATAGATGATTGAGGCCATCCTCCATTCCATGTTCTATGTGGTGGATAATAAAGGTAATCTATTTAATTCTCCATAAAAGGTTTTTAACATCATGTTCTAGGTGATTTGGGAGGTCAGGAACAAAGGGAGTGAGGCAGACCTTCTTCTGATCTTATTATCCAACTTCAACATAAAACATTAGTGTCTAAAAATGTTGAAGTGCCCAGATCAGTGTGAATCACTGAGAGGGGGAGGGGGTGAATCAGTGATCCCTTAAAACTTTTTACTAATTGATTCTTAATCAATTAAACCTCTATGGCTGGTTAAAGCCTCGATCCACTCTTCTTGTATCTCTCAGCCTTTCCTTGAATGATGCAGTAAATGTAAAGGCACTGGACACAAGGATTTACAAGGTTCGACACCAAAGGCCTACGTCCTTGCCATGTTGGTTATACGCCCCAACATGGTTTCTCCATTATAACTTGTTAGAATTACAATGGTCGATACAGAGTCCCACTGTATCTCTCCTGAGTCCCACAGGAGGGTCTTTATACTGCGTCCCACAGTGTTACCAGAGTCCCACTGGCCTGCTCCAGAATCCCACTGAAGACTTCTTCTCCCTGAGTCCCACAGGGTCTTCTCTTGGCTCCTCGAGTCACACGAGTAGCTCTTCTTCACTTTAAGCTTCTTCAAGTATCTTCAGCAGTCTGGGATAAAGACTGCTGGCCTTACTCTGTACCACTGATCACTTGTGATGATCAGGTCTTCTCGTCTTGCTCAGGCTTTATCACCTTCTTCTAAGGATGACCTGGCTTCTCTCCAACTACTGAATACTCAGACAACTGATATTTTTAACTTCAGTCTGGTCCAGTCTCACTTCACTTCAACTTCATGCACTGAATGCATGGAAACTTTGAATCCTCATGCACTGACTGCATGGCCTTCTCAATTTCTTCAAGATCCTCTGGTCTTGGTCAACTCAAATGCACACAACCAGATTTGTCTTTGTTTACGTGTGCATGTGCATACATGCAAGCATGCACTCCCCTTCTTCTCTTCTTGGTGCAGTAAACCCTCAGAGGGTGTAGTCAACTATAGCACACACCTCCTTCACAATCTTCACCCACTTAATTCTATTTGTTTACACACTTAAAAGTGTGTTGTACTTTGTGTGGGTCTTCTCCTCTTCTTCTAAGTGAGCACACACTTCTTGTGCACACACATAGCCTTCGGCCACTTCTTTAATTTGCACACACAATTTGTTCTTTTAATTTGTTCTTCAAAATGTGTACACACAAGGCACTAAAGGCCTCAGGTTCTCCCTCTTTGCACAAGCCACTGCCCGTAGGTGTTCTTGTCTTCTTGGCACACAAGCACAAAGGCTCGGCCTTCCTTCTCTTCTTGCACACACCCAAGGCTACTGCCTCTTCTTCAAATGCACACACAAGGTGTGTTCTTCAATTTGGCACAACCACAAGGTATGGCCTCGGGTTCTCTTTTCCACTTGGCACACACACACTGCCTCCTTCTGTTTTTGCACACATAGCCCGAACTCCTTGGGTGCAAGGAAGCCGTGCAAGTCTCAGGTGCAACCTGTGCAAGGCACGCAAGGCCTCGGGCGGCCAATGCCGCGCATGTGCTTACCGCGCAGGGGGCCGCGGTGCACAGAGGGAGCGCGCAAGGTCCTACCGCACAGCCCAACCTCTTCTCCTTGTCATACAAAGGAGTTGCGCACAAGGGACTCCTTCGGGCCAAGGATGGCACCGAGACTTCAGCCATGCAAGAGTGCGCGGGGCTTTGTCTTCGCGAGGCAGAGGGCTCTCACGGGACACAAATCTTCAACAAGAACTTCAGCAAAGTGATCCAGAGGTCTCGGCCTCTCTTTATATAGGCAGAGGGCCTCAGTTCATCCACGTGGGATATAAATTCAAACTCCTGAATATCTCGGGTTTTCAAGATTTCCAAAATCTTGTTTCTCCTCTGTTTCACGCGGCTTAACTCATTTTTAATTTCCTTTTTCATTCCTCCTCGTGCATGCGATTTAGAATGCATGCACGGCCTCTGTTTTGACCATCCCATGCAAAACATGAATTCTTCAATGCCTCGCACCTTCGGTTTGCTTCGGCTTCGACCGAATTCATCATCTCATTGCATGCATGCATATTTTGATGCATGAATGTGTTCGTTATGGCCAGACGATCACAATGGTGGCTTTACTTCGATCAGCAGTGGCCGGGAGCTCGAAAACATGTCTCGGGATGCTCCTGGTTCGAACGGAGCTCGCGGGGATCCTTCGGCTGAGCTCGAGGAAGGAGACGCCTCGCAGGCCGTTGGATCAGATCTTTGGACGGCCTGGATCTGATCGCGAATGGCGCGATGCATCGGGCGGCCGAGATCTGCCGCGCGATCACTCGGGCGGCCAAGATTCGCTCCTGGAATTTTTTCCGCGTCCCACATCGAAACCGCGCGCGGGTTTCTCGCGCTTTATCAACCTAGCGCTCCCATCAGCTCGACAATTGAACTTCCTCCTCCACGGTGCCGCCCCGCACCGTGTTCTCTCTGTGGGCGCGCTCTGCGCCCACTCTGCTCCCTGCGGGCGCGCCACTGGCGCCCACTATGCACCCTTCGGGCGCGCTCCTGCGCCCACGCTGCGCGGGCTTCATCACCGCGTGGCCTCAGGGCTTATACACGGCCCCGTCCTCTCTCGGGCTGGCCCCATGGGATCCCCTTGGGCATGGTGACCTTGTCCCACATGTGCCTTGGGTTGAACCCTTAAGGCTGGCCCTTGGTGGCTTATTTTTTGGCAAAGGAGTACAGGAGTACTTTAAACAACAAAGTAACCACATGAATATAAAATGCCAAGAGCCACTCCTTCCTCTTCATTTACTCTTCTTTATTTCTTCTTCTTCTTTAGAATTCATCCAATTCTCATCTACATTTATTCAACACTTAGGAATGGAATTCCTAAAGGGTCTTTATCTTCAACCGAGCTCCTTAATCACATAAATTCTTCAAAGAACTTCGTTGATCAAATCAGACATCAAGTTGGAACATCTTCTGATTCACATGCACCAAGTGATAGTGCATGGACTTCTTCATCTCACTTCATCCACTTATAAAGTGTGGATGGATCTTCTTCATCTCCTCATGCATTGTCAGTACAATGCATGGTCTTCAAACAATGTTGTGACATTGTATCTACTTGATACAAGTTTTTGGAACTTTAAGAACAGCTCAACAATCGTCTGATTTAATGATGATACTCCATCATCATCCATTCTTCAAGTGGTGTAACTTAGTATCATCATGATAAAAGTATTGAAAAATTAAGATCAGTTCTTCAATCGTCTGATATACATAGAGAATGTTTCAACCACAACATCCTATGTCACTTAGTGAATCTCCTAAGTGACATGCATCTTAGTACCATGGCCATTCTCCATTCATCACCAACACCATCACATCCTTTGTCATTCACATATTGAAACTCCTTGACATCCATCCATTCATTCCTTGACAACAACATACCTCATTGACAACAAATGCAACACAGTGCACTTCAATCTCCCCCTTTGTATTTGTTGGCAATACACTAGAGCACATATGAATGGGTCAATATGTGTGCCAATATTTCTCCCCCTTATTGGCAATCAAATGCAAAGGTGTGGTGTGGTTCTCTTTCAAAAATCTCTTCCTCCCTTTGAAAAGTATTTTCTTGAAAAACACTGAGAGAGGGATGATGTCACATGTTCTCTTTAGCAAAGAACCTTTAGTAAATCAACTCTAAGTCTACTTGGGCTAACCCGGTGTAGAAAAAAAGAGTGATGTAACCAAGGTACTCAATGCTGTCCAACATTCATGGTATATGTGAGATCATGATCCAAGGGGTTGAAATTTTTCAGATATAACAATGAATTGCTAAATCCTGCACATACTTCACCAAACAGATTAGAAAGTTGAAGTGCAAAGATAAAGCTCCCCCTTTCAACCATTTGTCTTCAATCAATACTCCCCCTTAATTGTCATGATGAATACAATTAAGAAACAAGGGATGAAAGTATGATTGGAATACCTTCACTTTTCTCAAGATGGTGTTAAATCTTAGAATCCCATCTTCTTCTGATTGGCTCCCCCTCAAGGGGTGCACTCCATTCTGTCCAAACCACTCTCCAGATGAGAATGATCATCATCTTCAATTCCTTGCAATGTTATCACATGTAAATACCAGAAGTATAAGGGAATAAGATGGAACCTCCTTGGTTCATCAATGTGAACAACAAGGTTGAGAAGATTCTCTCAACCGAGATGTCCCATTTTCACCATTCTTCACACTTGCACATTTGATCTCCAATGATGATTGTGCTGGTGTGGATCTCAACACATCTTCATGTGAAATCTTCTTCTTCCCTTTTTCCTTAGAAATTGCCAGAACTTCATCTTCAGCTCTCTGCAGATCTTTGGCAAGTTGCAACTTATTTGGCCATATGACTAGTAAGTCACTTGGAAGTGTGGCCTCAGTTCTGGATATTCCACATGGTTCTTTTGATGCTGTTAAGCTACCTTTCTTAGGCAACTTGTATTCAATCAATCCCTTCTGCTTCTTCTGGATTGATTGTCTGTTTGAGTCCGGTCTGCCTCTATTGAATTTCATGGCTTGTTTACAAAGATCCATGATATGTCCTTTCTTTCCACAGTAGGAGCATGTTTTCTTGGTGGTCCTTCTGGATGCATCACCCTTCTTGGATTTAGACTCCAAGGACTTCTTTTCCTTTTTCAAAACCTTCTTGGGAGCATCTTCAACTTTCTTCTTGCTTACCAAGGATTCTTTCTGAGCCAGGTTCTGTGATCTTTTCTTCTTTTGAGCTCTGGATACAGTTGGAGATTGACATGTATCTATTTGACCACTTTTGCAATCATCCCAGATGTTGTCAAGTAATCCAAATCTATTTGCAGTAAATAGATGTCTCTGGACCTATGGATGCTGCTTCTTTTCTTCTGGCTTGCTCCCCCTTGGCATGGGCTTCCTTTTTGCTTTGACATTCAGTGGATTGTACCAACAATCCTTTGCACAGTGCCCATACTTATTACAACACCAACACTGACCCACAAATCTTGATCTCTTCAGTCCTTCTGATTGTTGGGTACTTTTCTTGACTTGATTTGTTGTTTCAGGAGAGCATTCTTTCTTCACTGTCTTCATCCATACTTGTTTGGATTCATTCTTCCATCCTGCACTTTTAGTAGAAACACTTTTAGAAGCATGAGTACAAGATGGTATGGATGGCACCTTCCTTTTAGAATATGTTTCCCTTTTATTAGAGGATGTCCTTCTTTTGGAATCATCCTTCTCAATGCAAACTTGTGTAGCAACATTTCTACTTTCAGCTGACTGGGAGGATTCAGCTTTGGGTGATTGCAGATTTTTCAATATCACCTCCAGTTCAAAGCATTTCATGTTGAGGGAGTTCTTCTCATCCTCAACCAATCTTAGCCTACCTTCCCAATTCTGTTTCAGCTGTTCCATCTGGTCATCATGCACCTTCTTTATTTCATGCAATGAGTTGTCAAGCTCCTTCACCATTTTGACTTTGTCTTCAAGTTGAGCATCTCTGAAATTCATTGAAACTTTGTGCCTCTTTTCCAGTGCATGGAAAACATCTTTGATTATTATTTTAAAGAATTATTTCTCAGAAAGGCTTCTTTGCAATTCTTCAGCAGTGTCTTCATATCTTTCATTGCAAAGAGAAACAGTTTCATCTTTAGCCTTCACCAGCTTTCTGAGAGTGTTGGTTATGCCAACCTTTTTAGCCAACTGATCTTCCATTGCATTGGCTTATTCTTCTAACTGTGATTTTTCTTCTTGAAGATCAAGGATGCCTGTAGCTATACACATTGCCACTTCCTTGGGTACTGTCTTCTGAAGATATTCGATTTCATTTTGAAGATCATTCATTATTCCAACTTCATCACAGCTAGGACAGGCTTTATCAGAAGAATGATAAAAGGAATTGTCATCTGATGTGACTTTCACATTTCTTTCCATAGAAGGAGTTTCTCTGATTGCAACAACCTTCTTCCTCATCTTCTTTGCCTGTTTCTTCTTTCTATTTTTCTGAGTCTTGGCAGATATCTCCATTTGAGGCTGGTCACTCATTTCCTCAAATCTGCACTTCATAAAGACTCCCTTGGATCTTTTAGAGGTAACCTCCCTTTGATACCAATTGAAGTGCCCAGATCAGTGTGAATCACTGAGAGGGGGAGGGGGTGAATCAGTGATCCCTTAAAACTTTTTACTAATTGATTCTTAATCAATTAAACCTCTATGGCTGGTTAAAGCCTCGATCCACTCTTCTTGTATCTCTCAGCCTTTCCTTGAATGATGCAGTAAATGTAAAGGCACTGGACACAAGGATTTACAAGGTTTGGCACCAAAGGCCTACGTCCTTGCCATGTTGGTTATACGCCCCAACATGGTTTCTCCATTATAACTTGTTAGAATTACAATGGTCGATACAGAGTCCCACTGTATCTCTCCTGAGTCCCACAGGAGGGTCTTTATACTGCGTCCCACAGTGTTAAGAGAGTCCCACTGGTCTGCTCCAGAATCCCACTGAAGACTTCTTCTCCCTGAGTCCCACAGGGTCTTCTCTTGGCTCCTCGAGTCACACGAGTAGCTCTTCTTCACTTTAAGCTTCTTCAAGTATCTTCAGCAGTCTGGGATAAAGACTGCTGGCCTTGCTCTGTACCTCTGATCACTTGTGATGATCAGGTCTTCTCGTCTTGCTCAGGCTTTATCACCTTCTTCTAAGGATGACATGGCTTCTCTCGAACTACTGAATACTCAGACAACTGATATTTTTAACTTCAGTCTGGTCCAGTCTCACTTCACTTCAACTTCATGCACTGAATGCATGGAAACTTTGAATCCTCACGCACTGACTGCATGGCCTTCTCAATTTCTTCAAGATCCTCTGGTCTTGGTCAAATCAAATGCACACAACCAGATTTGTCTTTGTTCACGTGTGCATGTGCATACATGCAAGCATGCACTCCCCTTCTTCTCTTCTTGGTGCAGTAAACCCTCAGAGGGTGTAGTCAACTATAGCACACACCTCCTTCACAATCTTCACCCACTTAATTCTATTTGTTTACACACTTAAAAGTGTGTTGTACTTTGTGTGGGTCTTCTCCTCTTCTTCTAAGTGAGCACACACTTCTTGTGCACACACATAGCCTTCGGCCACTTCTTTAATTTGCACACACAATTTGTTCTTTTAATTTGTTCTTCAAAATGTGCACACACAAGGCACTAAAGGCCTCGGGTTCTCCCTCTTTGCACAAGCCACTGCCCGTAGGTGTTCTTGTCTTCTTGGCACACAAGCACAAAGGCTCGACCTTCCTTCTCTTCTTGCACACACCCAAGGCTACTGCCTCTTCTTCAAATGCACACACAAGGTGTGTTCTTCAATTTGGCACAACCACAAGGTATGGCCTCGGGTTCTCTTTTCCACTTGGCACACACACACTGCCTCCTTCTGTTTTTGCACACACAGCCCGAACTCCTTGGGTGCAAGGAAGCCGTGCAAGTCTCAGGTGCAACCTGTGCAAGGCACGCAAGGCCTCGGGTGGCCACTGCCGCGCATGTGCTTACCGCGCAGGGGGCCGCGGTGCACAGAGGGAGCGCGCAAGGTCCTACCACACAACCCAACCTCTTCTCCTTGTCATACAAAGGAGTTGCGCGCAAGGGACTCCTTCGGGCCAAGGATGGCACCGGGACTTCAGCCGTGCAAGAGTGCGTGGGGCTTTGTCTTCGCGAGGCAGAGGGCTCTCACGGGACACAAATCTTCAACAAGAACTTCGGCAAAGCGATCCAGAGGTCTCGGCCTCTCTTTATATAGGCAGAGGGCCTCGGTTCATCCGCGTGGGATATAAATTCAAACTCCTGAATATCTCGGGTTTTCAAGATTTCCAAAATCTTGTTTCTCCTCTGTTTCACGCGGCTTAACTCATTTTTAATTTCCTTTTTCATTCCTCCTCGTGCATGCGATTTAGAACGCATGCACGACCTCTGTTTTGACCATCCCATGCAAAACACGAATTCTTCAACGCCTCGCACCTTCGGTTTGCTTCGTCTTCGACCGAATTCATCATCTCATTGCATGCATGCATATTTTGATGCATGAATGTGTTCGTTATGGCCAGACGATCACAATGGTGGCTTTACTTCGATCAGCGGTGGCCGGGAGCTCGAAAACATGTCTCGGGATGCTCCTGGTTCGAACGGAGCTCGCGGGGAGCCTTCGGCTGAGCTCGAGGAAGGAGACGCCTCGCAGGCCGTTGGATCAGATCTTTGGACGGCCTGGATCTGATCGCGAATGGCGCGATGCATCGGGCGGCCGAGATCTTCCGCGCGATCACTCGGACGGCCAGGATTCGCTCCTGGAATTTTTTCCGCGTCCCACATCGAAACCGCGCGTGGGTTTCTCGCGCTTTATCAACCTAGCGCTCCCATCAGCTCGGCAATTGAACTTCCTCCTCCACAGTGCCGCCCCGCACCATGTTATCTCTGCGGGCGCGCTCTGCGCCCACTCTGCTCCCTGCGGGCGCGCCACTGGCGCCCACTATGCACCCTTCGGGCGCGCACCTGCGCCCACGCTGCGCGGGCTTCATCACCGCGTGGCCTCGAGGCTTATACACGGCCCCGACCTCTCTCGGGCTGGCCCCATGGGATCCCCTTGGGCATGGTGACCTTGTCCCACATGTGCCTTGGGTTGAACCCTTAAGGCTGGCCCTTGGTGGCTTATTTTTTGGCAAAGGAGTACAGAAGTACTTTAAACAACAAAGTAACCACATGAATATAAAATGCCAAGAGCCACTCCTTCCTCTTCATTTCATCTTCTTTATTTCTTCTTCTTCATTAGAATTCCTCCAATTCTCATCTACATTTATTCAACACTTAGGAATGGAATTCCTAAAGGGTCTTTATCTTCAACCGAGCTCTTTAATCACATAAATTCTTCAAAGAACTTCATTGATCAAATCAGACATCAAATTGGAACATCTTCTGATTCACATGCACCAAGTGATAGTGCACGGACTTCTTCATCTCACTTCATCCACTTAGAAAGTGTGGATGGATCTTCTTCATCTCCTCATGCATTGTCAGTACAATGCATGGTCTTCAAACAATGTTGTGACATTATATCTACTTGATACAAGTTTTTGGAACTTTAAGAACAGCTCAACAATCGTCTGATTTAATGATGATACTCCATCATCATCCATTCTTCAAGTGGTGTAACTTAGTATCATCTTGATAAAAGTATTGAAACATTAAGATCAGTTCTTCAATCGTCTGATATACATAGATAATGTTTCAACCACAACAACCTATGTCACTTAGTGAATCTTCTAAGTGACATGCATCTTAGTACCATGGCCATTCTCCATTCATCACCAACACCATCACATCCTTTGTCATTCACATATTAAAACTCCTTGACATCCATCCATTCATTCCTTGACAACAACATACCTCATTGACAACAAATGCAACACAGTGCACTTCAAATGTCTACATAATTTCTGGTTGGAGGTCTATGGATTTTATTAGGAGTCTTATTCCCCAACATGGGAAAACTTCATAGGATTGTGTTTCATCTATTTTAGGGAATTGTGTTATGTGGGAAACTCCTATTTTAGGTTTTAAAATGAATTTTGATGGTTATTATATTATTTATGATATTTATGGGGGGGGGGGGTTGTGATTAGGTTTGTGATGGAATGGGATCAATGATTTTTACATTTATCTCCAATTAATGTATAGTAAACTTTATTAGAGTGGAGATAAGGAAACTTTTTAGTCAACTGTTGTTGTGAAATATGTATAAAATCCATCACTCTTTGATGGTGTCTGACTTTAAAATCTTGTTTAGCTATATTAATAGTAGTTTAAAAATTCTACGATATTTGTTCTATTTCATCATTAGACAAAAAATACTCACCAAACAAAGAACTATGATTCATCAGAATTTGAGGTAAGGAAATTTTGTGGTTGAAATCCTTTCTGAAAATGGGAGTTCATATAAATACCCTAACCCCCGTAACTAAAATTTGATGTATACTATATTATATTAGCACTAGATACAAGTTATGGTATCCTGAAGGTTAGAAATTTTTTTTATCCTTGGTAAAATATAAACATAGTTGAATATAACATACATTTTAAGAAGTAAAATACCACAAAATATTTTCTTTGAGAACACCACTTTTACTCTTAGAATATAGTGATATATCAATCATAAAACACTTCCTGGTATCCTAGGGAAACTAAAACATAAAATAGGGGTGAGATCGGCGACACTTCTGGATGGATCTTCGGGTGTAAGACCGATCCGTCTACGGCATACTCTACGGAGCGCTCTGGATCCCTCCTGGTTCGCGTCGGCGCCTTCCGAGGCGGTCTGCTCTTGACCATGGAATTTGCGTCTGCGACGTCGGGTTCTCGATGGCGTTGCTGGTGATGGCGACGACGGACGCCGGTAATGCTTGTCGGCGATCCAGTGATGTGGCGCTCGAGGCGGTGCAGGCTCATGGCTCGAGGGTTTTGGTGATGATGGTGAATTGTTTGATGGGGACGTCGGTTCAGCAGACGAGGTGCTCTGGAATGCGTGATGGTGGATGGCGATGGGATTTATTGTTGAGGGTTCTCGTGGCTCGAGGTTTCCTCGGGTCCTGTAACTTTTTGAATTTTGAATTGTGTTGTTATGGTTACCGCTTACCCATAAAGTGGGTATTTTGAAAATCCAAAAAAAAGAGAATTTTCAGAAAAAAAAAAAAAAAAAAAAATATGGAATGGTAAATAATTGAAACACATTTTATTTATTTAATAAACTAAGTATAATATGAAACACATAAATGATGATAAAAAAATACATATAAATTATCATGTGAGTTTGAAACGTGTATATGGATTTTCTAACCAAACTTTCACTTGGAAATCAATAAAAAATATCATAATGATGGAATTCATAATACTAGATATCTGAAACATACATTCATTTATTTTTACATGAAATTTTAAATCTATGTGTAGAGACCCGTCTAATTTGGCCAAATAATTTGTCTCATGAGACCTATAGATGCATTGAGAGAATATCTATAACTAGGACCCACCAATCAATTAAAAATTTAAAAGGATTCCCCCTATGAGAGGGAAAATGAATAATAAAAATAAACATTCATATTTTAAAACTACTATAATAAATATTAATACACACCCCAATAAAAAACAAAATTATAAACCTCTTTGGGTAATATAGTGAATGAAAATAAAATTATACATCCTTAGTAAAAATAATCATAAAATATCCAAATAAATAATAATAATGATATCAAATCAATATATCATTTTGGAATCATTTTTACAATAAAAGTTTCATGTCATTTATGAATTGAAATACCAAAAAAAGTTCATTAAAACATTTTTTAGGAAGTTATCTTTTTCACTTTGAAAAATATTTTAAAAAAATGTATTTTTTTTGAAAATACTTTTCTTTGATATAAAATTTTAATAAATTTAAACTGTTCTTTAAAACATTTAGTGGTCATAAAATTATAAGATTATATTCATTCCATACACATTAAAAAAATGTTCCTTTATCATTTTTAGTAAAATCCAAACAAGCATTATTTTGAAAATGACATTAAGATTCTTTTAAAAATATTTTAAAAAAAGTTAAAATTGGTGAAATTACTTTAAAAAATAAATTTTAAAAAATAAATTTTAAAAGGTTAAAACCATTTTTTAAAACGTTTTTATAAATCATGTATTTTTATGAAAAAATATTTTCAACCGAAGATATAATTAATGTCTGATTATTGAAAAAACATTTTTAAAATCCTTTTAAGTAATAAGAGTGTAAAAATAGAACTATTAATTTTAAAAGTTATTAAATTAAAATATTATAACAAAATATTTTGTGTTCAATATATAAATATCTAACAATTCCATCAAGGGATACTTAAACAAAAATAATAAAGAATAATGATGAGATTGTGAAAAAAGCACTTAAAACTTTGGTAACATCTGAATAGTAATCCCGATAAAATAAATACTAAAAAATAAAACTTTAAATAACCCAAATATAAATAGATTAATGATATAACATATAAAGAGGAAATTATATACACCATAAAAATGAATTATTAGAGTATATGGTGTATGAATTGTGAAAGTAAAAGTAACATTTGAAACCCATACCTTAGGTTCAACTTCCTTTGTATATGTCCGAGAATATTGTATAATAAATATATGTTTGTTATAAATATATGAAATAACCATTATAATATATGTCAAACCATATTTTATTTAAATATAATCTTTTTTCACCCTTTTATTAACAATTTTTTGTTAACATCTCTGTTTTGGTGAAAATCGCTTCATCTTTCATGTATGTTTTAGTTTCGTTAATTTGGTCCTTTTAATTTTATAATTGGTACATAATATAAATAATTTTAACCATTATATAACTATCATATATATTAATAATATATTTATTTATATTAATCTATTAAAGTTAGTGAAAGAAAATGGATTACACAATTCGTAGAGATGGTTGGATGTACATGTGCGTGAACATCGTTTCCATTATTCTTGATGGAAGGAATAAAAGGAAAATAAATATCAATAAATTATTTATGAATAAGTTTTATTTCATATATAAAATTTATATTAATCAAATAAATACTTATTACCATCCAAATAAAAATAAAATGGAAAACATTTCACATCACTATGTAGAGGCAGTAGAAAACACACACGTAAGAGATCTGTATATTATTTTCTAAAGGATTGAAAGTTAATAAGTTAGACATGATATTATATTTATAGATGTTTTTATAGATCATAAATATCACATATATTCATTATATATATTTCATAAATTCATTTCATGAAAATCTTAAATGAAAAAATGAATCACATCACTTTGCATGGTGGTAGTTCTCCGTACACATGAGCAACGTTATCATACCCACAAATAATGGAATATAAGAAGGTATATGTGAGATAATATTTATATATTTATATTAATATCATAAATATCATATAAATATGTTAAATACATCTATATATACACCATTTAATTTTTTTAACTGAAAATGAATTACATTGTTTCACAGGGCGGTTGGCCTTGTACACATGATCAATGGTTTCATTTCCCATTTGATGGATATAGAGATGGATCAATGTTATCTCATTAAAAAAATAAAATCTAATTATATAATAGATATTGGGGTAATTATATAATCATATTTGTATAATATTAGAAGGATTTATAAGAGTGTAAAATCAAAACACATAGTTAAAAACATTACCTCTTCTTCAAGAAACCACTTCAGGTTTAAACTAAAAACTTTCTAGATTGAATTTATGTACTAACTAAACTATATAAGATGTGTAGTGTGATTTTATGATGGTATTTTGGAGTTTATTTTCCAAAACTAAGGGTTTTGGAAGTGTGTAGATAGGAAGATATGGGGTACAATTTAATTATTAGTGGAGATGACACACATGGAAGTTTGAAAATGATAAATTGATACCCACATTTTTCTCACGAAAAATACTAAAAAATGGTTAATTATATATTCTTATAGGTTATAAGGTCAAAATATGTCTATAAAATGGGTTTTGGGAAATTTTTAGTTCATTTATAACCTATATCTTCTTATTTTAATCTCCAAATAAACCTATTTTTTCCTTAACCATGGTAATTAATTTTTACTATTTTCATTATTCATTGTGGTAAAAAATTAATTTAAACTTATTAGATAATATAAATTATAATGTTTCAAAAAATTTAATCAATTTTTTAAAATTAAATTATCATAACTGTAAGAATTCAATTTAAAAGTAAACAGTAGTCATGATAAATTAGTGGTTTCCTAAATAGAAAATTATTTTAAGTTAAGAAGCGTCTATATCAAAATTGAATATGAAATTTTATTTATATGATCTAAAGTAGTTAAATTTAAATATAATTGAAACAATTTTACTCTACCAAATTTAAAATATAATTTAACTTTTTATATTATTTAAACTAAGAGATAGTTTTCTATAAAAATATGTATTTTCACTATTTATAAAAAAATAATCTTTTCGTGACATTCAAAAAAATTTATATAAAGATAATTTTATCTAGTAAATTTAAAAAAATAAGCTCATTTTTTCAAATAAATTTTAAAAAATTATTTAAAAATAAGTTTACATTATGTGTGTGATGCATGACTGGACCTCCATTTAAAAAATTATTTTAGGAAACATTTATTTTTTTCTTTAAAATGGTTCTTATTTTATTTCTAATGAATAGATATACACTAAATTTAGTATATATATGTTTAAAAAATATAATTTTACTCATTTAGTTATTATTTATAATTCCATCCATGTTAATAACTAGGTAATAATGGCCACTTTTAAATAATAACATTTGAATATAGTGTTGTGTTTTTCTAAACCTAGTGTTTTGTGTTACATAAGATGTTGGAGAAATTAATTGTTTTTAGAAAATAAGCATACAATAAAGTATTAGGGGTGTTAAATTCTCATCTATGATCAGTTCTTCATGTGATATATTCTATTTTATATGATGTTATTATTTTAAAATCTTAGAGTGTAACATTATACCCATATAAATAAAATACATCCTAATAATTTAATATTGATCTCCCTAATCAGTGGTTTAAAATTTGAAAATCCCCTTCATGAAACTGAACATCATAAAAAGGGTCAATAAAACTTAATATTGATAAGAGATGAATTGAATTATGTAGGTTATCTAGAATAACACATAACATGTTTCCAAAATAAGAGAACATTAATGGAAAGTGAATATATGGACATGGATACAAATAAAAAATAATTATATAGAGTGGTAGAGATCATTGATTATAAGAAAGTTAATGATCCTGAAATTTTAAAGACAAAAAATCCATAAACCAATGTTGGATTAAAATACCATTAGTTGAACTTAAAATATGGTATTAGGATAACAATTATTTTTCAATATAATTTTCATAGAGTGTAGGAATTTTTTTAACAGCTAGGCTAATAAAAAATGAAAATATAATTATTTTTTATCCTACCATTTTATAAATTTTCAAAATATTTTTGTTATTCAATAAAATACCACTTCATTTAAAACTCCACAAAATGAATATCTAAGATAAATATTAATTGTTGAACTATATTTACCAGATCAATAGAATGATAATTCATCTCTTATATATCTATGTATTTTCAAAAACTAAAATGGTTAGCCAAATTTTTCTAATAACACCCAAAGTTTAACTTAATTTATTCCACAAATAGTTAAACTTAAGGCTCATCCAAATTATTTCTTACTAAATTTAGATGGAATGTCACTAAATCTAAATTATATTCCCAGAAAATATAAAGTGGCTCCTAATGTGAGATTTCAAATATATAAATAACTTAATCCAAATAAAACCCTAATTAAAACGTTCATGATTAAAAAAATAAAATATCAATATTTTGAATATATTCCATAAATAGAAGCATGTAATAAAATCTATCAAGTATAATAAATTTTATGGTCACCAGTACTATCCCATAAATATCTCTTTATTATATAATCATAAGATACAAAGAATCAAATCTTGAAGGAATGAATATTTTAATAGTGTTGGTAAATTAGATATATACATGAAATTCACATTAAAATTGAAAACATAAAATACAAAAAGGTTTTCTTTGAGAATTCCATTGTCCCGCATGAAGTATCCTTGTATATCAATCATAAAACACTTCTTGGTATCTTGTGGAAAATAAAACCTGAGAAAGGGGTGAGATCATATACTTAGTAAGGGTTTGTGTACAATGTAATATATTTAATATAGAATAATAATAAATATTAAAGGGTATATAAATGAAAATAATATCATTTAATCATTAAACTAGGCATAATATGGAATAGATAAATAATGATCAAATAGACCCATATAAATAATCGCATGAGATTAAAACTTACCCTTGGATATTTTAATTAATCAAATAATCACATGGATATAAATAATTGATCCCCTAATGAGGGAATTTATAATGATAAAAAACATCCACATACTATCAAGGACTTTCAAAATACAGTTTAAATATATGGGTACAAACCTTTCTAATTTGGCCAACATATTTTTCTCATGATACCTGAAGATGCATCGAGGGGATACCTATAACATTTCCACACCCATCACTTACCCTTTCTAATTCATTACTCTTATGAATAGGGGGAATAATGTTCAACATAATCATTCTTAACTAAAAATAACACATGATATGTTAATACATTCCCCAATCAAATAAACATAATCATAAACCATCTGAAATAATATGGTGAATGGTAATAAAATTGTACAACCTCAATCAAACTGGTCATAAACAATACAAATAAATAATAAGGATTATATAAATAAAATATATCCCATGTGGACCATAAGTAAAATAAAGGGTTGATGTAGTTGATGAATAAAAATACTATAAAAGTTAAATTAATAATATTCCTGAGGAAAATAACCATTGAACTTAGAAAATAGCCTTTAAAAAAAGTTAATAAAAATTTTGAAAATATATTTCATTATAAATAAAATTTGAAACATATAATATATTTTATAAAAAATTATGGTCTCACACTGGTGGAAAATTTAGTTCATGTCATACATGTTAAAACAGAGATACCATTCCTATTTTTTAGTAAAAGACAAAAAGCCTTATTTTGAATAAAAAAAATTTATTTATTTTTGGTTTTTAAAATTTAAATTAGTTTAACATTTAATTAATTAAAAAAATTAAAATGTTAAAAACTTTTTTGAGAACTTTTTTAGAAAACATGGGTTTTGATGAAAAATCCTTTCGACTGAAAAGAGTACTAAAATTAGATTTTTTAAAAACATTTTCCCAATAAATTTGAGTAAAAAATATTTTAAAATGGTACTATATATGAAAAAGTTAAAAAAATTCCATATAAGAAGAATATATAATGAGTTTATGATGTAAATATCAAATAATTCTCCTAAGAGAGAATAAAAAAAAACAGTCTTGAATAATGATGAGATTTTAAAATAACCCATTACTATTTTCAAAATATTTTAATCATAATAAAAATGAAAGAAATAAATTCAAAATAATATATAAATTCCATGAAGTAAAATACTTTCAGGGTATATTATATGAAATTGAGAAGTATATACACCATACAAAGGAATAAGTGGTGAATATGGTGTATGTCTCACCAATGTAAAAGTGAGATGAACAATGTTTTAATATTTATATGGATGGTAATAAGGATGGATTATATTAATATAATATATATATATAACATAATAATTATTCTATAAAATTTAATTAATATTTATTTTCCTTTGGTTCTATCCGTAGTGAAAAATGGAAACATCGTTCAGGCATATATTGGGCCTACTGTCTCCATGAATGATGTAATCTATTTTCTATCTATAACTTTTGTTGATTATAATAAATACATATATAATTAATTTATATGATAATTATATAATATTTAAAATAATATATATGATGATAAAATGGTATAATTTAAAGGATCGAAATTATTAAATTAAAACATATATGAATAATGAAGTAGTTATTATCCAAAATAGGGATTTTAAGAAAGAGTTGTTAATAAATGTGTGATTATATACTATAAATAAATCATATATGTGTGAAATATATTATTATGGTTATATAATATATTTATATTAAACATATATTTATTATATAGGAGGTTCAAAAACATATAAAGGAAGTCAAACCTGAGGTAAGGGTTTCTCATCGCACTCTTACTTTGATGAGACATATTCTATATTCTTGACTTATTATTTTGTATTGTGAATATAATTACCATTATGATATGTTATATAGTTATTATATTTAAATTTATACTATTTAAAGTTTCATTTAATGAAATTTATTTCATGGGTATTATTATTGAAATGTTACCGAAGCGGTAAGGGTTTATATCACAATCTCATAATTATTCGGGATTGTTTATGTTCAAGTCTCCAATGGGAGAATTATTTTATATTTATATCATAAAATAAATAAATTTCATTATCCTATAGTTAATTAGTATCTGTTCAATTATTAGTACCATCTATCCACTCTTTAATACACAAAAGTATTGAGAAACAGTTTTTATGAAAATGTAACATCATTTTTCTCTTTGATAGAAAATCAATTTTCTTCCAAAACATTATTTTACAATTTTTTTTAAAGTTTAAAAATTATTTGTTAAATAAAATTTTAACCATTCTTGATTTTTTATTTTTTTTAAATTAATCTTCATTTCATTTTCCAAATAGTACCCATTTGTGTGTTACCGAAAATTTGAAAGGAATCGTTGTTTTTATGTGTAGGGCATGAACTAAATTTTTATCCATCATGATCAACCATTTTTTTAAATATTAATTTAAAAAAATTTCATGGTTTTATTCAAAGAAATATAATTTAAAAATATTTATTGAAGTTTTGGTTTTAATGATATTTTCAATTTAAAAAGTAAATTTTCCTAAAAAATGATTTTAATGACATATTTTGGTATTTCTTTCATCAATGAAATCAACCCTTTATTATACATATGATCCACTATTGTTATATTGTATTGATATCATAATTATTAATTCATTATATGGTTTTTGATTAGTTTTATCGATGATATATAATTTTATTACCATTCATGATTTTACCCATGATTTTTTACATTTATACTTATTTGATTGGAGTATGTATTAATACTTAATTTGTTTTTTTCAATATGAACGTATATGGTGATTATATTTCAGCATATTATTATAAGGAATTCATTAAAATTAGTATGTAATTAGTGGGTCTTGGTTATATATATCTCCTTTCTGTATCAGTGGGTTTTATGAGACAAAAAAGTTAGCCAAATTAGATTGGTATCTTCACTTAGATTTAAACAATCCTATGAAGGGTCTTGATAACTTATTTCAGATGTCTGATATTATACATTCCATCATTATGATATCAGTTACTTCCATTTGATTATTTTATTAGTTAAAATATACATGGATACATGTCAATATTATGTTATTGATTATATATATTTATTTCATCATTATTTACTTCTTTCATGCGTAGTTTATTGATTAAATGTAATGTGTTTTAGTTATTTACCTTGACATATGGATTATGATTATTTATTCACAATATCTTAAGTTATATAATTAACCTTTACAAGAATCATAGATAACCCCTTTATTTTTCTTTATTTTCCCTAATATTCTAGTAAGTGTTTTGTGTTTGATATGAACATATATCATATGAGGAATGATGGCCTTCCCACAGAAATAACTTCATGTATTTTATGAAATAAAACCTTACCAAATTGGTAACCAAATTGGTAACCTCTAGGTCATAAGGACCTTAAAATAAATAATCATCAAAATAAAACTTAAATAAATTTTATATAACGGTATTAATGATATAAAATATAAAAGGTTAGTATATATACAACACAAATGAATAAGCGATGAATATGAAATATGTCTCATGGAAGTAAATGAGTGATGAGAAACCCTTACCTCAGGTTTGAATTTATTGTATGTGTCAGAACCTCCTGTATAATAAATATAGGGTTACTATACATATATTATATAAATATACTCATATATTCTATACTATATCTGATTTACTTATATTATTTTTTCTTATTTTTTATTAAGAATTATTTGTTAAAATCTTTTTTTAGGTGATAATTTCTTCGTATTTCATGTATGATTTAGTTATATATATTTTTCATTATAATTTGATCATGGTTTCATAATTCCCATAATTTTAACCATGATATAAATATCATATATATTCATTTTATATGTATTTATATTAATATATTAATGTTAGAGATAGAACATTAATTACACCATACCTAGAAATGGTAGACTTTACATAAGCAAGAATGATGCTTCCATGTGTAGAAAATCAAATCCAATTTCAGTTTCTCAATTTTGAATCATGTAGAAAATTGAATCCGATTTTTGTTTCTCAAATATGAATCATCCAGAATTGTGATTATGATTCTCTCAAAAATGAGAATATAATTCATGGTTTTTCAATCCTGAAATGTATAATTTTTTGAATCTTATTCTTATTTCTTCAATTATGATTCTTAATTTTTTCCAGATCCAATTTTATAACTTTCTTTAAGTAACTCTATTTCCTTAATATAAGACTTTATATATTTCTTAAAGTTACTATATTTCCTTAATGTAATATTTTATATCTTTCTTAAAGTTACTATTTTTCTTAACATAATGTTTTATTTAAATAGATTTATATATACTTAATGTTTTCTCATGAGATTCTGTTATGACAAACAATGATTTATAATTAGTTATTATATTACTGTTATAAGTTCCAGTTGTACAGGTCCCTCTAAAATTTTAGAAAAAATATGTCTGTTGGTGGAAATTTTGATTGTTGGAGATCTCACCTATAAATACCCAATCATTTGAACATTTTTGGAAGCTATAAACTTTTGGGAGAATTGAGACTCTACAAGATCTCTTCCAAAATTGCTTCATGATAATTCCTTGAAGAGTTTCAGTTGTGAACAAATTGTTCTACATACTTAAATCTTAAACGAGATTTGTTTTTCTGTGTGTGATTATGATTGTTATTAAATATAACCAAGGTCTTCCTAGCTGAAGGAATACATAGGTTTAGATAACCTACGCAATCGAGGGTTTTCAGCTGAAGGAAGACAAAGGTTCTAATCACCTTACAGATTGAGGGATTGTGGGGATAGAAATACATATACCGATATTTGTATTGAGGTTTACCTTGGTGTGGGTAAGACAAACTTTCTTGAAAGTATAAATCAAGGAACCTTTATCCAAGGTGTTTTGAATACCCTACTCTTTGGGTTAAAATATTTATACTCTTTTATATGTACTTTAAATTTTCTCTACAATTTGTAACAATTAGAAAGTGTTTCTTATACATTATAATTTTTTGTAAGTCTAATTTAAGATTATATATGCTTTAATGTAGAATTTGGTTTAAGTATAGCTATGTTCTTATTTAATTACAGATCTTTATTAAACCAAAGTGTTTTCCCGTAAACTTGTAAAATAGGGTTTAAGTGAATTTAACTTGTTTAACTTTGTTAAAAAATGTTTCCTTAAGGTTAAAAATGAATGTTTTTAAACTTAAAATTCACCCCATCGTGTAATTAAGTATCAACATCTGCATTTCAATCCTAAAATTGTTATTAGAGTAGGTCTATGAGATACTAATGCTTAAACTTTGTATCAAAAGGAATATTTTCACTGTTTAGTTTAGTTACCCTTTGTTTACATCTACAAGTTATTAATTTTATAAATTTTTTGTTTATAAATACATAATACACCAACTTGTGTTGTGGAAAAAGAATTCTTGTAAGATAACATGAATAAATTTCAGATCCTTAGATAATATAAACCCCACAAGACCAACTATATTTTATGGGAATGATTACGATTATTGGAGAGATATAATAAAGAACTTTATTATTAAAACTGGTGTTGGCAATTTTGTTATGCTTATTGGAGATTACAAGACTCTAGATAAAGAAGATAGAACTTTTACTAACCAAGAAAAGAAATAATATTAGATAAACTATAAGGTATGCAATAATTTTATTTGTTCTATGACTAGGAATATATATTTCCAAATATATTATTGTGAAGTAGCTAACAACATATGGGAGAAACTTAAAGTTACACATTTTGGTACTCTGAAAGTTATTTAAACTATAAAATCTATTCTTAGATAAGACTATTATGGTTTTGTTTTTTACTTATAGAGAACCTATAATTAATGATCAATAGAGATTCATGACTATTGTGAATAGTCTACAATGAATGGGTGAAAAAGAGATAATTCATGATATGCTTGTAGATAATATTATTGACATCATGCCAAATGAATGGGAATCAAAGAGAACTGATATTGATGAATCAAGGAAAGTTACAACTATAACTATGGCAGAATTATTTGTAACTATCTTACAACCTGAGAATATATTAAAGAGAGATGCTGATAATATAAAGAAGAATAATGAGAGTGTTTCTTTCACTACTACTTCATATCAGATGAAATCCAAAACTCCTGAGAAAGTTTCTAAGTCAACAAAGTCTATGAAAGTTTTTATTCAGTCAAACTCAAGTGAATATGAACAATCCAAGAATGATTTATCCAGTATTACTCTGAGTATGAACAATATTTTTGTTAACAATGAATTTAAATATATATATAAGAAAGAGGATAAGAAATATAAGAAATATTCTGAAGTCACATATTATGAATGCAAAAAATAAGTACATATTAGACCTAATTTTCATTAGCTAAAAAGAAAGTATTGGAAAGATTGACCTTCTAAGAGGAATCAAAAAAGATAATACAAGCCTAAAGAAAAGAAATTCTTGAAGGAAAATTATTCTTAAAGTGAAAGTGGTGGAGACTCATCTGATGAATCTTCTGATAATGAATATTCTAGATAGAAGAATATTGGTCTTATTGTCATGTTTCCTATTGAAAACCAATGTTTCATGGATAAGGTACACACTATTGAATCCTTAACCAACAAATATTTAAGTTATAATTATCTTGATGAAAAAAATTATGAATCTTTGGATGAATAATCTTCCTCATTAGAAGATATATTACCTTATTTTGAAGAAGTTTCTAGGTTTTCCAAGTTTCTTGAAAATGAAAATAATATGGTCAATAAGAAACTTGATAAGGAAAAAATCTAGAATTAATGTTTTTTAAAAATATATATCATATCATTCTAAACATCTTGATCAAAAATCTTTTGAAATTATTTATATTTCAAAAAACCTTGAGGAAGTTAATTTAGAGAAGGATAAAATTTATAAAGATCTTGAAAATGTTATTTCTAAGAAAAATGTTTTAGAGACAAACCTAAATTCTAAGATCAATGAATATAAGGATAATAATTTAGTAATCAGACTAAAATCTTAAATATTTTCCTTAAAGAAACTTTTGTCAAACTTTACATCTGGTAAAAAAGTTTTTGCTAAAATGTATTCAAAACTTCTTCCTCTTAATAATAGTTCTGTAATGGGTTATATTAACTCAAAACCCATTTTCAGTCACAATTATTTTATTCCTCAAAGTTCCCCTTTTTGCACTAAGTGTCACAACCCCCTCACAAAATGTTTACCCCTCCTGGGATAGAAATGTGAGAATAGAGATAGTGTGATGTGAGTCCCGCCTCCAGTAGGCCCCAGGTTGGAGACTAGCACTAAGGGTAAAATAGAGACACAAATGGGAGGCATTACCATCTAAGAGAAAACATAGAAAAGTGAGAGATAATATATAAACCAGCTAACACCAACTCATACTGCATTATAAAAGAAACCCAAGTACATATATGTAATGTCATGAAAGAAATAATACAACTGAAAGGGAAACTGTAAGTACCATAATAATGTAAAAGAGTAGCAACCACGAGTCCTGGACAACTCTTGCAAACCCCAAGCTAGTAGTAACCAGCATGATCTCCAACCTGCTCCAAGTTCCCTAAAAAACAGTTGTATATACATAGGATGATTATAATATTTTACTCAGTAGGATCCTCCCTGGTGTCTCTCGTGAAAAAGTAACAAAATCATGCTAAATCATAGTGAATAACAAGTGAAACTAAGTCTCCACCTAAACAAGTATACTATGTTCTCAGCCTCACCATGGCTACTCTGACCATGTATCACATACAATATTATATAATATAATAAATAATATCAAGGGTACCCCACTACCAATTCCCTACTGGTTTTCCTATTTTCCCTAACATCACACGTCCTAAGCATCTCTCTCCAAAAAGACAAGCCCGAAGACACCTGGGTGAGCACCACAACCTGCACCTCGTGTAACACAAGGCTGGCTTGCCAACACCTGGGTAAAGCACCACACCATTCACACAACCATAATTAACCAAGTAGTTCCTGGGAGCCACCATAGCCCACATAACGTGTATCATACATCGAGTATTACACCTCAAGCCACTACATCCCATACACTGAGTAAGGATCATCGATCCATCACATCCTATACACATTATAATTATAGTAGTCCATAGGAAACTACATCTTGTGTATATGTGTGTGAAATAACCACAATCCATTACAACACTCTACACACATATATGGGAAAAACTAACCATCATGCATACCATCACAATTAACTGCCAAGAGAAGAGAGTGGGGTCAAAGTGGGAAGTCATCCATCTATCCTCCCACCAAAATGTTAGGAAAAACACCCCCAGGGCTCAGAATCCACAGGGTTTCAGTCACCCTAACCAATAGGGTGGGGTAGCATATAGTGACACAAAAATTACATGATAAAATATAGCTCACAACCATACTAAGGGAAAAACCTAGTCATAGAAACAACTGAAGCTAATGTCTCTCGTACTTCTGACTGCAACTACTAAGACTAGATATACTACAAGCAGATAAAGTTTAAAGAAGTTTATTAAATCATATTATACCTTTTTAATCAGTTCCAATTTGTGTTAAATAATTCTTTGACCATTAATTAATCATTTTCAGTTTCACCTTATATTTCATTAGCAACACAACAGAGTTCCATGTCCTTTTGACATAACCAAACCAATTCCACAACTTCTTAGAAAACATTACCTCAACATTTTATCCTAGAAAGCTTCAAACCCATGGGTTAAAATCATTTATTCAATCATTTATTAACATAATTATTACTTTACCATATTACTAGGAATTCTAGAAAAACATTCTTAGCTACCAAAGACAAGGGACTCACTACGGTGAGTATGTGAACTACCTATAGAGTATTTTCCTCTTACAGAAAGAGGGTAGACCCATCCACCCTCGAGAAGAAAAACACAGAAAGAAAATGGAATAACCCATAAATCTTCACCTCTTTTGGAAGGATGGTAAGTAAGACCATATACCTTAAGCAGTAGGTAAAGTAAAGTATACAAACAAACAAAAAATTCAACAAACATCGAACATTAACATCTAATGCGTTTTATCATCTCCGGTGTCCTCCCCGACACCCACACACATAAACTGATGCACCTCTCCACTCTAGGAAACAACTAATACCACAACCACTGGGCCAACATATCCCATATCTCACAAAATCCATCCATGATCATAAAAAATCACAAGAAGCAAGAAAATAAAAAGGAAATTAGACTCTTGGCCCAAAACAAGGCATTCTGCCTTCATATGCAATGAGCTCTCATGGCTCCAAAGCAGAAGGCACTCAGCCTTAAAAGAAAGTGGGTAACTCAAAACCATACAAGAAATTATCTTCTATCAAACAACTAATTCTTTAATCCTTATTGACTTAACCGATTCATTTTTCATAGGTTCCAACTAGGGGAAACCTAAGAAGGAATATTTTATAGCTATCAAAAATTAATTAAACATGCTTACTATTTGATTATCATCAATTTACAATAGCAACAACCAGATTCATTTATATGCCGCTTTATCTTTGAAAAAATAATTCACAATTAATACCAGTTTACATTATTTACCAATTTTTATCAATAATGATATAGTATAAAATCAATCATAGATATTACACTATCTATTAAAAACAAGAGTCAATAACGTACGATTGATACCAATTTATTTATCTAGTTCAAATATTTATTATGAGAATTCCACTATGATCCAGTGGGATAAAAAATGATAACTCTATAATTTCAAGTAAAATAATAAAGAATCCATGAATACCCTACCTTATAAGGTTTTAAACATTCTTTGTATGAGAAAAACCAATAGAACATATCACGATCACCTCTCCTTAAAGAATGCATCCACCCGAGGGTGTAGAGACACCACCACACTAACCAACACCCAAGAAAACTCAATTAGAAACATGGATATCACATATCATAACATGGAAAGGTGTAGAGAAAGTAAAGGAACCTAGAAGAATGAAGGTAGAACATAACTTATATTGAATACAGGCCGAAACTTCCTATTTGCACCAAAATAGGGGGTGCACATGAAACAAGATGAAACTACAGGGAACACATGATCTAAGCCTTAAACACTACGCACAACTCATATGGAAAGTAAGGAAAGGTTTGAGCGTATCACACCAAGTAACGATAAGAAAGAACAAGTGAGGAAGATATCTCAACCCTTCAGAAGATTTAATAGAGCAACAATTTAAGAGATTTTGAATTTTCCATTAAGATCAGATTTATGAAAGATCACACATTTTGACAAAGTGTAGGATTCATGACTATTATACAGAATTAATATAGGATTTAAGGGCTTTTAATCAGCCTTTAATCACTTAAAAAATGATTTTAATTCATTTTACATCAAATGGAATGTCAAACAGGCAAAACTATAGAAAATTTGGAAAAATATGTAAATTTGACAAAGGAAATGACAAGGTTTTGGAAACACTATATATGACACCATTTCGGTGGAACCGTTTCTATGACACCGTTTTTGTGCCATCATTTCATGACACCATTTCATGAAACCGTTTGGAAAATTGGAAAAAGAAGTGACACCATTTCATGACACCGTTTCATGAAATAGTTTAGAAATTTGGAAAAGGAAGTGACATCGTTTCGTTACACCATTTAATGAAACAATTTGGAAATTTGGTAAAGGAAGTGAAAACATTTTGTGAAACCGTTTTGTGAAACCATTTCATGAAACAATATATAAATTTGGAAAAGAAAGTGACACCATTTTGTGACACCATTTCATGAAATAGTTTGAAAATTTTTCAAAGGAAGTGACACCATTTCATGACACCATTTCCTGAAACAGTTTGGAAATTTAGAAAAGGAAGTGACACCATTTCATGAAACCGTTTCATGAAATAGTTTGGAAATTTGGTAAAGTAAGTGACACCATTTCATGACACCATTTTATGAAACATTTTGGAAATTTGGAAAAGGATGTGACACCGTTTCGTGACACCGTTTCATGAAACAATGTAAAAATTTGGAAAAGGAAGTGACACTATTTCATAACACTATTTCACGAAACAGTTTGGAAATTTGGAAAAGTGTTGGGGATAAGTCACCTTGACCTCCCAGAATAGCTCAAACAATATATTTCAGCAAAGGAATGGATCATAGAGGTCAGGTCCATTACACTAAGTGTCAATGTGGTGAAAATTGGGAGAAAACTGGTTCTTTAAACAAAATTTAATCCTTAGGTTTTCATAAAGATCACTTTTAGAAGAAAATTTGGATTCCTAAGATTTTACTTTCTAATAGTTCCAGATCCAAGAATATTTGGATTTTTAAAATCTAATTTTTTTATTTTCAGGAAAACAAAGGAAGTTCCAACATAAATATAAGGTTCATGGATATTGGATGTTCGCAACACATGACTGGTAACAAAATCTTCTTTGAAAATAATATTAAGATGAAAAGTGGAAGAGTCACTTTTAGAGATAATTCTCATGGATAATATGTTGGTACAAGAATGATTGTTCTTCTTGTAAAATTCTTAATTTCAAATGTCTTATTTGTAAAAGATATTAAGAATTACCTTATAAGCATAAGTCAATTATGGGATCAAGGTTACCCTTTGAATTTTAGGAATAATAAATTCTTTGTATACAATTACAAGGATGAGTTCATTCTTTCTACCCATAGGAATGATAACGTTTTTACACATAACTTATAAGACCATAGGAGCCAAGACTTACCTTGACTTAGTGCAATGGAAGACCGATCTTGGTTATGGAATAGAAGATTAGGAAACTGTAACCTAAGGAACTTATGTAAACTTTATAAGAAAATAATTTTTAAGGATCTACCAGATATTAGATTTGATTCTTCAAAATACCATGATCCTTGTCAATATGGAAAGTAGTATAAGTCATGATTTATGTCTATAAGTGAAGCCTCAACTTTTGTTGCATTACAGCTAGTGCAAATGGAATGGTTTAGTCCTACACAAACTAGAGCTATTAGAGGAAGATACTATGTATTTGTTTTAGTTGATGATTACACTAGATTTACAAGGGTCTATTTTCTACCAAAGAAATATTAATACTTTTCTTATTTAAAATCCTTTTCAGCCAAAGTTAAAAATGAGAAAATCTTCACATTGATAACTATTCGTAGTGATCATGGTGGAGAATTTGAAAATTCATATTTTGAAACTTTTTGTTGAAAGAAAGGAATAAATCATAACTTATCATCTCCTAAAAATACTTAGAAAAATGGTTTTTTTGAAAGAAGAAAACGAATTCTTAAAGAGATAATAAGAACGAGGTTGAGTGAATACTCAATTGCTAAAAATTTTCGGGTTTAAGCTGTAATTACTAATTTTTATACTATAAATCATGTTATAATATGGCCATTTATTAATAAAAACCCTTATGAGTTATGGAAATATCAAAAACCTAAAGTTTAATAATTTAGAGTATTTTGATGAAAAGTATTCATTTTGAATACAAAAGATAACTTACTAGATTTTTGTTATAAAACAATTATGTTAAAAGAACTACTGATCCAACCCTTTATATAATGAGAAAAAAGAAAAATGTTTTAATTGTTCAAATCTATGTTGATGAAATTATATTCAGATCAACTTAGAAATCCTTAACTGTTTCATTTGTAAATCTTATTAAATCTAAGTTTGAAATGAGTATGATGAGTGAGTTAACATTTTTCCTTGATTCTAAAATTTCTCAAAAACTAGAAGGAACTTTTATATCTCAACATAAGTATATTAAATATCTTCTTAAAATTTATGGATATGATAACACTAAACTTATATTTACTCTAATTAGTACATATACTACTCTTGATTTTGATGAAGTTATGAAACTAGTAGATCAAAAATCCTTTAGAGGTATGATAGGAAGTTTACTATAATTAATAGATAGTTGTCTAGATATAATGTTTTCAATATGTTTATATTAAATATATCAATCTAATCTAAAAGAATCCCATTTAAAAGTAGTGAAAATAATTTTTATCTATTTAAAGGGAACTGTGGAGGTATGAATTTTCTATTCTTCTAGAAATGATTTTGTTTTAAAACATTTTTCAGATGCTAAATTTGGTGGCTGTAGAATGGATAAGAAAATTACATCTATAACTTGTCATTTCTTAGTATATTTATTATTTTCTTGGTCATGTAACAAAAAAACTCGGTATCACTTTCCACTACTAAATATGAATATGTGGTAGTTGGAAGTTGTTGTGCTCAAGTGTTGTGGATGTAACAGACAATCACTGATTATGGCATGATTTTTACTAAAAATCAGATACTATGTGATAACACTACTGCCATAACATTAAACAAAAACCCTTCACATCACTCTCATGAAAAATTCATGTATATTAGGCATCACTTCCTTAGGGATCACACGCTTAAAGGAGATATTATTTTACCATTCATCGGAATGCAAGAACAACTTGCTAATATTTTAACAAAATCATTACCTGCCAATAGATTTGAATACAGTAAACAAAAGTTTGGAATGATAAATTTAAGGTAATAATTCAAATATAATTTTTGTTAAAACTGTCTCCTAATATTAAGATTCTCCTTTTCATAAGGGTAGTACATTTTATTTCCTTTAACAAAGTTTTTTAGATCCTAATAATGGTTTCTTGGAACCTAATAAACGTTTTTTGAACCTAATAAGTTTATTTGAAACCTAATAAATGTGTTTTAACCTCAGAAAAGTTTTCAGAACCTAATAAATGTTTTTGAAACCTAATAAATGTTTTTGGAACCTAATAAAAGTTTTCAAAATCTAATATTTTTTTTTTCAGATTCTAAGATATCTTAAAAGTATATTATTAAATACTAGAAAACTTTATAAGAACTCCAAATGGTACATCTTTTTCCTTTTTATCTCTTAGTTTAATTTTTTTTGTTGGTATTTTCAATATTATTTTAATAAAGATATTAATGGATTCATCTTTCCTTATATCCATTTTATTTCCTTAAAACCTCAAAATATCAGAATCTATAAACTTTCTTCAGTTTAATCTCAACCATCAAATCAGATCAGATCCATGTCAATTGTTTGATCTATCATGGAAGTTGAACCATCATCTCAATGCCTATATAAAGGAGGGAACCCCCTTGTGGCCCACATCGAATTCCACAGTCTTTCTACCTGAGTTTCTACCACCATTCAAAGTTCCCATTATAGTTTTCAGATTTCTTAAGTTCCAAATGTCTTTGTCAATGTTATCTTAGACTTCAATGCATGTGAATAAGGAACTTAAAGATTGGTTAATCTTTAGAGAAAGGTTAGTTGATATGTATTTCTTCCTTAAATATGATTATTTGATAAGAAATATCATAAAGTTTCAAGGTTAGGAAATTATTTTCATTGCTCAAAAATAAAATATTGTTGATAGTGAATTTCAACAAATACCTTCCCATGATGAAGTTGATGAAGATGATAATGTTGATGGTGGAAATGATGAAAATAAAGAAGTAGATGGTGATGATGATCAAATCATTCAAGTTTATAATGAAATGGAAGTAGTTCATAAGTCAGAGAGATTGTAATGTAAGAAAGATAAAGGAAATAAAGTAGACGTCGGAACATCTAAGCATGTTGCTCCAGAATCAGAAAGGTCCTCCTCCTCTATAGGAGAATATTTTGTTATTTAATCCTTAAAGAAAATGCTGAACTACATTCCTTATTTATAGATTCTTGAATCAAGATTTCAGATTATTCAAGCTTCCATAAATCAAAAATTATATTAAAAAACCTTTTCATGGAGAAGATCATAAAACTTGAAGCTAATTTCAAAATATTTGTTCAGAATTATGATTCTCACAATAATTCTTGTAGAGATATAACAAAGTGGTCAAATCACATCAATAATGATATTAAATTTTTAGATGATATTTTCAAGATAGTAAAGGGTAACTTCAAGGAATCATAATCAAAAATCAAAACCCTTTGAAATTACTTCTTAGAGAGGATAAAGGAAGAACAAGCTATTTAGTTGTAAGAAGACAAGGATTTATATAGGAAACTGAATTCCCTTGATCAAGAAGTGAAAATATTAGAAGATTACAAAGATGAGGTGGATGAGAAGATTAATACCTAGGAAGAAAAAATTAATATCTAGCAAGAAAAGATTCAAAACCTTGAGAATAAGAGTTAGGATTAGGAAGAACTCATTGAGTAGTTTCAATATGATCACAAGGAGCACACGAAGTTGAATGCTTTTATCAATACCCTAATAATGAATAAAGATTTATTTTTATTACATTTATAATATTTTATTGTAAAACTTTTTGAATATAAAATTATTATTATTCAATGTTTCATATATTATATTTATTAACTTTTTAGGAAAAATACACCTTTCCCCATTCCTTTTTGAAAATATAAAAGGGGGAGAATAATGTTCTAAAAAGAATACTAGTATGAGGAGGAAAATTTTTAAAGAAGACATCATTAAAGTAATGGGGAGATATTTTATTAATAAAGGATTACAATTATATAAAGATAAAATATGATCCTTTGGGGGATTTCTTAACTTAATGGGGAGTTATTAATATTTATATTAAGTCATAAACAAAGTGGGAGATAAGTTTTTATTTTAAATTTAAATAAGAAATATTTCAGTTTTAATATTATTTTCATAAATCAAAGGTCTGTTCTTTCCAAAAAGGATGATATTATTGAGTAAAAATTTTCCTTATGCCTTTTATCATTTCTTTATGTTTTTGAAATCACAAATGTATTTTCTTTATAACACTTTTTATATATAGGAAAATTTATATACATTTCTTTAATAACTCTTTCTATATATAAGGAAATCTATATGCATTTTATTTAATATTTTTATTGATAAGTTTAAAATTATTTCAATAGTTATTTAAATAAATCATATCCTTAATAAAACTCAAAATCCTTCACTTTATAAATTCAAATTCTCTTAGAATTGTGATTCCAATTTCTGTTTCACAATTCCAAATCACGCAGAAAATCAAAGCTGATTTCTATTTATCAATTATAATTTTCACAGAAAATCAAATCCAATTTCTATTTCTCAATTATGAATCAAATATAAAATAGAATCTGATCTCTGTTTCTCAATTTTGAATCATCCATAATTGGGATTCCGATTCTCTCAAAAATGAGAATATGATTAACTACTTCTCAATTCCAAAACATCTGATTTTTAGAATCTGATTCTCATTTCTTAAATTCCGATTCTCAATTTTTTCCAAATATGATTTTATAATTTTCTTAAAGTTACTGTATTTCCTTAATGTATGATTTTATATCTTTCTTAAAGTTACTATATTTCCTTAATTTAATATTTTATATCTTTCTTAATGTTACTATTTTTCTTAACATAATGTTTTATATAAACAAATTAATATATACTTAATTTTTTCTTATGATATTCTATTATGCTAAAAGATGTTGTCTAATCAGTTATTATATGACCATTGTAAGTGCCAGTTGTACAGTCCCCTTCGAAATATCAAGAAAAATATGAATATTGGAGGAAATTTAGACTGTTGGGGATCTATCTTATAAATACCCAATCAGTTGAACATTTTTAGAAGTAGTAAAATATTATGAGAATTGATATTTCGCAATATATCTACCATAATTGATTCATGTAAAAGTATTTATGAGTTTAAGTTATGAAGAACTTGTTCTACATACTTAAATATTCAACAAGATTTGTTTTTCTTTGTATGGTTCCAATTTTTTTTTGTATACAATCGAGGCATTCCAAGATTAAAAAAGAAAGAGGTTTTGATTACCTGATTAATTGAGGGCTTATGGACAAAGGAAGACAAAGGTGCCAATCACCTTATAGATTTAGGGCTTATAGGGATATAAATACATATACTGATCTTTATATCAAGGGATTACCCTAGTGTGGGTAAGATAAAGTTTCTTGAAAGTAAAAATCAAGGGACCTTTATCCAAGGTGTTTTTGATACCCTAATATTTGGGTTATTAGATTTGTACTATTTTATATGTACATTAAATTTATGCTACAATTTTTAACAATTAGAATGTGTTTCTTATACTTTCTCATTTTTTATAACTCTAATTTAAAATTATATATACTTTAAGGTACAATCTTGTTTAAGTATACCTATGTTATTATTTCATTACACATATTTATTAAACCAAAGTGTTTTTCCTTAAACTTAAAAAGAGGGTTTAAGTGAATATAACTTGTTTAAAATTATTAAACAAAGTTTCCTTAAGGTTAAAAATGAATGTTTTTAAACTTATAATTCACTCCCCTCTTGTAATTGAGTATCTACATCTACATTTTCATCCTACAATGATAAATATAGATATGGATATTGTTTATGTAAATAAAATAATAAAATATAATTATATATTATATAATTTTGTTATTATATTATAATAATTGGATAATATTAGATGAATTTAGAATAAGTATAATGAAATAACATATTTTAAATCATTATATATTCTATGGGAAACCAAATCATGTGTTACTTAAAGCCATTATATATTGGATTTTTGATATAGAAAATGGATCTAGGATGTGAGGAGGAGTTTAAGAAATTTTTTTTGGGGATTGAAAAAGTAAATATTTTTAGAAGTGTGAAGAGGGGGGGAGGGAAGGTGGCCTTTTATAAGCATGGGAGTGGACATACATGGAATTTTTGAAAAGAAAAGTTGTTATCCAAGTTTTCTATCAAGCCATAATCCTCCAAAATAGATAATTATAGAACGTTATAGGTGATAATATATATATATATATATAAAATTTATTTTTTAAAATTTTTAGTTTATTTAAACCCTTATATTCTTAGTTTAACCCCCCAGTTAACTAATTTTTACATTAACCGTGGTAATTAATTTTCACTGTATTCACTATTACTTAAGGTATAAAATTAAGTTGACCATATTAGATTATATATATTATTATTATTCCAAATATTAAATGCATTTTTCTAAATCCATTTCACATATGTTGTGTAATTAACTTAAAAATTAAATCGTAGGCATGATAAAAGAGTGGTTTTACAAAGTGAAAATTCTCATATGTATGGAATTTTTTAGTATCAAAATTTAATATCATATTGATTTCAATAACCTAAATTAGTAAAATCGAATAATAAGTATACTGATTATACTTAATAAAAAAATTAAAATATAATATTTTTTTAATAATTTAAATAAAAAAGAAAGTTTTCATTAAATATTAGTATTTTCCCCAATAATCAAAAATTAATCTTTTCATAAAAAATTCATGAAATCTCCCAAAACTAATTTTGATATTTATATTTGTAAAATGTGGTTTATTAATTCAAAAAAATTTCTAATAGTGGTTAAAATTTCTTTTAAATAACGTGTGTAAAACATGATTAGAATACCTTTTTGAAAAATACAGTTTTCTGAAAACATATATTTTTTATTCAAATAGTTTTTATTTTATTTATTATTAATAGATAACCATTGAGTTAATTTTTTACATGTTTAAATCATAATTTTTTTTATATTTTGAAACACCCCAAGATTGCATAGTACATTATTTCTTCAAAGTAATTCAATAACTTGTACTACATGCAACACTGAGTTCAAGCGCACCATGAGTTACCAAACTAGCCGTTCAAAAGTGGTTATGATAAGTATTAACTGAATTTTTAACTTTATATAATCTTTATAATTTTAGAATCCATATTATGAGCTTCTTGGACATAATGTAAGAACAAATTCATTTTTTTCAGATAAAAGATGTATTTTTCAAAAAATGCAATTTTAACGCCTTTTAATAGAGAACCCTTTTTAAATCTAATATTTGAAACTTTTATTTATTCAATTTTTCAAAATAAACTTCTTCTTTATAATAGGGACGTAATAATTTAGTTTCAATAATTTGTTTTTGTGTTTTTCTGATAACTTTCATATTTGGGTGAATAGTGAAAATACTATATTTTAACTGAAAACAACTTTTTTAATCAAAATAATTTAAAGTGTTGAATTATACATTTCAATGGTTTAGAAGCATAATTAGAATCTATTTTTATCATTTAATACAATGATGGTCATTGTAAGTAATTTCACTTTGAAATTGGATATAAATAAGTGTTAATCTTTTGATAGTTATTATTTCTTAAAAATATGCTTTTTGGTTTTGACAATGGGAATTAATTTTAAATTTATTAATGCAACTTCTATGTTTTGAAATGGGTAAAATAGAATTAATTTTTTAATTTGGAATATCAAAATTATCTTAGGGTGAATTTTTGGTATTTTTCTGAAAACTTTCAATTTTTGATGAATAGTGAAAAACATTGAGTTATTGTTTAAAAACCGAATTTTTATTTAAATAATTATTTATTTTATTTAAATTTAATTTATGTAAAAATAGATACATAATAACTATATAAGTTCAATGTAATTCATTGGAGTCAGTATATAATAATTTTAGATATATAAAAATTTTATTGATCTTTTTACCGTCTTTTACCCACCTCCTAGGAGCATTTGCAAATTTGCATAACATAATTTTACCACTTCTGTGAATTGAATTTCAAAAATCTGAGAGACACAGTTGATATTAGTAAGTAAAATGTGGTTCAATAAGATGCAAATATTTTTTGGTGAATAGTAACTTTTGACTTTTATTTACCGTGGTTAAAGGTAAATAGGGTAATTCAAGGTAAAAAGAATATTATAATATTATAAAATTACATTAAAACTTGTCCTAAACTTATTTTATGAGTCGTGGCAGACCATGGGAATCCTTGGGTCAATTTTGGGACCCCATGTAGCCACTTATGAATGATAATGACACTTTATTTTAATTAACTTAAAGTAAACACAAAAATGACATAAACAAATATCTTTTAGTAAATTAATTTTTACATGGGGTTATATAAGTCACCTTTTCAACTATAAATATTAATTGGAAAGATAACAATATTTCATACATAATGGTATTTTATTTATATTTTTTAGAAGTTAAATAATTTAGTTTATTTATGATACAATAATGATACAATACTTACCTAATTAATGAAATATTAAAATATTTGATATCATAAATATCCAAATAAATGTAATTTGAGACTTTTTATGAATTCCACTAATTTTTAGCTTAATATTACATGTTAGGGTTGGTTAGATGAATTTTTTTCAAAGTAATAATGCTGTTATAAATTTAGAAAAAGCAAAATACCAAATAGTGTCAAAATTGACATAAAAGAGTATTTAAAACAGGTATAATATTATTAATTTATATTATATTCCTAAAAATCTAAGGTTTGGCCAAAAGACATATATAATGATAGGTTTATCATTAATTAACCACTTGGGGTTAACTTGAAATTGTATAGTATGTTTATTAACCACATAATATAAAAATACAAAGAGACATGGTAAATGTCAAACAGTTTAACTAAGAGTTAAATCTAAAAGATAATGTTAATATAGTGATACAAACCTATATAAAACCTATTGGTTGAGTGTTTTTAGACCCATCCCCACCTTATAATTTAAATAATTCATTTTGGAACCATTATAAACCAAAAATGATTTTATTTTGAAATAATATTTCTAGCTTTTCCTAAGGTGCCCCTCACCTCTCTTATAAAAGGGTACTCCCCCTTCTCTCTAATTAACACATTCAAAGCCATTTGGATCGGCCAAACCCTGCCCAAATACCCTATAAATTGTCATACCTTCATTCTAGAGGCCTTTCTTTAGTCATATATCCAACCTAAGGATCCCTTTTGATCAAATCAAAAGGAAGAACCCGAAGAAGAGGTAAATATTTCATCACCTCTTTCAAGTTATTTTCTTCTTCTACTTCCTCTTTATTTGTTGTTTCCATTATAAAATAATAACTCCAGTATATTAATTATACTGTGATGTTATTATAAATATGGTACAACCATATTAATTATTCTATTCATCCTTTTAATGACATGTCACCATACGTGCATACGTACGGCTTACCGTCTCCACGTCGTGGTGTAATTGTTATTCAATACATTATTATTTGGATGGGTATAATAATGATGTTTAATTGATGTAAATAATAAATATAACATTATAATGATTATTTATATATGTTATACAATCCAATTATATATTATTTTAATATCAGAAGAATGAAATTGTCGCTCGTGCGTACGTACGGATTACCATCTCCACAAACACGATAAGATTCATTCCACATCGTATCCATTCTAGACTAATTTTCATTTGACGATTAAAAATAATGTTTAAATAATTGATATCATTATGGATATTAATAATATACATCCCATCCATAAAAAATATGACTCACATAATAAAGAATATAAAGGAAAACGAATCTGTTAACACCTGAAATGACGATAATACTAAGATATTATTAACAAAGAAATATTAGAAGATCATATATGATATAATATTAATGTATATGGTTCTTGTATAATTTAATAACAATGATTTAACCATTATACAGGAGGTTAAACTACCCTCTACCAAGGAAAAGTACAAGGTAAGGGTTAATTCTACAATCTCTTCATTATCCGAGGTTGTTTATATGTAATTATCTACTGGGACATCTTTATCATCCACATCCATGTTTCTTAAAAATTTATTCCAAAACAATTTTAATATTTACTAAACTATGGTTTAAAGTAATTTATACGTTTTTTTGACTTTTTATAAAATGTTTTTAAAGGAATCATTCTGTCATTTTCCAAACAAGGTACTTTTTGACCTTTTCGACAAATTTAAGGTAAGAATTGTTTTTAACTTATGCGGAAGGTGCAAATATTTTATGCCATTATAACATTGTCGAAACTTCCCTTAGAAGATTATAAGAATATTTTCAAATATAAATGTTTTCTTTTATAATTACATGACTTTTAAATGATTTCCTAATAGAAAGAGATATTTCTCTAAAAATGTTTTGATTTCATTTATGTCAACATCCTTTGATGGATTTTACGTTTGTTTGAAGTTGATTTATTATGATACAAAAGTTCCATATTGTATTGAAGGTTTTTTGATATGTTTGACTGTGGATGTGTTATTTCATACCATTCATGGTTTATGGATAAATTATTGACATTTTTTATTCCAGTTTTAATACGAATGTTTATGTTATGTTTAAACCTTTTAATATGAGGAATGCATTGGACATAGTAAGTGACGGGTAGAGCCCGCTATAGATCCTCAATGCATTGGTAGGTCTCATGAGACAAACTAGTGTCTTGGAACAAGGCCTTGGAAAAATCTTATTTGTAGTCTTGGAACAATGCCATGACTATGTGGTTATGAAAGTCTGGCATTATACATTCCATCATTATAAAAGTGGCTATTGATATTGCATGTGATTATTAGACTAGTATAATATCCATGTGAGTAAGTAAATGAAATTTTTTTGATTTATATTTTCCATATTATGATGAATTTTATGTTGAAAAGGCTTTTGTTTTAGTTTTATACATTGCGTTAAATGTTTATGCTTATTTATGAAAGCTTACACTATATTGTTATCCTTACTGAGCATCTGAGATAACCCCTTTATATGTTTTATTTTTCCCAGGATACGAAGAAGTATGTTATGAATAACCTGCAGGGATAGTCTATAGGATCTCAGTGTTGTCTATGGAAACAATTTTTTTGTAGTTATCTATTTTATGATGTAATATAAACCTCATGAATATATCTAGTAATTACAAGGCTACTAAACTAATCGGTCTTTCAAGACTTGATCTTTTGTGATCATGCCAATGATACATAATAATGCACCAACTCTAGGTAACTAGGGTCGGGGCGTTACAGTTGATATCAGAGGAAGTTTAGTAAAAACCTTGGAATCTATATTTTAGATAAACTCTGATTAGAGAACATAGACCTAAGATAGAATTTGAGGATTAGTATAGAATAACTTCCTAAAATTTTGGTATTTTAGAGATTTTGTGAGTTTTCCAAGAAATACACCCCTTTGTAGATACAAGTAGGTAGAGGTGGATCTGACACAGATGTACCTAGGGGTAAAACCTGAAAACACCGCTTTGAGCTAGACTCAAATGGGAACTGTTGCACGACAACGGGCCTTGCTGCACTCTTGGTTACGACACTCCCGGGGGATATGCTTAGGATAATTATCATTTTATTTACAAACCATTATGAAGGGTTTATGAGAATATACTTCCTCAAAGAAAACAATTTTTATGATTATGGATTATATCCATAAACTATTCAATTTATGTTAGGTATTTTACAAGATTATAATTATTCATTGCAATTTATAAACTGACCTAGTTTATGTAATTTTATAGAAATGGAGCCCAATAGAAGGAATGTGAACTCCAGCAATACGTATGATCCAAAGACTAAGAAGGATCATATCTTTCACGATATTAATCCAATATTTAGAAGGGAAATATTCTCCCATGTATTCTCAACATATGAAGAAATAATATCACGTGTTAGTAAGATAAGTAAAGAATTATTTGAGTCCTATGGCTTTTAAGGGAAGCAAGAGAAGAAAAGGATGGAAGAGAGAAAGATGGATAAAGGGAAGAGGGAAAAGAAGTATTTTTCCATATGTGATAATTGTGGAAAGAATCCCCTTGGTAAATTCTTGAAGGGAATGAGAGTTTTTTATAAGTGTGGATAAAAAGGACACCAAGTACATGATTGAAAGGGTAAAAAAAAAGTGTCAAATGTAAAATGCTTCATCTGCAAGGAGTTGGGACACTATACAAATCAATTTCCCAGTCATCAAAGTATACCATAAATGATGCTATTGGATAATAATCAAGTTATGATACTACCTCATATGAAGAGGAATGACTAGTGTTCTTATGTTATTATTATAGAATTATTTCATTTGAGTGTTGTATCAACAATATACTAGTTATATAAATTATGGAGATAAATAAGGATTGCAGTACAATACTATTTTATTGAGGATATGATATTATATGGTTCTAAGAAAAGTGACTTAATAGTAAGCTACACTTTTGGAAAAAATACATGATTGAAGTAAATGTAATCCTTAATATGGTCTTGATAATGAGGTAGTGATTTTGGAATAATAAATGGTTGATTTGGATAAATTATATTGGATATTCTTGACTCCCTTGGAATTGATTAATAATTTGTTTATTTCATCATTGTTAGAATATTAAATATTCTTGATATAAGAAATATATCCAGTATTATATAAAGGAAATGGGAGAATGAATGTAACCAATAAGGATTTATGGTAATTCAGGGTGTTACCATTTTTTAAAATAATACATGATGAAGGTGTTAACATGTTATTACATGGAAAAAAGGATCTTCATTATGTTTAACTTCCATATAAATTTTGGACTATGAGTTTGTATAGAATTATTTTGGATAAGTCTAAAGGTTAGAGTGAATTAAGTTTGAAATTGGATAATATTGTTAAGGTTATTTTTGTATTTTTATAAAAAGTACAACACACAGACTGTGTGACAACCCATCGCGTCAGACAAAGCTGCGGGAATCGATCCCACAACCAAAGTGCGATTGGGATTTATCGCCTACCAATGGACTACGTGATGTCCCTGGATTGTATAATGTAGTTTCTTTTTTTAAAAGGGTCTGATAGGTGAATTATAAATTCATTTTTTTGAAACCCTATACGAATAGGATAAATAGAATATTTTTTAAAGTTCTATTATCTTTTAGAGTGAAAGATGAATTTCTGTTAGAAATTAGTTAAAGGATGGAACTCAACATGTCAAGTATATATTTTTTTCTTCTCTTATTCTATGATGAAATTAATTCTTAAACATTAGGTAAGGTATCTTAAAACTAAAAATGTGTTATCCAAATACCTTATGTTTTACTAAACCGATGATAATTTAAATAATCATAGATTGATGGCTTTGTGGCCCTCAATTCTACAATTGTTTCTTACTGATGACCTCAATAACTCCCTATATATATTTACGTTTTTCCTCCAATTATGTGTCTCTAATTTCCAACAATTCTCTCTTAATAAAGATCATAATTTATTGGTGACTTTTTCATTCTCATTTTCCTATTATTAAGACTAAATTTTATTAACCTAATTTCTGATGCGGGTTTTCCCATAAAGGTATTTTCTATTTTCAACCTTTTATTTTCAAAGAAAAATTTGAAATTGTGAGGATGAAATTTATTGAAGGAGGTAATAATGTAACATCCTATGATTTCATAGTACGCTATTTCTTCAAAGTAATTCAAAAACTTTCACTACACGCACCATTGAGTTCAAGCGCACCACGGCTTACCAAACTTGTCATTCAAAAGCAGTTATGAATAGTATTAATTGAATTTTGAACTTTATATAATCCTTATAATTTTATAATCCATATTATTAGTTTCTTGAAAATAATGTAAGAACACATTCATTTTTTCAGATAAAAGAAGTATTTTTCAAAAAATACAATTTTACCACCTTCTAATGAAGAACCCTTTGTAAATCCAATATTTTAAACTTTTATATATTAAAATTTTCAAAATAAACTTATTATTTAGAATCGGGACATAAGAATTTAGTTTCAATAATTTTTTGCTATTTTTTTGATAACTTTCTTATTTGGGTGAATAGTGAAAAATACTATATTTTAACTGAAGAGAAATTTTTAAATCAAAATAATTTATAGTGTTGAATTATAAATTTTAATGGTTTGGAAGTATAATTAGATTATATTTTTACCATTTAATCCAATGATGGTCGTTGTATGTAATTTCACTTTGAAATTGGATATAAATAAGTGTCAATCTTTTGATAGTTATTATTTCTTAAAAATACGTTTTTTGGTTTTGACAATGAGAATTAATTTTAAATTAATTAATGAAACTTATATGTTTTAAATGGTTAAAATAGAATTCATTTTTGAATTTGGAATATAAAAATTAGCTTCGGGTACTTTTTTTGTATTTTTCTGAAAACTTTCAATTTTTGGTGAATAGGGAAAAACACTAAGTTATAGTTTAACACAGACTTTTTATTTAAATAATTATTTATTTTATTTAAATTTATTTTAGTTCAAAATAGATACATAATACCGATATAAGTTCAATGTAATTCATTGGAGTCAGTATATAATAATTTTAGATTTATAAAAATTTTATCGATCTTTTTATCGTCTTTTACCCACCTCCTAGAAGCATTTGCAAATTTGCATAAAAATTAATGTTACCACTTCTGTGAATTGAATTTCAAAAATCCAAGAGACGTGGTTGATATCAATAAGTAAAATGTGGTTCAATAAGATGAAAATAATTTTTGGTGAATAGTAACTTTTGACTTTTATTTACCGTGGTTAAAGATAAATAGAGTAATTCAAGGTAAAAAGAATATTATAATAATATAAAATTATCTTAAAACTTGTAATAACCTTATTGGATGAGTCATGGCCAACCATGATCATCCTTAGATCTATTTTGGGACCCTATGGGGCCACTTATGAATGATAATGACACTTTATTTTATTTAACCTAAAGTAAAGGCAAAAATGACATAAACAAATATCTTTTAGTAAATGAATTTTTATATGATGTAATATAAGAAATAATTTAGACTATAAATATTAATTAGAAAGGTAAAACTATTTCCTACATAATTTTATTTTATTTATATTTTTTAGACATTAGATAAGTTAATTTATTTATGACACAATGATGATTCAGTAATTACTTAATTAATGAAATATTAAACTATTTGATATTATAAATATCCAAATAAATGTAATTAAATACTTTTTATGTATTAAAATAATTTTATAGGTTAATATGACATGTTATCGTAGTTTAGATGAATTTTTTTCGAAGTAATAATGCTGTTATAAATTTAGAAAAAACAAACTACCAAATAGTGTCAAAATTGACATAAAAGAGTTTTTAATACAAATATTATATTATTAAAT